>CM060909.1:848024508-849224508 GCA_030737875.1 Allium sativum | reverse complement strand
ATAATGGTAAAACGTCACATGTTCATTCTTAATGCGATCAATCATCGTGAAACAAAACATGCAATAAATAAAACTTAACATTCATTACAACCATTCAATCATATTTGCGATGATTGTTTTTCTTACTAGTACAAGATTATCATATTGTTTTTCATTATAAAAGAACATTTCTTTTTTAATTTATTTTTAGAGTTCTCATTGCTTCTTATCTTTCAAAACATTATATTTTATAAAAATATAGCCTCATCAAATCACTTTGGAAATCAATTGTATTTTTATTTTATGCTAAAACAATAGTGATTTTATAAAAAAATCTTTTAATATACTAGAAAGTCATTTTATCGCCATTTATTTCAAAACAGTGCAATTTTCAGTAAAACTACATCGTTATTTATAAAAATTTATTTTTGTTGAATAAGAGTATTTATGATTTCATTCAGGAACTAGTATATAGTAACCTTATTTAAAATCTCCAAGTAATTATTATTTTTTCCAAACACCGTTAATGCATACAAACCATGGACAATCATACTTTTCATTTATTTAGCATATTTCAACGTCATTACTCAGCTTCATGAATTTATTTTTAATGAATAACTCATATATTCAAATCCGAAGCTAATAAAAATTCTAATAGTGCAATAATCTGTAATAAGCAGTAAATTTAGACATAATGCGCCCCAAATGTCTCAAATATGAAACAATTATTAACATATTGCATCATAAACTAATAATCATAAATATGCATCAGCAGAACACAAAAAATAATAACTTAAATTCTTTTAGTTAAGTTTTAAAAATCATACCAATGCTTTTGCAAATAATCTCCAAACTCATACAATCCATACGTGTATCTTCTCCATTTTATCAAACGCACGTATAAGCTTTCTTCCTTTTTCTCTTTATTCCATCCTCTCTTTATTATCTAATTTAGCATGTAATATTTTCATTATTTCTAATAAGGAAAATTTTGGAGAAGAAAATAGGATGTGTTTAAAGAATTTTTAAGGAGCAAGGAGGAAGAAGGAGGAAAAAGAAATGGATGTTTGGGTTAGGTTTGGCTCATATATAGCAGTTAGAGATTGATTTAGTACATTAGATTAACCCTAGGAATTATCAAATCAAATCACAGCTGCTCTCTTAATTACCCTGTAATAAAGTAATATCTTTATGTGTCTACAATTATTATTTTAATCCAACTCGTGATAAAAAGGATTTGAATACACCAAAAAAAGTAACAAACGAATGTATCCTTCAAACTTATTAAAAAATTACCATTCATACAAAAGAATTAATTTCTAGTTTTAAGGATATAAATCTCTAATAAAAACAAATCAATTGACAATTGACGTACAAGTCAATCAGTGCCTAATTAATCTTCACATGCACAATTAATCAAATTTACTTATATGACAATTCGAAGTTATACCAATTAATGTCTAATAGCTACAAAAATATGCATAAACCCCACAGCCGTCCATATCTAAAATATATTGTCAATTAATGCACAATTAATTGCTAACCTATTTTCAAAAGTGGAATTAGGTATATAATTTTAAATCTCTCTTTTTGTCCACTACTTTTCCCATAATATACAAAGTCAATGCATAGTCAAGTTACATACACAAACACACACATACACACACACATATATATATGCATATATATATATATATATATATATATATATAAACATGCATCCTTTTGATTGTTTTACTTAAAATTCAAAAAATATGCCATTAACGGAAATCAAAATCATGACTTTATATATCAAAGCCTACTCAATTAACCACTTTATATATCAAAGCTCTCTTAATTATCTTTGTGTTCGATCCTTTTCCGGGTCCTTCCTTGTCTGATCTGCTGGCACATTTGGTGCTCAAGGAACAAGGCCATTTATGATGAGGTTCCTATGGACCCTTCATCTATTATCCGAAAGGTAAGGAACGATGTGTTTCTTGCTTTTCGTGGCCGTCCGTTTAGAGGTTCTTTCGGGTTTCGATCTAGGAGACTTGCTATAATCTTTGATGTTTCAACGGTTACAGATACCTCCAGAGCGGGAATTGGTTGAATCTTTTCACCTTAGGTTTGCGGGATCCGTCCCGTTAGACCTTCCTCACCATCCCCCCCCCCCCTTATTTGATGCTTATATTGTTTGCTAGTCATGCAGAGTCTGGATTTTCAGGTTGTTGATTTGCTGTTCCTTTGGCTCTAAATCTTGGAGTTTGTCTGTTACCTTTGACATTTCATCGGTTACAACAACTCCTAAGGCAGGGTCTGGATTATAGGTTCATGGATTTGGTCTTTCTAGAGCCGGTTGGTGCTTTGGGCGCTTAACCCAGTCTGGTTTGTTGGAGCATGACCTGGGTTATAGATTGATTGGCCTTGATTTTTCTGCTGGAGCATGAGCTTTTGGTTGGACCAGGGGGACTTGGCCTGCCGTCTTCTCAGGAAGAGAGTCTCATGGATTATGCTTGGAGCTTTCTTGCTTGTTCTATGGATTGAGGCAGCTTAGATTTACTTCACTATCGTGTGGTGGCCTTGCCGGAACTCGATTTTGCAGTATGATGGACGATGGTTCTTCCGGAGTTCATTTATCTTTTTTACTATACAAACATAAAGTCATTTCGGATTGTTTGCACTCTTTTTGGTTACCTGCTAGGCATGTTGGCAGTTTTTGTGGACCATTGGTTCTTTGTATATATTTTGTTAAAAAAAAAAAAAAAACCGCTTCACCAAACATAGTTTTTATTTTTTAAATCAGAACATTGAAAATTAATGGTTTCATGCGCGCGTCATTCATCCTTAAAAATCAATATTTTGTAAACCATAATACTAAATATATCAAAATTATATATATATATATATATATATATATATATATATATATATATATATATCAAACTGATCGCTTCGGAAAGACTTTCGCAATGTTTATAGATATGACATCTGATTTATCTCCTAAAAATTAATTGTTAATTACTTAAGTTTTAGAATCGTAAAAGTTGTGGGATGTTACAGAAAATGCCTCCAAAATAGCCATAATCGAAGGACGAGGACCGATGAAAGATACACAGAACTCGAAGGAACCAGCAGTCGCCATCACGATAAACCCAAAGCACACAACAGGAAACCCCCAAGTAGGGGTGAGCATTCGGTCGGTTCGGTCGGTTTGAACGTAAAAACACTCAAACCGAATTGAAACCGAATTTTTTTCAAATCGAACAGAACCGAACCGAATTAATTTCGGTTAATTCGTTCGGTAACCGATTTAACCGAACTTGAAAGATGTATTATAATTCAAATGATGCATTCACTCAAAGTAAACCATAAATTCATGTTCGAAGAAATTCTATATAGTAAATTTTATGTTTATGATAAGATTTGATCTATTTGCAACAAATGCCTTTGTATTATATAGCTAAACTAATTATTTAAAGTAGTACAACACCATAAAATTAGATAATAAATTACAAGTTCGGTTAATTCGGTTAAACCGATAACCAAAAATATATATTTTACAAACCGAATTCAAACCGATTTAGTTTTTAAACCGAACCAAACCGACCGAAATGAACTGGTTTGGTCGATTAATTTAGGTTAAACCGAATATTGCTCACCCCTACCCCCCAAGCAAGAGTTAAATCAAGAAGTAGGTAGCACACAGATCTCAAGACACAGGAAGCTAAGAAGAGAGAAGCAGAAATCGCGAGAGGTCAGAGAGTGGAGGCCATTAATAGAGCCGTTAGAAAAAAAAGTATTGTTTAAACCTTAAAACTTGAGTGGTGGACTCCACCAAAGTATGCATACACATACACACTGACGTATGTATGCATTATATCTTTTATATACATTTATACAACATATTCTAAATGAGAGGGACTAAACATGTCTATTGCATCATAAATCTTAACATCTATACATGATCATGTTTAATTAACCCGATACGCATTATCCCCTTGCTCACATATACATATCTTTATATAATACACATCTACTACATATTATATAAAATAAAGCTTTATTTATTACTGTAAATAAAATATAGATTTTATTTAAAGGAAAAATTAAAAATATCTAAATGAACTAAACTACATAAACCCAATGGTTATTTTTCTTTCTTTCTTGGATTGAAATTTACTCATTTCTTTTGCTCCTTGCAATCTTTGTTCCAACAGCACATAAATCAACATTACAAAGACATGTTATACCTATCCAAACCAACCGAGAGTAAAAACTGTTGTTTTACCATACCATGTTTTATTGATACGATGTAAGTAAATTATGTGATTTTCTACTTCCTCTGCAATGAACTTGCATTAGGATGCTTAAGTATAGAAACATAATCGTAATAAGATATGATATCCTACAGTCCTACAGATTAATTTTAGAAAATCGTACGAAGAGAGTTCTCTGCTTATGCTTGGAAATAGAACATAAACCCGACAATACATAGTAGCTAAATAAATACGGTACAGACAAGCAAGACATGAATGCAGAACTACATAACCAAGCAACTTAATTTAAAAAAAAAAAAAAAAAAATTAAAAAACATTGCTTGTGATGGTAAAGAAATACAGAACCACCAGCGAGGGATCATATAGGCCATCTAATCTTCTTTTGCCTTGACACTTCTTGCCTTCTTGTTTTGTTTGGCTTTGAGAATACCCACAAATCCAAATTTCTTCCTCTTCATAGAATAGTTTTTACCAGCAAACTTAGCGTTAGTATCGACCCGTGAAGGAGATAAGGCTTCATGTCTTTTGCTTAAGAATTGACCCAGTGAGATTTTGGGAACCAAGTTTTCTTTACTATTTTCATCAACTTCAGTATTATCATATTCTTCAGGCCCTAACAATTTCTGACTAAGTATTTGCCCTATAGACAACGTACGTTTATTCAAGTCAATATTCTTGGATTCTCTTCTGTGGTGGTGGCACGAATTTTTAAATTTCGGAGAGATATTAATACATCTTCTCTTTTGAACTTGCTCCGATCTCCATTTTCTAAGAGCTTCTTCACCTGCCTGTTTTTCTCTATCTGCCTCCTCCACTCTAATCAAAGCCTCTTCTAGTAATACCCTACTTGATCTAATTTCAGCTTCAGCTTTTTCTACTTTCTTTAGTACCTCATGCTTTGACCCATTAGCTAGTTCAACTTCGTCCATAGCTTCCTCAATTCTCTTCCTCGACATATCTTCAGCTTCTTTAGCTTTTCGAGTCAGTTCATCGTATTCTTCAACTGAGAGGACTATAAACTCTCTGGATGAGTTATTTCCTTTTGTTAAAGATTCTATTGTTGCTTTGGCTGCCTCTTCCATTTTCTTTGCAGCAAAGAATCTAGTTTCAGCTGTTTTTAAACTACTTTTCGTTTCTTCAATCTCTAGTTTAAGTCTTTCAACTTCAGATTTAGATTCTTCCTTCATTTTTCTAAATTTCTCAATTTCAGAACTCAGCTTCTCAGTTTCCTCAGAAAGACCTACGGTTTTTTGTTGTTGCAGCTTCATCGTACTTTGATCAAGATCCTTTTCTAATGAAGAAATAAGAGCAGTGTTTTTATTCAGATTTTCATGTGTCTTTCCGAGCATGGCTTTCTCTTCAGCAATTTTGGTTATGAGCACTTCTACGGTGGATTTAATGCTGGTGATATCACTAGTTTTCTTATTGAAATTTAGCTTTGCTTGCTTCAGTTCCATTATAACTGATCCAGGAGATTGAACTGAACGAATATGGGGATTGTCTATGTGCTCGGTTTCTGATATTGGATAAGTTTTCATTTCTGTGGTATCAGAGCATTCACTGGCCTCATCATTTAATATCTTCAGTTTCAAACCGTTAATAATTTCTCTTGTCATGTCAAGTTCCTTCAAGATACCAAAGGTTTCTCTCCTTTTTTCAGCGAGTTCATTCTCCAACTGTGCAGCTTGTTTCTTTAGAATCCTTGCATCATCATTTACAACTGCAGAATGATTCTGAGAAGAAGAAAAAAAACATACCATTAATTAACAATATAAGATGCATTGCATCGTAACATACATCAACAAACTGAAGAAGTGCAATCCAAAAGAAAGCGAATATTCATATATCTCAAACAGCAAATTAGTATGCAGAATAGATCACATATACAAAAAGATAAAGCACAAACGCAATTTGTATATTCATAGTACTTTTAGAGCAATCATAGAGAGTTGGACGAAAAAACATAAATGATTTCCGTGGCTCGTTCATGTTAGTATGCTTAAAATTAAACGTCGTATTGACATCATAGCAAATTAGCAATAGGATATGCAACAAAAAAGACTAAACATAGACAAATTCAAAGAGGGAAGTTACTAACATAAGAATGTCATGCCATCAAATTTGAGTAAATACACAATAATGGTCGCAACCTACAACCATGTTCAAGAAGAATAAAAGGATGATCTAAATGATATATTGTTTATGCATTAGATGAAATTTGAAAAGCCTTCATAGTTTCAGCATTGTTACACAAGATACATAAATGTAAATGATAAATGAATGAATAGAGTATGACTGTAAGTAACAGTTAGTTAATACTCAGTCTTACCAAGTTGCCAACATTAACTTCAAAAAAAAAAAAAAACTACATTATAGTGATGAATGCCTGAATTTTGATTTATAATCACTGTCGGTTGACATATGATTTTGCACCTTCAAATATGATGTTAATAAGGTGTTCTCGAAGAAAATATGGCATAACAATCTTTATTAATAGTTGCAATAACATTGATGTCAGTTTTTTTTTTTTTTTTTTTTTTTTTTTTTTTTTTTTTTTTTTTTTTTTGCGCAGCATGAAGTGCCAAAAATGTGATAATACAAATTTAGTATCCCTTAATATTATAATCTAACAAATTAATTTACTTTGTCAATTCAAAACGTCTCTCTACAAATAATACTAAATCTTAATATCACTTAAAATAAAATTTAGCAAAAGCACTCATAATTTAAATCTTAATATTACTCAAATAGCTTTCATTTATAAATTCAAAACATTTGTCGATAAATATTATTAAACTTTAATATCGCTTAAAAATAGGATCGAACAAAAAATTTCTTTTATGAATTCAAAACATCCATCTACAAAAGCTATCAAATATTAATATCACTTGAAAATAAGTCCTAACAAATAAATGATTAATCAATTAATAAAAATAAAAAAAATAAAAAAATAGATGTTGCAGCTTAGAAATAAAATTTAAACTAACAATAAATGATTTCAGTACAAAAAAATGGTTAAATATTTGTGCAAATCAATGTGCCAAGGATATACAATTTGCATAAAATTAATTCATGTGCAAAGCGTGTGCTGTTATGTCGATTTCCAGAAATGGAATGTGCAGAAGTGTTTATAACCAACTATTGTACTCAGGCATGTTTTAAGAATATAATCGTCTCTTAATCTGGATGTTACACCGAAACACATGAATTATTAAACTTCCCTCCTAATAATTGAGCATCAATGTCAGAAATACATCAGCAGTTAAAAAGTAAGGATCTTTGAAGCCCAAATGCCAAGCACAGCTCAACGAACTATTTCGTATACGCAAATATGGATCTTGACAACATCAAATTTCGAATAAACCCCAAAAACAATAACACAAAAATTGAAAAAAGAACAACCTGGGAAGGGAGCTGACTGAGCGGAGGCTTCCACTTAGCACTACCACCAAATCGATCCACTGCTTCTCTCACTGACTCAAAAGGCGCTGATGTGTCAATAGCAACTCTTCCAGCTATATCCAAAACCCTAGGCGGAGCTAGGGTTTCCAACTCTCTACCATTTGCTTCCATACTATTACTATACTTAGTGACTTGCGTAGCAAAGACGCTTTATAAACTTGATTGAGATATAGGAAGCAATTTGAAACTAAATCAAAGCTGGGAAATTTCCTGAAAGATATGAACGTTATAGGCTTATAGCAATCGGTAGCAGTAACAGTAGCGCGTCTGTTTATTAACAGGATTTAATCACGACATTACTGGGGATTTGGCACCTTTTGTGGGTTCCACTTTTTCGAGGGTGTGCATTTCAAATATTGTTCAACGACGGCCTGAATGGATTTCAAATGTTGTTCAATCTTCGTTGTTGATATTCTTATTCATTTCAATTTTCAAATACAGTATCATTACAAACTTGGGCTACTGACCGCACTGGATTTAACTTGGATGTTACTATTCACACATCGGTTTATATTTCGTGTCACTTTTCTAAATTTAATACAAATAATGATTATGTTTTATCTTGTTGTGACCACCATATATTATTTTTTCACTCATTTATTCACTACCATACTTTTCGTAAGAAAAACTTGTACTTCTCTACAATTTCAAAGCATAACAGAAACATATACTCTTTTGTTCCTTATAGAGATGGAAGATGAAGATTAAAAAGAGGTTAGAATTGCTTGATTTTTATTGTTTTCTGTTATGTTATAGAATATGTTGTTAAAGTTTTTTTAATGGTCAGGGTTTTCCATTGCGTTTTAGGAATTTTTTCCGCTTTGTTGGAAATTTCAAGCTTGGAGGACATTAAATTTGATGACGTTGTAATAGAAATGACAATGTAAGTTTTGACTTGTAGGTTTTTATCCGTATAACTTACGTATCTTCTTTTACAAATAGATACATTAACTTTTTTTTGTCGTTTGATAGATGGAGTATGTTGAATGAAGATAAATTCAACGATAAACATGATGGTTGTAATAATATGATGCAGGATGTTTGATCAAATGACTCAAAAGACATATATGTAAGTGAGGAAGGAAGTGTTCGTTTAGAAGAATGTGCTGGTGGTCTCTCTATTTTTAAGTTATTAATTTAGACGGTGACCAACAAAGAAAATTCGAAATATTTGGAGTGCTTTTAGTTTTGATGGCCACAAGTGTAAATCGAATGTGAATAGTAGCACTCTCTAACTTTTAAATTCAATTATAATTTCGTGGAGATACAAAAGAATCTTTGATAGCCCAAAATCAAATAATTTGAATTTCCCTTTTAAAAAGTCTAAGTCCAAAATGGTACATGTATGGATGTATACGGACCGGGATCGGACCGAACAAAGATTGTGCTCTAGCCATATTCTAGAATAATTTCAGACCGACACAGATCAAACAAACAATAAGCCCAGATACTGTTCGCACGAGTCGAGCAAGAGGTGTACAATATTCAAACAGCAGAAAGACATCAAACATTATCAAACAAAAACAAAATATATTCATACTTATTCTAATCTGTGTCCTAAATTAGAATTGTGTAAACACAAATCTGACATTTTATGGTCTCAAACCAAGTCAGATGTCGACGGTTCTAAAAATTTGTAGTCATAGCAACATGGAGGAACGGAAACTAACGACTTTCAAATTCCATTTTTTAACTTAATTCAGAACAAAAAAATTAACTTAGTCACGGGTATTTGATCAAAAGAAAAATCGATGAAACTTACAGATAAAATTGAACGTAATTTATTTAATTTGAAGTCCCAAAAGTTAAAACTAAAAATTTTTGGATTCAAAATTATGGAACTCGAGCATTAAAATCCAAGTTTAAAAATTCAAGATTTCGAACTTCAAACTCAAAATTGATTCAGGTATTCAAACTTCAAACTTTAAAGCTCAAACATTCAAACAAAAAAAATCTAAATTTAAAAATTCAAAATGTTAATTTTTAAAATTCATGTACCAAATTTTAAATCTAAATTATGAAGCTTTGACATTTCGATTTATGAAAAAGGAAAATTCTCAAACTTCAAAAGTTCTGTTCGAAGTTCTAAATTTAATTCCAAAATTTTCAAATTATAAAATACTAAGTTAAAAATTTTATTTTCCTAAAAAGATGGAGATAGTTCAAATTTTGTCCCAACATTTCAATTTTGAATTAGCAATATTTCAAAATTTAAAATTTGAATTTTATACTTTTCAAATTTATATTTATAAATTCCAAATTAAAATTTTCAAAATTTGAATTGGTAAAGTTCTAAATTTTTAACTTGACATTTCCATGCTTGAAATCTTTGAATTTCAAAGTTTGAATTCTTTTGTTTTCGTACATCGGAAATAAGTAATGAAGATAAATTTAAGTTTTAAAATTTTCAATTTTTCCATTTTCCATATTCAACACTTTATGTATTACTTCAAAAAATAAAATATAAATTTTCAAAATTTCAAACATTTTAAATTTCAAAGTTTGAATTATCAAACATCCAAATTCAAATATTTTAATTTTCAGATTTTCAAATTTAAATATTTTTAATTAAAGTTTGAAAGTTTGGAATTTGAGTTTTATTATAAAATCTTAAATTGTCAAATATTAAATTTTGCAAATTTAAATTTGAATTTCTAAATTTTCAATATCGAACTTTTCGTAAAATTATTTTTCAAATTCGGAATTTTAAATTTGAACTACTAATCTCTACGTTTTTTTGAATTATGAAATTTATAGCTCAACACTTTAAAATTTGGAATTCTCAAATTTAGATTTTCATTTTTTGAGTTTTAAACTTTAGATAGTTTGAACTTTTTTTTGATGAATAAGTTTAAACACTACTATTTTAAATTTTTGTAAAAAGCAAAAGAATATTGAAAAGAAGCAAAAATATTTCTTGGTTTCTAAAGGGGACTGCATGTTAAATAGGAAACAAACCATGGGACTATATGGTCCATATATTTAAGGCATCTCTTATTATAAAGGTGAGCGATTCCCACCTTTTTTGCTTCTCCATGCTCTAATTATGGAAATTTCTCTAACTTTTGTTTTAAATGTGAGACCATATTAGGTTAATCACTTTTCGAAAATCCAGTTTCATTATTGAACGATATTTAAAGCGGTGTAAAACTATAACTAATTGAATAAACGGGTTTATATAAATCGTTTTTTTTTCAAAGCGAATTTCAACTTATTTTATACATATTTTTTTTGGCAAGGCATTTTACACATTTTGTTTTTGTTAATAAATTAATAAGTTAGAAAAACTGGAAAAGAAAATATCATTTTACTACAGAGTGATTTGAATTTCCTTTTTTTCCCTTTCTCACTCAATTTGAAACCGGACATCTATTGGGATGCTCTTATCATACTTGAAATTTGTAAAATGTATTTATGTTTACTCCTTTTTAATATTCTTAGTAGTAAAAGTTGTGTTGTAGTCGTTTGTGATTAATCTAACAAAGTAATCTAGAAGAAGCAACAATATTCGTGTTCCTATTCATTAAAGATTATATTTTACCAGTTACAATTATCATAACTTTTATAACACCAGTTACATGTTAATGTATTTCCACAATTAAAAACTAACCGAAAGTATTTCAATTTATTTGCAAACCTACCAACATAACATATCACAAATTAAAGGCCTTAGGAACGTAGTTTGGCAGTGAAGCACTTTGAAGAATCATTATGTAATATATCACAAACTAGGTTACCATAAATTTAAGTATTAATCATTATACATGTTAGGTGTGGCTCGCATTGGAATGGAGTGGGTGCGTGGATTGAATGGACGAATAGTCCCACATCACGGAATATTAAGAAAGATCATGGTATATATACAGTGTTGGTGAAGGGGATTCCTTTTGTAACAATAAGTGCTTGCCAATACCATATTATATGCTCGATGGGTGGCGATGGGGGATGTTCAGTCGGGATGCCAGCATAGGAGTCTTCGAGCGTTGATGCCAACTAGACATGGTGAAGTGCGTACAAGCGAAAGGTACGCAGGGAATGTCGAAACTCAACACGGTATCAGAGCTCCATGGTTCGAGGGGACCAGTATGTGTAGCATGACCGAAGCATGGCTCCAAAAGGGGCTTGAGCATGGGATGCTCGTCAAGATGGAGATACGTTTATAAGCAGTCTGCCTCCACCGCTGCTTATGAGAACTCAGGGTAGCAGCCTAGCCAGCTGTGAAGAGGACTCAAGGTGTAACTCCAAGGTGACTTGAGCAACGCTCGCCAAGGTGGAGATTGTTAGGTGTGGCTCGCATTGGAATGGAGTGGGGTGCGTGGATTAAATGGACGAATAGTCCCACATGGCGGAATATTAAGAAAGACCATGGTATATATATGGTGTTGGTGGCATGAACATTGGGGATTCCTTTGTTACAATAAGTGCTTGTCAATACCATATTATATGCTCGATGGGTGATGATGTGGGATGTTCGATCGGGACGCCGACATAGGAGTCTTCGACCGTTGACGCCAACTAGACATGATGAAGCGCGTACAAGCGGAAGGTACGTGTTGAAACGCTTTTTTGTCGAAGCTGTCACACTTCAAGTATTTGGCGAGCGACGCGCTCAGGCGTCAAAAAAATACAAAGCAGTTGGATCAAAGTCGCGTCACAAACACAAGGAGACCCGAAGCCTCTATCAGATGGCCTCTGTCGGGCCCAATGAACTCTTAGACGAGCTGTGCTCCGAGGCGAAGGCGAGCCGTCAAGCGGGTCCGGGGACCCACAGTCTCGGCGGCGATCGACCTAGCTGGTTAGGTCGGAACTGTGGGCACCGCCCGATTCATCCGATTTTCTCCATGCCGAAAGCTCAGATCCCTTTAGTTCAGACTCATGAAACCTCGGATTCATTCGCTTCGCATTCAGGAATTTCGACTCCATCTGCAACATGATTTCCGCCTCACACTCTATCAATTTCGAACCCCTTCAAGGTGTTCGAAGTGTTCGAAATTTCGTACCCCCTGGTGGGGTCGAAATTTTGAACCCCTCTAATGGGGTCGAAATTTCGAACCCCCTAGTAGGGTCGAAATTTCGAACCCCCCGCAGTGGGGTCGAAATTTCGAACCCCCCCCGGTGGGGTCGAAATTACGAACCCCCCTATAGGATCGAAATTTCGATCCCCTCCGGTGGGGTCGAAATTTCGAACCCCCACGATGGGGTCGAAATCAAAACACCCCCCGGTGGGGTCGAAATTTCGAACCCCACTGGAGAGTTCGAAATTTCGACCCCCCGGGGAGGGTTGAAATTTCGACCCCCCTGGAGGGGTGCGAAATTGCGAACCCCGCACCAGGGGATGCGAATTTTCTGCATATGGGCTTGTTTAGGGTGCGAAAATGGCTCTGGTGGGTCCCGTTGCTCACCTACTCCCACCTAACCTTCCTCCTATAAATACCCCAAGTCTTGGCCTTCATTGGGGGCTTTCTCCCTTGGAATTTTTGGACCTTGAGAGCTCCAAACACTCATTAATGGCTTCCATCACCTCCACCATGCCCATGGAAGATGACATGGGTAATTAAAACATGGCATGCATATTTTCCTTCAACAGTTGAACATTAACAAGGATTGTTATGCTACTTTTGAACTTCATGGACATGAACACCAAACTCGGATATCGTTGACTAAGTCAACGCTTTTCATCGAAGAAGAAGAAGGGCAATTTAGTCAAAGTGTAGAACAAGCATATATTTTGTTATTCCATTGTAACACCTCGAACTTAGCTATTGTCCCAACTTGTACAACCTTGTAATCAACCAAAGATATGATGAATAAGGATTATAAAGTGGATGTAGGCGTTAGTGCTGAACCATTATAAAGTTGTGTTCCCCCGCATTTACATACTTTACTGCTTATTTGGATAATTGTTCACACACACACACACACATTGGGTGTTGGCATGTGACAATATTGTCCGTCAACAGTACGCAGGGAATAAGGAAACTCAACAATACATACATTCATGCATACATACATATAAGGTAGGATCAAGAGCATCGCAAATAGTGCAACGCCCATATAGCCCCCTTAGATTTCCAACATGCATTCTTGCTTCTTTCTCTTTCCACTAACTACCCCTTCCTCCACTAACTTATTTAATTATAAATGGGTGGCTATTACTCGGGTGCGAAGGGGGTGTCATGAAAGAGGGGTATCATGTAATCCTTCTATATATATATATATATATATATATATTATGTTTACATATTTATATATGTGTGTATGCACATGTGCACATATGAGCGCTGTGTCACCCCTGTTTTATAGTATCTAGTATCTAACTTAGCATTCATATCGTATTGTGAGCTATACCATTTCAAATCTAATAAAATTTTGTTGATGTTTAGTACACATATAAAGGATCATATACATAAAATATGGGATTATTGCAACATTTATTGCATAATATGTTTAAATAAATGTTTGAATGATGAATACTTTTGTTTAGATTTTGAAATATTTAAATATCGAAATAACAAAAAAAAAAAAAACATAGAAGATCCTATACATGCGGATCAAACATCTACAAAATTTTGTTAAATTCAAAATGGCATAGTTTACGATATGGTATGAGTGCTGCAAAATAAGGAATATTACTGTTATATTGGAAATAATGAAGTTTCCTTTTAACCTGTCATTTTCTATTATTATACCAATTTACTTGTATTAAATTTGAATATTTGTACCTTTAATTGTACATTCCACATTCTTTTGCAAGTATAAGCAATATTACAATTGACTAAAAACATACACCCACCAAAAAAAAATAATTCATTTTGGAAAATAAAATCCTATATCACTCAGAGTGAGCTTTAACTACAATGGCGGCTGAGTAACTGCCTTCCATTTTCTCCCTCTCCTTTCACTACTTTACTAGTGAATAGCCCGCGTGTTGCACACAATAATATTATTAAAAACAATATTTATTATTTTAATGTTAAAATGAGAACTTTGTTATGCAATATATGATAAATTTTGATGTGAAATGTAGAAACTAATATTATTATTGTTTTTGTGTCATTTATGTTTTACAACTTACATAAATAATATGTATGTGTGTTTATTTGAGAATTTTTTAATAATTTTTGTTAATATAGATATACATATTGAAATTGGTGTATGTTGGTAATTTAATCAATGAATTAGCAAATATTATTTAATAGAATTTGTTTACATAAGTTAAATATAAAATTACGAAGTTAGTTTAAATATATAGCATAGTGGGAAAAATTTAAAAGAAATTTGCAGAAAAAATGTATAAATTTGTTATGGAGTTATTGATGTTTAAATGAATTTTGTGATATAATATATGATAAATTCTTGATATATATGAATGACGACTAATTTACAAATTGACTTTGTCATTACTTTTGATATATATAGTTCATGTTATGTGATTTATGCATCTTTATAGTTGCATGGTAAAATACATTTTATTAATATGAATATATATAGTAAAATTGACGTATATTTTTAGGACCTGTTAGAAAAATGGATTAAATACTCTCTGAAATTATCAAATTATTAGATTTTAAACTTTCACGTGTACTTTAATCATATGGATTGAAATATAAAATATCACGAATGGATTGAGGAGGTTCAACAAGTAATTGTAAAAATGTTAAAATGCAGGTATTTAAAGTGGAAATTGTTTTGTTCAGTTTATGATAAATTTATTGAGATAAGTGTATAATATATTAAAATTTTCATTATTGTTTAAATATATTATTTAAATTGTGTTACTTATTTTACTTATATTTCGAAGAAAAACTAATTTTGACATTTTTTTTATATGAACATGGTGTATTATTTAGGTTGTGCTACTTATTTGACCTTGTATTTTAAAGAAAAACTAATTTTACCATTTTTTGATATGAACATGGTGTACATTTTAAACATCACACTTAGCGTTAATTAGACAAATTAACAACAATTCATTAATTGAATTCATTTGTTAAATTTAAAATCACATAATTAATTTAAATATATCAACTCAAATATACAATGTTAAGTGATACTCTAAAGTTTTTTTTAAATAAATAATGAATGTTAAAATTGTTAGGGATTGCGGAAAGGATCGTTAAGGCAAAACAAACACTAGAGGGGGGATGAATAGTGTTTTTGAGAATTTAGAAAAAATCTAAAATATATGTGATAAACTATATGAATTAAACACCACAGAAACAATAACAGATGCAGAATCAAAACTAATGCAAAATAAACAGAAATAAAAATGCAGAAAAGGAAAGAACACACCGGATTTTATACTGGTTCGGATTGCTCCTACGTCCAGTCTCACACAACGTTGGATTGCGTAGAGTTTTATCACTATATCAAAATCCAATTACAGCCTCCTTGATTTCGCGGCTACAAGGAATACCATTGATTCCAACCTCCTTGATTTCACGGCTACAAGGAATACCACCGATTATCCGTCCTTGATTTCACGGCTACTAGGGATACCACCGATTAACCCCAAATACAACCTAAACAATTACATATAGCCCTATAACTCTTCAATAGCACTTGATTTAAGGAGTAATGAGTAGAGAGTGTAGAGAGAAGAAGATTGGTGAAAACATAATTGAATTCGGCAGAGTATAGGTGTAGAGATCATAAAAATGATAAAGAAAAATGGTGTAATGAAGTAGAGTGAAAGTGGAGAAGAAGAGATGATTAGAAATTTGAATTCAAGCCCTTTTTATAGTGTGTGAAAGGTTGCAACGCTTCAGAACCGTCACAATTAGTGAAAAGACACTTCCTTTCAAAATTGAAAAAATGACAGTTATATGTCGACATAGAGTTTTATATATGTCGACATATGCTCAGTGTAAATTTATTTTTTGAGCATTTTTCAAGTGTTTTGATATAAATATAATTCTATAAATTCTTGAATAATAATATAGTGTTATAAATTAATATTGTAAAGTAGGAAATCATATGAAAACATAAGTATAAACTATATAAATATATTTATAAAACTATAAGATTGAAAACTATATATAAAGTATAAATATATAAAACTTAACATTGAAGTCAAAAGTAAAATAAGAAAGGAAAATAGAAAAGACAGAAAATAAAATAGAGAGGATTGAAGATAGAATTTTGAAAACATAATTTGAAAACCAGAATTTGAACCTGGAGTGCTATTTAGAGTCTTACATAATCTAGACTCTATAACTACTATATTAGTCTTGAACTCTTGAACTCTTGAATACTCATGAGTCTTGAAATTTCTCTGAACTCTGAATCTCTGATATCTTTAAACTATACAGTCTTCATTAATATTTCTTGTATATAAATCCTGCATATGTGTGTGTATATATATATATGTATATATATATATATTCTAGACAAAAGTGTTCGTATATATTTTATAATCAGTTATATTTAAATAAAGTTGTTGTTATCAAAACTGCATTCTCCAACAATCTCCCCCTTTTTTACGATGACAACCTTAGTTTATAAAATATCATACCTATATATACCTGTTACTGATTATCCTTCTAATACTTCCCCTGTTTATAAGAATCCTATAAACTATGTCTCTATATTTTATAATGGGCATTGTTATTGATACTCCAAATATTATTAAGAGGAGGTCAAATTTTAAAAACACTCCAATCATAAAAATAATGTTAAGGGGGGTCATGCACTTATTTTTTTACGTTCCCTTTTACCCTCGTAAATACGTCTGGTAATAACATCACTTAATATCACAAATCCGAATCAATTTCAAATGTAAAAAACCAAATCCCTAAATTATTTGAGAACAAAAAAAAGCGATTTTTTAAGGAGAAATAATGGTATGAACAAAGAATGTAATACCGTATTAAAAAATAATTGTTCGATATATGTACATCGATTTCCTATCAATGATATTTTTTTCATCTAATATGACAAATGAAATTGTTAATAATTTGATATAAAAATTTGATGTAGTTGACTAATATACCATATAAATTATTTTGATTAACAAATAAAAAAGAGATTATTGTAAAGAAGGCTAATTTGGTAAAATAAAGTTTATTTGTTAAGGGGGTGCTCTCTCCATTGGTACTCCCCTTAATAAAATTTATTTTTTAAAAAAAATTGACCTCCCCTTAACAATATTTGGAGAGTCAATAACAACTCCCTCTATAATTTCTCCCCCTTTGGCATTACCAAAAAGAAATTCTAAAACTATGTCCCCTAAATCGTATAACTATCTAAATAAAATCTATAAGACATTAAGCAACTAATGATATTACCCCTTAATCTGAAACCAATTCAAAGTAGAAACCTTCCCCTAAGTGAAATATTCCGTTTCATAATTCTTATACTCCCTCATAATCTTACATCCATATTACTTATGTTTATAAAGTTATAACTAATTATAACCCTTAACTTATAAACATAAACAATTATTGTATTAAACTTAAATTTGTACAAATACACGAATTTATACAAGTACAATACATTGTAAGAACACAAAGGAATGAAAATCTAAAAAGACCTTAAATACTAGTTATTTTTGACAATAGGAGATTTTTGAATTGGGCAATTTGGATAATGGAGACAATATTCTACATTCCTTTCAATCACATTCCATTTTGGTTGTATAAGACCTCTCCTACACATTCAACCATATCATCTTCTTCTGTAGTCGTTGGTTGAGTCTCTTGATGTTCTTCCTCCTCCATTATTTCTTCTTCCTCTTCTGTTTCTTCCTCTGGTTCTTCCTCCTCTTCCGTGGCATGATTATCATCGTCATTGATAATTAGATTAGCCTCGTTATCCATTATAAACTTTAAGAGGCTTCTTATTACTTTCACTTGCCTATTCTGCTCCTGACTCATTCTAATCTAGAGTACTTGTATCTCAGCCATCATTTGCAGAGCATACTCCATTTTTTTCTTCGATTTTGATGACATGAGAGAGTGTAGATCGTTGAAATGGACCCTCTAATGGTCCAGCATGCGAAGCGGAGTTGATCTGGGTGTGTAGATTAGTGGAGGCCATTGTATATTCTAATTTAGAGTTTTTACAAAGAAGAGAAATGAAAATGAAGAAGAAAAGTCGAAGTAGAAGGTTTAAATAATTAACTATTGGTGGGAATTAAATTTAAAATTTTGGTAGTTATATATCGACATACAAATAGTTTATGTCGAAATACTTTAGTTTTAAATTTTATTTTTCTAATTTATTATGTTATTATTTATATAATATAGTTTAGTATATTTAATTATTCTAACTCATTTAACAAACATATGCCTAATTCTCTTCTAAATTTAGTGAATGTTGCTTCATTTAATGGTTTTGTTAATATATCTGCTATTTGTTTATCTGTTTCTATAAATTCAAGTGAAATTTTCTCTTTACTTACATTATCTCTTAGAAAATGATGTCTTAGATCGATATGTTTAGTTCTAGAATGATGAGTTGGATTCTTTGAAATATTTATAGCACTCGTAATCGCAATATATTGGGGATTTATTTATTTTTAATCCAAAATCTTTTAGAGTTTGCTACATATATATTACTTGTGAACAAGCCAAAGCAGCAGAGATATATTATGCTTCAGTTGTTGACAAAGATACAATATTTTTCTTTTTACTGAGCCACGAGACTAGTGAATGTCCTAAGAAGTGACATGTTCCACAAGTACTTTTACGTTTGGATTTACATCCTGCATAGTCAGCATCACAATAAGAAACTAATTCTAATTAATCATCCTTAGGGTAAAACAATCCAAAATCTGATGTATGCTTTACATATCCTAGAATATGTTTTACGGCTTTTAAATGTGTTTCCTTAGGTTGCGTTTGATATCTTGCACAGAGACATAATTATGCATTATATCTGGTCTACCCGCAGTTATATATATTATCCCTCTGTATAATTTTTGATCCACATCTTTAGATGTATCGTCTTTGCTTAATGCTATATTAGTCGCCATAGGTGTTGGCCTTCCATTTGTTGTTGCTAGATTATATTTATTAATTATATCTCTTGCGTATTTTTCTTGATTAATAAATATTCCATTCTTTAATTGTCGAATTTTCAATCCCAAAAAGAATGATAGTTCTCCCATATGCTCATTTCAAAAAATTCTTTAGTCATAATCTCTGAAAATTCTTTATTTATCTTATCGTTTGTCGATCCAAAAATTATATCGTCAACATATATTTGTACTAGTTATATATCTTTGTTATTCTTCTTGATAAACAAAGTATTATAAATTTTCCTATTTCAAAATTTGATTGTAACAAATAATTTCTTAATCTATCATACCAAGCCCTAAGAGTCTTTTTTAATCCATATAACGCTTTCTTTAACTTATGTACGTGATTTGGTAATTTTTCATCTTCAAATAGAGATGGTTGCTCTACAATACGTCTTCTATGACAAATCCATTTAGAAAAGCACTTTTGACATCCATTTGGTATAATTTGAAATTATTATGGTTTGCAAAAGTTAGCAAAATTCTAATAGCTTCTAGTCTTGCTACGGGGGCAAAAGATTCATCGTAATTTATTCCTTCTTCTTGGGTATAACCTTGTGCTACTTGTAACACCCCACCTCCGTTAAGGTCACTCACAAAGGGAATGTCTTAATTTCAGTGGAGCGTTATAGGTAAAAGATGTAGATAAATTACAAGACAGACAATTAAAGCAGCGACAAATAAATAAAACTTTATTTCATTGATAAACAGCTTGTATAAAGATTGTTTTACAATACCAAAATATCCTGTCTTGCTTACAAAAATAAAGAAGCATAAAATGATTTCCCCAAATAAAGCATGAGCCAGCCATAGCAGTAGAAGAGAGAGTCCAAGGCAACACGTCAAAGAGTCTTCATGCTTGGAAAGAGTAACGGTCCAAACAAACCTGAGCTATACCCTCCCTGACTACCTGGGGGGAAACGGAAGAAAAGAGGCGAAAGCATACTAGGTCAGACATAAAGTCTGGTAAGTCTAGTGATTCTTAGTATTTAAACGAGGAAAAGGGTCATGACATGAATAAACTAAATATAAGACTAAACCATAGTATGGGATAAGCATGGGATATGGCAAGATAAACTAAATGTACCGATAAGCTGAATGTACTGATAAACTGAATGTGCTTCTACTCCTTCTCTGCTTCACAACTACCCTGTTTATACTGATTTATATATCTCTGCACTACCTAACTGGTGTCCAAACTAGTAATCTATGATCATATGATAACGTGATCCCAATCCCCGTATTTGCGGTTGCCTTCAGGTGTACATCTATTATGGGGATTCCGTTTATTACCTAGATTTAATCTAGGGTTTACTATCAAGTGCTTACTAGATTCAACCAGGGTTTACGATACCCAGGGCCACTGGAGTTTATGCTACCTATTGAACGCTTCTCGGATTCGAGGTTTACGCGACCTAGGTCCAACTAGGGATTATGCTACCTACCTGTATTAATTTTCCATGTGTCTGTGTCAGGCGGCCCTTTCTTGCGTGTAGATACTCTGTGCTGGCCCCACCATAAGGTGTATCAAGCCTTATGACAGCGACCCGACACGATTCAAGATGCACAGTGTATAACTACTGGTACCCAGTGCCTGCTTTTTCCCACTCCAGAGTACGTGCACGCCCGTAAACCGTCTGAACCTACACTGACGTACCTCCTGCCGTTATCTTAGACCGCTTATAATCAGCCCAGTAATCGTGCCCCACCCTGCCTAGTTTCAGGGTACCATGATACATCTATGTGGGTTACTGCTGAAATGGGTCCCCGTTACTAGAGTTTCCTGCTGGTTAAGTTTGTGGGCCTATATATACAAATATTACCCACCCATACGAGATGTACTTAACCCTCCCACCGATTCTAGGTTTGTAGGCCTATATGTACTAATATTGCCCACCTACACGAGATGTACTTAACCTTCCCACGGATTCAAGCATGTTTATTTAATGGTTAAGTTTTTGTGGGCCTATATTTACTAATATTACCCACCTACCCGACGTGTACTTAACCTCCTACTCGTCAAATCGTGTTGGTTAAGTGGTTCATATTAACTTAACCTTTCTCGCTTATCTTGTTGGATTGGTTAAGTGTGATCTATTAACTTAACCCTGTTCAGTCATCAGGTTATATTGGTTAAGTATTCCACATTTAACTTAACCCCATTAGCTCATCAAGTTATACTGGTCAAGTGTCGTTAATCAATTCAAGTTGACTTAACCCATCCATCTGTCACGTCATGTTGGTTAAGTGTTTCCTTCTGGTGTTAACTTGACCCTACCTCTATTCGTGTTATATTGGTTAAGTGTTTTCCTCTTGTATTACTTAACCCCACCACATGTCATTATATATTTTGGTTAAGTGTTACTTTAGTTAACTTAACCCTATCATCTGCTTAATTAACATGTTACAACGGTTAAGTGTTCTAAATTTACTTAACCTCAGCCACTTGCCTAGTTAACATGCTATTACGGTTAAGTGTTTCCCTAATTACTTAACCTCACCATTTCTAGCTTGATTTATTCATGAGCCTTAATTAATTAATTAATTAAAGCACCAACCACTCACATTAGACATATATTGTTGTGGTTACTGGATGTGCCGGTCGGTTCCGGGCAGGTTTACACCACAACTCAGTCTAACCTCGGGTCTCTCTGGGCTTGATGCACTAAGCACCCACATTAGACAGGTATTGTTGTGGTCACTGGATGTGCCGGTCGGTTCCGGGCAGTTTTACACCACAACTCAGTCTAATCTCGGGTTAGGCATATTCGTCTTTTACTAAATTTACATATTTACTATTTATGTAAATTTTCCGTAAAACAATTTAGCCTAGATCATATCCATTTGTCATGCAAATTAGCATGTTCATATTCTATGCCCAAAACTTGATTTACCTATCAATCAGCCTAACTTGCAGTTTATACCAATTTAGATTTAATATTCCCCTTTTACAATTCATGCCCAATCTAGATTAATATTCCAATTTACGGTTCATGTCAAAACTAGATTTAATATTCTAGTTTACCGTTTATGTCCAAAACTTGGTTTACACGCCAATTACACACTTTGCGGCTAATTAAATTTATCAACTTATGCCCAAGTCTAATATGCATGTAAATCATTCACTATTATAGCCAATTTAGACTATGCCAACATATTTATTATGCCAAACTAACTTAATTAAGCTACGCCCAATCCCCACATCATAATCGTACGTATAACATGATTTCACAAGTTTTCTATGTACTCATGAAATGATACTAACAGTATCAAAGAAAGGAATAGGGGATAAGCACAAGAATTGACATAAAAGAATAGCCATGCAAGAATGAGCCAAATACAAAAATAATGGTTCCAATGGGTTTGATGTACATAATAGTGAATAGGAATAAACTAGCCAAGTTACACACTAAATATGAGATCCACATAATCAAGGGAATAGGCATTGGTGATTTGGTCAAACATAATGCCAGTTCAAGGTACAACATGATCGGTTAATTGTAAAAATGGGAATAGTCATAAGCAACTAACTACAATAGTCATAGGCAATTAACCACAACAGTCATGGGCGACTAATCACAATAATTTCTTAATCAATGTCATAGGCAATAGTCCCATGGTTATAAATCTTGGTAATAGTCTCATAGTCGTGTATCATATGCAATAGTCTCAAAATTATGAATCATAGTCATAGTCATAGGCAACAGTCTTATAGTCATAGTCATATGTAATAGTCTCTTTGTCATGAATCATAGTCATAGGCGATAGTTTCATGGGCAACAGTTTCATAGTCATAGTTTTAGGCAAAAGTCCCATAATCATAGTCATTGGCAATTAGCCACAATAAGTTCTAGGCCACAATCGAGAATCAGATCCAAAGGCATAAATATCGTTAGATTTGACATAAGCATGAATCAAAGATAATTTACTTGCAAATTGGTATAGTTCTATATTTTGATTCATTACATGCACAATTCCAATTACATGTTCAAATCTAAGGAATAACCGAACTTACATTGATCGGTTTAGAAGAGGATAATAAGATAGCGTTGTGGCGATTTGCTATGATTCGCGTGACGTTGCTTGAAGCAGAATGCCTACGGTCCAACTTGAAGCTTTAACTTGATTCTCTTTTAATTCTATTCAGTTTGGAAGAAGGTGCATTAATCCTAGTTTTGATTCCAGCAGAGTAGCGACGCCATTTTTTATTTTTAATTAGAATTGAGGCAGAGTATAGGCAGAATGAAATTGTGTGGAGAGAAAGCTAGGTTTGGGGGTGTTTAAATAGCATAGGGGTCACGAATCTGGTCAGAAAGGCGTCCAGGTGCAGAAAAATGGATCTATCTCCAGATCTGGAAAACAGGGGGGAGGTCGACCTGTATACCCAGGTCGACCCCCAGGTCAACCTTAGTGTCGACCAGTGTAGGTAGGTTGACCCTCAGGTCGACCCTAGTGTCGACCTAGGTCCTGTCTGTTTTGAATTTCGGGCTGAAACTTCTGAAGGCCTTATCTTCTTCATACGGAGTCCGATTTACGCAAACTTGGACTCTATTCCAAGCAGAATTTCGAGACGAACACAATGGTGTAGCCCGTTTCCCTTAATTATTCTGTTACAATTTAATTATTCCCTGATTTGTTACTCTTATGAACACAGAAAATACGGGGTGTTACATTCTCCCCTCCTTAAAGAATTTCGTCCCCGAAATCTTCAAGTTAAGAAGAATGCGTCCTACCATCCAATCATCCATCTACTCAACCATCATCCAGAAGCATCCATTGTCCTTAGAAAACTTTTAATGTTATATGAACATATGCAAAAGTGTGTGTATATTTCCTTTATCTAATGTAAAGATCAGGCGGTCTACTGATTCAGTTGACCTCCTCAATGCGGATTATGTTAGTGTCATGAGTCCAATTATGTATGCAAGAAATCCTAATTGATACGCATCATTTCTATATGTGTGCATAACCATTCATCCAAATGCAACGTCCACAGGATAACACATCAAGTTCAATCCATAAACAACTACATATATGCAAATGCAATATAAAAGTGACTGAGTTGATCTAGGGTATAATGTGTGCATATGCATCAACGATCAATCACTAGCAACCACTTGCAACGATCAATCATAACATGTTTCAAACACATGTTTACATCTATTGGCTTCTGCCTAAGGATCGAAGATATGACTTGGAGGATATACCTCAAAAGATAAAGACTATTATAAACTTAACAGAAAGGGAGGAATCAAGGGTATTCCCTCAAAAAGGGTATGATGTGCGTATCTAGTCTTTAGTCTTCTAAGTTGCACCTTCTTGAGCTTCAATCCAACGTACCTTAACTAATTTAACTTCACGATTGCGAAGCTTCTTGACCTCCATTTCCAAAACCCACTAGTAAAGATAGGACCTCGATCACTTACTATGCTAGAGGGTATCCAATGTTGTCGAACTATCTTTCCAAGATGAACAGATGTTAACCATGATACCAAGTGTATATACTAAGATGATTAGAGGTCTCTCTTCTACTTAGCTTATCCATCCTGTCACATATCTGATGGTTGATATCTCTCACACAAACCATCCTAGTCGAACTCGACATCCCTCAAGTACAAGCCCCAAAGGCCTAAACCAATATCAGACAGGCACCTAAGGAATACCTCCTCCGAATTTGGACGATTTATGTGAGATGATACTAGCAAAACAAACAAACAATTGAGCACTTAAACGACTCTGGCTATCCTCGCCAATCTAGCTCCAAAACTATCGTTGATCGTATAACTGACTTTGCATTGTCAACTAGATACATGCGGAAGTCTGTCTCGAGTTTTTAGGGGGAAAACCCCTACCCTAGTCAAAACATCTTGCGTACTCATGGACTATCCCAACAGATCAAAAATCGTCGATAGATGAGTAAAGTGATTCTAGGTAGCTAAGACAAACTGATCCCTTAGGATCGTACGAAATCTCAAGGGTATTCCCAAGGCAAGTCGAAAGTCTAACTACCCTTGCTTCACAATTACTAGCTAACCAATCAATGCCTAGAATCAACCCATAGCCCAAAAACATAAGCATAAATATAGCTATTCTCAAATCCTCACAAGTCAAAGATAAATGGGTCGAACCAGAAATTGGATTTGAGACTATAATGGGATCCTATACTACACAATATCTAGGGTGCAGAGACTCAACTATGGAAGCAGATATATATACAGATGTGAAGCGCTAAAATCGGAAGGAGTACTAACAGGATAATCAAAAAGGAAAAACTCTTTCAATCGAAATATTATTGCCTCTCTCTCTCAGGTATGCTGGCGGTGAGAGCATGCACTCGCCTTCCAGAAAATCATGTCCCTTGTTCTTGCCCTTGTCCTCAATTATACGACCCGTTATACCCTAGTAAAGATACTTCCTCTTGTCTTAGGTTTAACTATTCTTTCCTCCCCTCCTTTGTGAACCAAGTCCATATCCATGGGTTCTTCATCCTTGTGTTGTGCTCCTTAGCCAAACCCCCTCATTCTCAACTTTACCATCCTTGTGAAACTACTGCAGCTATATATGTAAGTTGGGCACTTCTTCGCCCTTTGTCAGGTGTCGTAGTCTTATCAAGCCTACAGAACCATGCCGCGACGAGGTTACCTCCTAGAAAGCTAGGAGCCCCGGAAACTGAGGAAAGAAGGAAACAAAGACTCAAACAGAGAATCAAAAGATTGTGCATATGGCTTTAGGGAATATGCCTTTAAAACAAAATCTTTCTTTTGAAAATGCTTTTCTTAAAACCGTTTTGAAAATAATTTTTCAAATCTTTTATCTGATCTGGTAACCTTCAGCTCTGATACCAAGTGTAACACCCCACCTCTGTTAAGGTCACTCACAAAGGGAATGCCTTAATTTCGGTGGAGCATTTTAGGTCAAAGATGCAGATAAATTATAAGACAGACAACTAAAGCAGCGGCAAATAAATAAAACTTTATTTCATTGATAAACAGCTTGTACAAAGATTGTTTTACAATACCAAAGTATCCTGTCTTGCTTACAAAAATAAAGAAGCATAAAATGATTTCCCCAAATAAAGCATGAGCCAGCCATAGCAGTAGAAGAGAGAGTCCAAGGCAACACGTCAAGCTTGGAAAGAGTAACGGTCCAAACAAACCTGAGTTATTCCCTCCCTAACTACCTGGGGGGAAACGGAAGAAAAGAGGCGAAAGCAAACTAGGTCAGACATAAAGTCCGGTAAGTCCAGTGATTCTTAGTATTTAAACGAGGAAAAGGGTCATGACATGAATAAACTAAATATAAGACTAAACCATAGTATGGGATAAGCATGGGATATGGCAAGATAAACTGAATGTACCGATAAGCTGAATGTACTGATAAACTGAATGCGCTTCCACTCCTTCTCTGCTTTGCAACTACCATGTTTATACTGATTTCTATATCTCTGCACTACCTAACTGGTGTCCAAACTAGTAATCTATGATCATATGTTAATGTGATCCCAATCCCCGTATTTGCGGTTGCCTTCATGTGTACATCTATTATGGGGATTCCGTTTATTACCTAGATTTAATCTAGGGTTTACTATCGAGCGCTTACTAGATTTAAACAGGGTTTACGCTACCCAGGGCCACTGGGGTTTATGCTACCTATTGAATGCTTCTCGGATTCAGGGTTTACGCGACCTAGGTCCAACTAGGGATTATGCTACCTACCTGTATTAATTTTCCATGTGTCTGTGTCAGACAGCTCTTTCTTGCGTGTACATACTTTGTGCTGGCACCACCATAAGGTGTATCAAGCCTTATGATAGCGACCCGACACGATTCAAGATGCACAGTGTATAACTACTGGTACCCAGTGCCTGCTTTTTCCCGCTCCGGAGTACGTGCACGCCCGTAAACCGTCGGAACCTACACTGACGTACATCCTGCCGTTATCTTTGACCGCTTATAACCAGCCCAGTAATCGTGCCCTAACCTGCCTAGTTTCAGGGTACCATGATACATCTATGTGGGTTACTGCTGAAATGGGTCCCCGTTACTAGGGTTTCCTGCTGGTTAAGTTTGTGGGCCTATATATACAAATATTACCCACCCATACGAGATGTACTTAACCCTCCCACCGATTTTAGCATGTTTTCTTAACGGTTAAGTTTGTGGGCCTATATGTACTAATATTGCCCACCTACACGAGACGTACTTAACCTTCCCACGGATTCAAGCATGTTTATTTAATGGTTAAGTTTTTGTGGGCCTATATTTACTAATATTACCCACCTACCCGACGTGTACTTAACCTCCTACTCGTCAAGTCGTATTGGTTAAGTGGTTCTTATTAACTTAACCTTTCTTGCTTACCTTATTGGATTAGTTAAGTGTGATCTATCAACTTAACACTGTTCAGTCATCAGGTTATATTGGTTAAATATTCACCATTTAAATTAACCCCATTTGCTCATCAAGTTATACTGGTCAAGTGTCATTAATCAATTCAAGTTGACTTAACCCATCCATCTGTCACATCATGTTGGTTAAGTGTTTCCTTCTGGTGTTGACTTGACCCTACCTCTATTCGTGTTATATTGGTTAAGTGTTTTCCTCTTGTATTACTTAACCCCACCACATGTCATTATATATTTTCGGTTAAGTGTTACTTTAGTTAACTTAACCCTATCATCTTCTTAATTAACATGTTACAATGGTTAAGTGTTCTAAATTTACTTAACCTCACCCACTTGCCTAGTTAACATGTTATTACGGTTAAGTGTTTCCCTAATTACTTAACCTCACCATTTCTAGCTTGATTTATTCATGAGTCTTAATTCATTAATTAATTAAAGCACCAACCACTCACATTAGACAGATATTGTTGTGGTTACTGGATGTGTCGGTCGGTTCCGGGCAGGTTTACACCACAACTCAGTCTAACCTCGGTTCTCTTTGGGCTTGATGCACTAACCACCCACATTAGACAGGTATTGTTGTGATCACTGGATGTGCCGATCGGTTCCGGGCAGTTTTACACCACAACTCAGTCTAACCTCGGGTTAGGCATATTCGTCTTTTACTAAATTTACATATTTACTATTTATGTAAATTTTCCGTAAATCAATTTAGCCTAGATCATATCCATTTGTCATGCAAATTAGCATGTTCATATTCTATGCCCAAAACTTGATTTACCTATCAATCAGCCTAACTTGCAGTTTATACCAATTTAGATTTAATATTCCCCTTTTACAATTCATGCCCAATCTAGATTAATATTCCAATTTACGGTTCATGTCAAAACTAGATTTAATATTCTAGTTTACCGTTTATGTCCAAAACTTGGTTTACACACCAATTACACACTTTGTGGCTAATTAAATTTATCAACTTATGCCTAAGTCAAATATGCATGTAAATCATTCACTATTATAGCCAATTTAGACTATGCCAACATATTTATTATGCCAAACTAACTTAATTAAGCTACTCCCAATCCCCGCATCATAATCGTACGTATAACATGATTTCACAAGTTTTCTATGTACTCATGAAATGATACTAACAATATCAAAGCAAGGAATAGGGGATAAGCAAGAGAATTGACATAAAAGAATAGCCATGCAAGAATGAACCAAATACAAAAATAATGGTTCCAATGGGTTTGATGTACATAACAGTGAATAGGAATGAACTAGCCAAGTTACACACTAAATATGAGATCCACATAATCAAGGGAATAGGCATAGGTGATTTGGTCTAACATAATGCCAGTTCAAGGTACAACATGATCGGTTAATTGTAAAAATGGGAACAGTCATAAGCAACTAACTACAATAGTCATAGGCAATTAACCACAGCAGTCATGGGTGACTAATCACAATAATTTCTTAATCAATGTCATAGGCAATAGTCTCATGGTTATAAATCTTGGTAATAGTCTCATAGTCGTGTATCATATGCAATAGTCTCAAAATTATGAATCATAGTCATAGGCAACAATCTTATAGTTATGGTCATATGTAATAGTCTCTTTGTCATGAATCATAATCATAGGCGATAGTTTCATGGGCAACATTTTCATAGTCGTAGTCTTAGGCAAAAGTCCCATAATCATAGTCATTGGCAATTAGCCACAATAAGTTCTAGGCCACAATCGAGAATCAGATCCAAAGGCATAGATATCGTTAGATTTGACATAAGCACGAATCAAAGATAATTAACTTGCAAATTGGTATAGTTCTATATTTTGATTCATTACATTCACAATTCCAATTACACGTTCAAATCTAAGGAATAACCGAACTTACAGTGATCAGTTTAGAAGAGGATAATAAGATAGCATTGTGGCGATTTGCTATGATTCGCGTGACGTTGCTTGAAGCAGAATGCCTACGGTCCAATTTGAAGCTTTAACTTGATTCTCTTTTAATTCTATTCAGTTTGGAAGAAGATGCATTAATCCTAGTTTTTATTCCAACAGAGTAGCGACGCCATTTTTTAATTTTAATTAGAATTGAGGCAGAGTATAGGCAGAATGAAATTGTGTGGAGAGAAAGCTAGGTTTAGGGGTGTTTAAATAGCATGGGGGTCACGAATCTAGTCAGAAAGGCGTCCAGGTGCAGAAAAATGGATCTGTCTCCAGATCTGGAAAACATGGGGGAGGGCGACCCTAGGGTCGACCCTAGTGTCGACCTGTATACCCAGGTCGCCCCCAGGTCGACCTTAGTGTCGACCTGTGTGGGTAGATTGACCCCCAGGTCGACCCTAGCATCGACCTGGGTTCTGTCTATTTTGAATTTCGGGTTGAAACTTCTGAAGGCCATATCTTCTTCATACGTAGTCCGATTTACGCAAACTTGGACTCTATTCCAAGCAGAATTTTGAGACGAACGCAATGGCGTAGCCCGTTTCCCTTAATTATTCTGTTACAATTTAATTATTCCCGGGTTTGTTACTTTTATAAACACAGAAAATACAAGGTGTTACACTACAAGTCGTGACTTATTTCCTACTACCTCACTGTGTTCATTCGTTTTATTTTTATAGAACCATTTGGTTCCTATTATAGTTTTATCCTCTAGTCTAGGAACAAGTTCCCATACATCATTCGTAATAAACTGATTCAGTTCACCTTGCATAAATGCTATCCATGAATCATAAGAAGAAGCTTCCTTTGGATTTTTAGGTTCAATAATTGAAATAAATGTTGTATTACTCATATTATTTAATTGATTGCGAGTTCTCACAACGGATTCAATATCTCCTAATATATTTTCTACAGGATTGTCTCTAAGTAATCTAATTCTTTTCTTTGGTTGATTGTCTTCATGATATATTTTGTTAATATCATTTTCACAATCACCTTCACTATTTTGAATTTTACTACTATAGTTTTCATTGAAAGATATGTTTAATGTGTCTTCTATGGTATTGGTTCGAGTACTGAAAACTCTATATGCCTTACTTCTTTCTGAATATCCAATAAATATTCCTTTATCGTATATTGAATCAAACTTGTCTAAATTATCTTTTGTATTTAGTATAAAACATTTACTTGAAAATATTTTAAAATATGATACTTTTGGTTTCTTGTTATACAGAAGCTCATATGGAGTTTTATGAGTTAAAGGTCCAATTGAAATTCTATTAATAATACAGCAAGCGGTTGCAACTGCCTCAGCCCAAAAATTCCTTGGTAAATTACTATCAGATAACATAGTTCTCGCACATTCTTGTATCGTCCTATTTTTATGTTCAACTACTCCGTTTTGTTGAGGGGTTCTTGGAATTGAAAAATTATGGGTTATTCCCTTTTTATTACAGTATTTTTCAATATTTTCGTTTTTGAATTCTCCGGCATAATCACTATGTATTGTTTTAATTTTAGTGATAATAAATTTTGAAATCTTTTAGAAAAAGTTTTGAATTAATCAAAAGCATCACTATTATTTTTAAGAAACAGAGTCCAAGTAAATCTAGAAAAATCATCGACTGTTACGTACACATATCTATTATGATTTATCGATTGAACTTGAGATGGACCAAATAAATCCATGTGTATTAACTCTAATGGTTTTGATGTAGTAATTTCCTCTTTTGATCTAAATGATTTTTTCTTTAATTTTCCGAATCGACAAGCATCACATAAGTTATTGACTCTAAATTTCATTTTGGGTTATCCTCTAATTGAATCTAGTTTAGAAATCCAAGAAATGTGTTTGAAATTTATATGACCAAATCTCTTATGCCAAATCCGGGGGTCACTTGTATTGGCCATAAGACATAGGTTATCGTTGGAGATTTTCATACTCAATATATAGATGTTTTTCTTTCTATCTCATTTGAATATAACTTTTGAATTCCTATCTTCTATAAAACATTTATTCTTTTCGAAGTTTATTTTATAACCCTTATCGCAAAGTTGACTTGTACTAAGCAAGTTGTGTTTCAAATTCCTAACTAATAAAACATCAGAATTAGTAGGAATTTCAAAATTATCGACATTGCCGATTCCAATAATTTATCCTTTGGAGCTATCTCCGAAGTTCACCATTCCACCATCTTTATATTTAAAATTAATGAGTAGTTTTGGATTTCCCGTCATATGTCTCGAACAACCATTATCTAGTATCCATTTGTCTTTTTCATTTCTACCAATTGCTTTCCAGAATTTGAATTCTCAACAGCCATATAACACACCAGTTCGGGATATGAATTTCCAACAGCCACCTTTTCAGAATTTGAATTTCCTGAAGCCACTTCACCCATCTTTTCAACTTTTGAATTTTCAAAAGTCGTAAAACGCATCTTTTCCTGAATTAAACAATATTTCAGTAGATCACATGCCTTTTTATCATGATTATATGCAGACTCTTAAAAATTGATACAATGCATGAATTGGCACTAGCGTTAACAAAAATTCCAAAATTTGCCATTCAAAAATGTTCAAAAATTAGATTATGAACTTTTTGAAAGACCTTGCTCTGATACCAAATGTTAGGGATCGCGGAAAGGGTTTTAAGGCAAAACAAACACTAGAGGGGGATTTGAATAGTGTTTTTGAGGATTTAAACAAAATCTAAAATATATGTGATAAACTATATGAATCAAATACTACAGGAACAATCACAGATGCAGAATCAAACATTAATGCAAAATAAACAGAAATAAAAATGCAGAAAAGGAAAGAACACACTGGATTTTATACTGGTTCAGATTGCTCCTACGTCCAGTCCCACGCAACGCTGGATTGCGTGAAGTTTTATTACTATATCAAAATCCAATTACAACCTCCTTGATTTCATGGCTACAAGGGATACCACTGATTCCAACCTCCTTGATTTCACGGCTACAAGGGATACTACCGATTACCTGTCCTTGATTTCACGGCTACAAAGGATACCACTAATTCACCCCAAATACAACCCAAACAATTACAAACAGCCCTATAACTCTTCAATAGCTGAAACGACCCAAAAATCGCCCTTGCGGGAAATCGCCGGATACGCTTACTTTGGGCTACAACACATCAGAACAATAACAACAGACTTTTATAAAACATCATAATAATGTTACATCAGAGTACAGAATATCAGAGTACATCGAATAAAATTACAACGGAAAATAAATTACAATATTAAATACAATAAACAGCGAAAGACATCTATGCTCTGGACACAGCCTTAGACTTCGATCCAGAATCCTGCTCAAGAGATAAATATCTGCAAAAAGCTACTCGACTGCCCGTGTGGAAAAGAGGGCACCCGAGTTTGCAAAGTGAAACAAACTACGAGTCAGTCATGGGACTGGTGTGAGAATTCTTAACTAATATAACTAATAGTGATAAGGCAAATCCAAGGACCACGCCGCTAACGCGGAACGGGTTTTATCCCAATGGATTGCCGGTGCATAATTAAAAGTAAATCGTTAAACAACGCAATGCTTTTTAGAAAAATGAAACCATCATAAGACTCAAGTCCCATCACACAATGCAACGCAAACCAGAGGATAGAGTTTTACCTTATAATGGTCAAAAATGCTTGATACGATAAAAACGAATTTGATATTATTATTAGTGTATATATGTTTTAAAAGCATTTCAAAGTAAATGTATCAATCCTAGGAAGCATAGCTACCATATACTATGCCTCCATACTAGTAATACAATCAAGTCCGTAGGGTCGTATTGGAAATTGGGTTTCCATCATGAGTCAAGGCTAGGGAGGAGCTCCTTACCGATTCGAGACACTCTAGCTAATGACTCAGGATTCCTCGTAGAGAACCCTTGGATAGCTGCAAGGCCGGTCCACACATACAGCTTCGTGGATTAGTTATTCCTGAACACACGTTTCCCGATCCTATAGGACCTATCATCCGAGGCGCGCCACATTCCATCATCCACATAAGTAAATATCAGCCAGTTTAAGCACCGACACCACTTCTAGCTAGAAAGAAACGTGCTGCTCTCCCTGCGTTCCCTTCTCCTGTTTTAGACTCAACCGGGTTGTGAGGCTCGCGAAGTAACGTTATAACCACAAGGCCTGCTTTTCAACAAAGCCTTGATCATCTTCGTCTTGGCGTGCCACGTTGACAATTCACGCCATGCGATTGATAACTATTAATACACAACCTCTAAGCGTGTTAAGCAAGAGAATAAATTCTCCGCCACCAACGGTCGTATATTAATAGAAATCAATTTACATAGAACAAAATTCAACGTCAGACACACATCCATTTATAAGCTTATGTTCTAGGTCTGAGCGAAAGCCAAATCCGTACAAATCAACACTACGTCCGGATAACTACCATCTTAGTCCCGTCTTGGGAGCAAATCAATCGAGGGCCTCAACACTAGTTACCCATTCGATGTGAAGATCGTCGTTCTTCAATCGCCGTCTTCAATTCTTCCATTTAAAACGTCATATGATTATTTGAAATGAGTATAACTCGGTCTTTTCAAATAATCTTCGCATAATTATCATTTAAATTATTTCATAACGTTATTACTTATCACTATTCTTATTTTGATAAAAGTAGATATAAATCATTCCATGTAGTCATTAACATATAAGGGCAACGAATCAACCAAACAAACAACGCACAATCATGTTCATGTATCATATCAAGGTATCATGTTCAATGAACATTTCAATTCCATTCCCACATTTATTTATTTGTAAATAACAACCAAAATGTAACTTTCAATTTATTCTTTTACTGCATAGAAAATGTCATTAAGACATCTCTTTTTCTTATTTATTTACACTACATGTAAATAAATGTTTTCCTTTTCTTCTACATATCCTGTTTACATGAAAATGTAAATGAAAGTGTCATCCAAAATAATTCTTTTTATTACATAAGAAAATGTAAATTTCTATTTCATATCTTATTTACACTCTTTCTCTCATTTTATTGGAAATGTAGTATTTCCTTCTTATTCTTTACACTATGGAAAATGTGAATTTTCTTTTTCTTTCTTTCTTTTTATTCTTTACACTATATTCTCTTTTATTACATTATAAAGAATGTAATTCTTCTAACTTCTTTTGTTACAAAAAAATGTAATATTTCTTCTTTTGATTACATTAAGAAAATGTAATTGACATTATACTGAAAAATCCTATCTTTCAATTGCATTGTAAAATTTCCTTCTTTAATTACGTTGTAAATGTAGTTAACATTACAGTGAAAATTTCTAACTTTTTAAATTACATTAAAGAAATGCAAATTTGATTACATCATCCAATTCTTCTTCTTAATTACGTTAAAAATGTAATTTTCAATATAATGTAAAATCCCTCTCTTTTAAATTACATTCAAAATGTAATTTTCATAACAGTACAAATTTCTATCTTTTATAATTACATTAAAAAGGTAAATTTGATTCTAATGTCCAATTCTCTATTTAACCGTTTATATTTTTAATATGGGCCAGACCTCTCACATTAGGCCTGCAACTTGTGGATGCTGGATAGGCCGGTCGGTTCCGGGCAGATTTATCCCACAAGTTGGGCTTAACCTCGTGTCTTGGCCCAATTTGCATTTGCGCACTTGGACCTCTCACATTAGACCCAACATTTGTGGCTGCTGGATATGCCGGTCGGGTCCGGGCAAACTTCCACCACAAATGTGATCTAACCTCGTGTCCAAGTACAATTTTAGTTAATCATTATAATTGTTCTACTAAAAATATTATTTTACATGACTCTTCTTAACAAAATTGATGTTTTTAATTCACGTGCCATTCTTTAATAAAAGTGATGAATTCTAATGTCATATAAAGAGGATATTTTATATGTAAATATATTTTCTATGAATTCTAATGACCTTTTTAATCTACTGACCTTCTAGTTTTAATGATATTATAATTTAACGACATTTTCAATCTAGTGATATTCTAGTTTTAATGACATTCTAATTTAATGACATTTTCAATCTAGTGATATTCTAGTTTTAATGACATTCTAATTTAATGACATTTTCAATCTAGTGATATTCTAGTTTTAATGACATTTTCAATCTAGTGATATTCTAGTTTTAATGACATTTTAATTTAATGACATTTTCAATAAATGACATTATAATATTTTAACATGAAGGGCAAGTTTATCCTAACATAAATGCCAATTTCAAATTTCATAAAATTGACAAACTAAATTCCACCTAAATGACAAATTAATTTTTACATAAATGAAAAATTAATTTTTACATAAATAACAAATTCAATTTAAATATAGATGACAAATTTATCTTACATAACATATTTCTAATAAAAGTGGCATGTCTATCCTAATTAAACATTTTTGACTAAAATGATATTTCCTAACTAAAATGATATTTCTAACACAACATGATATATTCTTACCAAAAATGTTGTTTAATTAGCATAGATATTTTTCATATACAATAAGAATATATAATTTTCGTTCTCAACCATCACATTTGACAAAATGTACATTTTTATTTCAACTCTTTCCTTTAGACAAAAATGTGAATTTGACGCTACTAATATATATTGAAAAAAATGCGAATTTTTACTCTACTCTTTTATATCGACAAAAATATGAATTTTGACGCTACAAATTGATATTGACAAAAAGAATATTTTGTTTGCATAACTAATTCAATGTTTCTAACAGCAAATAAAAGAATATTTTATTTGCCTAACATTTCTATATTTTTAATGACAAATAAAAGAGGGGATTTATTTATGTACATGTTCTAATGACAAATAAAGAGGAATTTATTTGTGTACATTTTCTAATTCAACTTGACAAATAAAAGATGATGCTTTATATGTTTACAAATTTCTAATCCGATCTTAACCAATAAAATGAAAATTTCATTTGCTTACAATTTCTATTTACATAAATGATAATTTTATATGTCAATTCTAAATTTGAAAAAAGCGACTAAATTTAACAAAATAAATGCTTTGTTTTACATACTTTTCCATTTAACAAAATAAATATTTTGTTTTACATACTTTCAATAAAGACGCTAAAAATAAGTTTAATTTCATATCTTAACTTGACGCCAAAAATATGTTAAATTCTCATGTTAACACATAACGCTAAAAGTATCCTTATTTTCATATTAACATATGACGCTAAAAAAAAAAAAAAAAAATCATTTTTCCATGAAATCACATATGGTGTACATTTCCATAATACTTCATGTAACATGTAATTTTGATGTAAATTTTTCATGTCAATACATAGGATAACAATGTATGATTGGGTGTCAAGCCTCATGTCAATCTTCTCATTCTATTTTTTTTTATTGAATACAAAATAACAAATAGAATGATAATTTAAAATCTTCTATTTTTATTGTATGACAATAAAATTAATACTTATGTTTCAACTCTTTTCGTTTTAACCAATTGAAAATACAATCTTTATTTATTTAAGTCAAACATGAAAATAAAAGTATTGTTTTTATTTTATACTTCAAATTTTGACACATATGAATATAAAATATTCTATATTCAGAATAATATATGATTTTTTTTTGTATACACAAAATTCTAACAATCATAAATACACAATCACAATCAATCGTTCATCACAATCGCAGCACAATCAACATTGAAATAAATACGTACATACAACATGAATCTCATACTGAATGAATATATATATTACTAAATAAATAAATAATTTTAATTTTTAAAATAGAAATCTCACCTCGAATAATAAACCAGTTCAGATCTAAACCAAAAGAAGGTCAGGAATTGTGCACATCAGACCTAGAATGTTGTGTTGCGCGTCGTTGTCCCCATATCTCAAAAGTTGTTGAGTTCTGAATCGGATTGAACCAAAAACATGTTTTTAATAATTAAAATTTAAAATTAGCAATGAAATCAATCGTTGTAAACAAATAAAATTAAATTTTATATAACCTCAGATTTTGTTCAAATCTTTGAATCGCGATAACTTGAGATTGGATCAATGGTTTTGGGCGTCGTTTGTTGGAGGTTGAAGCTCTAGGAGAGGCGCATACATGCCTGGAAGGGGGTGGAGTGCGGCGCAGCAATCGAGCCGGGGCGGAGGTTCAAAGGCAGCGGTTTTGGATAGGTGATTCGGGAGCTACAGTGCACGGTTTGATGTGAAACTTGTTTAGAATCGAAGAGAATGGGAAGATCTTTAAAAAGTTTAACTATGGCCTTGTCTAATACTTCCAAGATTAAGAGAAAAATAAGAGAGAAGGGGAGGGAGAAGGTGCGGCTATGGGTTTCAGCGTGCGTGAGAGGATTGGGAAGAAGGATACGATGTTTGTCTTGAGAAGCGTGTATTTGTATAATAAAATATTCACTAAAAGGCCCGTTTTGCAACTTTCTCCTATTTCAGCACAACAACCAACGTTCCTACCCATTAACCCCCGCTCCGGACTCATCTGGCTATGTCCCACAGGCCCAAATGATCATCTTGACCCAGTTTTCTTTAATTTAAAATATTTTCTTTTATTTTTAATTCAATCGTACGGAAAAATTCGCCGGGGTCACAAATTAACTTCAAAAATTCCCAAAAAATATATTTAGCTATGTTTTGACGTTGCACACCTAGGAAAATCAATTTCGTTCAATTTTGAGCCCGTTTGAAAAATGACTATTTTCAAGTCGATTAAAATTGACCGAAATTGACAAAACTGAAATCTTTTTGCCATGGTCACAAATTAATTCTAGAAATTATGAAAAATTAAACTTAGCCATAATTTGACATTCCGAATCCAACAAAAGTGGTTTCGTCGAAAACAGAGGTCGTTTGTAAAATGACTATTTTCAAGGCATATATATTTAATATTAAAAATAAATTTTATACCAATAATTTCCGAAACTCGAAATATATAAGTGTTTATACTTTTTAAATGCAGAAACATCATTCTGAACTCAATGGAAGTGGTTTCGAGTTCAAATTCCTTCGTATGCAAAAAGTTGCATTTTTGACCTTTATAAATTTCATAGCGACCTTTCTAAATTTTAATTTGGGCATAAATTTTGATTCCCGTTATGAAATTTCAATTTTTCGGATTCGTTAGAAAGATATTTTTAAATAGATTCCAATATTTTTAGTTTCACTAAAATCCGTTAAATTTTGCATCCTGTACGGTCAGTCAAAGTTCAAGTTTGACTTTTCAAACTACCGCGCTATTTCTAACTCCCTTTTATAATTAAAATTAAATTATTCATCCTAACTTCGATTTAATCATTATTATTTTAATTAAATCATTTTAAATCTCAAAACCCATTAAAATTAGTTAAAATAAATTTTTTAAATTTACCCAAAATTCAGGGTTGTTACAATAGCACTTTATTCAGAGAGTAATGAGTAGAGAGTGTAGAGAGAAGAAGATTGGTGAAAATCTAAAAAGACCTAAATACTAATTATTTTTGACAATGAGAGATTTGTAAATTGGGCAATTTGGATAATAGGGACAAAATTCTCCATTTCTTTCAATCACATTCCCATTTTGGTTGTATAAGACGTCTCCTACACATTCAACCATATCATCTTCTTTCATAATCGTTGGTTGAGTCTCTTGATATTCTTCCTCCTCCATTATTTCTTCTTCCTCTTCTGATTCTTCCTCCTCTTCCATGACATGATTATCATTGTCAATGATAATTGGATTAGCCTCGTTATACATTATAAACTTTAAAAAGGCTTCTTATTATTTTCCATTGCTTATTCTGCTCCTGACTCATTATAATCTGGGGTACTTGTATCTCAGCCATCATTTGCAGAGCATACTCCATTTTTTTCTTCGATTTTGATGACATTAGCGAGTGTAGATCGTTGAAATGGACCCTCTAATGGTCCAATGTGTGAATAAGAGTTGATTTGGATGTTTAGATTAGTGGAGGCCATTGAATATTTTAATTTAGAATTTTTACAGAGAAGAGAAATGAAAATGAAGAAGAAAAGTCGAAGTAGAAAGTTTAAATAATTAAAATAACTAACTTTTGGTAGGAATTAAATTTAAAATTCTGGCAGTTACATGTCGACATATAAAAAAGTTTGTGTCGGCATACTTTAGTTTTAAATTTTATTTTTCTAATTTCTTATGTTATTATTTAAATAATATAGTATATTTAATTATTCTAACTCACTTAATGAACATATGCCTGATTCTCTTCTAAATTTAGTGAATGTTGATTCGTTTAATGGTTTTGTTAATATATCTGATATTTGTTTATCTATTTCTATAAATTCAAGTGAAATTTTCTCTTTACTTACATTATCTTTTAGAAAATGATGCTTACATCAATATGTTTAGTTCTAGAATGATGAGTTGGATTCTTTGAAATATTTATAACACTCGTATTATCGCAATATATCAGAGATTTATTTATTTTTAATCCAAAATCATTTAGAGTTTGCTGCATATATATTACTTGTGAAGAAGCCAAAGCAGCAGAGATGTATTATGCTTCAAATGTTGAAAAGGATACAATATTTTGGTTTTAATTGAACCACGAGACTATTGAATGTCCTAAGAAGTGACATGTCCCACTAGTACTTTTACGATCGGATTTACATCCTGTGTAGTCAGCGTGACAATAAGAAGCTAATTCGAATAAATCATCCTTAGGTTAAAACAATCCAAAATCTAATATGCTTTACATACCTTAGAATACGTTTTACAACTTTTAAATGTGTTTCCTTATGTTGCGATTGATATCTTGCACAGAGATATACACTATGCATTATATTTGGTCTACCCGCCGTTATATATAATAATGATCCTATTATTCCTCTGTATAATTTTTGATCCACATCTTTATATGTATCGTCTTTGCTTAATGCTATATTAGTCGCCATAGGTGTTGGTCTTCCATTTATTGTTGCTAGATTATATTTATTAATTAGATCACTTGCATATTTTTCTTGGTTAATAAATATTCAATTCTTTAGTTGTCGAATTTGCAATCCTAAAAAGATTGATAGTTCTTCCATATGGCTCATTTCAAGAATTCTTTTGTCATAATCTCTGAAAATTCTTTATTCATTTTATCGTTTGTCGATCCGAAAATTATATTGTCAACATACGTTTGTACTAGTTGCATATCTTTGTTATTCTTCTTAATAAACAAAGTATTATCTAATTTTCCTATTTCAAAGTTTGATTGTAGCAAATAATTTCTTAATCTATTATACTAAGCCCTAGAAACTTGTTTTAATCCATATAATGCTTTCTTTAACTTATATTCGTGATTTGGTAACTTTTCATCTTCAAATAGAGGTGGTTGCTCCACATATATGTCTTCCTTGACAAATCCATTTAGAAAAGTGCTTTTGACATCCATTTGATATAATTTGAAATTATTATGGTTTGCAAAAGCTAGCAAAATCCTAATAGCTACTAGTCCATCTACGGGGGGGGGGGGGATTTCATCGTAATCTATTCCTTCTTCTTAGTTATAACCTTGTACTACTAGTCATGCCTTATTTCCTACTACCTCGTTGTGTTCATTCATTTTATTTTTATAAACCCATTTGGTTCCTATTATAGTTTTATCCTCTGGTCTAGGAACATGTTCCCATACATCATTCCTAGTAAACTAATTCAGTTCTTCTTGCATAACAAGTATCCATGAATCATCGGAAGAAGCTTCCTTTGGATTTTTAGGTTCAATAGTTGAAATAAATGTAGTATTACTCATATTATTTAATTGATTGCTAGTTCTCACAACGGATTCAATATCTCATAATATGTTTTCTACAGGATGGCCTCTATGTAATCTAATTCTTTTATTTGGTTGATTATCTTCTTGATATATTTCATTAATCTCATTTTCACAATCACCTTCACTGTTTTGAATTTTACTATTATATTTTTCATCGAAAGATATGTTTAATGTGTCTTCTATGGTTTTGGTTCGAGTATTGAAAACTCTATATGCCTTACTTCTTTTTGAATATCCAATGAATATTCCTTTATCGTGTATTGAATCAAACTTGTCTAAATTATCTTTTGTATTTACTATAAAACATTTACTTGAAAATATTTTAAAATATGATACTTTTGGTTTCTTTTTATACAGAAGGTCATATGGAGTTTTATGAGTTAAAGGTCAAATTGATATTCTATAATAATATAGCAAGCTATTGCAACTGCCTCGGCCCAAAAATTCCTTGGTAAATTACTATCGGATAACATAGTTCTTGCACATTCTTGTATCGTCCTATTTTTATGTTCAACTTCTCTGTTTTGTTGAGGGGTTCTCGGATTAAAAAATTATGGGTTATTCCCTTTTTATGATAATATTTTTCAAAATTTTCATTTTCGAATTCTTCGCCATGATCATTACGTATTGTTTTAATTCTTAGTGATAACAAATTTTGAATTCTTTTAGAAAAAGTTTTTAATTGATCAAAAGCATCACTTTTATTTTTAAGAAACAAAGTCGAAGTAAATCTAAAAAAATCGTCGACTACTACGTAGACATATCTATTATGATTTATCGAATGAACTTGAGATTGACCAAATAAATCCATGTGTATTAACTCTAATGGTTTTGATGTAGTAATTTCCTCTTTTGATTTAAATGAACTTTTCTTTAATTTTATGAATTGACAAGCATCACATAAGTTATTGACTCTAAATTTCATTTTATGTAATCTTCTAACTGAATCTAGTTTAGAAATCCCAGAAATGTGTTTGAAATTTATATGACCAAATCTCTTATGCCAAATCCATGGGTCACTTGTATTGGCCATAAGACATAGGTTATCGTTAGGGATTTTCATACTTAATATATAGATGTTTTTCTTTCTATCTCCTACGAATATAAATTTTGAATTCCTATCTTCTATAAAACATTTATTCTTTTCAAAGTTTATTTTATAACCCTTATCGCAAAGTTGACTTATACTAAGCAAGTTGTGTTTCAAATTCGTAACTAATAAAACATCAAAATTAGTAGGAGTTTCAGAATTACCGGCATTGCCGATTCCAATAATGTATCCTTTGGAGTTATCTCTAATGTTCACCATTCCACCATCTTAGTATATAAGATTATTGAGTAGTTCTGGATTTCCCGTCCTATGTCTCGAACATCCACTATCCATATCCATTTGTCCTTTTTCATTTCCACCAGTTGCTTTCCAGAATTTGAATTCTCAACAGCCGTATAACACACCAGTTCGGGATTTGAATTTCCAACGACCACCTTTTAAGAATTTGAATTTCCAAAAGCAACTTTACCCATATTTTCAACTTTTGAATTTTCAAAAGTCGTAAAATGCATATTTTCCTGAATTAAACAATATTTCAGCAGATCACATGCCTTTTCATTATGATTATATGCAGACTATTCAAACATTGATACAATGCATGAATTGACACTAGCGTTAACAAAAATTCCAAAATTTGCCACTTAAAAATGTTCAAAAATCAGATTATGAACTTTTTGAAAGACCTTGCTCTGATACTAATTGTTAGGGATTGCGGAAAGGATTGTTAAGGCGAAACAAACACTAGAGGGGGGTGAATAGTGTTTTTGAGAATTTAAACAAGATCTAAAATATATGTGATAAACTATATGAATCAAACACCAAAGAAACAATCATAGATGCAGAATCAAACATTAATGCAAAATAAACAGAAATAAAAATGCATAAAAGGAAAGAACACACCGGATTTTATACTGGTTTGGATTGCTCCTACGTCCAGTCCCATGCAACGCTGAATTGCGTAGAGTTTTATTACTATATCAAAATCCAATTACAACCTCCTTGATTTCACGGCTATAAGGGATACCACTGATTCCAACGTCCTTGATTTCACTGCTGCAAGGGATACCACTGATTCCAACACCCTTGATTTCACGGCTACAAGGGATACCACAATTACCCGTCCTTGATTTCATGGCTACAAGGGATACCACCGATTAACCCCAAATACAACCCAAACAATTACAAATAGCCCTATAACTCTTCAATAGCACTTGATTCATAGAGTAGTGAGTAGAGAGTGTAGAGAGAAGAAGATTGGTGAAAACAGAATTGAATCGCAAAGTATATTGTGTAGAAATCATAAAAATTATAAAGAAAAAAGGTGTAATGAAGTAAAGTGAAAGTGGAGAAGAAGAGATGATTAAAAATTCGACTTCAAGCCCTTTTTATAGTGTGTGAACGGTTGCAACGCTTCAGAACCGTCACAATTAGTGAAAAGACACTTCCTTTCAAATTTGAAAAAAATGACGGTTATATGTCGACATAGCGTTTTATATATGTCGACATATGCTCAGTGTAAATTTAATTTTTGAGCATTTTTCAAGTGTTTTCATATAATTATAATTCTGGAAATTCTTGAATAATAATATCTTATAAATTAATATTGTAAAATAGGAAATCATATGAAAACATAAATATAAACTATATAAATATATTTATAAAATTATAAGATTGAAAACTATATATAAATATAAAGTATAAAAAATAAATATATAAAACTTAACACTGAAATCAAAAGTAAAGTAAGAAAGGAAAATAAAAAAGATAGAAAATAAAATAAAGAGGATTGAAGATAGAATTTTGAAAACAAGGATTTGAATTTGAACCTGGAGTCCTATTTAGAGTCTTACATAATCTAGACTCAATAACTATATTAGTCTTGAACTCTTGAAATCTTGAATACTCATGGGTCTTGAAATTTCTTTGAACTCTGAATCTCTGATATCTTTAAACTGTACAGTCTTCAGTAATATTTCCTGTATATAAATCCTACATATGTATGTATGTATATATATATATATATATATATATTCTAGGCAAAAGTGTTAGTCTATATTTTATAATCCATTAATATTGAAATAAGGTTGTTGTCATCAAAACTCCATTCTCCAACAAAAATGTAGGCGTTTGACGTTAATATTATAACATAAAATGCCTAATTTTGATGTGATTAATTAGGCAAATCAATGAATAAAAGTTTGCCAAAGTTATTTAAGTAGTCTAATACTATTTAATTAATTGTTAAATATGATAAAAAAATAAAATATTAGAAAGGAATTGAGAGACTTAAATGATTATACAAAATTGGAAATATAGGTATTTGGAGAAAAAAAATAAGTTGTCATTTTTAGTATTTAAAAGAAATATTGGTTAATTAAACTTATTTAAATTACTTAAATTTCAGGTTTTATAATTATTTAAAATATGTGGACTTAAATATACGATGTTAGAAGCTAACTGTTAATAAAAAATTAAGTAAATTTTGAAATGTCCATATCATAATGAAAAAAGACAGAAGATGTAAAATAACGTGAGAGAAATAGTAAATAAATGTAAAATAATAAACTAATTTAAAAATAAAATATCTAAAGTGAATTAAGAAGAAGAAAGAAAACTCTTAGAATTAAGAAAACTTTACTATTAAATAAGGCAAATTCTATTCATACACCGAAAATTACCAAATGTACACCACTATTTTGCTTAAAAATATATTACTAGATTACCTTTCTTCTTTATTGCATTCTTATTTTTTAATCATAACCCATCAAACTAAAACATTGCAATAACGATATCAACCAAATTTATGTAAAAAAAGTTTGAAGAACTTATGTGTTTTTAAACATGAAACCTAAAATTAGATTTACGGGAACTTCCGGAAGAATGTGCTCAAAATTTAAAATCATTTACTTTAGAAATAGTTTTTTTGGTGAAATTAAGAACTTTTTGTAGCATAATAATTTTTTTTACTAGATATTCAAAAAATTGAAATTCATTTTACTAAACTTAAACTTTTTTTAGTGCTATAAATTTCTTATTTTCTATAAATTAGTTTAAAGTTTTAAAGAAGAAGATGATAACGAATAAAACAAGGCTAATATTGTTAAAGAGACGGTGTATATAAAGTAAATTTTGATGTATGATAGTTTATCTTACTTTATGGTGTATATTAAGAGATTGTTGGTATATGAATAGAATTAGCCATTAAATAATTTCCTTCGACTTTTCTCTAATGCCTCAAAACTTTCTCGCCTCCCTCTCATCTTTCTAATCTGCCTCCCAACTACCCAGTTTCCACTATCGTGGCCTGATTCCTCCCAAACCCTAACTCAGATCTGTTATAGGTCTAGTATACCAAAACAAAGAATAATCAATTATAAACTCGTTACACATATTTATAACTCGAATTTCCACTATCTGGAATTTAATATTAGCTAATGATAGCAATAAGTATGTTGTAATCAATTTACAACAACAACGTTAAACTATTTTAAGAAATAGCACAACGTGGAGAAAGGAGAGATTATAGAATAATGTATATATATATATACAAATAAACTAGAAATCTAATCGGATGATGTCTGAGGTTTGTCGTAACAATTTCCTTATGAATTTTATTTCAAAATTCTCCCAAGATACAACAGAAGTATTCTGCACGAGATTGTAATGAGTATGTCACTCTGTGATTATATATAAGAGTATTAAAGAAGAGAGAAGGAAGATCGAATTGGAATAAGTTAGTTAAGTGATCAATTTTCCTCTTTATTTATAGTTTATCTGTCGGATTGGAATAAGTCAGTGAGTGAGTAATATTATCATTCGTGTGGGGAATTGTTGGAATTCATAAGTATTGATTGAAATATACTTTGTCCATTGTCCCACATCATAAATAATTTAAGCAAACAGGTGTGACTGTTCAGTGAAAGGACATGACTATTAGCAGCATGGTTTTTGGCGAAAAGACACTTCCTTTCACCAATGGTCATATCTCAGCGAAAAGACACTTCGTGAAATGACACTTCCTTTCACCAAACGGTCATATTTCAGCGAAAATACACTTCGTGAAAAGACACTTCCTTTCACCGAAAGAGATGCATCCGTGCGAAGAGGTACGAGAACGACCGTTCGAAAGAGATGTGACTGTACGAAGAGGTAAAAGCTCGACCGTTCAAAAGAGATGTGACAGTATGAAGAGGTACGGGTGTGACCGTTCGAAGGGATGTAGATAAATTATGAATAAGCAGGAAAACTGATCACTTTCTTAACTTATTCCAATCCTATTAAGATGTTATAGGCATAGTATGCCAAACATAGAATAATCAATTATAAACTCGTCATACAAGTTTATAACTCGAATTTCCACTGCTCTGGAATTCAATATTAGCTAATGATAACAATAAGTATGTTTTAATCAATTTACAACAGCAATGTTATACTATTTTAAGAGATAGCACAATGTAGAGAAAGGAGAGATTATAGAATAATGTATACAAATATACAAATAAACTAGAAGTCTAACCGGATGATGTCTGAGGCTTATCGTAACAATTTCCTTAAGAATTTTATTTCAAAATTATTTCAAGATACAACAGACATATTCTGCATGAGGTTATAATGAGTATGCCATTCTGCAATTATATATAAGAGTATCAGAGAAGAGAGGAAGAAGTTCGGACTGGAATAAGTTAGTGAAGTGATCAGTTTTCCTCCTTATTTATAGTTTATCTGCATCCCTTGGAACGACCACATCTGTACCTCTTTGTACAGTCGTATATTTTCTGAACAGTTGTGCTCGTACCTCTTTGTACAGTCGCATATCTTTTGAATGGTCATGCTCGTACCTCTTCGTACAGACACATCTCTTTCGGTGAAAGGAAATGCCTTTTCGCTGAAATATGACCGTTTAGTGAAAGGAAGTGTATTTTCGCGAAGTTTATTTTCGTTGAGATATGACCATTGGGAAATATGACTGTTGGTGAAAGGAAACGTCTTTCAGTGAAATGTCTTTTTGTGAAGTTTCTTTTCGACAAAAACCATGCTGCTAATAGTCACGTCCTTTCATTGAATAGTCGCACCAGTTCGCTTAAAATATTTATGATGTGGGACAATGGATAGAGTATGTTTCATTCAATACTTACGAATTCCAACAAGATCTAGTTTCAAAATCCGTACTTTTTCATGCCCTCGTCCTCTTCTATTTCCCATCTAAAACGACCCGAAATCCCCCGATCTCCGAAGAGATGGAAAACAGCTGATTGCTTTGAGAATACGACGCATCAGATACAAACAACATAACATTTCATTGGTATTATAACAATTTACATCAGATTACAAGAATATATCAGGGTATGAATAAATAATATACAACAGAAAAATAATAAATATCAGAGATCTACAAATTTCAAAGCAGAGGAAAATATAATGCATGAATATAATGTGCATCGGAAATCATCTACAACCACAACTGAAAGAGATATACGGATACAAATCTTTCCGAATATAGCTCCAGCTGTAATCCAAGATCCTGGGAAAAGAAATATCTGCAAAACTAAACTACTAGCTGCCCGTGTGGAAAATATGGGCACCCAGAGTTTAGGTAGAAACAATAAATTCCGAGTCAGTCATGGAACTGGTGTGAGAACTAAAACAGTTATTAGCTTTTATTTTAAAAGTTGGGAAATTGTAGGACCACGCCGTATAACACAGAACGGGTTTACTCCACATGGATCTCAGTTTAAAATAAAACAACGCAATGTTTTTTGGAAAATGAAGCTATTATAAGACTCAGGTCCCATCACACAATGCAACACAAGCCGAAGGATTGAGTTTTACCTTATAATAGCCAAACATGCTTGGTACGTTTAAAACAAATCATTTTGATATTACTATAAATGTATAGTATCAAAATCACTTCAAATATAAATGTATCAATCATAGACGACATAAGTACCATACATTATGTCGCCATACTAGTTTTACAACTAAAACCGAAAAATGTCGTATTGGAAATTGTATTTCCATCATGAACCAAGGCAAGGGATCTCTCCTTCCGATTCAAGACACTCTATCCCGTGCCTTAGGATTCAGCCGCAGCCGCAACTGGAATCTGGCAGGGCCGGTCCACACTTACTTTAGTGGATTAGTTATTCCTAAACAATACATTTCTTTGTCCTATGGGGCATAAAATCCGGTCAGTATGTCGACTATATCAAGAGCCACTAGGGACTCAAATCCGAGGTACCTTGCTTTCCATCATTCACATAAGTAATTTGGCTGGGCTCCATACCATGGCATTACTCCTAGCTAGAAAGAAACGCATGCTCTCCCTACGGTTCCTCATCCCGTTTCTGGTTCATACTGGGGTGTGAAGCTAGCGAATTAACACTACACAAAGCTATGCCTATTAAAGTCGTGCTTTGATCATCAACCATAAGACTCAGCTTTTCAACCAAAGCCATGATCATTTGCATCTCAACATGCCACACTGTTTATCCGTACCGTACCATTGATTTCCACCAATATATAACCTCTAAGCTCGTACGTCATAGTGAAGGGTGTTAAGCAAGAGAATAAATTCTCCGCTACCAAACAGATGTATATTTAGCAGAGATCAACGAATACAGTATGAAGGAATACAATGTCAGACACATTATCCATTTGCAAGTCTGTTCTGGGTTTGAACGAAACCGGACGCACCTTTCCTCGTCCCATATGTCCAATACAGGAGAGAGGCCCTCGCATATCCGGTCGATCTCCAAGTACGTCTGGACGATCACACTTATTACCTTATCTCGGGGGATTATCCCAATCAAGACATCAGTAATCATCCATACGATATGAAGGTCTCCGGTCTTCAACCACCGTCTTCATCATCGACCTTTAGTCGCTGTATCAGTTATTCATAATGGGTTAAGCCCGGTCTTTCAGAATAACTCGCGTATTTTATAATCAAGTGATATATAAACACATCATACGCCTCATTCCAATTCAGAATATTCTTTTATTCAAATATACACATCTTTAGGGAAAGGTTCCCATTAATTTTATCAAAGATAAATTCTTTTAAACTTATTCTTTAATCTTTCTTGGATATCGTTTTGAAAGATTTTATTTTATCCTTTCACAATTCTAAACCAATTTAAGGTTTATAAAACTAGTCGGGATTATCGAGCCTTACCGAAGTAATCATTTATTTTATTTTCCTATCCCAACCTATTCATCCCATGGAGCAAAACTGGTAATACTCCATATCTAACACCCACGGTTTTATTAGTAAATTTAATTACCATTTCACAATCAAATCTAATTAAAGATTTAACTATTGCCTGGAATAAAACTGATGGTACTCCATTCTCGATCATTTCTCTTGTTTGATAAATTTATTTGTCTCATTCACTTTCCAATCTAATTAAAGATTCATTAAAACTCCATTTTAGTTTTAATCTCTAAAAATCATCACTTGTGGTTATTCAACTTTAGGAAAATTAATCCTGTCTTTAACTGGGTTAAAGAACCAATGTCATTTAAAACACAGTTCACGATAAACCCAAATCACCTTCCATTAACTATGGAATTTTCACGGAAAACAGATCAATATGTAATTGATATAAATTTCTGTATCATACTAATAATATGAATGGAATAACGACATAACCTTTTAAATTCCATATATAGTATCGTTGCTCTTTCACTAAAGCTCATCGCGATTATTACCAAATAGAATTCCATTCAATTCCCATTTAGTATATTAAATTGGAAAATTTTACTTTGGAGCATTCCATTAATCTTAGTTAAAAGTTTTGTAAATTCCAAACCATAACTTCACTGTTAATTGGGTTAAAGAACGAATGTTATTTAAAACACAGTTCACAACAAATCCGAAATCCAATTCGATATTAATTATTAGGCTCTGAATAGAAAGTATATTGGCTTATATTCAACATCGAGTTCTGAAACCAATAAATATCGTATTGGGAATAATGATATATATATATACATATTTATATATATATCTTCCAAATTCCTCAACAATATCCGTATAATAATGGAATCCAATATCGAAATATTCCGAAGATTATTTTCATTCGAATCCACTCCAATTTATTCATTGGAAAATTATAGTTCTTTCAAAACCCATTTACAAATCCAATTTATTTATTTAAAAACATTGGATTATTATTCTAGTTAATAGCTAGTTCATTCAGATTAAAATATATTTTTATCATTTCGAATATGGTTCATCCAAAATCTTTCCAAATTATTTATTACAATTTTACATAATTTTTCCATATTTTTAATAATTTTAATATCGCCATTTCAGTCGGTTTCCAATAACGGCCACCGAACTGCATCCATAGCGACCTTATATGAAATTGATTTGGACATAATTTGAAATCCAACCATTCAAATTTAAATTCTTATATTCATTGGAAAACTCTTTTCGACACGAACCCAACAGTTCCAGGTTTAGGAGAATCCGACGGTCGGATCTCCCGTAACATCAATTTGAAGTTAATGGTCGAAATTCGCGAACGGTCGCCGCGTGGCACGTTCTATTCAAGCCATTATATATATACATATATAATATATATATCTTCGATTTCCATTCAAAACATTTTTTATAAATTCGTTTATAAATTCATTTCAAAACGATTTCAACTTCATTTATTTTTAATCAAAATTGAATATTCCATATCATTATAATTTTAAAATGATAATATTTTCAAAATATCAGATTTTGAAATTCATTTACTTTTTGTATTCACTATAAAATAAATAAAATCGATCGATAAACCCGTTCGGGTTAAAACAGCGTTTCTACACTTAACCCGACTTCATATTTTTATATATTTTCGTGTCCATCCAAAATCATATTTTTATATATTTTAAAAATATTCATTCATATTTTGAATCGAAATGCGACTCAATCAATTACCATATAATTTCAGTTATATGGATTTCATACATCACATGTATTCAACAATAATGATAAATAATCATCAAACAGCCAATTCACATACAGAGTGCAATTTATAACTGTATAAGCATTAAATAATAAAATAATGCCTATCACAGTCTATAAGCCAATCATTGACATACAACTAAATATTGGGATTAGTGTATTCCAAATATCATCCCAATACCCGTGTGGGGTTTTCAAACAACAACAATCTATTTAAATAAATTATTGGTTAATAAATCTAACCAATTCTAATTTGGTTTGAATTATTTTTCAATTTAACCAATTTTCACTATTTAAATTATAAATGAATACTTATAATTAAATTTCAACAACCACAGAGTGTATCCACATTGATTGAAATACGAGTGTACTATATTCAAACAACGCTTCTTGTGCAGACGAGTCGTGGATAGTTCATGTATTGAACTCAAGCAATGTCACATACAACAGATAAAAATCAACACTGGCAATTTCTATATATTTACAGTTATAAAATAAATTAAATAACTGTACAAAAATTTTAGTGAAGAGTTCTCACATTGGGTTCCACTCCGTCTGTCTTTATTTCTGAATTTCTGTACTGTTTGTTTTTAAAATTTCCTCAAATTCAAATTTGCTCCATTTTGATCTAGTCAGTTCCATTGTGTAGTTCGCTTCACCGCGATTCTAAAGCAACTGAATTTGCGAAATTCTGATGTCGTATGAATAAAATACAACATTTTAAACATCGTATACATTAAGAAGATAATTAAAATTTAATTAACCAATTAATATTCCTTAAACCTCAATTAACTTCATCTCCCTCCTGGAAACAAAACCGGCCTCTCACGTCTTCAAGCTCGCAACTAGGGTTGCTTACTGCTCCCTCATCGTCGCGCTTGAGACCAATCAGCATCCACCACGGCCTTACCGTTGATTTGCGCCTCCACCCTGCCGGAGTTCAGGTGAACTCGGTCACCTCATCTAGCCTAAAAGCGGCCGCTTACAACCCCACTTCGAGCTCAAAATTCTCCCCGTACAGATAATGAAAATCGACCATATTACACTAAATTTAAAGAGCGTAGAAATCTCCACGATATTTGCTTTGGAACCTTATACTAATTCGATATGGTTTGAGAATAATTGAAGGATGAAATCTCGACAATTTTAGCCATCAAAATGAAACGGCGGCGGAAATCTGAGGTTGACTAGGGTTTTGAGGGAAAATGGGGTTATATATTAATATTAAATTTTTATTTTAATTCGAAAATAACTCCAACAACTGTCGTTCCTAGCTAAATATCCCCATTTCAGACAAATGGAATACGTTATGTAAGCTAATTCGATCGTTTTGATCAGTTTTTATCAAAAAATATAAATCAATATATATTGAATTTAAACGTACATTTTAATTTACCAAGGCCACATACTGACTCCAAAAATTACAGAATACGGTCCTAACAAAACTAATTTCATCAAATTTGGAGATCGTTTGAAAACGGCTATTTTTCTAGTCGATTAAATTTAAACTAAGTTTACAAAGCACGTTTAAATTTAGCACGCTCACATATTAATTTCAAAAATTATGAAATTTTAAATGTAATAATTATTTGATATTCCAGAACCAACAAAAGTGGTTTCATCGAAAATGGAGGTCGTTTGCAAAATGGCTATTTTTAAGCGCTATATATAATTAAAAATATATATAAATTCCATAGTGACTATTTTAAATTTTAAACCTGGCATAACTTTCAATTTATATTATAAAGTTTGAATTTTCCACATTCATTAGAAAGATATAACTAAATAGTGTAACGATTCGGATTTTGCCCGGCCTTAATCGATCGCAAAATCGACCAAGACCGTTCAAATCCCGCCTACGTTAACTTTGGGAAAACAACACATCAGAAGAATAACAACAGACTTTTATAACATCAATAATAAATGTTACATCAGAGTACAGAATATCAGAGTACATTGACTAATAATTACAGTGGAAGATAATTTTACAATATTTAAATACAATAAACAACGGAAGACTTCTATGCTCTGGACACAGCTTTAAGCTTCAATCTAGGATCCTGCTCGAGATAAGAACCTGTAGACAAACTACTCGACTGCCCGTGTGGAAAGAGGGCACCCGAGTTTGTAAAGGTGGAAACAAACAACGGGTCAGTCATGGGACTGGTGTGAGATTTCTTAACTAATTAATCACTATTAATAGGACAAATCCAAAGACCACGCCGCTAACACGGAACGGGTTTATTCCAATGGATTGTCGTGCATAAAAGTGTCAGAACAAATAATAAGTGAATCGTACAACAACAATATGCTTTTGAGAAAAATGGAATCACCATAAGATCCAGGTCCCATCACACAATGCAACACAAACCAGAGGACAGGGTTTTACCTTATAGTGATTAAACATGCTAAATACGGCAAATACGAGTTTAATATTATTATTCATATATATCAAAACATTTCAAAGTAAATGTATAAATCCTAGGAAGAATAGTATCCCATACTACTATGCCTCCATACTAGTAATACAATCAAATTCGTAGGGTCGTATTTGGATTTTGATTTCCATCATGAGTCAAGGCTAGGGAGAAGCTCCTACCGATTCGAGACACTCTAGCGAATGTCTCAGGATCCCCCGTAGTGAACCCTTGGAAAGCTGCAGGGCTGGTCCACCATACGAGTTGCGGATTAGTTACTCCTGAACACATGTTTCCCGGTCCTATAGGACCTATCATCTGAGGCGCCTCATTCCATCATCCACATAAGTAAAATGTCGGGTCGTGTTAAAGCCCAAACACCACTTCTAGCTAGAAAGAAACGTGTTGCTCTCCCTGCGTTCCCTTCTCCCGTTTAGACTCCGCCGGTGTGTGAGGCTCGCGAAGTCACGCTATACACAAAGCTATGCCTAAACAGGTCGTGCTTTGATCATCAACCACAAGGCCTGCTTTTCAACAAAAGCCTTGATCATATGCATCTTAGCATGCCACATCGTCACTCCATATCACACTACCAATCCTTTGCCGAAATATATGAAAGGGTGTTAAGCAAGAGAATAAATTCTCCACCACCAAACATTCATACATTCGATAGAAAATCAATAAATACAATATAAAGGAGTACAATGTCAGACACACATTCCATTCATAAGCTTATGCTCTGGGTCTGAGCGAAAGCCAAATCCGTACTAATCAACACTACGTCTGGACGGCCACCACTGTAGCCACTTCAAGGTAGCTACTCCAATCACGGGCATCAGCAGTCGTCGTCCATTCGATATGAAGATCGTCGGTCTTCTATCATTGTCTTCAAAACTTGAATTTGAAATGTCGCTTAAATTATTTGGAATGAGATAGACTCGGACTTTCCAAAAAATTCTCGTATATATATAAGTTGGAAATCATTTCATATCGTTATTAGTAATTTATAACGAATTATCTTTATTTATATATATATATATAAAATAATTCAAATTCCATTTCATTAACGTAATTATATAACAAGTAGTGAATGTTTTGTTTCACAACCTATCGAAATGTTTATAATGTGTAACGAAATGTATTTTATTTCATTACATTTTGCTAACGAAAAATATTCCTATTCGTACATACAATATTAACGTACAATGTACACACCATTTATTTTCATTTTCATACACATACACATCTTATACATAACAATGTACATTTTCTTGTTTCATCTTTCGAATTACACAAAATGTATATTTTGTTTATCATACCAATTCCAACAAAAATGAGCATTTTTGTGTTTCATCCATTTTTACTTCTACAAGAATGAGTATTTTTGTTTCTTTATTTCAATGTAACAAAATTGATAATTTTATTATCTTTTCAATGCAAACCAAAAGTAATAATTTTCCATTACAAACAAAACGATAATTTTGTGTGCTAATCTATTTACATGAAAATGAAATTTCCATATCTTTAATTTTTTTAACGAAAATCTAATTCATTAACATATAAATTTCATATCCTTATTCTTTTTAGTTAAAATCCAATTACACAAAAATGTAATTTCACACTTTTAATCTACCTGCATGAAAAATGGAATTTTCCCTTTTTAATCTAATTTACATTGAAATGTAAACTTTTCATTATTTATACCAATTACATAAAAAAATGTAACTTTTACCTTTAATCTTAATTTCACAAGAAAAAAAATGTAAATTTCTTACTTTTGATTTTAATTACATAAAGATGTAATTTTCTTTCTTTTAATAAAAATATAAATTTCTTCTTTTAATCTAATTACATAAAATATGTAATTTTCTCTTCTTTAAACATGACGGTAAAAATAATGTTCATCTTCTATTTAACTATTTGTATTTTTTTAATATGGGCCAGACCTCTCATATTAGGCCTGCAACTTGTGGATGTTGGATAGGCCGGTCGGTTCCGGGCAGACTTATCCCACAAGTTGGGCTAAACCTCGTGTCTTGGCCTAATTTGTATTTGCGCACTTGGACCTCTCACATTAGGTTCAACATTTGTGGCTGCTGGATATGTCGGTCGGGTCCGGGCAGGCTTCTACCACAAATGTAACCTAACCTCGTGTCCAAGCACAATTATAATTTATAATTATAATTATTATTTTTTCAAAACAGGTCATTATTTAAATTATCCTTTCCCTTAAAGAATCCTAATTCTAAGGTATTCTTTATTTCTAAATATCCTGATTTCAAGTATTTAATATAAATTGTAACTTTCCCTATTTTTGTGACTTTTTAAAAACAATCTTTTCGAGATTTTTAATTTTGAAATCATATCTTCTTTACTTTGACGTATTGACACCAAAGATGTAATCTTTCTAAATCAACGTAAATTAATTTCATTAACTAAATATAAAATAAAAACATTCCTTTATTCAAAATTGATAACGTTTTGAAAACAAAATCTTCTTAATTTAACACATGGACAATTAAAAAGGTAATCTTTTTATACAATCATAAATGAAATACTCTTACTTATTAACCACTAAAATGTAACTTTCAATTCATTCCTTTTAATGCATAGAAAATATTATTAAAACATCTCTTTACCTTATTTATTTAAACTATAAGTAATAAATGTCTTCCTTTTCTTTACCTTATTTATTTACCTAAATGTAAATAAGTATTTCCCTTTTTTTCTCTACATATCCTATTTACATGAAGAAGTAAATGAAAGCTTCATCTAAAATAATTCTTTTTATTTACATAAGGAAATGTAAATTTTTACTTCATTTGCATTCTTTGATTTCATGGGAAATGAAATTTTATTTTACAATGTAAATTCATACTTTAACTTCATATAAAAAATGTAATTTTTATTTTACGTTGCAAATTCATACCTTAACTACATATAAAAAGGAAATTTTATTTATCATGTAAATTCCCAACTTCTAAAAATGTAATTTTTAGTTAACATGCAAATCATACTTTTATTTACATACAAAAATGTTGTTTTATATGCGATAAAAATTTCATGTCTTTTCCTTACATAAAAATGTAATTATATTTTCAATATAAATTCTACTTTTTAATTACATAATAAAATGTGTTATATTTTCAATGCACTTAAACATGATTATATTACATATACAATCCATGATTCTAATATTCATATATTTCATATGCAATATGTGACGTCAAATATGATTGTGTTTCATATGCGATACATAACATCAAAACGCGACTATATTTCAAGTTTCTAAACAAACGCTAAAAATACGTTTATTTTCATGTTTCATTTCGACAACAAAAATATGATCATTTCATTTCAACAACAAAAATATGATTATTTTTGTCGTTTCAATTCAACAAAAAAAATATGATTATTTTTGTCGTTTCTAATTTCTATCAAAATTATTATTTTAGTCGCTTCAACTTTCTATCAAAAATGTTGTTATTTTTGTCGCTTCAACAAAAACGATACTTTCGTTTTAACAAAACTGATGATTTGGTCTCAACAAAATCAATACTCTTTTATTTCAACAAACAATACTTCTTAATGTGAACAATTCTATATAAACTAACCAAGTTAAAAATTTAATATTTTTTATAAACAAAATTTTATGTACAAATCAATATTCAAAAATTGAATCTTTCATTACAACAAATCTTATGTAAACAATTAAAAATTGAATCTTTCCATTGCGGCAAATCTTATGATGTATAGAACTGGAAAAAAAAAATAACAGCGCGCGTATAGATCAAAATTTTGGTTTCATCCAAATTACCAACCGCGATGTTTAATATCAGATCCATACAAATCCAAACGATAAAATGACAGATCTACTCAATACAACGCAATACAATACCATACAATCCATCTAAACAATCCACACAATACATCACAACATAGATCATACAGATAATTATTTAACAAATTAGAATGATTAATTAAATAAATTTAAATTGTGAAAATCAGAGATTCTCACCGAATAATTTAGATCTGAAATTTCCAACATGCTCAGTTTTGGTCTTGGTCAGTTCCATAGTCTAGATCTTGTTATCACGATTCCAACGCAACTGGTTTCGTTGATTTCTGATTTCGATTGCAAAAAGTATGCTCTTTTATATGTTGATTACATCATTAAGTAATTAATTAAATAAATTAAATTATAATAAGGTTCCTTAAAGCGCTACCTTCCGTTTTTCTTCTTCGTTCCTGATGTACCTCGCTGAACTCATACGCTCCAGCACCCTCTCTCCAAATCGCACCACCACCAACCGCCGTGCAACAAATTTGCAAATTGAAGATCCTTTTTTTTAGAAGGAGTATGGATAAAATTTTAAGAAGAGAACACCATGAATATATATATATATATATATATATATATATATATTTTAGGGAAGATGAGGTTGATGAAGGTAGAAAGATTTACCTTTTTTTTATGGGGAGAGGAGGAAGTTCTTAACATTTGTAGAAGACAGTAGCAGAGAAAAGAATGTTGAAGGAAATTGAGAAAGGTATTATATTTATCTCCCTAATGTGTCCTTTCATATATTATATAGTAGGTTATGAAAAAGAAAAAGAAATTAATTTAGCTGACTAGGCATGAGATAGGATATTTATTTCTTATTCAATATAAAGAATACAATAAGAAAGAGAAAATTGGAAAAGTATTCAATGCATGATTATAAATCAAATGAGGAGCCCCTAATTAATATCCTTAACTACTATATACAAATTTATTAATTACATAATAAAACCAAAATTTAAGTTATTTAACAAATTTTAGTTGAACGTTTTTTTTTATACGAAGAATTCAAAATGAGGGAGCATTCACATACGTTGAAAATAATGAAGGAATATAGAGAACATGATCACACGTTTTAAGAAACGCATGCATGTCTCCAACATGACAATTTAATGTAAAGAAGGAAAGAAAAATAAATATGCATAGAATTAAATTGCATGCATATGAAGATATAACAATGCATGAAATTTATTGTAGTGTGTCATTATTCATTTAATGCGCATAATTGGTGCGTTGATTGGATAATTATTTATTTCCTTTCAAAATTCAAGGGAGTAATTCACATTTGGAAATTTATTAATAAATGAATGATACAATTAGAATAGACAGGGGAAAGTATTAAAGAGAATAGCCAAAGATACACACACACACACACACACACATATATATATATATATATATTGTCAGAAGTTTCTTTTTTCATTTAGAACCTACACATTTATTTATGAAATCGTGATAACTTGTAGAAAGCTACATATAGCTAACATTACAATGAAATAAAATAATACTTCAATTCCAATAAATAATTTTGATAACTTCAAATTTACATTTTTAATATACAATAACTACGATACTTAATTATATTGATTCAAGATGGTTACCATATCAATACCAAATAGTTACTGTTTGATTTGTTTACCTTAATCCTATTAATTTCTTTTCTTGCCTTTGTTTTTAGTCACCTCCTCTCTTCGTTGTTTCATTAATACTGCATCCATTGATTGAAATAAAATTAAAAATTGTCATAATTTGCATTTTTAAATGTCTACCTTCCTTTTTGTCAACTTGTTAGAATATTTATTGAATCTTTTGTTTTAATGTTTCCCACATTACATTACATTACATAATAAATTCTATTACATGCAAATAGTATACGCTCCGTATTTACATTAAAAAGAATATATTTAATTTTTCAAAATAAATTATTTTAAACAACCAAAACTCATTAAAACAACTTAAAATAAATTTTAAATTAGCCCAAAAATTCAGGGTTGTTACAGTCTCCCCCACTTAAAATCTTTTCGTCCTCGAAAAGGAACGAAGCTAAAAGTTGATTAATTAACTAACTAATATATTTATATATTCTCCATTGGTTTAAATAATTTTATTAGTTGATTAACTTTCAAATATATAACTTTTATATATTCAAAAATCATATTTTCAAAAATAGATTATATATAATCACAAATACGTTAATTATAAGCCTATCACTCTGGACTCATTCTAGGGTATTACTAACCCCATCTCTAATGAGTTTTCTCATTCTAGGATAATACTGATCCTATCTCTAATGAGTATTCTTATTGGATATTACTAATCCAATCTCTGATGAGTCTTCTGTTCAGTTCTAATGAGTTGTATCCCAAAGATTTGAGCTAACCAAAGCTCTGATACCAACTGTAACGAGTCGGATTTTGCCCGGCCATAATCGATCGCAAAATCGACCAAGACCGTTCAAATCCCACCTACGTTAACTTTGGGAATACAACACATAAGAAGAATAACAGCAGACTTGTATAACATCAATAATAAATGTTACATCAGAGTACAGAATATCAGAGTACATTGACTAATAATTACAGCGGAAGATAATTTTACAATATTTAAATACAATAAACAGCGGAAGACTTCTATGCTCTGGACACAGCTTTAAGCTTCAATCCAGGATCCTGCTCGAGATAAGAACCTGTAGACAAACTACTCGACTGCCCGTGTGGAAATAGGGCACCCGAGTTTGTAAAGGTGGAAACAAACAACGGGTCAGTCATGGGACTGGTGTGAGATTTCTTAACTAATTAATCACTATTAATAGGACAAATCCAAAGACCACGCCGCTAAGGCGGAACGGGTTTATTCCAATGGATTGCCGTGCATAAAAGTGTCAGAACAAATAATAAGTGAATCATACAACAACGTTATGCTTTTGAGAAAAATGGAATCACCATAAGACCCAGGTCCCATCACACAATGCAACACAAACAAGAGGATAGGGTTTTACCTTATAGTGATTAAACATGCTAAATACGGCAAATACGAGTTTAATATTATTATTCGTATATATCAAAACATTTCAAAGTAAATGTATAAATCCTAGGAAGAATAGTATCACATACTACTATGCCTCCATACTAGTAATACAATCAAATTCGTAGGGTCGTATTTGGATTTTGATTTCCATCATGAGTCAAGGCTAGGGAGGAGCTCCTACCGATTCGAGACACTCTAGCTAATGTCTCAGGATTCCCCGCAGTGAACCCTTGGAAAGCTGCAGGGCCGGTCCACCATACGAGTTGCGGATTAGTTATTCCTGAACACATGTTTCCCGATCCTATAGGACCTATCATCCGAGGCGCCTCATTCCATCATCCACATAAGTAAAATGTCGGGCCGTGTTAAAGCCCAAACACCACTTCTAGCTAGAAAGAAACGTGCTGCTCTCCCTGCGTTCCCTTCTCCCGTTTAGACTCCGCCGGTGTGTGAGGCTCGCGAAGTCACGCTATACACAAAGCTATGCCTAAACAGGCCGTGCTTTGATCATCAACCACAAGGCCTGCTTTTCAACAAAAGCCTTGATCATATGCATCTTAGCATGCCACATCGTCACTCCATATCACACTACCAATCCTTTGCCGAAATATATGAAAGGGTGTTAAGCAAGAGAATAAATTCTCCACCACCAAACATTCATACATTCGACAGAAAATCAATAAATACAATATAAGGAGTACAATGTCAGACACACATTCCATTCATAAGCTTATGCTCTGGATCTGAGCGAAAGCCCAAATCCGTACTAATCAACACTACGTCTGGACGGCCACCACTGTAGCCACTTCAAGGTAGCTACTCCAATCACGGGCATCAGCAGTCGTCGTCCATTCGATATGAAGATCGTCGGTCTTCTATCATTGTCTTCAAAACTTGAATTTGAAATGTCGCTTAAATTATTTGGAATGAGATAGACTCGGACTTTCCAAATAATTCTCGTATATATATAAGTTGGAAATCATTTCATATCGTTATTAGTAATTTATAACGAATTATCTTTATTTTTATATATATATATATATAATAATTCAAATTCCATTAATTAACGTAATTATATAACAAGTAGTGAATGTTTTGTTTCACAACCTATCGAAATGTTTATAATGTGTAATGAAATACATTTTATTTCATTACATTTTGCTAACGAAAAATATTCCTATTCGTACATACAATATTAACGTACAATGTACACACCATTTATTTTCATTTTCATACACATACACATCTTATACATAACAATGTACATTTTCTTGTTTCATCTTTCGAATTACACAAAATGTATATTTTGTTTATCATACCAATTCCAACAAAAATGAGCATTTTTGTGTTTCATCCATTTTTACTTCTACAAGAATGAGTATTTTTGTTTCTTTATTTCAATGTAACAAAATTGATAATTTTATTATCTTTTCAATGCAAACCAAAAGTAATAATTTTCCATTATAAACAAAACGATAATTTTGTGTGCTAATCTATTTACATGAAAATGAAATTTCCATATCTTTAATTTTTTTTAATGAAAATCTAATTCATTAACATATAAACTTCATATCCTTATTCTTTTTAGTTAAAATCCAATTACACAAAAATGTAATTTCACACTTTTAATCTACCTGCATGAAAAATGGAATTTTCCCTTTTTAATCTAATTTACATTAAAATGTAAACTTTTCTTTATTTATACCAATTACATAAAAAAATGTAACTTTTACATTTAATCTTAATTTCACAAAAAAAAAATGCAAATTTCTTACTTTTGGTTTTAATTACATAAAGATGTAATTTTCTTTCTTTCTTTTAATAAAAATATAAATTTCTTCTTTAAATCTAATTACATAAAATATGTAATTTTCTCTTCTTTAATCATGACGGTGAAAATAATGTTCATCTTCTATTTAACTATTTGTATTTTTTAATAGGGTACTTTTGTCTCACGTCCTTATTTAAGTTTTAAATTAAAGCTACGTCCACCCATACTTTTCCATACGTTTCCGGTCCCTAAAATCACATGCCGCCCAAAAATTTTGGTCCATTCGCCTGCTCCTCATGTCCCCTTAGCCTTTTTCAATTTCTGACCAAAAAAAAATGCACTAATGCATAAAAAAAAAAAATTCTAAATTCTGGAAATAATCCCAGGAGCCCACGCAAACTAAAAAAAAAATTGCATACATGTATGCAACTATTACTGATAGTTGCATACATGTATGCAACTTTTTAAATACACATGCAAAAAAGATCCGCAAGCCTGCTGAATAATTGCATACAAGTATGCTGTTATTCAAAATAGCTGCATACTTGTATGCAGTAATGTGTTGAAAGCCGAAGGCGTGACAATATGTGCATACTTGAATGCATATTTTCTGCATAACTGCATACTCGTATGCACATATGCAAGCATGCGTGTTTTCCATGCAGAAATCAAATAGATGCATGAAATCATGCATGTATTTCGGAAAATTTGCATACATGTATGCATATATGCTGCTGTATGATGCGGAATTGAAATAGATGTATACATGTATGCAACTATTTGAAATATGTGCATGTTTTTATGCATTTTACTGCATTTTTCGCTGTTTTGTGTATTTTTTGATTTTGACATGTTTGTTGATTGATTTTCCACCTGATTTTTTTGGCGTGAACATGTTTTATTTAATTATGAATTTGCGTGATTTTTTTATATTTTTTTTATATTTTTTTATATGTTTTTGAAAAATAGGGACCTAATTTACAATAAGTTTAGGACCGGATGTGAGCCTAATTAAGTTTCGTTTTAGGGATGTGTGCCTAATATTCACTTTTTAATATGGGCCAGACCTCTCACATTAGCCTTCAACTTGTGGATGCTGGATAGGCCGGTCGGTTCCGGGCAGACTTATCCCACAAGTTGGGCTTAACCTCGTGTCTTGGCCTAATTTGTATTTGCGCACTTGGACCTCTCACATTAGGTTCAACATTTGTGGCTGTTGGATATGCGGGTCGGGTCCGGGCAGGCTTCTACCACAAATGTAACCTAACCTCGTGTCCAAGCACAATTATAATTTATAATTATAATTAATTTTTTTTCAAAACTGGTCATTATTTAAATTATCCTTTCCCTTAAAGAATCCTAATTCTAAGGTATTCTTTATTTCTAAATATCCTGATTTCAAGTATTTAATATAAATTGTAACTTTCCCTATTTTTGTGACTTTCTAAAAACAATCTTTTCAAGATTTTCAATTTTGAAATCATTTCTTCTTTACTTTAACGTATTGACACCAAAGATGTAATCTTTCTTAATCAATGTAAATTAATTTCATTAATTAAATATAAAATAAAAACATTCCTTTAATTCAAAATTGATAACGTTTTGAAAACAAAATCTTCTTAATTTAACACATGGACAATTAAAAAGGTAATCTTTTTATACAATCATAAATGAAATACTCTTACTTATTAACCACTAAAATGTAACTTTCAATTCATTCCTTTTAATGCATAGAAAATATTACTAAAACACCTCTTTTCCTTATTTATTTAAACTATAAGTAATAAATGTCTTCCTTTTCTTTTCCTTATTTATTTACCTAAATGTAAATAAGTATTTCCCTTTTTTTTCTCTACATATCCTATTTACATGAAGATGTAAATGAAAGCTTCATCTAAAATAATTCTTTTTATTTACATAAGGAAATGTAAATTTTTACTTCATTTACATTCTTTAATTTCATGGGAAATGAAATTTTATTTTACAATGTAAATTCATACTTTAACTTCATATAAAAATGTAATTTTTATTTTACGTTGCAAATTCATACCTTAACTACATATAAAAAGGAAATTTTATTTATCATGTAAATTCCCAACTTCTAAAAATGTAATTTTTAGTTAACATGCAAATCATACTTTTATTTACATACAAAAATATTGTTTTATATGCGCTAAAAATTTCATGTCTTTTCCTTACATAAAAATGTAATTATATTTTCAATATAAATTCTACTTTTTAATTACATAATAAAATGTGTTATATTTTCAATGCACTTAAACATGATTATATTACATATACAATCCATGATTCTAATATTCATATATTTCATATGCAATATGTGACGTCAAATATGATTGTGTTTCATATGCGATACATGACATCAAAACGCGACTATATTTCAAGTTTCTAAACAAACACTAAAAATATGTTTATTTTCATGTTTCATTTCGACAACAAAAATATGATCATTTCATTTCAACAACAAAAATATGATTATTTTTGTCGTTTCAATTCAACAAAAAAAATATGATTATTTTTGTCGTTTCTAATTTCTATCAAAATTATTATTTTAGTCGCTTCAACTTTCTATCAAAAATGTTGTTATTTTTGTCGCTTCAACAAAAATGATACTTTCGTTTTAACAAAAATGATGAAATGATCTCAACAAAATCAATACTCTTTTATTTCAACAAACAATACTTCTTAATGTGAACAATTTTATATAAACTAACCAAGTTAAAAATTTAATATTTTTTATAAACAAAATTTTATGTACAAATCAATATTCAAAAATTGAATCTTTCATTACAACAAATCTTATGTAAACAATTAAAAATTGAATCTTTCCATTGCGGAAAATCTTATGATGTATAGAACTGAAGAAAAAAATAGCAGCGCGCGTACAGATCAAAATTCTGGTTTCATCTAAATTACCAACCGCGATGTTTAATATCAGATCCATACAAATCCAAACGATAAAATGACAGATCTACTCAATACAACGCAATACAATACCATACAATCCATCAAAACAATCCACACAATACATCACAGCATAGATCATGCAGATAATTATTTAACAAATTAGAATGATTAATTAAATAAATTTAAATTGTGAAAACCAGAGATTCTCACCGAATAATTTAGATCTGAAATTTCCAACATGCTCAGTTTTGGTCTTGGTCAGTTCCATAGTCTAGATCTTGTTATCACGATTCCAACGCAACCGGTTTCGTTGATTTCTGATTTCGATTGCAAAAGATATGCTCTTTTATATGTTGATTACATCGTTAAGTAATTAATTAAATAAATTAAATTATAATAAGGTTCCTTAAAGCGCTACCTTCCGTGTTTCTTCTTCGTTCCTGATGTACCTCGCTGAACTCATATGCTCCAGCACCCTCTCTCCAAATCGCACCACCACCAACCGGCGTGCAGCAAATTTGCAAATTGAAGATCCCTTTTTTTTAGAAGGAGTATGGGTAAAATTTTAAGAAGAGGACACCATGAATATATATATATATTTTAGGGAAGAAGAGGTTGATGAAGGTAGAAAGATTTACCTTTTTTTTATGGGGAGAGGAGGAGGAAGTTCTTAACATTTGTAGAAGACAATTGCAGAGAAAAGAATGTTGAAGGAAATTGAGAAAGGTATTATATTTATCTCTCTAATGTGTCCTTTCATATATTATATAGTAGGTTATGAAAAAGAAAAAAAATTAGCTGACTAGGCATGAGATAGGATATTTATTTCTTATTCAATATAAAGAATACAATAAGAAAGAGAAAATTGGAAAAGTATTGAATGCATGATTATAAATCAAATGAGGAGCCCCTAATTAATATCCTTAACTACTATATACAAATTTATCAATTACATAATAAAACCACAATTTAAGTTATTGAACAAATTTTAGTTGAACGTTTTTTTTATATACGAAGAATTCAAAATGAGGGAGCATTCACATACGTTGAAAATAATGAAGGAATATAGAGAACATGATCACACGTTTTAAGAAACGCATGCATGTCTCCAACATGACAATTTAATGTAAAGAAGGAAAGAAAAATAAATGTGCATAGAATTAAATTGCATGCATACAAAGATATAACAATGCATGAAATTTATTGTAGTGTGTCATTATTCATTTAATGCGCATAATTGGTGCGTTGATTGGATAATTATTTATTTCCTTTCAAAATTCAAGGGAGTAATTCACATTTGGAAATTTATTAATAAATGAATGATACGATTAGAATAGATAAGGGAACGTATTAAAGAGAATAGCCAAATATATATATATATATATATATATATATATATATATATACACACACACACATACATACATACATATATATATATATATTGTCAGAAGTTTTTTTTTCATTTAGAACCTACACATTTATTTATGAAATCGTGATAACTTGTAGAAAGCTACATATAGCAAACATTCCAATGAAATAAAATAATACTTCAATTCCAATAAATAATTTTGATAACTTCAAATTTACATTTTTAATATACAATAACTACGATACTTAATTATATTGATTCAAGATGGTTACCATATCAATACCAAATAGTTACTGTTTGATTTGTTTACCTTAATCCTATTAATTTCTTTTCTTGCCTTTGTTTTTAGTGACCTCCTCTCTTCGTTGTTTCATTAATACTGCATCCATTGATTGAAATAAAATTAAAAATTGTCATAATTTGCATTTTTAAATTTCTACCTTCCTTTTTGTCAACTTGTTAGAATATTTATTGAATCTTTTGTTTTAATGTTTCCCACATTACATTACATTACAGAATAAATTCTATTACATGCAAATTGTATACGCTCCGTATTTACATTAAAAAGAATATATTTAATTTTTCAAAATAAATTATTTTAAACAACCAAAACTCATTAAAACAACTTAAAATAAATTTTAAATTAGCCCCAAAATTCAGGGTTGTTACAAATAGATTCTAATGTTTCTGGTTTTACTGAAATCCGATTTATTTTGGAACTTATACATTCATTTGAAATTTAAAATTGAATTTTCAAACTACCGCGCCATTTCAGGCTCGTTTTATTAATAAATTAAATTTGTACGTTCTAACTTCGATTTAAATAAATTTTAAATCGTTATTATTTATAATAAATCATTTTAAATATTCAAAACCCATTAAAATAAAATTTTTAAATTGGTTCAGAAATTCCAGGTCGTTACAATCTCCCCCACTTAAAATCTTTTCGTCCTCGAAAAGGAACGGAGCTGAAAGTTGTCTAACTTACCAACTCAACTTTCATTCTGGCTTTCATTCTTCAACTTTTTAGTTTGTAAGAACTTTCCAACTTCTCAAAAATTTGGCTAACACCCTAAATTTTCGAAAAATTTCGCCATAACCTCCTTTGTACGGGCTGATCGGTAAAATCGCAATTTGCCTTACTGGGCCCTCATCAATTCAAAAGAAAAAGAAAAAGCCAAGTGGCTTGCAAATCGGCTCATAAAATCATCAAACCCAAGGAATATAGTAAACATGTACCTATTTGTCGGGCATACAATTTTATTCCTCTTCTTAGCTTCCATGCTATGACCTGTTCATTATATACACATGTACATATATGCAATTGCAATCAAATTTCTATTCAATTCAATATTTGATTTGATTTGGCTAAATTTACCTTCCATTTTCATATTGGTTAAACTAATTATTCTAATATTTTTATTAGTTGGATTAATGATCACAGATCACAACCAATAATCAATTAGTTGGTCAACTTTTTCAAATATATAGCTTTTATATACCCAAAAATCATATTTTCAGTGCCAAATCACAAACAATAAATCCTAACTAAGTTTGGTGCTCACACTTGTCAATTGGAAATATATAGATATCCCACTTTTGAAACTCGAACATAAACACTGATGATGCTAGCAATCATCGGAATCATCTCCGGGCGACTAGAGTGTGATTCAATATCTACACTGTATATTTGAGGCTTCGAAATCACGTTAATTACGCATATATTCAAAATTTACCGATACTCGATAGTTCAAATTCAGTATAAAATAAAATATTCAAATACGAATAATATGATATAATTTTCAAAACTACATTCATTTTCATAAATAATACTCTTCGAACTCATTCTAGGGTATTACTAACCCTATCTCTAATGAGTCATTCTCATATGATATTACTAATCCTATCTCTGATGAATTCTTTAATTTGGTTCTAATATGCATTGTTCTCTAGCTTTGTATACCAAAGCTCTTATACCAAAATGAAACGACCCGAAATCCCCCGATCTCCGAAGAGATGGAAAACAACGAATTGCTTTGAGAGCACGACGCATCAGACATAAACAACAGAACATTTCATTGCTATTACAACAATTTACATCAGAGTACAAGAATATATCAGAGTATGAATAAATAATATACAATAGAAAAATAATAAATATAAGAGATCTACAAATTTCAAAGCAGCTGTAACGACCCGCATTCTACGCATCAGGGTATCATAGAATATTTATTTTTTTCTCATGCGAAGTCGTATAACTATGTAACTTTGGGAGACGACTATTGGGGTCATTTCCCATGTTCATGAATTTTGCTGATTTTTATATGACCATTTTGCCCCTAGTTGATCTTGTTTCGGCCATAACTTTTGATTGGTAAGGAGTTTTGACCTGAAACCATTCCATTAGATCCAGATGATGGTTTACCTTTCCGTAGAGTGGTCACATTAGCCAAATGAACTGACCGTTTGGGAGATATGGCTGAAACAAGGTTTAGAAGGTGAAAAACAGCTTAACCAAGCCTAATTAGTGTGATTAGCAAGAGGACCCATAAACCATTTCGGGATTAGGGTTATGGGGAGGCTGAGAACAGTAGGAAAATGATTTTTATTTCATTTTTCAGCCGCCTAAAACATTTCTCTAACCCTAGCCATGGCCTCCACCTTCTAATTTCATCCCAAATCGCTCCTAATCGCTTTCTAATTGAAGATTAAGCCAAGCTACGTCAAATCAAGGGGAAATAACACCAAATCAGAGCTAGACAAGCTGTGTTGCATTAGAATTCAACCCAAAACAGATAATATTTCAGATCTATAGTATGTTTGTGGCCAAGGTGAGTGATTTGCATAGTTTCTCACTAATTACGATTGATTAGGGATAATTAGTGTTAATTAGCGAAATTATAACTCAAAAAAATATGGAAAAAATTGTAAAATTTAAAATATTATTTTAGGGATCTGATAGAAATTTGGGCTAATTTGGATAAGTTTTACTAATCCTATCATTAGATTTGCTTAAACATGCTTAAGGGGAAAATATGGGTTTTGGGTATGTTTGATCCATTTTAACACACTAGATTGTTGTTTTGGTGTCTATGGTCGATTATACATGTTGCTATGACTGTTTGGAATGTTTTATGATTGTTTAGAATAGTTAGATTGGTCAAAAACGCCGTCGTGTGGTGTAAAACAGTCGTTGGAAAGTTGCAGGAAACAGTGCAGGATTTTGACCGAACCGGATCGGATCGGTGGAGGATGAACCGACCCGTTCGTGAATCCCTTCTCACGAAACACTGGCGGAGCCATGAAGCCTGGAGGTACGAACCAGTCCACTCGCCCCTGAAGCTCACGACCCGACCCACTCGTTATGATGGAAACCGACCAGAACCGCTCGAGTGAAGACGTCACGAACCGACCTGGGGAAGTTGGCATGCACGAACTGATTCGAAGGGAGGAATCCAGTCCGAATCGATGGGGTCATCACAAACTGACCTATATGAAGTAGTCCGATCCGAACTGCCTGGTGACCACGAACAACGTGTATCACAAACTGAACAGGCGAACAACATGTATCACGAAACGAACCACCTCAAGGAGCACGATCCGAAGCGAAGTGAAGAGCCGAACCGATCCGGAGGAGACCAAAACCCGAGATGCCAAGGTAGTCCAAATGGGAAGTTTGTACTCAGGACCCAAACGGGAACCAACGACTTAACTTCATGATTGGGCTTTGCTACGAGATGTGTGCTAAGGAGTTATCGACGTCTATAGCTTCGATTCACCACCAAGATGGATGTTAGGCTACGTATCAGTGCAGTGTGGTAGTTACTACTCCATGGGGCAGAGTGATCGTAGCATGGCTATGAGCCAGTGCAGTGGAGTCTTCATGACTTCATGGGGCAAAGTGGACATAGCAAGGACTAGTGGTTGTGGATCAGTGCAGTGGAGTCGCTATGACTCCATGGGGCAGAGTGATCATAGCAAGGATTTAGGTGATCAAAGCGGTGGATATTGTATGCTTTACGCACCGAGTGAGAGATATGAGGATGGTTGCTATGTTTAATTGTTTGATATCACTATGACATGCACACCCCTCCCCCGTATCTTTACAGCATATGTTAGTGTCACCTTAGAGTATTGTACATCTTGTTGTGCTAACTCTTTGTTTGCAGGCCCAGGTTCAGGTATGGATTAGTATACCTGTTATTGTTCTGTTTTGCTACTTATCGCTCATACCAGACTTTTGTCTGACCCAGAGTTTTATGTCTCTTCTTATTACTCTGGGTGCTCTTAAACGGGAAGATTAGAGACAGGTTAGGTGGTATGCACGAGTAGCTGTACCGGAGACGAGCAGGAGGCTTCCACGTATGATATATATAGATATTCTCCCTATGTCGATGTTGGTCGTTACTTTGGGCATTAGTAGTGTACCTTTCTTATTTTGCTTTAGAGACAGTTCTCCAAAGTTGTAATAATGATGATGTGGAACATAAGCTATATTTTGAATTTCCGCTGCTACGATGATTATGGTTTAGTTCTCAGTTTATGCATTGTCTCGCCTATTTTATGTCAAGTATGTTATTATTATATTTTATTCCATGCGCTGTGAGACATTCTACAGGTTCCTTGATAATTCAAATTCCCTTCTTTCCTTTCTTTGACGACCGTCCCGTGCTGGTCAGGCATAGGCACAACGCACTTTCATTGGAAATGTCGGCTGGTGCGGGGCGGGCCGTCATATTTGGTATCAGAGCACTAGGTTGCGTATTTAACCTAGGGAAGACACGAGGGAGAGATAGTACGTATATGAGAGCGTGTATTTGTGATATTTTGGTTTTCAAAAGCTATATATATAACAAAAGTATATTTAAGGATGAAATCGCACTGCACTGGCACCACTGAAGAGATGGTTAATCATTTTCTCCTTGCAGATTGAACGATGAGCCGATATCTAGGGGTACTGGTAGAGGAGCTAATAATGCGAATGCTCCTGATATGAGGATGATGTTCACTGACTTCATGAGAGAGATGCTTAGAAATGTGCAAGGAGCAGTTCCCAATGCTGCAAATGGTGGTGGTGCAGCAGTGTTGGCGCCTAGAGCCGATTTCGCCAAGCTTTGCAAGGATTACACTAGTCTTGGTGGGAAGCCGTTCCACGGAACGGAATCGGCTACAGAAGTTCAGGATTGGTTGGATAGCTGTGAGCATATCTTCGAAGACTTGGGTATCGAGGATGCGACGAAGAGAAAGCAAGCATCCTGTCTGCTGCTAGGATGGGCGATGAATTGGTGGAATGCAATTAAGGCAGCTACTCCAGAGGATCAAGTTACATGGGATCAGTTTATGGCCCGATTCAGTGAAAAGTTTATCCCAACTGCTCAAAAGTCAGAGTTGTTTAGGAAGTTCTTGGAGCTTAAGCAGAATAGTAGGGCAGTCTCTGAGTATATTGCTGAGTTCGATACTTTATCGAAGTATGGATTACCTCTTATCGACACTCCCGAGAAGAAGAATGAGAAGTTCATAACAGGCTTAGATCAATACTTGGGGGAAAGGCTTATAAACCATATCGATGAGACTTTTGAATCAATTGTTGGGAAAGCATTGAGGTGAGCCTTTATCCTAAGCCCAAGACTGTAGTCGCTGTTGTATTTGCAGAGGGGCCAAAGCCGCAAGCAAGCGGTGGAGGCAAGAATAATTCTCAGAATAAGAGGAAGCAGAACCAAACTAAGGATGGTCAGAAAAAGGGTAAGAAAGATGTTGAGTGCTTTAGCTGTGGCAAGAAGGGCCATTATGCTAAAGAATGTCGAGCAAAGCCGGCGGACAGGAAGTGCTTCAACTGCGGCTAAGTGGGACATCACAAGGATAAATGTCCGCAACCCCCTAAAGAAAAGAAGATTGTGAAAGCATATGCTATCAACGCTGTTCCTTCTTCATCGAATGCACCAACTGTGGCGGTGAAAGGAAAGAATGTCGTCATTCAAGGTATGCTTTCTGTTTATGATGTTCCTGTTCGAGTATTGTTTGATACTGGGGCTTCCCGTTCCTTCATATCTAGTGACCTGGTAGATAGGTTGGGATTGGAACCCAAGAAAGTTAATAGACCTTTAGTAGTGACGAACTCGATTGGTGGTTCAACTCCTTAGTATGATTTGTCGTAATGTGGTCTTATCGAGTCATGGATGTATGTTTTCTTGTGATTTTTTTGTTTTGGGCTTTACTGGGTTTGGCATTATTTTGGGAGTCGATTGGCTCCAAAGTTACGGGTTGGTGGTAGACTGTGAGGGCTTTTTGGTGACAGTTAGAGCGGATGATGGGCGGAGGATAGTGTTTGGTGGTCTACCTACTGATGGGGTAGTGGCTAGTTTTCTGAATTCCCTCGACGTACCGCATGATGAGTTGTCAGATGTGCCCGTAGCTGGCCAGTATCCGGACGTCTTCGAGAAAGTGACCGGACTTCCACCACACCGAGAGATTGAGTTTCGTATTGATTTAGTGAAAGATGCCAGACCTATAGTAATGCCACTTCGTCGTATAGCACCAAGGGTGCAGCGAGAGCTCGGGGTGCAAGTAAGCGATCTTTTGAAGAAGGGATTTATCAGAAGAAGTGTTTCTGAGTGGGGAGCATCAGTTGTGTTTACTACCAAGGCAGATGGTTCCCTTCGATTGTGTGTGGACTACCGCGAGTTAAATAAGTTGACGAGAAAGAATAAGTATTCTCTACCGCGGATAGATGATTTGTTTGATCAGTTGAGTGGCACGAGAGTGTTCTCCCAGTTGGATCTCGCGACAGGTTTTCATCAGCTTAGGGTGGAAACTGAGAATATAGCTAAAACGGCCTTTCGGACGCCGTCTGGATTCTATGAGTGGTTGGTCATGCCATTTGGGTTGACCAATGCACCAGCATATTTTGTGGATCTTATGAATAGGGTATTCCGAGATCAATTGGATAAATTTGCTCTTGTGTTCGTAGATGATATCTTGGTTTATTCGAGGACAGAAGAAGAACACAAGGAACATTTGAGGATAGTGATGGAGGTGTTGAGAAAACACCAATTGAAAGCAAAGTTCTCTAAGTGTCACTTCTAGAGGAGGGAAGTGAGATTCTTGGACCATGTTGTTTCAGAGAATGGTATTGCCGTGGAGCCTGCGAAGGTGGCTATGGTACAAGATTCGTCTACGCCCAAGAATGCAACAGACGTAAGAAGTTTCTTGGGATTGGCTGGATATTATCGTAAGTTTATCCAAGACTTTTCCAAGATAGCGGCACCGTTGACTCTGTTGACCAAGAAAAACCAAGCTTTTGTTTGGGATGAAAAGTGCGAGAATGCATTTAAGAGCCTAAAGGAAAAGTTGACATGTGCGCCAGTGTTAGTCATTCTTAAAGGGAATAAAGAGATGACGATATACATAGATGCCTGTGGTACCGGACTAGGTGTTGTGTTGATGTAAGGAGGTAGGGTTGTAGCTTACGTTGGTCGGCAACTGAAACCGCATGAGAAAATATATCCTACCCATGATTTGGAATTGGAAGCGATCGTGTTCGCATTGAAGATGTGGAGATATTATCTCTTGGGAGAAAGATTCGAGTTGTTTACTAATCATAAATCGTTAAAGTACCTTTCCCCCCAGAAGGATATAAATCTCCAACAGCAGAGATGGTTAGAATTCTTGGCTTCCTATGATTTCGATATTGCGTATATACCAGGAAAGGGCAATGCGGTAGCTGATGCATTGAGTAGGAGACATGCCAATTTAGGGGCTATGTTTCTGGAGTGGAAGCAACTGAAGTACATCGCTGGGTATGATTTCAGACCAAAGTGCGAATTGGATCCAGAAATGTTAGCAAGTTTGACAATCAGACCCACTTTGATTGAGCGGATTGGTTCCAGTCAGAGGGACAATCCTAACTTATTGAAAATCATCTCCAAGTTAGAGATGGGTATCGATGAGGATATGAGCGAGTATGGGCTTGATCGAGATGGATGGCTTAGAAAGAATGGGAGACTAGTTGTGCCCAATGTTGATGGATTGAGAGATGAAGTGCTTAGAGAATGTCATCACTCAAAACTAAATGTACATCCCGGTGGTAACAAAATGTATCGAGACATGAAGAAGTCCTGCTACTGGGAAGGGATGAAAAGAGACGTTAGGAAGTTTATATCTAAATGCATGAACTGCCAGTTAGTTAAAGCTGAGCAAAAGAAGCCTAGTGGTTTGTTACAACCATTAGAAATTCCAGAATGGAAATGGTAACAGGTCTCAATGGATTTCATTGATGGGTTACCAAGAACTAGATCGGGCCATGATAGCATTTGGGTGATTATGGACCGATTGACCAAGAGTGCAAGGTTTATACCCGTCAAGTCGAATAGAACAGCAGCTAAATTAGTAGAACTGTATATGAAGTGGGTAGCGAGATTTCATGGAGTATCTAAAAGCATTGTGAGTGACCGACACCCGTTGTTTACTAGTGGGTTTTGGAAGAGCTTACAAGAGGCTCTAGGATCAGATTATATCTCAGTACCGCGTATCATCCTCAAACTGATGGTCAAACAGAGAGGGTAAATCATATATTAGAAGATCTGTTGAGAGCTTGCATATTGGATTTTGGGGGATCATGGGATGACCATTTGCATCTATTAGAGTTTGCATATAATAATAGTTATCAATCCAGTATTGGTATGGCTCCATTTGAAGCTTTTTATGGAAGACCATGCAACTCACCATCATGTTGGTTAGAAACTGGTGAGAAGTTTGTGCTTGTACCAGATGTGATAAGAGAAACTTCAGACAAGATTAAGATCATTCAACAACGAATGAAGGCTGCCCAAGATAGGCAGAAGAGTTATGCTGATAAGAGGCGAAAGGATTTGAAATTCTCCGTTGGCGACCTAGTATTTGTCAAGATCTCTCCATTAAAGAATGTTATTCGATTTGAAAGGAGAGGAAAGCTGGTGCCAAGATTTGTTAGTCCATTCCCAATCCTCGAGCAAGTTGGGAATTTAGCATATAAAGTTGAATTACCAGAGAAGATGGCAGGAGTTCATAACGTATTTTATGTTTCCCAGTTAAGGAAATTCGTGCACGACCCCGATATGACTATTTCACCTGATCAGTTGGATGATATCGAAGTAGAACCCGAGGCAGTTGGGAACCGCAAGCCGATTGGTATTGTCGAGCACGCTACGAAGCAACTTCGAAGGAAAGCGGTGAGTCTAGTCAAAGTTCAGTGGGGCGAGAATGAGAATGACTGTACTTGGGAGACAAAGGAGAGCATTAGGAAGACGTATCCTGAACTCTTTGCCTGGTAAGATTTTAATTGCAATTTAGTTTTCCGCATTCTAGGATAGACTTGTTTGTTGTTTTGTATGTTTGATTGTAGTGAATGGTTGGTAGGCATGCGGGATCCTTTTACTTGTTTCTTAGTTAAGGAATTTCAGGGGTGAAATTTCGTAAGGGGGGAAGAATGTAATGACCCACATTCTACGCATCAGGGGATCGTAGAATATTTATTTGTTTCTCATGCGAAGTCGTGTAGCCATGTAACTTTGGGAGACGACTATTGGGGTCATTTCCCAATGTTCATGATTTTTTCCGATTTTTAAATGAACGTTTTGCCCCTAGTTGATCCTGTTTCGGCCATAACTTTTGATTGGTAAGAAGTTTTGACCTGAAACCACTTCCATTAGATTCAGATGATGGTTTACCTTTCCGTAGAGTGATCACATTAGCCAAACGGACTCACCGTTTGGGAGATAGGGCTGAAACAAGGTTTAGAAGGTGAAAAACAGCTTAACCGGGCCTAATTAGGGTGATTAGCAAGAGTGCCCATAACCCATTTTGGGATTAGGGATATGGGGAGGTTGAGAACAGTAGGAAAACGATTTTTATTTCATTTTTCAGCTGCCTAAAACATTTCTCTAACCCAAGCCATGGCCTCCACCTTCTAATTTCATCCCAAATCGCTCCTAATCGCTTTTTAATTGAAGATTAAGCCAAGCTACGTCAAATCAAGGGGAAATAAAACCAAATCAGAGCTGGAGCTGCTATGTTGCATTAGAATTCGACCTAAAACAGATAATATTTCAGATCAATAGTTTGTTTGTGGCCAAGGTGGGTGATTTGCATAATTTCTCACTAATTACGGTTGATTCGGGGTAATTAGTGTTAATTAGCGAAATTATAACTCAGAAAAATACGGAAAAATTTGTAAAATTCTAAAATATTATTTTAGGGCTCTGATAGAAATTTGGGCTAATTTGGATAAGTTTTGCTAATCCAATCATTAGATTTTCTTAAACATGCTTAAGGGGAAAATATGGGTTTTGGGTATGTTTGATCCATTTTAACACGTTAGATTGTTGTTTTGGTGTTTATGGTTGATTATAAATATTGCTATGACTGTTTGGAATGTTTTATGATTGTTTAGAACAGTTAGATTGGTCAAAAACACCGCCGTGTGGCATAAAACAGTCGCTGGAAAGTTGCAGGAAACAGTGCAAGATTTTGACCGAACCGGATCGGATCGGTGGAGGACGAACCGACCCGTTCGTAAAGCCCTTCTCATGAACCATTGGTGGAGCCATGAAGCCTGGAGGTACAAACCAGTCCACTCGCACCTGAAGCTCACGACCCGACCCGCTCGTGATGATGGAAACCGACCCGAACCGCTCGAGTGAAGACATCACGAACCGACCTGAGGAAGTTGGCATGCACGAACTGATTCGAAGGGAGGAATCCGATCCGAACCGATGGGGTCATCATGACCTAACCTATATGGAGTAGTCCGATCCGAACTGCCTGGTGACCACGAACAGCGTGTTTCACGAACCGAACAGGTGAACATCATGTATCACAAACCGAACCACCTCAAGGAGCACGATCCGAAGCGAAGTGAAGTTAAGAGCCGAACCGTTTCAGAGGAGACCAAAACCCAAAATGCAAAGGTAGTCCAAATGGGAATTTTGTACTCAGGATCCAGACGAGAACCAACGAGTTAACTTCATGATTGGACTTTGCTGCGGGACGTGTGCTATGGAGTTATCGACGTCTATAGCTTTGATTCACCACCAAGATGGATGTTAGGCTACGTATCTGTGCAGTGGGGCAGTTACTACTCCATGGGGGCAGAGTGATCGTAGCATGGCTATGAGCCTGTGCAGTGGAGTCTTCATGACTTCATGTGGCATAGTGGACATAGCAAGGACTAGTGGTTGTGGATCAGTGCAGTCGAGTCGCTATGACTCAATGGGGCAGAGTGATCATAGCAAGGATTTAGGTGATCAAAGCAGTGGATATCGTATGCTTGACGCACTGAGTGAGAGATGTGTGGATGGTTGCTATGTTTGGTTGTTTGATATCACTATGACATGCACACCCCTCCCCCGTATCTTTACACCATATGTTAGTGTCACCTTAGAGTACTGTACATCTTGTTGTACCAACTCTTTAGTGGCAAATCCAGGTTCAGGTATGGTTTAGAATACCTGTTATTGTTCTGTTTTGTTATTTATCGCTCATACCAGACTTTTGTCTGACCCAGAGTTTTATGTCTCTTCTTATTACTTTGGGTGCTCTTAAACAGGCAGACTAGAGACAGGTTAGGTGGTATGCACGAGTAGCTGTACCGGAGATGAGCAGGAGGCTCCCATGTATGATATATATAGATATTATCCATGTGTCGCTGCTGGTCATTACTTTGGGCATTAGTAGTGTACCTTTCTTATTTTGCTTTAGGGACAGTTCTCCAAAGTTGTAATAATTATGATGTGTAACGTAAGTTGTATTTTGAATTTCCGCTGCTATGATGATTATGGTTTAGTTCTCATCTTATGCACTGTCTCGCCTATTTTATGTGAAATATGTTATTATTATATTTTATTCCATGCGCTGTGAGACATTCTACAGGTTCCTTGTTAGTTCAAATTCCCTTCTTTCCTTTCTTTGACGACCGTCCCGTGCTGGTCAGGCATAGGCATAATGCACTTTCGTTGGAAATGTCGGCTGGTGCGGGGCGGGCCGTCACAGCAGCAGAAAATATAACACATGAATATAATGTGCATCGGAAATCATTTACAACCACAACTGAAAGAGATATACGAATACAAAGCTTTCCGAATATAGCTCCAACTGTATTATAGGATTCTGGGAAAAGAAATATCTGCAAAACTAAACTACTAGCTGGCCGTGTGGAAAATATGGGCACCTAGAGTTTGGGTTGAAACAATAAACTCCGAATCAGTTATGGGATTGGTATGAGAACTAAAACAGTTATTAGATTTTATTTTAAAAGTTGGAAAATCATGGTACCACACCATATAACACGGAATAGGTTTATTCACATGGATCTCAGTTTAAAATAAAACAACGCAATGTTTTTTGGAAAATGAAGCTATTATATAAGACTCGGGTTCCATCACACAATGCAATGCAAGCCGGAGGATAAAACATGCTTGGTATATTTAAAACAAATCATTTTGATATTACTATAAATGTATAGTGTCAAAATCAACTTCAAATATAAATATATCAATCATAGATGGCATAGGTGCCATATATTATGTCGCCATACTAGTTTTACAACTAAAATTTGGAAATTGGATTTTCATCATGAACCAAGGCAAGGGATCTCTCCTTTCGATTTGAGACACTCTAGCCCCTGCCTCAGGATTCAACCGCAATTGCACCTGGAATCTAGCAGGGCCGGTCCACACTTACTTTAGTGGATTTGGTATTCCTGAACAATATGTTTCCCTGTCCTTTGGGGCATAAAATCTGGTCAGTATGTCGACCATATCAAGGGACACTAGGGACTCAAATCCGAGGTACCTTGCTTTCCAACATCCACATAAGTAAATTTCCTGGGCTCCATAGCATGGCATCACTCCTAACTAGAAAGAAACACATGCTCTTCCTACGGTTCATCATCCCGTTTCTGGTTCATAATGGGGTGTGAAGCTCACGAATTAACGCTACACAAAGCTATGACAATTAAAGTTGTGCTTTGATCATCAACCATAAGACTCTGCTTTTCAACAAAAGTCATGATCATTTGCATCTCAGCATGCCACACTGTCAATCCATACCGTACCACTGATTTCCATATAACCTCTAAGTTCGTATGTCTCAGAGAAGAGTGTTAAGCAAGAGAATAAATTCTCCACCACCAAAAAGGTATATATTTAGCAGAGATCAACGAGTACAGCATAAAGGAATACAATGCCAGACACACTATCCATTTGCAAGTCCGTTCTGGGTCTGAACGAAACCGGAGGCACCTTATTCCTCATCCCACATGTCCAATACAGAAGAGAGGCCCTCGCATATCCGGTCGATCTCCAAGTACATCCGGATGATCACCACTTGTTACCTTGTCTCGGGGGATTAGCCCAATCAAGACATCAATAATCATCCATACAATGTGAAGATCTTCGCTCTTCGACCACCATCTTCATCATTGACTTTTAGTCGCCGTATCAGCTATTCAAAATGGGTTAAACCCGGTCTTTCATAATAACTCACGTGTTTTATAATCAAGTGATATATAAACACATCATACGTCTCATTCCAGTTCAAAATATTATTTTATTCAAATATTCACATCTTTAGGGAAAGGTTCCCATTAATTTTATCAAAGATAAATCCTTTTAAACTTATTCTTTAATCTTCCTTGGATATCGTTTTCAAAAGATTTTATTTTATCCTTTCACAATTCTAAACCAATTTAAGGTTTATAAAATTAGTCGGGATTATCGAGCCTTGCCAAAGTAATCATTTATTTTATTTTCCAATCCCAACCTATTAATCCCATGGATCAAAACTTCTAATACTCCATATCTAACACCCACGGTGTTATCGGCAAATTTAATAACCATTTCACGTTCAAATCTAATTAAAGATTTAACTATCGCCTGGAGTAAAACTAGTGGTACTCCATTCTTGATCGTTTCTCTTGTTTGATAAATTTATTTATCTCATTCACTTTCCAATCTAATTAAAGATTCATTAAAACTCCATTTCAGTTTTAATCTCCAAAAATCATCACTTATGGTTATTCAACTTGAGGAAAATTAATCTTGTCTTTAACCAGGTTAAAGAACCAATGCCATTTAAAACACAGTTCACGATAAACCCAAATCACTTTCCATTAACTATGGAATCTTCACGGAAAACATATCAATATATAATCGATATAAATTTCCGTATCATACTAATAATATAAATGGAATAACGACATAGCGTTTTAAATTCCATATATAGTACCGGTCTTCTTTCACAGAAGCTCGTCTCGATTATTACCAAATCGAATTCCATTCAATTCCCATTAAGTATATTAAATTGGAAAATTTTACTTTGGAAAATTCTATTAATCTTAGTTAAAAGATTTATAAATTCCAAACCATAACTTCACTATTAATTGGGTTAAAGAACGAATGATATTTAAAACACAGTTCACGAAAAACCCAAAATCCAATTCAATATTAATTATAAGGCTCTGAATAGAAATTATATCGGCTTATATTCAACATCGAATTCTGAAACCAACAAATATCGTATTGGGAATAACAATATATATATATATATATATATATATATATATCTTCCAAATTTCTCAACAATATTCGTATAATAACAGAATCCAATATCGAAATATTCCAAAGATTATTTCCATTCAAATCCACTCCAATTTATTCATTGGAAAATTCTAGTTCTTTCAAAACCATTTACAAACCCAATTTATTTATTTAAAGACATTGGATTATTATTCTAGTTAATAACTAGTTCATTCAGATTAAAATATACTTTTATCATTTAAAATATGGAATCTTTCATCCAAAATCTTTCCAAATCATTTATTCCGATTTTACATAATCTTTCCATATTTATAATAATTTTAATATCGCCATTTCAGTCGGTTTCCAATAATGGCCACCGAACTACATCCATAGCGACCTTTTCTGAAATTAATTAGGACATAATTTGAAATCCAACCATTCAAATTTAAATCTCTTATATTCATTAGAAAGCTCTTTTCGATATAAACCCAACAATTCCAGGTTTAGGAGAATCCGACGGTCAGGTCTCCCGTATCATCAATCTGAAGTCAATGGTTGAAATTCGCGAACAGTCGCCGCGCGACCCGTTCTATTCAAGCAATTATATATATATATTATATCGTCGGTTTCCATTCAAAAAATATTTTATAAATTTGTTTATAAATTCATTTCAAAACGATTTCAACTTCATTTTCAATTTTTAATCAAAATTGAATATTCCATATCACTATAATTTTAAAATGATAATATTTTCAAAATATCAAATTTTGAAATCCATTTCCTTTTAGTATTCACTATAAAATAAATAAAATCGATCGATAAACCCATTCGGGTTAAAATGGCATTCTATACTTAACCCGACTTCATATTTTTATATATTTTCGTGTCCATCCAAAATCAGACATCAAAATCATATTTTTATTTTTCATAGAGTATTATTTTAAAAATATTCATTCATATTCCAAATCGAAATGTGACTCAATCAATTAACATATAATTTCAGTTATATGGATTTCATACATCACATATATTGAACAATAATGATAAATAATCATCAAACAATCAATTCACATACAGAGTGCAATTTACAACTGTATAAGCATTAAATAATTAGATAACGCTTACCACGGTCTGTCAACCAATCGATTGACATACAACTCAATATTGGTATTAGTATATGTCAAATATCATCCTAATACCCGTGTAGGGTTTTCAAACAACAACAGTCCATTTAAATAAATTATTGGTTAATAATTCTAACCAATTATAATTCGGTTTGAATTATTTTTCTATTTAACCAATTTTCACTATTTAAATTATAAATGAATATTTATAATTAAATTTTAACAACCACAGAGTGTATCCACATTGATTGAAACACTAGTGTTATATATTCAAACAACGCTTCTTGAAACACCCCACCTCCGTTAGGGTCACTCTCAAAGGGAATGCCCTAATTTTGGTGGAGGTTTATAAGTACTAGTCACAGATATACAAGACAGACATAAGAACACATATTTGTAAACAGCGGAAGAACAACAAACTTTTTATTTCATAAAAGCAAATACGTGTTACAAAACATCACCATGATTGTCTTACATCTTTTTCCAAAACATAACATAACACTTTCATAATCTGTCTTGAGTACATTATTTAAAGAAGCATAGATAAAACATAGATAAACTGCAAAGCCCCCATAGTGATTGTCCAAAGCCATAGTTCAAAGCGAAAAAGTCCAAGCAATACATTTCTCTTCTTCAAGCTGGATGCTAAGGTTGGTCAAGCTGCTGTGTTCCCTCCCTGTGGACCTGGGGGGGGGGGGGGAAACGGAAGAAAAGAAGACGAAAGAAAAGTAGAGTCAGACATAAAGCCTGAGTAAGTCTAGTACTATTTTGTCTATGAATAAAGAACTGGGTATGATAAGTATAAACAAGAAGTGGGCATGTATTATAACTTGGTCAAGTTGTCTAGGGTCGAATATACTATCGTACCCCATGTTAATCTCTGAACCCATATAAACTAGTTTCCAACTGGCACCCCATATCAGGGTGATGTGATCCATTCAATGATGATCGGCTCCTACTCGCATAGTTACATGTGTCTTACGGCCCCCGATGTTGTAGTTACCTATGCTGGTCCCACCATGGGGTGTATCAAGTCCCATAGTGGCAACCCGACACAACCTTAGAGTGCACAGGTATGCTACTGGTGTCCAGTGCCTTATTTTTCTGCGCCGGAGTGTGTGCACGCCCGCACTCCGTTAGAACCTACACTGCTACACCACCGCCGTCGATTTGACCTCTTACAATCAGCCCAGTAATCGTGCCCCACCCTGCCTAGTTTCAGGGTATCCTGATACACCTTCTAGGGTTACTGCTGAAAAGGGTCCCCCGTTACTAGGTTTTCTATCTCTAGCCAACATGCTAAGTTGGTTAAGTGTTTCCTAACCTAACCCCACCAGTCCGTTTAGTTTAGCATGTTCCATTTTGATTAAGTCTTTAGTTCACTTAATCCTAACAATCCTGACTCAGCCTTAATTGTCTTATTAAGGCCCTGACCTCTCACATTAGACAGGTATTGTTGTGGCTGCCTGTTGCCGGTTGGTTCCGGGCAGTCTTACGCCACAACTCAGTCTAACCTCGGGTCCTTATTGGGCTCCATGTTTAACCTCCCACATTGGATAGGTATTGTTGTGACTACTGGACAGCCGGGCGGTTCTGGGCAGGTTTACATCACAACTCAATCCAACCTCGGGTTAAACACATCGTATTTTCTACATTTACATATTTTGTCATTCTTCTTTATTTCTTATATGTAAATATTTGCGGCCCATTATTAAGTTAATGGTGTAAAGGTTACACCAATCATGGGCCCAACCCATACTTGAATTTGGGCCCTTCTATTTTATATTTTCATTCATTAATTAATTTTACTTCAACGTTATTTTCCCCCGTTTTACACGTCCGTTTATATATTGGGCTTAGCCTTTTAAAGCCCAATTTAGCCATGCGAAAAGGGGAGGCTTGAAGCGTGATTACATACACAAAAAGGGAAAGGTGAGCGCATGAACTTGCAATATGACGTTGGAAATACAAAATAGAAACTGGTGTACTTGCATATATATACTTTGGTCATAAAGCATAGGTGACATGAATCAAACCATGTAAACTTAAGATAAGAATCTAAATTAGGTGTCACATAGTCTTAACTACAACATAGACCTATGTTCTCATTTAGGCATAATGTCAAACATAAACAAGTCCTGTTCATAAGGTTTCTACATGTTTACAAAGGGGATACTTTGTTACTAACACAAAAGCATAGTTCAACTTAATCATGATTTAAGTCTAATCACATAACGATGGTATAAATATACTTATGCATAAATATTCCTAAACATGGTGTTTGCTTTTTAAACTTGCAAAAAGGGATTTTTGAGTCTAACCTAGCCATGTCTCACATATGTCACCATATAATTCTTGTAAACAATATAGACTTAACATGGATTTCAATTATGCCAAATATCAATCATAGCCTAGTCATGTTCATAAGTTTGCACATAGGTTTTCTAATACAAAGCATGGCTTAATACATAGACCATGATGCCCAATTATCAACATAATTTCATATGGATTATAACAACCTAAACTTGCTTTAATTACTTACAAATTGATTTATGCACAAAAATATACATCATGATGGCATAGTAGCAAAATCCCAAACTTGCATGAATTTAAATCAACTACATACATGTAGCTTCAACATGGATTACATAATTTGCGAAATATTCCAAACGTATACTTGCATAGAACTACCGCATGTAGTTCTTTATAACATGAATAACATAATCCAAACGTATACAATATTCCAACGCACAAATATGAATTACTTTATCGCCACAAATCAAGTATACATATCTACACAATCATTTGTTCATACCAAAGTAATACTCTACTTACAATGGTTGCGGCGAATTCTCCAATTAAGAGATTGAAGACGCAAATTCCTTTGTTGAATTGATTTGTTTAGGTTGCTTTAAGCTTTAGAATCTTCCTCCTAATCCTCTCTCCAATTTGGTGGCTACTCCTAGTCGTTCCTCAGCAACATGGCGGCTATGTTCTTATTTTTGAATGAATAAATTAGGGTTTAGTCTAGGGTTGTTTATATAGAGGTTAGGAACTGATTAGGACCATTGATGTTGCCTGGATTGATCGTAGCCATTCATTCGATAGAGAGACCAATTAAAACTTGCCACCTAGCCCTAATGACAAAGCAGACCACAGAAAATCGGCCAAACACAGACCTGGCCAGCCAGGTTAGACTGGGCTCGACCTGGTCTGGACCAGGTCGACAGCCCTGTCGACAGGCCTGTCGACCTGGTTAGACCAGGTCGACAGCCCAGTCGACCTGGGTGTGTCAGGCGGCGTTTTCCCCCCTGGCCCATTGGGCCCCACATTCGAATTTAAATTTGATTTATTCTGTTTGAATTTTAAATTAAATTCTCAAACTTCCGAAGGCCATATCTTCTTCATACGGACTCCGTTTTTCGAAAACTCGGACTCTATTTTGCGTATTTTTCCGAGACGAACGCAATGGCGTATCCCGTTTCCCTTAGTTCTTTGATTTGAAATTAATTATACTTTAATTTGTTAATTTCACAGTTATAGAATTTGCGGGGTGTTACATTCTCCCCCACTTAAAAGGATTTCGTCCCCGAAATCTTCAAGTTTAGGAAAATGTATATCCTAACATCCAATCATCCATCTACTCATCCATCAAACACGAGCATCTATTTTCCTTAAAAGACTTCTAATGCTTCATGATCATATGCGAAGTGTGTGTGTACATGAACTTATCTAATGCAAAATCAGGCGGTCTACTGATTCAGTTGACCTCCTTAATGCGAATTATGTAAGTGCCATGAATCCATTATGTATGCAAATTTTCCTATTCTTGATTCTTCATGAGTGCACAATCATTTAATACAAATGCAACATCCACATGACAATACATTAATGTTCAACCATATACGAGTGCAAACATATATGCATATGCAATATGAAGTGACTGAGCCGATCTAAAACCTAGATTGTGTGTGTATATGCAACCACGAGCAATCACTTGCAACCACTTGCAACCATCATCCATAACATGTTTCAACTACATGTTTCCATCCAAAAGGTTTCTACCTAAAAGATACGGTCGAGGAAATATACCTAAAAAGATAGATAAAAGCGCAACTTAAGGAAAAAGAAAGATCAAGGATGTACCCTCGAATAGAAAAGGGTAGGCAGTGCGTATTCTAGCTTCAGTTTCCCAAGTCGCGTCTCCCTCGGCGTCGCTCCACTGAACTTTGACGAGCTTGACTTCGCGGTTGCGTAGCTTCTTCACTTCCGTTCCTAAGATGCGGGTTGGAACTTTTCTTATGGTTGCTTCGCGTTCCACTTCGGCCTCTTCGAGGATATTTGGCTCTACCACTTCAGCTGACTCATGTAGACATTTTCGGAGATGTGAAACGTGAAAAACGTTGTGGACTCCAGCCAACTTCTCGGGTAGCTCTAATCTATAGGCCATTTTCCCAATTTTCTCGATAATAGGGAATGGCCCTACGAACCTTGGTGCCAGTTTTCCTGTGGTTCCAAAACGAACAACGTTCCTTAGCGGTGATACCTTGAGAAAAACTCTGTCTCCAACCTCAAATTCAAGGTCGGTCCTCCTCTTGTCGGCATAGGACTTTTGTCTGTCTTGGGCCGTCTTCATCCTTCTTCGTATTAAGTCTACTTTCTCTGAGGTCTCTCGGATCATGTCTGGTCCAAGTATGAGCTTATCCGTGGACTCCCACCAACAAGTGGGCGATCGGCACGGTCTTCCATATAAAGCTTCGAAGGGCGCCATTCCGATGGTTGCTTGATAGCTGTTGTTGTAGGCAAATTCCACCAAAGGAAGGTGGTCTTCCCATGTCCCTCCGAAGTCAAGGACGCATAGTCTTAAAAGGTCTTCCAAAACTCTATTCACTCTCTCTGTTTGGCCGTCGGTTTGGGGATGATAGGCTGTGCTCAAGCGTAACTGCGTTCCTACTGCTTCTTGCAGACTCCGCCAAAACTCACTGGTGAAGATGGGGTCTCGGTCACTAACAATGCTAGATGGTATTCCATGGAGTCGAACGATTTCCTTGAGGTAAAGTGATGCTAGGGATGAGGCAGTTCTTTTACTTTTGACAGGTAAAAAGTGGGCGCTTTTAGTAAGCCTATCCACTATTACCCAAATACTAGTGTTGCCTCTCCTAGACCTAGGCAGCCCATCGATGAAGTCCATTGAGATGCTATCCCACTTCCACTGCGGGACCTCTAGAGGATGTAGTAGTCCGCCAGGCTTTTTCTGTTCCGACTTAACCTGTTGGCACACCATACACTTAGAAACGAATTCTGCCACATCCTTTTTCATGCCGTTCCAGAAGAAAGTCCTTTTTATATCTTTGTACATTTTATCTCCGCCTGGGTGTATCGTCATCTTGGAGTGATGCGCTTCCTCGAGAACCTTCTTTATTAAATCTTTTGCCTGTGGGATGCATAGTCTTCCGTCTCGCCTTAGTAAACCCTTATCATCGATGGAGTATCTGTTGAGGTGACTTGAAGTCTCACCCCTAATTAGCCTATCAATTATTTCCACAAGCTGAGGGTCTTCGCGTTGTGCTGCCCCTACCGAATCTACTAAAGTTGGGCGTACTTCGAGAGATGCTAGCAAGCCCGGTACGAAATCGGAGGAGGGCCTAAAGTCGAAGCTGGCTATAAACTCTAGGCTTTGTCTTTCAACAAACAACGGGCTTAGGGTCAATTTCTTTCGGCTCAACGCGTCTGCCACTACGTTGCCTTTGCCCGGAGTGTAGGAGATTTCGAAATCGTACGAGGCAAGAAACTCCATCCATCTTTGTTGCCTCAAGTTAAGATCTTTCTGCGAGAAAAGATATTTCAACGATTTATGGTCAGTGTAAAGTTCGAACTTCTCACCTAGGAGATAGTGTCGCCAAGACTTGAGTGCAAAGACGATGGCGGCTAACTCAAGATCGTGGGTTGGGTAGTTCTTTTCGTGCACCTTCAACTGCCTCCTGCCATAAGCTACTACCCTTCCTTCTTGCATTAAGACGGCGCCTAGCCCTGTCCCACATGCATCCGTATAAACAGTGAACATCTTGCTCCCATCTGGCAGCGTCAAAACTGGGGCTGTTGTGAGAGCCCTTTTCAGTCGTTGGAAAGCAAACTCGCAATCCAAATCCCAATTGAACACTAGATTCTTCTTAGTCAATTTCATGAGCGGAGCTGAGATTTTCGCAAAATCCCTTATGAACTTTCGATAGAAACCTGCTAGTCCTAGGAAGCTTCGGACCTCAGTCGCATTCCTTGGTGTCTTCCAATCCTGTACCGCCACTACCTTAGCAGGGTCCACTGCTAACCCTTGTTTGGATACTATGTGCCCGAGGAACCTCACCTCTTCTCTCCAAAAGTGGCATTTGGAGAATTTGGCCTTTAGTTGATGGACTCGCAAAGTTTCCATGATTGCCCTTAAGTGTTGAGCATGTTCCTCTTCACTCTTTGAGAAGATAAGGATATCATCTACGAAGACCACTACGAATTTGTTGAGGAAATCTCTAAATACCCTACTCATCAGGTCCACGAAGTAAGCAGGTGCATTTGTCAAGCCGAAAGGCATGACAAGCCATTCAAAGAAGCCGTCTGGGGTTCTGAATGCCGTTTTATCGATGCTATCTTCAGCCACCCTTAGCTGATGAAAACCGGTTGCTAAATCGAGTTGGGAGAAAATAGACGCTCCTACAAGCTGGTCAAATAAATCGTCAATCCTAGGGAGAGGGTGCCTATTCTTTTTCGTTAGCTTGTTGAGCTCCCTATAGTCAACACATAGACGGAGTGAACCATCCGCCTTTGTAGCGAACACCACTGGAGCGCCCCATTCTGAAATGCTCCTCCTAATGAACCCCTTTTCTAGAAGCTCTTTAATCTGTTTACTGAGCTCTTTCCTTTCTCGTAGAGCCATATGTCTAACGGGCAACGCAACGGGCTTTGCATTATCTACAAGATATATGCGGAAGTCTATTTCCCGCTTCGGAGGCAAGCCCTTCACCTCTTCGAAGACATCCGGATATTCCCGGACCACTCTAACTGATTGCAAATTTTCAACAGAGGCATCTAGCGATTCAAGATAACTAAGCATCACCGCATGCGAGGGATTACAAGAAATTTCCAAAGTATTACCGAGCTGGGTTAGGAGCCTAACAACCCTTTTCTCACAATCGAGGATGGCCCCATTACTGGATAGCCAATCCATACCCAAAATCAAACCATACCCCGAAAAGCCCAAAACAAAGGCACTACATTGAAATTCTACGCTTAGAATGGAAATTTTCAATCCCAAACAGATCATAGACAAATGAGCTGGGGCCCCAATTGGGTTTGAAACAATTAAGGGGTCCTCTACCATACTAGTTTTTAGGTGCAGAGATTCTACTAAAGCAGACGAGATAAAGGAGTGTGATGCGCCAGAATCAAATAAAGTGCGAACGGGGTGATCATAAAGATAAACTACACTTTCTACAGAAGTATTTATACCTCGCTGTTGCAGAGGTGGCGCTTCTAGCACATGAACCTGTGCCCCTGGGGTGGATCCAGCCCTCTGCCTCTGTCCTCGTTTCTTTGGGCAGTCCTTAGCCCTATGGCCCGTCTCACCGCAAGAAAAGCACCCACCATTCTCCTTGGCCTTCTTTTTCCGGCAGTCCTTTACTAAGTGCCCCACTTTGCCACAGAAATTGCACTTCCTCTTCTCTTTGTTGCATTTCCCGCCTTTCTTAAAGTCCGCCTTCTTAGGCTGCAAACCCTCTTTCTTCCCTTGAGAGCTTTCTGCCTTTGTCTCCTTCTTGCCCTTATCCTCTTCATTCAGCAATGCCATTTGCACCAATCTTTCATATGTGGCTCCCATGGGTATATGGGTCATGGCCAAACTGTGTAATGGCTCATTTAACCCTTTGACGAAACGGAGAGCCTTCTTGTGCGGGGTATTGACTAGGTCAAGCCCAAACCTAGCCAGCTCATCGAACTGATTCACATACTCTCTGACTGTCTTGTCCCCTTGTTTAAGAAATAAGAATTTTTCTAACTGCAAACTTCTTTCTGCATCTGAGAGAAATTTGGTCTCAAACCTTGCCCTAAAGTCCTCCCATGTCTCCACTGGTCTTTCAGCATTAGTGACTTCCCACCAGTAGGAAGCCTCACCCTTCAATAGCCATACCGCCAGTTGTACTTTTTGTCTATCTTCTACCTCAAAGATGATGAATAGGTCCTCCGTTTCTTTCAGCCAATTTCTAGCTGCCACGAAGGACTCAGTTCCATGGAAATCCCTTCCTCCCATAGCTTTAAAATCTTTACATATCTTAGCAAACGTGTTTCCCCGAGGAGGAGGTGGAGGAAAAGGTGCCGCTGCAGCTGGATGATTTCCTGCAGCTGGGGGAGGAGGAACGGTAGGACCTGGCTGAGTGGCCCTTGCTTCTAAGAACCGTCTAAACCAACCAGGTATTGGCACCCCTTCTGGCAAGTTAAGATCTTCAGACATGCTGAAACAAAAAGGATAGATTCAAAACGAAGGATAAGAGTTAGTACCTATGGCTTTGGGGAGTGGACTTTGCCTTTTTCAAATAAAATAATATTTTATCTTTTAAAAATGCTTCTTTAAATTTCCTTTTTGAAAACAATTTTTCAAAACTTTTTTTTATCTTATCTGGTAAACCTATGCTCTGATACCAAGTGAAACACCCCACCTCCGTTAGGGTCACTCTCAAAGGGAATGCCCTAATTTTGGTGGAGGTTTATAAGTACAAGTCACAGATATACAAGACAGACATAAGAACACATATTTGTAAACAGCGGAAGAACAACAAACTTTTTATTTCATAAAAGCAAATACGTGTTACAAAACATCACCATGATTGTCTTACATCTTTTTCCAAAACATAACATAACACTTTCATAATCTGTCTTGAGTACATTATTTAAAGAAGCATAAATAAAACATAGATAAACTGCAAAGCCCCCATAGTGATTGTCCAAAGCCATAGTTCAAAGCGAAAAAGTCCAAGCAATACATTTCTCTTCTTCAAGCTGGATGCTAAGGTTGGTCAAGCTGCTGTGTTCCCTCCCTGTGGACCTGGGGGGGGGGGGGGAACGGAAGAAAAGAAGACGAAAGAAAAGTAGAGTCAGACATAAAGCCTGAGTAAGTCTAGTACTATTTTGTCTATGAATAAAGAACTGGGTATGATAAGTATAAACAAGAAGTGGGCATGTATTATAACTTGGTCAAGTTGTCTAGGGTCGAATATACTATCGTACCCCATGTTAATCTCTGAACCCATATAAACTAGTTTCCAACTGGCACCCCATATCAGGGTGATGTGATCCATTCAATGATGATCGGCTCCTACTCGCATAGTTACATGTGTCTTACGGCCCCCGATGTTGTAGTTACCTATGCTGGTCCCACCATGGGGTGTATCAAGTCCCATAGTGGCAACCCGACACAACCTTAGAGTGCACAGGTATGCTACTGGTGTCCAGTGCCTTATTTTTCTGCGCCGGAGCGTGTGCACGCCCGCACTCCGTTAGAACCTACACTGCTACACCACCGCCGTCGATTTGACCTCTTACAATCAGCCCAGTAATCGTGCCCCACCCTGCCTAGTTTCAGGGTATCCTGATACACCTTCTAGGGTTACTGCTGAAAAGGGTCCCCCGTTACTAGGTTTTCTATCTCTAGCCAACATGCTAAGTTGGTTAAGTGTTTCCTAACCTAACCCCACCAGTCCGTTTAGTTTAGCATGTTCCATTTTGATTAAGTCTTTAGTTCACTTAATCCTAACAATCCTGACTCAGCCTTAATTGTCTTATTAAGGCCCTGACCTCTCACATTAGACAGGTATTGTTGTGGCTGCCTGTTGCCGGTTGGTTCCGGGCAGTCTTACGCCACAACTCAGTCTAACCTCGGGTCCTTATTGGGCTCCATGTTTAACCTCCAACATTGGATAGGTATTGTTGTGACTACTGGACAGCCGGGCGGTTCCGGGCAGGTTTACATCACAACTCAATCCAACCACGGGTTAAACACATCGTATTTTCTACATTTACGTATTTTGTCATTCTTCTTTATTTCTTATATATAAATATTTGCGGCCCATTATTAAGTTAATGGTGTAAAGGTTACACCAATCATGGGCCCAACCCATACTTGAATTTGGGCCCTTCTATTTTATATTTTCATTCATTAATTAATTTTACCCCAACGTTATTTTCCCCCGTTTTACACGTCCGTTTATATATTGGGCTTAGCCTTTTAAAGCCCAATTTAGCCATGCGAAAAGGGGAGGCTTGAAGCGTGATTACATACACAAAAAGGGAAAGGTGAGCGCATGAACTTGCAATATGACGTTGGAAATACAAAATAGAAACTGGTGTACTTGCATATATATACTTTGGTCATAAAGCATAGGTGACATGAATCAAACCATGTAAACTTAAGATAAGAATCTAAATTAGGTGTCACATAGTCTTAACTACAACATAGACCTATGTTCTCATTTAGGCATAATGTCAAACATAAACAAGTCCTGTTCATAAGGTTTCTACATGTTTACAAAGGGGATACTTTGTTACTAACACAAAAGCATAGTTCAACTTAATCATGATTTAAGTCTAATCACATAACGATGGTATAAATATACTTATGCATAAATATTCCTAAACATGGTGTTTGCTTTTTAAACTTGCAAAAAGGGATTTTTGAGTCTAACCTAGCCATGTCTCACATATGTCACCATATAATTCTTGTAAACAATATAGACTTAACATGGATTTCAATTATGCCAAATATCAATCATAGCCTAGTCATGTTCATAAGTTTGCACATAGGTTTTCTAATACAAAGCATGGCTTAATACATAGACAATGATGCCCAATTATCAACATAATTTCATATGGATTATAACAACCTAAACTTGCTTTAATTACTTACAAATTGATTTATGCACAAAAATATACATCATGATGGCATAGTAGCAAAATCCCAAACTTGCATGAATTTAAATCAACTACATACATGTAGCTTCAACATGGATTACATAATTTGCGAAATATTCCAAACGTATACTTGCATAGAACTACCGCATGTAGTTCTTTATAACATGAATAACATAATCCAAACGTATACAATATTCCAACGCACAAATATGAATTACTTTATCGCCACAAATCAAGTATACATATCTACACAATCATTTGTTCATACCAAAGTAATACTCTACTTACAATGGTTGCGGCGAATTCTCCAATTAAGAGATTGAAGACGCAAATTCCTTTGTTGAATTGATTTGTTTAGGTTGCTTTAAGCTTTAGAATCTTCCTCCTAATCCTCTCTCCAATTTGGTGGCTACTCCTAGTCGTTCCTCAGCAACATGGCGGCTATGTTCTTATTTTTGAATGAATAGATTAGGGTTTAGTCTAGGGTTGTTTATATAGAGGTTAGGAACTGATTAGGACCATTGATGTTGCCTGGATTGATCGTAGCCATTCATTCGATAGAGAGACCAATTAAAACTTGCCACCTATCCCTAATGACAAAGCAGACCACAGAAAATCGGCCAAACACAGACCTGGCCAGCCAGGTTAGACTGGGCTCGACCTGGTCTGGACCAGGTCGACACCCCTGTCGACAGCCCTGTCGACAGGCCTGTCGACCTGGTTAGACCAGGTCGACAGCCCAGTCGACCTTGGTGTGTCAGGCGGCGTTTTTCCCCCCTGGCCCATTGGGCCCCACATTCGAATTTAAATTTGATTTATTCTGTTTGAATTTTAAATTAAATTCTCAAACTTCCGAAGGCCATATCTTCTTCATACGGACTCCGTTTTTCGAAAACTCGGACTCTATTTTGCGTATTTTTCCGAGACGAACGCAATGGCGTATCCCGTTTCCCTTAGTTCTTTGATTTGAAATTAATTATACTTTAATTTGTTAATTTCACAGTTATAGAATTTGCGGGGTGTTACACTTCTTGTGCAAATGACTCATGGATAGTTCATGTGTTGAACTCAAGCAATGTCACATACAACAGATAAAAATCAACACTGGAAATTTCTATATATTTACAGTTATAAAATAAATTAAATAATGTTGGAGAATGGAGTTTTGATGACAAAAACCTTATTTCAATTATCATTGATTATAAAATATATACTAACACTTTTTGTATAGAATATATACATATATATATATATATATGTATGTATGTGCAGGAATTATATACAGGAAATATTACTGAAGACTGTACAGTTACAAAGATAATAGAGATTCAAAGATCAGAGAAATTTCAAGACTCATGAGTAATCAAGATTTCAAGAGTTCAAGATCAATATAGTTATAGAGTCTAGATTTTGTAAGACTCTAAACAGCACTCCAAGTTCAAAATTCAAATTCTAATTTTCAAATTTTGATTTTCAATTCTATGCTCAATCCTTTCTATTTTGTTTTCCTATTTGTTTCTATTTTTCTTTGTTTTCAAAATCTAATTTTTTTATATACTATATATTTATACTTTATATAGTTTCAAACCTTATAATTTTATAAATATTTTTATATAGTTCAAAAGTCTGTTTTCTTATAATTTTCTATCATATAATATTAATTTACAACACTAGAATTTTACTCAACAATTTCTAGAATTAGTTTTATATCAAAAAACTTGAAAAATGCTTTGAAAATCAAAGATACACATAATTACGTCGACATAGCAAAAAGTGTATGTCGACATATAACCGCTATTTTTTCTAATTTTGAAGGGAAGTGTCTTTTCACTATTTTAAAAGCTTTAGAACCGTAGCAACCCTTCATACTCTATAAAAAGAGGTTAAAACCGAATTTTTTAACATATCTTCTTCTCTAACTTCATCCTTTTTCTCTCCACCATTATTCTTAGTTATTTTTATGGTTTTTACACTTATACTCTGCCAAATTCAATTCTGTTTTGATAAAACTTCTTTTCTCTACACTCTCTACTCTCCAAATCAAGTGTTATTAAAGAGTTATAGGGCTGTTTTGTAATTGGTTGGGTTGAATAAACCTTGTTGTGAGACAAAGAGGAGTCGGTGTGTCCTTCTGGGCCGTGAAATCAAGGAAATAGGAGTAGTGTGTTCTTGTAAGCCATGAAATCAAGAAAGTAGGAATCGGTGTCTCCTTGTGATCCGTGAAATCGGGGAGGGTGTAATTGACTATTGAAAGAGTAATAAAACTCTGCACAATCCAGCGTTGTATGGGATTGGACGTAGGAGTGATTCGAACCAGTATAAAATCCGGTGTGTTCTTTCCTTTTCTGCATTTTTATTTCTGTTTATTTTGCATTTGTGTTTGGATCTGTGTATGTGATTGTGTTTGTGTTGTTTGATTCATTCCATAATTCTCTTTAGTTTTAAGTTTTGTTTAAATTCCTACAAACACTATTCAACCCCCTTTAGTGTTTGCTTTGCCTGAACGATCCATTTCGCAGTCCCTAACAATTAGTATGAGAGAAAGGTCTTTCAAAAAGTTCATAATCTGATTTTTGAAAATGTTAAATGGCAAATTTTGAACACTAGTTTAAATTTATGTATTGCATAAGTATTAGATGAGTCTGCATTCAATTTTATTGAAAAATTAAGTTACTATGGGTTGATTTTCGAAATTTAAAATTTTGAAATATGAAATTCTTGAAATTTTGAAAATTTTGATATATCATGATATTATTGTAGTTAGTTATTTTGAAAAGTCAATCGACTATTTGAAAAGTCATTTGATTATTCGAAAAGTCATTTGAATTATTTAAAAAGTTACTTGATTCTTTGAAAAGTTGTGTTGTTTTACAGGAAAGAAGTGTTATATGGCTAATGGATATTCAAACTCCAAAAGGTTGGGTGATGTGGCTATTGGTGATTCAAATTCCAAAATGGTGGCGATTGAAAATTCAAATTCCGAAAAGAAATTAAAAAGAGGAGAAGAGTAACGATGGTTGATGAAGAGACATCAAGAAGAAATGGATATATATAATATAAATCAGCAAAGAAATGGGTACCAGATCAATTTATAACTTTGGATTTTCATCTACAACTTATCTTCATATTGTACTTCTCTTCATTTGCTTCGTAATGTCACTGGTTTCATGAGATTCCATCAAGAATTGATCAAGTAATGATCAAATGAAGTTTTGGTGAATAAAGAGAGAAGGAAACCAAAACTATCGACAAAGATCTTCAAATTACATTCACTGGTTAGGCTATGTTGTCCCAAATCCTTTTCCAGATTGTAGTTCTCGTTCTCGCGGTCGATTTGATAAGTAGATCGTTAAATTCCGATCAAAATTGAGTGAGATACGGTAGTTTGAAGTTGGCAATTCAAAACTGAAAACTGTTATGGGTTTTATTCATCCCCAAACTGCTACTAGATCGTAGTCCTCGAATTCCTTTTCGATTTGCCACTGATTTCGTCCAATCCTTTAAGAAATGAAGAAGTTATGCCTCCTAAAGTTTGATTAAAAGTGAAAAACGAGAGGAAGAAGAAGAGGAGGAGGAGTAGTTATGAAGACATGACTTTTGAGCCTTTATACAGTAGCTGAAGTGTCCATTCATTCAAAATTCAAATTCAAATTTTGGCGCCAAGTTGGTTGAACTACTAAATCTTCAATATCTTTCTCATACGGTGTTCAAATTCAGCAAATGAATACACTATCCTGATCAGAAAAACGAGCCCGTCGCAATAAAGCAGATCTAATCATCAAATTCTAGAAGATCAATTCAAAATTCAGAGAATATTGAAGAAATGGATCTAAAAATCGGGTACACCTTAATTAATTTTTAAATTTTTGGTTGCACAGATGTTTTACTTGCTTTGTTTGTTTTAAATTTAAAAATTAAAAATTTAAACTTTAAAATTCAACTTTGAAATTTAAAATTCAAATTTGAAACCTGAAATTTGAAATTAAAAAATAATTATAATAAAATTAATATAATAATAAAATAAAATTTGGATGTTTGTTAGGATTAATATTATTTCAGGAAATAGTTAAACCTGAAATATAAATCGATATTTTAAAACCAAAGTCACAAAACCATATTCTCTTGAAATAATACATATATGTCAACATACATATATCTATATGTTAACATATCTGCCTATAAAATGAAATTCAAATTTTTTTATCTCAAATATTTGAACTTTCAAACTTCCCTCCATCTTTTTCAATTAGAAAATGCCAGTTAAAATTCTAATTATTAATTTTACTTGTATACTTATTTTCTTATATCTCATTTCAAAAAATATATATTAAAATATATAATTTAATAAAATTATATAAACATGTTAATATGATATACAAAGTTAATATAACTTTTTGATATTGTTGAAAAATATAAATGTATTCATCTTTTATATAGTTTAAACATGCATAGTTTAACTTATATATTATTCTTATGATTTCATAACAAATTTTGGTTACATTATCACAAATATTATTTGTGACTTAATGCTTATTTTGACTTCCTACTAAGATTTATAAAACTTGTATACTTAACTTAATATAAAGAAATATATATACATGATTTTTTAAAGTAGTTTAAATATAAGAAGTTTTATAGATTACTTTTGTAATGACCCGTAACTTCCCCGGTAAGGAAAGAGCGGATACTTCGAGGACAACACACAAAAGAACGCAAACAGAAGAATTTTTCATTGTATATCACAACAATTCCATCAGAATACAAGAATATACAGGGTATGAATAAATATTACACATTATAAAATATAAGATATTACAATAAATTACATAGCAGTGGAAAATAATACAAAGCACAACTGAAAGAGATATACGGATACAGAGCTTTCCGGATATCATTTAAGCTGTAAATCAAGATCATGTGAATATAAATATGCAAAACCAAAACTACTAGCTGCCCTTGTCAAAATAAGGGCACCCAGAGTTTAGGTTAAAACAATAAACTCCAGGTCAGTCATGTGACTGGTGTGAGAACTAAAACAGTTATTAATCTTTATTTTAAAGTTAGGTAAATCAAGGGACCACGCCGTATAACACGGAACGGGTTTCCTCCCAAGAATACCAGTGCATAAAATCATAGCGCAATGCTAAATAAAGAACAATGAATCTATTATAAGACCCAGGTCCCATCACACAATGCAACACAAGCCGGAGGATAGGGTTTTACCTTATAATAGCCAAAGAATGCTTGATACGCTAAATTTCATCTTTTATTACTATGGGTGTATAGTGTCAAAACAATTTCGATCATAAGTATCAATCATAGACGGCATAAGTGCCCCATCCCACTATGTCGCCATACTAGGCTCTACAATCAAAACCGAAAAGTCACGTATTGGAAGTTGGATTTCCATCTGTGAACCGAGGCAAAAGATAGCCCTCTACCGAATTTGAGACGCTCTAGCCCGTGTCTCAGGCAAGCGCGCAGACAAGCCTTGGATCGTCAGGGCCGGTCCACCGATGTGGATTAAAATGCCTGAACACTGCGTTTCCCCACCCTATGGGGTGTCAATGAGTCCAATGACTCCGTCGGCTCACACAGTCACCGATATATCCGAGGCGCCTCGCAACAGCAACAACCACATAAGTCAAACTCGTCAAGGCGTGTAAAACCACTGACGCCACTTCTAGCTAGAAGGAAACGCATGCCCTCCCTGATGTCCTCTCCCGTTTCTGGTTCACAACCGGGGTGTGAGGCTCGCGAATCAACGCCACACAAAGCTGTGCCACACAGGCTATGCTTTGATCATCAACCACAAGACTCTGCTTTTCAACAGAAGCCTCGATCATATTGCCACTTAGGCATGCCACACGGGCTATTCGCTCCATGCGTTTGATATCCATCAATATATAAACTCTGAGCTCGTACGTCTCAGAGAAGGGCGTTAAGCAAGAGAATAAATTCTCCGCCGCCAAACAGATATATATTTAATAGAAGTCAATCACACAGAATAAAATCCAATGTCAGACACACAGTCCATTTACAAGTCCGTTCTGGGTCTGAACGAAACCGGAGGCACCTTGTACCTCGCATATCCATCGATCTCCAAGTACGTCTGGACGATCACCAACTGATTCCCTCCTCTTGGGTGTACAGCCCAATCAAGATCATCAGTAATCACCCAAACGACGTGAAGACCACTGGTCTTCAACCACCGTCTTCCTCTTCGACACCACGTCGAATCAGTTATTCAGAATGGGATAAACTCAGTCTTTCTGAATAACTCGCGTATATAATAATCAAGTGTTACACAAACACAACATATGCCTCATTCCAATTCTGAATATTCTTTTATTCAAATATTCTTATACTTTGGGAAAGGTTCCCATTAATTTTATCAAAGATAAATTCTTTAAATTTATTCTTTAATCTTCCTTTTAATATCAATTCAAACTAGTCGGGATTAGCGAACCACACCGAAGTAATCATTTATTTTATTTCCCAATCCCAACCTATTCATCCCATGAAGTAAAACCGGCCATACTTTATATTTAACACCACGGTGTTATCGGTAAATTCAATTACCATTTCACGTTCAAATCTAATTAAAGATTTAACTATCGCCTGGAGCAAAACAGGTGATACCCCATTCTCGATCACTTCAATCTAATTAAAGATTCATTAAAACTCCACTTAGTTTTAATCTTTCCAAAAATCAATATCCTGTCTTTAACTGGGTTAAAGAACCAATGTCATCTAAAACACGGTTCACGATAAACTCAAAATCACATTCCATTAATCGTCGGGTTAAAGAACAAGTGTTATTTAAAACACCATTCACGATAAACCCAAAAATCAATTCCAATTAAATACCATTTAATTGGTACACTTCATTAAATCTAAATAAAAAGATTTAATCTTTTTCTCAACTGGATTTAAGAACAATGTTGCTGAAGACACCATTCACGACAAACCCAAATCACATTTGATATTAAATACAAGGCTCTGAATAGAAAATATACCGACTTATATTCAATATCAAATTCTACGACCAACAAATATCGTATTGGAAATAACGATATAAATATATCTTTCAAATTTCCATAACAATATCTTTATAATCACGAAATCCAACATCGAAATATTCCACAGACAATTTCGATTCAAATCCATTCCAATTGAATTATAGGAAATTCTAGTTACTTTTAAAATCATTTCAAATCCACTTTATTTATTTTAAAAATAAATAGAATTATAATTCTAGTTCAAAACTAGTTCATTTCGATAAAAATCTATTTTTATCTTTTCAAACATGGAATTTTTCATCCCAATTCTTCACAAATCATTTCTTATGATTTTACACTAATTATTGATATTTTTAATTATTTTATCAAGGCCCGTACAGTCGATTTCCATCAACGGCCATCGAACTGCACTTACAACGACCTTTTCCAAATTTGATTTGGATATAATTCCAAATCCAACCGTTAGATTTCAAATCTCTAATATTCGTTAGAAAGCTCTTTTCGATACGAACCCAACGGTTCCGGTTTTAGGAGAATCCGACGGCCGGATCTCCCGTAATGTCCATTCGAAGCCAATGGTCGAAATTCACGAACTACCACAACGCGGCGCGTTCTATTCAGGCCATTATATATATAATATATATTATATATATTTCGTCGATTTCTTTTTAAAACGTATTTTATAAATCGTTTTAAATTCATTTTCAAAATGATTTCAACTTCATATTCAATTTCAAATCAAAATTGAATATTCCACATCATTGATATACAAATGATAATATTTTCAAAACGCTATATTTTGGAATCACTTTCTTTTCAATGTTCATTATAAAAATGATTAAAATCGATATAATTATCGTTCACGTCAAAATGGCGTCAATCTAATCAACACGACTTTTATTCAACACATGAATGTTTACGCTATTCAACACATGAATATTTTTCAATTCAACACATGAATTTATTTTCTATTCAACACATGAATTTATTTTATATTCAACACATAAATTTAGTTTCTATATTGGAATGAGGCCCAATCAATTACCATATAATGTTTATTATATGGATTTCCATACAACACATGTATATAATAGCAACGATAAATAATCAACCATCATCCAGAGTGCACCACACAACTGCATAAGCATTAAATATAAATAATTAACGCTTACACAGTCTGTCAACCCATCGATTGACACACAACTAAACAATCGGGATTAGTGTACGTCAAATATCATCCCAATACCCGTGTGGGGTTTCAAATCAACAAACACAGGTTTTTATTTGTGCAGTTGGGCGATGTGTAAAATTTATCGTCCCAATCAATATCAGTCAAATCAGTGTATATAAACAAATCGTCTGATTTGTTTATAAATATTTATTTTATATATATGTTAAAAATCATATTTTTAACTATAAAATATTTTCCACTATAAAATATTTTATTTCATTCACCATCACACAATCAAATTTCACTACACAACAATCAAACAAACAAGTCATCCATGGTCTGTGGACGACGGGTGTCGGGTGCTACTAAACACCGTCATCATCCTAGTATATATTTCAAACTAGAAATAAATTAAACGTGAGGAGTTCTCACTCAAGCTAAACCAATACACCGTGAACCTTCATATGTAGAAATCTTCGTCGCGCTCGCCTTTTGTCATTTTCATTGTCCGTAGCCACTACATATATAAAAATCACATTTTTGCTTCAACATATATATAATAAAAATCAGATTTTTATTTCGCTACATATATAAAGATCAAATTTTTACTATCTATATAATATAAAAATCATATTTTTAATATCTACATCATATAAAAAATCATATTTTTAAGATCTACATGCATTGTAAAGATTTAACCTTTCTTTATTTCAAAATCACATCTTTACTTCATTAAAAATCACGTCTTTTCTACTATAAGAATCTCGCCTTCTATAAATCAAAAATCATTTCTTTTGATAAAAAAATCAAATCTTTATAATCATATTTTTCTCCTAATAAAAATTGCATTTTTAACTATATAAATTAATTAAAATAATCATAAAACTTACAGGAGGGGGGTTTCTGTTCCTTCGGAGGTGGCTGCTTGTGCGGGTGTCGGATGACCTGGGGGAGGCGCAGGTGGCCGGGGTGTCGAGCTAGGGCGCGGTGGGTGCTGTGGGTATTGGGTTCGAATGGGGAGATCGAACGAGGGGGAGAGGGTGGAGGGAGCAGGAGAAGAGGGGGGGGAGGGGGAGAGTGGGGGTGGTCGGAGCTGCGCCCGCTCCGGCAGCGCGTTGGCCAGCGCGCCTGGCGGCGCTCGATTCCTCCCACCCTTTTCTCTTTTTTTTTCTTTGAATGAATCGAATCGGGGGGGGGGGGGCTGAGTGATAAGGGGAGAGAGAGATTTTTTTATTTATTTTCAAAAAGCAACTTTTTATTTTGACCTCGAAATTGAACCCACCGCCTGTCGTCCATAGCTAATTACCCCCATTACGAACACAATGGGATATGTATCGCAGGCTGATTCGATCGTTTCGATCAGTTTTCATCAAAATCAAAATATAACTCTATATATTGAATTTGAACGCAAATTTCAATTTACCGGACCCACATACTAACTAGAAAAATTACCAAAAAATATTTTCTAGCTTCGTATTAACGATACGGTTCTAACAAAACTAATTTCGTCAGATTCTGAGGCCGTTTGAAAAATGGCCATTTTCCAGTCAATTAAAATCAACTAAAACTGGTCAAACGCGTTTTACTTCGCCACGCTCACATATTGATTCGAAAAATTACGAATTTTGGAATCTAGCAATAACTTGACATCACGGGTCCAACAAAAGTGGTTTCGTCGAAAACCGAGGTCGTTTGCAAAATTTCCATTTTTAAGGGCCTGAATTCCATAGCGACTATTCAGAATTTTCAACTCGGCATATCTTTTGATTCCCGCTATGAAATTTCGATTCTTCAGATTCGTTGGAAAGATATTCTCAAATAGATTCAAATATTTTTGGTTTCACTAAAATTCGGTTTATTTTGAATCTTGTACATTCATTTGAAATTTGAAATCGAATTATCGAACTACCGCGCCATTTTCAATTCCTTTTATATATATAAATAAATATTTATATTCTAACGACGACGTATATAAATATATACATTCTAATTCTATTCAAAATAAATTTCTCGTCAATATTATTTAAAATAAGCCAGTTTAAATATTCAAAATTCACTAAAATTACCAAAATAAAAATTTTAAATTGGCTCGGATTTCCGGGTTATTACAACTTTATAATGTCTCCTTCTAAAGTATAAATGGTTTTTTTAGAAAATAAATATGTTTTGATTTCTAAAGTTTAAATTTAAAATTGGTTTGTATCAAAATATTAATGTATATCTCATAAATCAAAAATTTAAGTTCTTTTTAAATGAGTTTTATATATACTTATGAATATACGTTTATACAGCTTACTTTATATTATACAAATTTTATATTCTCTTTAGAAAGATCTTCAATTTTTACAATATTTACCCTACTAATATTATTTAACTTCATGATTTTTATAAATATTTTACTGCTTATCATGAATATTATTTTTAATTAAACTCTTATCTTTATTATTCTTTTAACCAAATTCATTAATATAATTAATGTAAGTCTTGAAATTAACATTATCTTTATTTGATTCAAATAATTCATAATAGTTAAATAGTACTTTGAATATATGTTACCTAAATAGATATAATTATCAAATCATTCTACATACTATCATTACACATCTTATTTCATATCGTACATCATTATTAGAGTACATCTCAAATTAAAATCATTCACATCCAAGTTGCATTTCATTCAATATATCACTTCATATAATTTTTCATATAACATACTGCATTATAACCAATACACTACATTACATGTTAACCTTAACTTCACACATAACAAGTATATAATATGAAAAGTTTTTATCTAGGATTATTAATCAAATACATAACATATTTACTTTGTATCGATTAACTTAATTGACTTGTTTGGCTTGGTTGAATTGATTGAATTAGCTTACTTGATTAAATTGATTGACTTGATTAGATTGATTGATTTGTTTGGCTTGTTTAATTTGTTTGGCTTGATTTAATTGACTTATTTGAATTGCTTGACATGGTTTAATTTCATTAGTGGTTGGTAGGTGTGTTAGAAATATAATTATGCATTTGCAGTCAATAAAGCTTTATAGGTTTTAGGATAAATAAAAGTTACAAGAAATGTTTGGTTTTATGACTATTTGGATTAAATTGCTTTGCTTATATCATAATTTTAAGGATATCATATTAGAGTTATTTCTTAGTCTAGATTAAAGTCCTGTTATAATTTTAAAGAAATTAGAGTTAGGATAGGGTTTAGTCTTATATTAAATTAAGGGGGAGTTTTAGAGTTCCTAAGGATTAGTTGAGGGTTCTAGAATAATTTGGTTGATTTAATTATTTAGATTTATTGTTTGAATTGCTTGTTTCTATTGAATTTCTTGTTTGAATTAATTTGCTTGTTTGAATTAATTTTTTTGCTTAGGTTATTATCCTTTTATTTATTTTATTACACTAGTGTAATCATAGATTTAGGGGGAGTTATAGAAATTTATAGAGAATTTTAGAGGGAGAGTTGTAGATTTAGAGAAAATTATATTTAGAATTAGGATATTATATAGGCTTAAATTTATGGGGAGTATTTTATAAGGTATAGATAGATTTAGGATTCAGTGGGAGTACTTTACTTTAGTATAGGAATTATTTAGATAGTTATAGGATTTAGGGGGAGTTATTTTAGAATTTCTTTTTGATAATGATAAAGGGGGAGAAATTATAAAATACAGACATAGTTTATAGGATTTATATAGACAGGAGGAGTATTTGAAGGATCATCATCAACAGGTATATATAGGTATGATATTTTATAAACTAAGGTTGTCATCATTAAAAAAAGGGAGATTGTTGGATAATGGAGTTTTGATGACAACAACCTTATTTCAATTATCATTGATTATAAAATAAATACTAACACTTTTTGTATAGAATATATATATATGTGTGTGTGTGTGTATGTGTGTGTGTTTGTGTGTGTGTGCGCGCGTGTGGAGGGATTATTATATAGGAAATATTATCGAAGACTGTACAGTTATAAAGATAATAGAGATTTAAAGATAAGAGAAATTTCAAAACTCATGAGTAATCAAAATTTCAAGAGTTCCAAGATCAATATAGTTATAGAGTCTAGATTTTGTAAGATTCTAAATAGCACTCCAGTTTCAAAATTCAAATTCTGATTTTCAATTCTATCCTCAATCCTCTCTATTTTGTTTTCCTATTTGTTTCTATTTTTCTTGTTTTCAAAATCTAATTTTTTTATATACATTATATTTATACTTTATATAGTTTCAAACCTTATAATTTTATAAATATATTTGTATAGTTTAAAAGTATGTTTTCATATGATTTTCTATCATATAATATTAATTTACAACACTAGAATTTTACTCAAGAATTTCCAGAATTAGTTTTATATCAAAACACTTGAAAAATGCTTTGAAAATCAAAAATACACATAAGTATGTCGACATAGAAAAAAGTATATGTCGACATATAACTGCTATTTTTTTTAATTTTGAAGGGAAGTGTCGTTTCACTATTTAAAACACTTCAGAACTGTTATAACCCTTCATACTCTATAAAAAGAGGTTAAAACCGAACTTTTTAACATATCTTCTTCTCTAACTTCATCCTCTTTCTCTCCACCATTATTCTTAATCTATTTTATGGTTTTTACACTTATACTCTGCCGAATTCAATTATGTTTTGATAAAACTTCTTCTCTCTACACTCTCTACTCTCTGAATCAAGTGCTATTGAAGAGTTATAGGGCTGTTTTGTAATTGGTTGGGTTGAATAAACCTTGTTGTGAGTCGAAGAGGAGTCGATGTGTCCTTGTGGGCCGTGAAATCAAGGAAATAGGAGTCGGTGTGTTATTATGAGCCGTTTTTTGACTCGAACTTAACATAAATGTGGATGTTAGATACCTCATTAAAAGATAATGACATACACCTTTTGTATTTTTGTTGATTCTTCATTATTTGTAATCTACAACCAAGCCGTCTTTGTATGATTCATTGCTCGACCTCTTCAGTCTATCGTTGTTCTTCTACAGGAAATTTCTTAATTTTTTTTATCACTTTTAACTTTTAGGATTTCGGAATCTCAACTTGCAAATTGGCTTCTTATTTTAAGGGTTTCTCCACCTCAATAGGCATCGACCTCTTTCAACCTAATAACACAACCTCAATTAACCGACTTGGACCTTCTGCCAAACCGTGCTGCCACAGTTGGATAGTTCTTGTGGTGCTGCCTTCTACCTTGCCATTCGTCGCCGCATACTAGTGCCTTCCCCAAATTTATATGCCACAACATTCTAACATGTGTAATTTCCTTCATCATGTTATGTAGTCTGCTGCAATATAATTATGAATTTATATTTGTTTATTCCAAAAAAATTCATTGAATTCTGAGAAATTAAAACCATTGATTGAATTATGATTTATTAAGATTATGACACACTAAAATGTAATTGAATTTTTTAACTAAAGTTATTTTAAATCACTAGACAGAATATTTAACATTAGAAGTTGTATGGAGAATTACCCAGTGTTAATTTATCCATAGCATTGATGAAGTCAGATTTGATTGTATGCATTATTCAAAAATTTTACTTGTCGTAGAGTATGATATAATACTATTTTTCTTCAGGTTTTCCATCAACAGGTAGTAGGTGATGGAGATGAAGGAGGTGATACAAATGAAAAATAGTTGATTGCTACTTCTGGGAAACCATTGTGATTTGAATAGATATATTTACCAAAAAGAGTTGCCTTTAAGGTAATATTTTCTTTTGATTGTAAATGCTAAGTATTAGGAAATTTATGGTTCATGTGTTGATCTCAGGTATGGTGGGTTCTCAACTTGTTTTCATAAGGAGGTCGGCCCTCATGGACGGGACACACTAGGAATATTTAGAGTTCATCAATTTGAGAAACTAGATCAATTTTGCATTACCACTCCAAATGATAATAAATCTTGGGAAATGAATGAAGAAATGCTCACAAATGCAGAGAACTTTTATAAGGAGGTCAAAACATTTTAAATAACCTCATCAGTCTACAACAAATTTTTTCTCATAGTTGAAATCGTCATTTACTTCAAGTTGAAATGATGTACATACCTTATCTATGACATTTTGGAACAAGGTTTGGTACTAAGCGGCAAATAGAGGGGCAAATGTGCAGTAAGATGCATCAAACCCTTTTTTATATGAGTATAAAATTTAGTAAATTTGAATGGACATTTCTTTTGTTATTTGATTATATTTTTCATGCTCTCTTACGTGCGAATACCAAATATATTGTAGTTCATTCAGTTTTTTACCTGCTCAAAATTGCTACCGTGCATGTTGTAGTCAAGGTTTGAATATTTCTTCACTACGAAATTTATATCAGTTTAGCCAATAAAAGTGATAGCCCACGAGGCATTATTCCCACTTATTTGTAACACATCTAACCTATGCTTCCGGTTATAAGACTTTACCTTAAAAATGGTTCCCAAAATTTGGGGTTTACTCATATCTAGTGTGCAATTTTGTGTAGAGTCAATTAAACAATGCTAGCATGGCACTTGCATTGTAGACAAGATGTCTAAGTTGTAATATATACACTAATTAAGTTTTATTTTAACACCCACTTAGTGAATGTGAATAAACTGTAAGCATAGGTTATGCCCTTCTATTTGCCTATTCATTCAAGGAATTAAACCTGTAAATCGTTGAGCTTTGTAAGAGTGAACCTGGAAAACTCAATGGCAAAAACTGTGGTTTTACACAATTTAGTTTTTTTATGTGAGTTGTCAGTAGCCCAATTTTGAAGGTTGATCTTTGTTGATGCTAAATAGCTAGGACTCCCAATCGCATTGTAAACATTGTTTCTGGTGCTCTGAATGATGCTGCCCCTAAAAAATATGATATAGAAGCATGGTTTCCTGCATCTGAGAACTTCAGAGAGTTAGTTTCATGCTCGAACTACACATGTTTTCAGTCTAGAAATTTGGGTACAACATATAGCCAAAAAAGGTTAGACTTGTTTTTAACAAAATACTTCGGGTGCGTTCAGTTCACCCTTTTCCCTTTTTTGTTTTCGTCGATACAAAATTGCAAGCAACATATATTAATCATGGAAAATGACCATTTTAGAAAATGAAGTTAACATATAAAACGAAAAATAACTTTTTCTTATTTTTCATGTTTTGGGAAATAATGGATGAACGAGACATAACTCATCCTTCCGTCGCCCCTCCAACCTTTTTGTCATCCCCTTCATCTTCCTTTCATCCCATTCATCGTCCGTTTACTCTCTCCATTTTTGTAGCTAACGTTGAAAATTAAAAAACAAAAAATGAACCAAATACCACCGAATTTGTCCGCCTAAATAGGCAGGTAAATTGCAGTTGTTACATTAATTTTTGATAGATTAAGTGTAAATTTTGCTTTTCGTAACGACCTAGATTTTTCGGTCATTTGAATTTGAATATTTAAATCTATTTTGAATATTATAGTTGGAATATCGATGGATTTTAATATTGAATTCATTATTAAAAATGAAGTTTGAACGTTGAATTTATATTTAAATTAAAACGATCTCGTAAAAACACGGTAGTTCATAATTTACGTTTTGAACTTCAATTGAATATACAGGATCCGATATAAGCCAGAATTCTGTGAAATGAGAAACATTTGAATCTAGTTATTCGTATTTTTCTAATGAAAGAGAAAATTCGAGATTTCATATTATAGATTGTTAGTTATGTGCAATTCAAATTTTTGAATAGTCGCTATGAAAATCATTTAAGACGACAACGTTTATTTAATTAATTTAAAAGGGTTTTAATATAATTTGGATATCGTTCAACTCGAAACCGATGTTGTTAAGTTATAAATCCATATTTTTTTATATTTGAAGCGATACGATATTCCATTTGGATATATATATACGATAATAATAATTTATTATTGTTTAATTAGATTGTTTTTGAATTTAAATGTATTTTATCGTTATTATATAAGCCTTGAAATAGCCGTTTTTCAAAAAATACTCGTTTTCAAGGAAATGAATTTTATTCGAATACGCATAGCTAATTATTGCTAGACTTCCAGTTTGGAGCCAATCAGAGTTATTTTATCTGTGTGTGAAATTTAAATATGAACCGATAAATAAATTGGAATTAAAATAACGTCGTTGTGCAAACGGAGTCGGTTTTCAACAAAACGAGTTTCATTGGGATCAGAACGTTGAGACATAGAGGGGTGTCTTTTCTTCTTCATGTTTGCAGTTTATGTATGGCGGTGCGAATATTAAACGTTGGCGTTAAATTAGTGGTAGAATTAACCATATAGAATAATATATATAATTTGACCCTTAAGAAGTGTGTAAAAACCTATCCTATACTAACCTAAAATGCAGCCTACACGCCTAAATATATATAACTTCAAACTTAAGAAACACAAGTACTCACCTAACCTAAAGTCCCCTTAAGAAAAGAATATGTTTACATTAAGTCTTTGACATCAACATGCAAATAAATGCACAGGTCTATGACATTTTTATAGGTTAACCACCAACTTTCTTTGAGAGACCATTTAATCAAATCACAAATCGAAATCATCATTAGTAAGCGATGCATCTCTAAACCATAACAATCAATCTTAAAAGCATATGTAATAATAAATTTATACAACACTGAAAGAATTTCTGCATTGATGTGTTTGTTAATCAACTGACATAAGCTCGTTAAAATATAAACATCAGTACGAAGAGTAACATCAATGTAAGTGACATATCATGAACATGCTCATCACCAAAATTATACAGACCTACCTATGTGAAAAGAAGTACACGCACAACTTTACTACAAAAGCTACCTAGCAAAAAGAAAATACACCCTGTGCAGAGTTAAAACCCTACCCGGTATATATAAACAAATATTTTAATGCAGTAAACAAATCACAGATAAGATACCTGCCCCATTTCTTCCCTTCCCAGTATGAAGCCTAAAACCAAGACATCTCCATCGTGAGGTACACAGCTACTGTAGCGACCCAAAATCCCGATCGGCCTGAACCGAACAAGAAGACGAATTGCTTTGAGAACACGATGCATTAGAACATAGAAAAAGAGAGCATTTCATTGCTTTTACAACAATTTACATCAAAGTACAAGATATCGGAGTACAAATAATAATATACAATGGGAAAAAAATATCATAGATTAATAAATTACCAAACAACGGAAAAATAATACATATATATAATGTGCAGCGGAAAACATCAACTACCACAATTGAAAGAAATACACGGATACAAAACATTCTAGAGTATAGCTTCAGCCATAATCCAGGATCCTATTAAATAGAAATATGCAAAACCAAAACTAGTAGCTACCCATGTGGAAAATATGGGCACCGGAGTTTAGGTGGAAAACAATAAACTATAGGTTAGTCATGGGACTGGTGTGAGAACTAAAACAGTTATTAACTTTTATTTAAAGTTGGGTAAATCATGGGACCACGCCGTATAACACAGAATGAGTTTCTTCCATATGAATACCAATTTAAAAATAAAAATAACGCAATGTTTTTTGAAAAATGAAGCTATAAAAGACTCAGGTCCCATCACACAATGCAATACAAACCAAAGGATAAAGTTTTACCTCATATTGGCTAAATACCCTTAATACGCGAAATTTATCTTTTACTTTTATTATTGCATAGTGCAGAAATCAATTTCAAATATAAATGTATCAATCCTAGACGACATGGTACCATATATTATTTCACTATATAGGTTTACAACTAAAACCGTAAAATCACATATTGGAAATTGGGTTTCCATCTATGAACCGAGGCAATGGATCTTCCTCATCCGACTTCGGGACACTCTAGCATATGTCCTAGGGAACACAACATGTATCCCTTGGAGCAGCAGAGCCGATCAGCCGTCGCGGATTAGTTATACCATAAACTATACGTTCCCTGGTCCTATTGAACCTGTCACCTGGTCAGTAGGTCGACCATCTTGGTCAATATGTCGACCATCAAGGGCCTTGTGCGGCCAAATCCGAGGTATCTCGCTTTCCATCATCCAACATAAATGGCTAGGCTCCAGACCATGACATTACTCGTAGCTAGAAGGCAACGGATGTCCATTTCTCTGCGGTCCTTCGTCCCGTTTTTGGTTCATACCAGGGTATGAAGCACGCATATTAACGCTACACAAAGCTATGCTATATTAAAGTTATGCTTTATCTTCAATCATAAATCCCTGCATTTCAACAAAAGCTTTGAACCATGCAACTCAGCATGCCACATTGTTGATCCATACCATACCATTGATGTCTGCCAATATATAACCTCTAGGCTCGTATGTCTCAGAGAAAGGTTTTAAGCAAAGAGAATAAATTCTCCGCCACCAAACAGATATATATTTAGTATAGATAAAAAATACAGTGTGAAGTACAATGTCATACATACAATCCATTTGCAAGTTCGTTCTGGGTCCGAACGAAAACGAAGGTGCCTTATTCTTCGTCCCATATGTCCAATACAGGAGAGAGACCCTTGCATATCTGGTCGATCTCCAAGTACGTCTGGACGACCACCAGTTATAACCTTGTCTTGGGTGTACCTTCTAAGCGAGACATTAGTAATCATCCTAACGATGTGAAGATATCTAGTCTTCAACCGCCATCTTCAAATTCTCGACTTTTAATCGTCGTAACAGTTATTCAGAATGGGTTAAATTCGATCTTTCTGAATAACTCATGTATCTTATAGTAAGTGATATAAAAACACATCATACTCCCAATTCCAATCCAGAATATTCTTTTATTCTCTTATATTTGGGAAAGATTCTCATTAATTTTATCAAAGATTATATGTTTTAAACTTATTGTTTAATCCATTCCTTGGAAATCATTTCAAAATATGTTGTAATATTTTTCGCAACATAAACCAGATTAAGGTTTATAAAACTAGTCGGGATTATCGAGCCTTACCGAAGTAATCATTCATTTTATTATCCCAATCCCAACCTATTCATCCCACGGAGCAAAATTGGTGGTACTCATATCTAACACCCATTGTGTTATAGGTAAAGTTAATTACTATTCAACGTTTCAAATCCAATTAAAGATTTGAATATCGCATTGAGTAAAACTAATGGTACTCCATTTTCGAAAACTTCTCAAATTCGGTAAATTAACTACCTCATTCACATTTCAGTCTAATTAAAGATTCATTGAAACTCCAACTTAGTTTTAATCTTCAAAAACCATTATTTAGTGATAATTCAACTTAGGGAATTAATCCTGACTGGGTTAAAGAACGAATGTCGTTTAAAACACCGCTCACGATAAACCCAAAAATCATCTTCCATTAAAATGGAAACATCATGAATGTCATTTAAAACACCATTAACAATAAACCCAATCGATTAGAGTTAATCAAATTAGAGTTAATCGAGTTAGAGTTAATTGTCGGATTAGAGTTATCGAATATTAGTTATTCGAAAGTAGTTATCGAATATTAGTTATTCGAAAGGAGTTATCGAATATAGTTTATTCAAATAGAGTTAAAGGAGTTATCGAATATTAGTTATTCGAAAAGAGATATCGAATATTAGTTATTCGAAAAGGAGTTATCGAATATTAGTCATTCGAAAGGAGTTATCGAATATTAGTTATTCGAAAGGAGTTATCGAATATAGTTTATTCGAATAGATTTAAAGGAGTTAATCGAATATAGTTTATTCGAATAGAGTTAAAGGAGTTAATCGAATATAGTTTATTCGAATAGAGTTAAAGGAGTTAATCGAATATAGTTTATCCGAATAGAGTTAAAGGAGCTAATCGAGTATAGTTTATTCGAAAAAAGATAATCGAATATTAGTTTATTCGAAGGAGTTAATCGAATATTAGTTTATTCGAACGGAGTTAATCGAATATTAGTTTATTCGAAAGGAGTTAACCGAATATTAGTTTATTTGAAGGAGTTAATCGAATATTAGTTTATTCGAAGGAGTTAATCGAATATTAGTTTATTCGAAGGAGTTAATCGAATATAGTTTATTCGAATAGAGTTAAAGGAGTTAATCGAATATAGTTTATTCGAATAGAGTTAAACGAGTTAATCGAATAATTCGAATAGAGTTAAAGGATTTAATCGAATATAGTTTATTCAAATAAAGTTAAAGGAGTTAATCGAATATAGTTTATTCGAATAGAGTTAAAGGAATTAATCGAAAATAGTTTATTCGAAGAAAGGAGTTAATCGGATATAGTTTGTTCGAAGAAAGGAGTTAATCGGATATAGTTTATTCGAAGAAAGGTGTTAGTCGAATATTGTTTATTTGAAGGAAGATTATCGAATATAGTTTATTCGAAAGAGAGATTATCGAATATTAGTTATTCGAAGAGAGTTAATCGAATATAGTTTATTCGAAAGGAGTTATCGAATAGAGATTATTCGAAAGAGAATTTTACGTTGAATTCGATTATATCGAATTCGGGAAAGTACTATTCACTTTCCGTTTTTAATAAAGATTTATTTATTTATTTATAAACAAATTAGTTGTTTGTTTATTTATCCAAATTAATAAATAAAAGTTATACTTAAGTTGTTATATTTCAGAAGCATGGGATTATAACACTATTGTTATAATCAAATGATTTCTGTAAAAGAAGTGGATTCGTAAATAGAATCCGAGAGTTACGTAAGGAAGTTTGTTAAAGTTTTAGAAGGTGAATCTTGTCTATTTCGAAGTTAGAAATGATGTTCAGTTAAGGTCTGAGAGGTAGTTATACCCCAACTTGATTGACTCCATTTTTAACTAAGGAATGGTTAAGGTTCGATAGTGAAGGTTGATTAAGTGAATTTAGTTAATGAAGGTAATGGTTTAAGTGGGCATCGCGATGTTTTATTTAAACATTTGTTCGAATCCAATGAAGGAGTTCTGGAAATGTTTTCCAAATAGAAGTCTAGAAAGTAATAAATGTTGAATATATGGAAACAGGAATAGGGAAATGGATAATTAAATGACAAATTTAAGTAAAGAGGATCAATGTTGATTGATGATTTGCTCGGTAAGATTTCCATTTGGAAATACGACCGTTGTTTGTACACATGTTTTCCTTTGATAGTTAAATCACTGACTATCGAAGATTTTGACCATTTCCTTTGTCAATACGGGGAGACCGGGATCAGATTCATTATCTAAAAAACCACTCCGTATGGGCGTTAGCATTTCGATCAAATATGATGAAGATAATTGAAGACGGAGTTATGCAAGGGCTGTCCTGTTTACAAAGTAGTACCTTCGGTTTGTCCAGTCCCAGGACGACCTGTATGGAAGAATGTCTGATAGAGTATATTTAATGGATCGCATAAGTTGGTCTCTTCAAACGTATTTACGTTTGGTGGTGGAGGAATTCGTTTCTCTTAGCTGTATACCCATTGTATTTTTGGGGAAATCAATTTGTGATTTGGCGGGTATGACGATGTGACATTCAAAGTGAATAAATGTGTGATCTGTCAGAGATAAGCGTGGCCTCTAGCCTCACAACCGGGAAATGACAAAAATCGGGCAGGCAGCATGGCTAAGTGGTTGGTTGCCAAGTAGGGTGTACTATCACCTATCTAGAGATATTCATTTCATTATTTAATCTATTCGATGTTGTCTCATTTGGGAAACGGTTGCTGATCCCAATCGTTGGTGATATACATTTGATACACTCAAGCGAAATGAGTGGTCGGTCATGTGTGGCCGGGTTGTAAGATGTTCTTGTTTAACCCAGTGTATTCCTCTCTAGAGGTACACTATCGGAACGTGGTTCCATACCTTTTCGTAGTTGGTTATCCATTACCCAATAAGTGCTCGTAGTTTTGATTGTATACCATATATGTGGAACGTGAGATAAAAGCATTTCTGCTAGATGATTATTTAGTTGTGGTTGATAGACATTATTATAATATCAAAAGAGTTTTGATATAAAGTTTACTGTTTCTTTCAAAAGGATTTTGAAAGTTAAATCAAATGTTTTAGATTCTCATAAGGGAAAAACCCATTCCATTATACGGTATGGTCTTATGAGACATCGTTTAATAGCTCAAACTGTTTTAAATTGTTTTACTCACACCAGTCCCATGACTTACCCAGAGTTTATTTTGTTTTGTTTTCCCTAAACTCTTGGGTGCTCAATTTTGTACGAGCAGTCAAGTAGTCAGAATTTTACAGATATTCTTGGAGGGCTTGGAGCAGGAGGCTTCAGGATTATATAGCTATTGTTTATTCCGCTGTGTTGTAAGTATTGTACTCTGATAATGTTATTGTATACATATACTGATTTTATTTCAAGGATATGTTATCTATTATATGTTTTTCGTTCCACTGTGAGATTCGTGTCACTTTGATGTTGTATGTTCTTCTTCTTCTTCTATTCTAAGTTTCTATCTTATCTATTCTCACCCTCTAATTTCTTTCATAGACTATCCGGTGTTTCCGATGCTTGAATAGTCGACATAGTGTTGTATGCTGATATCCAGGATCGCAAATTCCCCGGGTCGTTACAATAATGCTTACAACGGTTTGTTAATCAATTGATTGACATACAACTATACATAAGGGAGATGTGTGAAACAAATATCATCTTAAGACCCGTGTGGGGTTTTCATCCAATAAATAATCAATAAATAAATTATTTATTCATTCTAAGCAATAATAAATAAATACATTAACATAAAAAAGTCGTTCGACTTGTAAATGGATGTTTAATCCCATTTCAACCAGCACAAAAATATTTTAACAATGTTTTCGACATGTTAATTAACTCAGAATTACATTCACAACATATCACAATAAATCATCCATTCATCCATATGGTTTTCAAAAATTTATGATATGAGATACCATATACCTTATAACAATTTATAATATATTAATCAAACATTGCAATCACAGGTAATCAATATATATTCAATTATAAAATAAAATAACTATACAAAATTTTTGAGTGAGAGAGTTCTCACATTGATCGGATAGAAATCGTTATAAAATGATTGTTTTAGTAAAATTAAATAGCTCATTTAATTCAGCCAAAGTTTGTAATGTGCTCCGTTTTTATTCTGTTTTGTTATATTGCGTAGATCTCGACGATGCGATTCCAACTGAAACACCTCACCTCTGTTAAGGTCACTCACAAAGGGAATGCATTAACTTTGGTGGAGCATTTTTAGGTAAAAGACACAGATAATTTTCAAGACAGACATATAAGCAGCGGAAAACTGAAAATTATTTATTAAATAACGTGGTTCGATCAAAACATTACAAGCATTGTCTCAAAACCCAACTTCTAAATTATTACAACAAAACATCTATCTTAATTTAAATCTCCAAGTACATAAAGAAGCATAAAACAGAAGTAAAGCAACATAAATCCCCAACAAAAGTGTAACCACAGCCATAGCCCAAGAAAAGAGAACCCAAGCAATACATCTACTCTCCTCAAGCTGGAAAAGGTCTGCACTAAGCTGAAGTATTCCCTCCCTGCGAACCTGTGGGGGGGAGAACGGAAGAAAATAAGGCAAAAGAAAACGGGTCAGACATAAGTCTGGTAAGCCCAGTGATTATTTAGCATGTAAACAGGTAAAAGGATCATGACATGAATAAACTGAACATAGGACAATACCATAGAGATAAGATAACATAAGGTAAGATAAATTGAACATACTACCGCACTCATTTCTATTTCTCTGCACCTACTAAAAAGTGTTCAACTACCATCATGTGTTCATAACGAAGTGATCCCTTTTTCGATCGGCTTCTACTCGCATGCATTTATTACTTGTGTCATTCGGCCCCGCTCGATTGTAGATACCTGTGCTGGACCTACCATAGGGTGTATCAAGTCTTATGGTGGCAACCCGACACAAATTCAAGATGCACAGTGTATAGTACTGATGCCCAGTGCCTGATTTGTCCATGCCGGTGTACGTGCATGTCTGTACTCCGTCGGAACCTACACTGCTGCACCACCCGCCGCTATTTTGACCGCTTATAATCAGCCCAGTAATCGTGCCCCACCCTGCCTGGTTTAGGGTATCATGATACATCTATGTGGGTTACTGCTGAAATGGGTCCCCGTTACTAGGGTTTCCTAATCAACATGTTATAATAGTTAAGTGTTTACCTAACCCCGACCATCTGTTTTTATTTAACATGTTGTATCGGTTAAGTGTTGCCTTATTTAACTTAACCCTACCATTTTCTAGGCTGTCTGTTCCTTAGCTTTAATTCATTCATTAAAGCACCAACCACTCACATTAGAAATGTATTATTGCGATCGCTGGATGTGCCAGGCGGTTCCGGGCAGTCTTACACCGCAACTCAATCTAACCTCGGGTTTTTCGGGCTTAATGTGCTAACCTATCATATTAGATCTATATTGTCACGGTTGCTAGATGTGCCAGGCAGTTCCGGGCAGCTTTACACTGTAACTCAATCTAACCTTGGGTTAGGCACAATCATCTTTTAATTTATTTACATATTTATAATTTATGTTCATATGTAAATTATCCACAAGTGTTGACAATTCAAGACATGCCCCCACTTACCCACTAAATTATGTCCATAATTCTAGGTATACAATTTCTACCATTTCATGCTACTAATCGTTTTCATGATTTTGAGCCAATCTATGCCAATAGCATGTAGTTTAATATTTTTCCCCCAACGTCTACCCCGTCATTCGTTCACATAATTCACATAGAATGCTAGGCTTGCCAATTAGGCTAACTTATAAACAAAAGGGAAAGAAAGGGACATGTAACATTCCAACAGGCATAAAACGACATAGATCAATATGTTTAATATAAAATTGGCATAGAACGACATAAACTTAATTAAGCATATAAACGTGATCTTGCATTTAAATTAGATCCAATTAACATGCGAACTAGCATAAGTCTAATTGTAAAACATGAACTTATATAGATTTTAAAAATGGATACTAGCTTGGATCTAACATATAACATGTATGAACATAACATAGCGTGTAATTTAATATACACAAAAGAATCACAGATTTAGTACAACATGATAGGTTAAATTTTATCAGTCCTAATAGTCTTATAGGCATAGGATGTATAACATGATAAGTTTCATCATATAAGTCACAACAGTCCAATAGGCATGATAGGTTTTTCTATGTCAGTCACAACAGTCCAATAGGCATGATAGGTTTTTCTATGTCAATCACAACCATCCAATAGGCATGATAGGCTTTTCTATGTTAATCACAACAGTCCAATAGGCATGATAGGCTTTTATATGTCAATCACAACAGTCCAATAGGCATGATAGGCTCTATGTCAGTCACAACAGTCCAATAGGCATAAGCAATTCAGGATTGACAAATGGATAGACACGAATAAAAGTGGGCATAGTTCTAGATCCAGTTATTATAGTCATGATTTTTTATTAGGTGTTTAAATCGGAACAATAACTGTACTTACAGAAAAAGGACGGATCTTGATTTCTGGGATCTGATTTCTGAATTTGAAAAGCTATCCTTTGATGTAGACGTTTGACTTGATGTTCTTCTTAATTGATTACTAGTTTGGATTTGATTTTCTATTTTGGAGAGAATGAAGGAGGATAGGCTAGCTTGTAGACAATCAGCATGACGACACCATAGTCTTAGGGTTATGAGGTTAGGGTCTAGGTTTAGCTACGTATATATAGACGTCTAGGAGAATTTCTAGCCTTTAGATTAACCCTAGGAGTCACCAGAGCCACGCAGCTCGAAGACAGGTCATCCAGCAAATCAAAACAAGACATGTCATCATAGAACACTCCAGAATGTTGTGCTGGACTGCCCTCGGTATGGGCGCACTTGACAGGTGCACCAGTGCATTTTTGTACTGGCGCACTTCACAAGTGCGCCAGTGTGCCTAATTTCGTTCGTCCATTTCTCCTTCATACGGTATCCGTTTTATGCAAACTCGGACTTTATCTCAAGTAGAATTCTGAGACGAATGCAGTGGCGTAACCTATTTCACCCAATTTTCTTTTGATAATTAATTATTCTTTAATTATCTCTTATGTCCCGTTTTAAAACTACGGGGTGTTACATTCCCCCTACTTAAAGGATTTCGTCCTCGAAATCTCTAAGTTAAGAAGAATGTATACTACCATCCAATATCCATCTACTCAACCATCAACAAAAGGAATCCATTGTCCTTAAAAAGATTTCTAATGCTTTCATGTTGATATGCATGGTGTGTGTATATGTCCTTATCTAATGCAAAAATCAAATGTCTACTGATTCAGTTGACCTCCTTAATGCGAATCATGTCAGTGCCATGAGTCCAACATGTATGCAATTATTCCTAATGAAACTTTCTACATGAGTGCACAATCATTCATACAAATGCAACGTCCACATGATAACACATCAAGTTCCAATCCATATATAAATACATTCATGCATATGCAATATGAAAGTGACTGAGCCGATCTAGTACCTAGTGTGTGTGTATATGCATCCACGAGCAACCACTTGCAACCATCAACCATAACATGTTTCAAATACATGTTTACATCCATTGGTTTCTACCTAAGGGTCAAGGATAAGATCGAGGAGATATACTTAAAAGATGGATACAAGCATGCATAAACTTATGTAAAAAGAGATCAAGGATGTACACTCAAAAAGATAAGGGTAGGCTGCGTATATCTTGTCCTCAGTCTCCCATGTCGCGTCTTCCTCAGCGTCGCTCCATTGTACTTTAACTAGCTTGACCTCACGATTGCGTAGCTTTTTAACTTCTGTTCCCAAGATACAACTCTTCTCACCGTCGCTTCTCGTTTCACTCCTATTTCCTCTGGTATGTTTGGCTCCACAACTTCGACAGACTCATGTAAGCACTTTCGTAGATGAGAAACATGGAAGACATTATGAACTACAGCCAATATTTCGGACAGCTCTACTTTATAAGCCATCTTCCCAATCCTTTCAATGATAGGAAATGGCCCTACAAATCTTGGTGCCAATTTTCCTGCAGACCCAAAGCGAATGACATTCCTCAAAGGAGATACTTTAAGGAAAACCCTGTCTCCAACCTCAAACTCAAGGTCGGTCCTTCTTTTAGCAGCGTAGGACTTCTGTCTATCTTGTGCGGTCTTCATTCGTCTTTGTATCAAGTCCACCTTCTCTAAAGTTTCTCTGATCATGTCAGGCCCAAGTACGAGCTTGTCTGTAGACTCCCACCAACAAGTTGGTGATCGACACGGTCTCAAATATAAAGCCTCAAAGGGTGTCATGCCTATGGTGGCTTGGTAGCTATTGTTGTAGGCGAACTCTACCAAAGGAAGTGACACTCCCATGTTCCTCCAAAATCAAGAATGCACAATCTCAAGAGATATTCTAATACTCTGTTCACCCTTTCCGTCTGACCATCGGTTTGAGGGTGATAGGCAGTGCTTAAGCATAGCTGTATGCCTACAGCCTCTTGCAAACTTTTCCAAAACTCGCTCGTAAAAATAGGATCTCGATCACTCACTATGCTAGAGGGTATTCCATGCAGTCGAACCACCCCTTTAAGATAAATGGATACTAATGATGAGGCAGTCCTTCTACTCTTAACAGGTATAAAGTGAGCGCTTTTAGTAAGCCTGTCCACTATTACCCAAATACTGGTATTGCCCCTTCTTGACCTAGGCAACCTATCAACAAAGTTTATCGAAATGCTATCCCATTTCCACTGTGGGACCTCTAGAGGATGAAGCAGACTGCTAGGCTTCTTCTGTTCCGCCTTGACTTGCTGGCATATCAAGCACTTAGAGACAAACTCAACTACATCCTTCTTCATGCCATTCCAAAAGAAAACCCTTTTTATGACTTTACACATCTTGTCCCCACCTGGATGTATGGTCAACTTAGAATGGTGTGCCTCTTCGAGAACGGTTTTCACTAAATCCCTTACTTGGGGGACACATAGTCTTCCATCCCGTCTCAACCAACCCCTGTCATCGATGGAATATCTGTTGAGGTGACTAGAAGTCTCACCTCTAATTATCTTATCCATCACATCAGCTAGTTGAGGATCTTCACGTTGCGCGGTTCCTATTGAGTCCAAAAGAGTAGGTCACACCTCTAGCGATGCTAACAAACCATGTACAAATTCGAAAGAGGGTCTAAAGTCGAAGTTTGTTATGTACTCCAAGCTTTGCCTTTCTACAAAGAGAGGACTTAAGGTCATCTTTTTCCTACTTAAAGCGTCTTCCACCACATTACCCTTGCCGGGGGTATAAGCAATCTCAAACTCGTATGAGGCCAGAAATTCCATCCACCTTTGTTATCTTAAGTTAAGATCTTTCTGTGAGAAAAGGTACTTTAACGATTTATGGTCAGTAAAAAGTTCAAACCTTTCTCCTAGCAGGTAATGACGCCATGACTTAAGAGCGAAAATAATGGCAGCTAGTTCTAAATCATGAGTTGGGTAGTTTTTCTCATGTACCTTCAACTGCCTTCCTCCATAACAAACTACTTTGCCCTCTTGCGTTAAGACAGTGCCCAATCTTGTTCTGCATGCGTCTGTGTATACTGTAAACATCTTTCTCCCATCAGGCAATGTCCGAACCAGGGCTGTTGTCAGAGCCCTTTTTAGTCGTTGGAAAGCAATGTCGCAATCCAAAGCCCAGGAAAAAGTTAGGTTCTTCTTTGTCAACCTAGTAAGTGGGGCTGAGTTCTTCGTGAAGTCCTTAATGAACATTCTGTAAAATCCTGTTAGCCCGAGAAAACTTTGTACTTCGGTTGCATTTCGGGGGACCTTCCAATCTTGCACCGTGTAACACCCCATCTCCGCTAGGGTCACTCACAAAGGGAATGCACTAGCTTTGGTGGAGTATTATCTAGGTAAACATACACAGGAATATTACAAGACGGAACATAAATAAAACAGCAGAAGGAAAACCCAAATTTCATTGCTTTAAAATCTAGTAAGGTCTAAAGCCTTTTACATCAAAATGCTATTAAGTCAATTACATCGAAATCTGTCTTGCAATAGTAAAGAAGCATAAAACCATAGTTATAAATCATTCCCCAATAAAGCAAAGCAAGCCATAGCCAAGAGAAATCCAAGCCGTACATGAAAGAGCTTTGGAGCTTGGTAAGATCCGAACTAAGCTGTATTCCCACCCTGTGAACCTGGGGGGGGGGGGGGGCGGAAGAAAAGGAGGCGAAACAAAACGGGTCAGTCATAAAGACTGAGTAAGTCCTAGTGACTTTCAGCATAAAAACAGGTAAACATAACACGGCATGAATAAACTGAAAGTAAACATAAGCATGATGACAAGATAAGCTACAGGAAAGATAACTAAGAATAACCTCATATGGTTTTTGTCAAGTATAACATCGCCAGGTTTCCATTCAAGATAAACTAAGTATAGTTTCGCAAGATTTCTATCAAGGATCGCAAGATTTCTCTGCTTTACCATTAAAATATTTCTATGACATCTATTTGCTCTGCACCAACCGTACTAGTATCCCAACCCATGTCATGTGTTGACTATAAAATGATCCCTTGTCCAATGTCATGAAATGATCCATTACTTGGTCTCACGAAACGATCTATTAATCGATCGGCTTCCTACAAGTCCTATCTCGTTCATGTGTCTGTGTCATAGGGCCCTATCACGAATGTAGTCACCTGTGCTAGGTCCACCATAGGGTGTATCAAGCCCTACGGTGCCAACCACCGACACGAATCAAGCACGCACAGTGTAAACCTACTGGTGCCCAATGCCTGCTTTTTCAACTTCGGACTACGTGCACGACCGTAGTCCGCCTGAACCTACAATAGCGCACCAACTCAGCCGTCGTTTTGGTCGCTTATAATCAGCCCAGTAATCATGCCCCACCCTGCCTAGTTCTAGGGTACCATGATACATCTAGTGGGTTACTGCTAAAAGGACCGCGTAACTAGGGTTTCCGTCTAGCAGGTTAAGTGTTGTCATTTAAATTCGAGACTTAACCCCAACAGTCTAGCATGTCAAGTTGGTTAAGTGTGGTCAGTCAAGTTCGTGACTTAACCCGTCTACGTGTCATGTCAAATTGGCTAAGTGTTGTCGTTCAAGTTCATGACTTAGCCCTATGAATCATGTGTCAAGTTGGTTAAGTATATTCAAGTGGTTCACGACTTAACCCTATCAAATCATCGTATTAAATTGGTTAAGTATATTCAAGCGGTTCAGGACTTAACCCTATCAAGTCATCGTGTCAAATTGGTTAAGTATATTCAAGCGGTTCATGACTTAACCCTATCAAATCATCGTGTTAAATTGGTTAAGTATATTCAAGTGGTTCATGACTTAACCCTATCAAGTCATCGTGTTAAATTGGTTAAGTATATTCAAGCGGTTCATGACTTAACCCTATCAAGTCATCGTGTCAAATTAGTTAAGTATATTCAAGAGGTTCATGACTTAACCCTATCAAATCATCGTGTTAAATTGGTTAAGTATATTCAAGTGGTTCATGACTTAACCCTATCAAGTCATCGTGTTAAATTGGTTAAGTATATTCAAGCGGTTCATGACTTAACCCTATCAAGTCATCGTGTCAAATTGGTTAAGTATATTCAAGCGGTTCATGACTTAACCCTATCACGTGGCATTAATTCATTAATGCACTTCAACCTCTCACATTAGACTAACTGTTGTGGTCACTGGATTTGCCGGGCGGTTCCGGGCAGATTTACACCACAACATAGTCTAACCTCGGGTTTTACGTGCGATATGACCAACTACCCACATTGGATCCTATTGTTTGCAGCCACTGGATTTGCCGGGCGGTTCCGGGCAGATTTACACTGCAAACTCAACCCAACCTCGAGTTGGCCATTTTCAAGTTTTTCTAATTGTCATGCCCACATTCAAGTTTTCATGTCAAAATTCATGTCGAGTTTTCATGTCATGTTTCATGTCAAATCGTGTCAAGTTTTCAAGGCAAGTTTCATATCAAGTCGATGTCAGGTTCGTGTCCATATCCAGGTTCAAGTTATAACAGCGTTCATGTTTCAAGTTTTGCCTATTATCGAGTTCATAATTCATGTTCATTACCAACTCATGTTTTTGCCTATTCTACCCAAATCGTATTCCCATCGCACGTGAACGCGAACCGTTCTATACTACAAACGAATCCAAATCTCGAAATAGAGGGAATAGCATCAAAACTATGATAGGCAAAAGAGACGAGCATAAAGCGATAAAAAGGGGGTTACAAGATTAGCATGACATAACTTGAGATAATTGGTTACCACATCACTGCCATATAGGATTCCAAATCTAGCAAGATAAGCGAATGTTCATGATAAACACCGACATAAAAGAATAGGCGTGCAAAAGCAAGCCAAATACAAGAATAATGGATCCAGTGGTTTTGGTGTATATAATTGCGAATAAACTAAGCAAGTCACACCCTAGGTATATGATTCAACAAAATGTCAATTCGGTGCACAACATGGTTTTCAACTATGGTGTCATGGGCATGAACAATCAACTATAATAGTCTTAGGCAATTAACCCCAACAGTCATAGGTACAAATCTCATAGCTATGAATCATAAGCGACTCATCACATGATCATGGATAATTATCAAAAATAGTTCTAGGCAAATAGTCATGGACAATTAACAGTAATAGTTTCAAAGTCCCATAGATAATGGTCTTATGTTCATAATCATAGATAATAATCCTCATAGTCAAGAGTCATAGGTGATTAACCACAATTGTCCTTGTCATAGTAATAGGCAACAGTCTTACGTTCACCGTCATAGGCATAGGCATAGTCTTGTTAGTCATAGGCGGTTTTATGTTCACCGTCATAGTCACAGGCATAGTCATATTAGTCATAGGCAGTCTTATGTACTTAGTCATAGTCCTTGTCCATTAACAATACATTCAACGTCATAGGCATGTTAAGGTTATAGACACGAGAGAATTTGATTTACAACATGAATAGGTCCGAAAGTCAAGATCCAAGACGAACAAGAATAGATAAGAATCAATCACCATACATAGATCCAATTCCAATTTACAACATGGATATTAGGTTTACAGCTTTTATCTAAAAGTAACTTGAACTTACATTGATTGGCTAAGAGAGGACAAATCGATTCATTGTCGCGTTGAAACGTCTAACTTGATTAATCTTCTGATTTGATTCAATATGGTCTAGGCGTCGTTGCAGAAACTTCAATCTCTAGTTTGAATTGAGTTGCTTAGGTTGATGTCGATTAGCTTCTAGTTTTGATTCCAACAGAGTAGCGACGCCATTTTTATTTTTATTTAGAACAGAGGCAGAGTAGAAGCAGAATAGAATTGTGTGTAGAGAAGGCTAGGTTTGGGGCTGTTTAAATAGGTTTAGGCAGATGAATCTGGACAGAAATCGGACTAGATACATCAGAACGAATACTGGCCCAAAAATGGGTTCGGGGACCAGGTCGACACCCAAGTCGACCTGGTCCTGGGGTTGTCGACTGCCCAGTCGACTCCCCAGTCGACCTGGGTGCTGGGCGGGAAATTTCCCGCCCAGTCTGTCTGGGTTTTGAAATTCGAATTTTGAACTCGAATTCGGGCTGTTTTGAACTCTGAAAATTCCTGAAACTTCGGAGGGTCATATCTCCCTCATACGGACTTCGATTCTCGCAAACTCGGACTCGTTTCCAAGTAGAATTCCGAGACGAACGCAATGGCGCAACCCGTTTCCCTTGGTTCTTATTTTAAAATTTAATTCTGCCTAGACTTATGGTTATAACACGTCATCAAAATACGGGTTGTTACATTCTCTCCTCCTTAAAGGATTTCGTCCCCGAAATCTCTAAGTTAGGAAGAACGTATCCTACCATCCCTCATCCATCTACTCAAAACATCATCCACAAGCAAACATTGTCCTTAAGAGATTTCTAATGCCATATGAACATATGCAAAAAGTGTGTGTGTATGTTCCTTATCTAATGCAAATGATCAGGCCTGATTGATCTTCTTAATGCAAAATACGTCTAGTGCCATGAGTCCAACATGTATGCAAATAGTCCTAGTCACAATAACACTACATGTGTGCACAAACATCCATCCATATGCAACATCCACATGATAACACATTCAAATTCATCCATAAACAAGTATAAACAATCATGCATATGCAATATGAAAGGTGACTGAGCCGATCTAGTGCCTAATGTGTAAATGCATCCACGAGCAACCACTAGCAATCACTTGCAGCCACTTGCAACCATCAATCATAACATGTCTCAAACATATGTTTACACCCAATTATTCCTACCTAAAGGTATAGCCGAATGATAGAAGCAAGTAAAAACCTTGTGCCCATTAGGCCATGTCAAAACTGGAAATATATGTCACATATATACTGATCAGGAGAAGAACTCCCTAAGCACTAGCCCTGGAGACCGAAATCAACATCAGGCTGACACCCAAAGAATTACTCAATCAAACCAATATACGTTTCGAGGAAACATGATGGACTCCTTTTAGGTCACAAGGGAATCCCTTCCTAAAACCAACCCGTATCCTATATAACCCAAAGAGTTCCAACGGACACCCTCAAGCCCCAAAATGTATTACTAACAGATGAGTCATACTCCCTATGGGGTTTGCAACAGAAATTTGATTGAGAATAGGACCGAGAGGAAAAAGATAACATGCAAGTAAGCTCTACAGGAAAAGAGGGACAAAGGATATACTCTTAAAAAGAGATATGATGCACGTATCTAGTCTTTAATCTTCTAAGTCGCGTTTGCTTGAGCTTAACTCCATTGTGCTTTGACCGTCTTTAACTTCACAGATTCTTAATTCTTGTTTCCAAAATATGAGTTGGAACTCATTTCACTGTTGCCTCTCGTTCCACTTTCACTTATCCTCCTTCTAGTATACTCGGCTCAAACTTAACTACGTACTCATGGTTTCATGCAAGCTCTCCAAAATTCACTAGTGAATCTTGTATCTCGTTCACTTACTAGGAGGTATTCCACGCAGAAGAACTATCTCTTGAAAATAACAAATATCAACCATGTTGCCAAATGTACTTACTAAGGTGACTTTCTACAACTCATGCATAAGTGAAATGAACCATCCACCTTAGTGGTGAACACTACTCGAGCGGATCAATAAATGTATCAAGAGATTCTAGGTAACTAATCATGAGAGAACCCTAAAGGTTACACGCGACTTCGAGGGTATTACTGAGGCAAGTCAAGAGTCTAACTACCCTCTTTTCAAAACCGAGAATGTCACCCTTACTGGATAACTACTCCATCGCTAGAATCAACCCATAGCCCAAAACATAAACATAAGCATTACTTCTAAACTCAACACCTAGCATAGACATTCTCAAATCCAAACAAATCATGAATACATGAGCCGATTCCCCAACAGGATTTGAGATAAAAATGGGATCCTCTACTACGCTAGTACTAAGGTGCAGAGACTCAACTATCGAGGCAGAATTAAAAGGATGCGATGTATAAAAACAAAGATCCCATGGTATGATAGAAAAGAGAAGCTAAACTTTTAACAGAAACGTTACCACCTCTCTTAGGTATGCTAGTAGTGAGAGCATACAACTGCCCTCTCGACGATCTTGTTCTTTGCCCTTGTCCTTGTCCTATGATACTTAGCTACATGTCCCTTTTTACCATACCAACGATGTTCTTTCTTGTCATGGGTTTTATTATTCTTTTACTTTGACCTCTTCCCTTTCACCTTTTCCTCCTTCGTGGATTACGCCTTATCAACAAGTTTCTCATCCTTAGGCTTGTGTTCTTTATCCTCGTTCTTACTATCCTTGTATAGCTTGTTGACAAGTTTCTCGAAAGCTACCTCCATCGCACGGCAACCCTACAAAGCTTGAAATAAGATTAGTCGCAGATGGAACTACTGCGGCTACAGATGGAGGTTGGGCACTACTTTGCCCTCCGACATGTGTTGTATGCCTACAAACTATGGTGAAAAAGAAAGAGAGAAGAGACTCAAGGAGAGAATCAAAAGATAGTGCATATGGCTTTGGGGAACATGCCTTTCGTAAAAAAAACTTTTCTTTAGAAAAATGTTTCTTTGTAAATGTTTTGAAAATAGTTTCAGAAGGTTTTTAAAAGCTTTTTCCCAGTCTGGTAACCTTCTGCTCTGATACCAAATGTAACACCCCACCTCCGCTAGGGTCACTCACAAAGGGAATGCACTAGCTTTGGTGGAGTATTATCTAGGTAAACATACATAGAAATATTACAAGACGGAACATAAATAAAACAGCGGAAGGAAAACCCAAATTTCATTGCTTTAAAATCTAGTAAGGTCTAAAGCCTTTTACATCAAAATGCTATTAAGTCAATTACATCAAAATCTGTCTTGCAATAGTAAAGAAGCATAAAACCATAGTTATAAATCATTCCCCAATAAAGCAAAGCAAGCCATAGCCAAGAGAAATCCAAGCCGTACATGACAGAGCTTTGGAGCTTGGTAAGATCCGAACTAAGCTATATTCCAACCCTGGGACCTAGGGGGGAAACGGAAGAAAAAGAGGCGAAACAAAACGGGTCAGTCATAAAGACTGAGTAAGTCCTAGTGACTTTCAGCATAAAAACAAGTAAATATAACATGGCATGAATAAACTGAAAGTAAACATAAGCATGATGACAAGATAAGCTACAGGAAAGATAACTAAGAATAACCTCATATGGTTTTTGTCAAGTATAACATCGCCAGGTTTCCATTCAAGATAAATTAAGTATAGTTTCGCAAGATTTCTATCAAGGATCGCAAGATTTCTCTGCTTTACCATTAAAATATTTCTATGACATCTATTTGCTCTGCACCAACCGTACTAGTATCCCAACCCGTGTCAAGTTTTGATTATAAAATGATCCCTTGCCTAATGTCACGAAATGATCCATTACATGGTCTCACGAAACGATCTATTAATCGATCGGCTTCCTACAAGTCCTATCTCGTTCATGTGTCTGTGTCATATGGCCCTATCACGAATGTAGTCACCTGTGCTAGGTCCACCATAGGGTGTATCAAGCCTTAGGGTGCCAACTACCGACACGAATCAAGCACGCACAGTGTAAACCTACTGGTGCGCAGTGCCTGCTTTTTCAACTCCGGACTACGTGCACGACCGTAGTCCGCCTGAACCTACAATGGCGCACCAACTCGGCCGTCGTTCTGGTCGCTTACAATCAGCCCAGTAATCGTGCCCCACCCTGCCTAGTTCCAGGGTACCATGATACATCTAGTGGGTTACTGTTGAAAAGGACCGCGTAACTAGGGTTTCCGTCTAGCAGGTTAAGTGTTGTCATTTAAATTCGAGACTTAACCCCATCAGTCTAGCATGTCAAGTTGGTTAAGTGTGGTCATTCAAGTTCGTGACTTAACCAGTCTACGTGTCATGTCAAATTGGCTAAGTGTTGTCGTTCAAGTTCATGACTTAGCCCTACGAATCATGTGTCAAGTTGGTTAAGTATATTCAAGCGGTTCACGACTTAACCCTATCAAATCATCGTATTAAATTGGTTAAGTATATTCAAGCGGTTCAGGACTTAACCCTATCAAGTCATCGTGTCAAAATGGTTAAGTATATTCAAGTGGTTCATGACTTAACCCTATAAAATCATCGTGTTAAATTGGTTAAGTGTATTCAAGTGGTTCATGACTTAACCCTATCAAGTCATCGTGTTAAATTGGTTAAGTATATTCAAGCGGTTCATGACTTAACCCTATCAAGTCATCGTGTCAAATTGGTTAAGTATATTCAAGCTGTTCATGATTTAACCCTATCAAATCATCGTGTTAAATTGGTTAAGTATATTCAAGTGGTTCATGACTTAACCCTATCAAGTCATCGTGTTAAATTGGTTAAGTATATTCAAGCGGTTCATGACTTAACCCTATCAAGTCATCGTGTCAAATTGGTTAAGTATATTCAAGCGGTTCATGACTTAACCCTATCACGTGGCATTAATTCATTAATGCACTTCAACCTCTCACATTAGACTAACTGTTGTGGTCACTGGATTTGTCGGGCGGTTCCGGGCAGATTTACACCACAACATAGTCTAACCTCAGATTTTACGTGCGATATGACCAACTACCCACATTGGATCCTATTGTTTGCAGCCACTGGATTTGCCAGGCGGTTCCGGGCAGATTTACACTGCAAACTCAACCCAACCTCGAGTTGGCCATTTTCAAGTTTTTCTAATTGTCATGCCCACATTCAATTTTTCATGTCAAAATTCATGTCGAGTTTTCATGTCATGTTTCATGTCAAATCGTGTCAAGTTTTCAAGGCAAGTTTCATATCAAGTCAATGTCAGGTTCGTGTCCATATCCAGGTTCAAGTTATAACAGCGTTCATGTTTCAAGTTTTGCCTATTATCGAGTTCATAATTCATGTTCATTACCAACTCGTGTTTTTGCCTATTCTACCCAAATCGTATTCCCATCGCACGTGAACGTGAACCGTTCTATACTACAAACAAATCCAAATCTCGAAATAGAGGGAATAGCATCAAAACTATGATAGGAAAAAGAGACGAGCATAAAGCGATAAAAAGGGGGTTACAAGACTAGCATGACATAACTTGAAATAATTGGTTACCACATCACTGGCATATAGGATTCCAAATCTAGCAAGATAAGACGATGTTCATTATAAACACCGATAAAAAAGAATAGGCGTGCAAAAGCAAGCCAAATACAAGTATAATGGATCCAGTGGTTTTGGTGTACATAATTGCGAATAAACTAAGCAAGTCACACCCTAGGTATATGATTCAACAAAATGTCAATTAGGTGCACAACATGGTTTTCAACTATGGTGTCATGGGCATGAACAATCAACTATAATAGTCTTAGGCAATTAACCCCAACAGTCATAGGTACAAATCTCATAGCTATGAATCATAAGCGACTCATCACATGATCATGGATAATTACCAAAAATAGTTCTAGGCAAATAGTCATGGACAATTAACAGTAATAGTTTCAAAGTCCCATAGATAATGGTCTTATGTTCATAATCATAGATAATAATCCTCATAGTCAAGAGTTATAGGTGATTAACCACAATTGTCCTTGTCATAGTCATAGGCAACAGTCTTACGTTCACCGTCATAGGCATAGGCATAGTCTTATTAGTCATAGGCGGTCTTATGTTCACCGTCATAGTCACAGGCATAGTCATATTAGTCATAGGCAGTCTTATGTACTTAGTCATAGTCCTTGTCCATTAACAATACATTCAACGTCATAGGCATGTTAAGGTTATAGACACGAGAGAATTCGATTTACAACATGAATAGGTCTGAAAGTCAAGATCCAAGACGAACAAGAATAGATAAGAATCAATCACCATACATAGATCCAATTCCAATTTACAACATGGATATTAGGTTTACAGCTTTTATCTAAAAGTAACTTGAACTTACATTGATTGGCTAAGAGAGGACAAATCGATTCGTTGTCGCGTTGAAACGTCTAACTTGATTAATCTTCTGATTTGATTCAATATGGTCTAGGCGTCGTTGCAGAAACTTCAATCTCTAGTTTGAATTGAGTTGCTTAGGTTGATGTCGATTAGCTTCTAGTTTTGATTCCAGCAGAGTAGCGACACCATTTTTATTTTTATTTAGAACAGAGGCAGAGTAGAAGCAGAATAGAATTGTGTGTAGAGAAGGATATGTTTGGGGCTATTTAAATAGGTTTAGGCAGATGAATCTGGACAGAAATCGGGCTAGATACATCAGAGCGAACACTGGCCCAAAAATGGGTTCGGGGACCAGGTCGACACCCAAGTCGACTGCGCAGTCGACCTGGTCCTGGGGGTGTCGACTGCCCAGTCGACTCCCCAGTCGACCTGGGTGCTGGGCGGGAAATTTCCCCCCCCAGTCTGTCTGGGTTTTGAAATTCGAATTTTGAACTCGAATTCGGGCTGTTTTGAACTCTGAAAATTCCTGAAACTTCGGAGGGTCATATCTCCCTCATACGGACTTCGATTCTCGCAAACTCGGACTCGTTTCCAAGCAGAATTCCGAGACGAACGCAATGGAACAATCCGTTTCCCTTGGTTCTTATTTTAAAATTTAATTCTGCCTAGACTTATGGTTATAACACGTCATCAAAATACGGGTTGTTACACACCGCAACTACTTTTGCGGGATCCACAGCTATCCCCTCTTTGGACACCACATGTCCAAGAAACATTACTTCTTTTCTCCAAAAATGGCATTTGGAGAATTTTGCTTTCAGCTGGTGTGCACGAAGATTATCCATAACTTCCCTTAAATGCAGAGCATGTTCTTCCTCACTTTTTGAGAAAATCAAAAAGTCATCCACGAAGACCACTACAAATTTATTAAGGAACTCTCTGAACACCCTACTCATCAAGTCTACGAAGTAGGCGGGTGTGTTTTTCAAACCAAAAGGCCTGACAATCCATTCGAAGAAACCATCCGGGGTCCTGAACGCGGTCTTATCAATGCTGTCTTCAGCCACCCTTAGCTGATGAAACCCGGTGGTCAGATCTAATTGGGAGAAAACCAAGGCACCTACGAGTTGGTCAAACAAGTCGTCTATTCTAGGAAGCGGGTGCCTTTTCTTCTTGGTCAGCTTGTTTAGCTCCCTATAGTCCACGCACAGACGAAGTGAACCATCTGCTTTGGTTGCAAACACCACTGGAGCACCCCAATCAGAAATACTCCGCCTTATGAACCCCTTTTCAAACAACTCTTTAACTTGCTTGTTGAGATCTTTCCTTTCCCTTGGAGCCATGTGTCTAACGGGTAAAGCAACAGGTTTTGCATTATCAACAAGGTATATGCAGAAGTCTATCTCTCGCTTCGGAGGTAAACCTTTCATCTCTTCAAAGACATCCGAGTATTCATTGACTACTCTAATAGATTACAAGTTTTCAACAGACGCATCAAGAGATTCTAGATAACTAAGCATGATAGAGTTCATGGGATTATAAGAGATTTTGAGAGTGTTACCGAGGCGAGTTGTAAGTCTAACCACTCTCCTTTCACAATCGAGGATGGCACCATTACTGGATAACCAATCCATGCCTAGAATCAACCCATAGCCCGTGAAGCCCAAAACATAGGCATTACATCTAAACCCAACGCTTAGAATAGAAATTTCCAAATCTAAACAAATCATCGATAAATAAGCCAATCCCCCAATTGGATTGGAAACAACCATGGGATCCTCCACTATACTGGTATCTAGGTGCAGAGATTCAACTAAAGCAGTAGATATAAAAGAGTGCGATGCGCCAGAATCAAAAAAAGTACGAACTGGATGATCAGAAAGATAAACTAAACTCTCAACAGAAATATTTCTACCTCTTTCTTGCGGAGGTGCCATGAGAGCGTGAACCTGCCCTCCAGAAGTAGGTCCAGTCCTCTGCCCTTGCCCTTTCCTTTTTGGGCAATCCTTAGCCATATGTCTTGTCTCACCGCATTGAAAGCAACCACCCATCTTCCTCTTCTTCTTCCTGCAGTCTTTAATTAGATGTCTAGGTATGCCACAATATTTGCACATCCTCTTTTCACGGGGTTTGTTATTCTTCCCGCCTTTCTTGGAATCCGTCTTCTTATTCTGGGATCCCTCCCCTTTCTTGTCTAGAGGTTCTTCCACCTTTGCCACTTTCTTGCCATCCTTGTCTTCCTCCAGTAATAGTGCCATGTCCACCAGTCTCTCAAAAGTCACACCCATAGGTATATGGGTCATAGCTAGGTTGTGTTGTGGCTCATTTAACCCTTTAATGAATCGGAGAGCCTTTTTATGTGGAGTGTTTACTAACTCCTGTCCAAATCTAGCCAGCTAGTTGAATTGGTTGACGTATTCCCTAATTGATAGGCCTTTCTGTTTGAGTGCTAAGAACTTCTCCATCTATAGGCTTCGTTCAGCTTGCGAGAGGAACTTCATTTCAAATCTCATTCTGAAATCCTCCCAAGTTTCAACTGGTCTCTCAGCATTAGTAACTTCCCACCAGAAAGAGGCTTCGTCTTTAAGTAACCATACAGCCAATTGTATCTTCTGCCTATTGTCCACTTCGAAGATAACAAACAAATCTTTTGTTTCCTTAAGCCAGTTTCTTGCTTCCACAAATGACTCAGTCCCATTAAAGTTCTTTCCACCCGTGGCTCAAAAGTCTCTACATATCTTCGAGAAAGCATTCACACGAGGAGGAGGAGGAACAACTACAACTGGGGAGGAGGAACGTCTGTTGGGCCTACGTCATTAGCCCTAGCCTCTAGGTACCTTCTGAACCAACCAGGTACCGGTATGCCCTCAGGAAGATTAAGATCCCCAGACATGCTGAAACGAAAGAAAAGGTTCAAAACAAAGGATAGAAAGATAGTGCATATGGCTTTGGGGATTATGCCTTTAAAATAAAACAACACTTTTCTTGAAATGCTTCTTTAAATCTCCCTTTTTTTTGAAAAATAGTTTTTAGAAACTTTTATCTGATCTGGTAAACCATTGCTATGATACCAAGTGAAACACCCTACCTCTGTTAAGGTCACTCACAAAGGGAATGCTTTAACTTTGGTGGAACATTTTTAGGTAAAAGACACAGATAATTTACAAGACAGACATATAAGCAGCGAAAAAATGAAAATTATTTATTAAATAATGTGGTTCGATTAAAACATTATAGGCATTATCTCAAAACCCAACTTCTAAATTATTACAACAAAACAACTTTCTTGATTTAAATCTCCAAGTACATAAAGAAGCATAAAACAGAATTAAAGTAGCATAAATCCCTAATAAAAGTGTAACCACATCCATAGCCCAAGAAAAGAGAATCCAAGCAATACATCCACTCTCTTCAAGCTAGAAAAGGTCTGCACTAAGCTGAAGTATTCCCTCCCTGCGGACCTGGGGGGTGGGGGGAACGGAAGAAAAGAAGGCGAAAGAAAATGGGTCAGACATAAGTCTGGTAAGCCCAGTGATTATTCAGCATGTAAACAGGTAAAAGGATCATGACATGAATAAACTGAATATAGGACAATACCATAGAGATAAGATAACATAAGGTAAGATAAACTGAACATACTACCGCACTCATTTCTATTTCTCTGCACCTACTAATGAGTGTTCAACTACCATCATGTGTTCATAACGAAGTGATCCCTTTTTCGATCGGCTTCTACTTGCATGCATTTATTACTTGTGTCATTCGACCCCGCTCGATTGTAGATACCTGTGCTGGTCCCACCATGGGGTGTATCAAGTCCTATGATGGCAACCCGACACAAATTCAAGGTGCACAGTGTATATTACTGTTGCCCAGTGCTAGATTTGTCCATGTCGGAGTACGTGCACACCCGTACTCCGTTGGAACCTACACTGCTGCACCACCCGCCGCTATTTTGACCGCTTATAATCAGCCCAGTAATCGTGCCCCACCCTGCCTAGTTCAGGGTACCATGATACATCTATGTGGGTTACTACTGAAATGGGTCCCCGTTACTAGGGTTTCCTAATCAACATGTTATAATGGTTAAGTGTTTACCTAACCCCGCCCATCTTTTTTTATTTAACATGTTGTATCGGTTAAGTGTTACCTTATTTAACTTAACCCTACCATTTTCTAGCCTGTCTGTTCCTTAGCTTTAATTCATTCATTAAAGCACCAACCACTCACATTATATATGTATTATTGCAGTCGCTGGATATGTCAGGCGGTTCCGGGCAGTCTTACACCGCAAATCAATCTAACTTCGGGTTTTTCGGGCTTAATGTGCTAACCTCTCACATTAGATCTATATTGTCATGGTTGCTGGATGTGTCGGGCGGTTCCGGGCAGCCTTACACCATAACTCAATCTAACCTCGGGTTAGGCACAATCATCTTTTAATTTATTTACATATTTACAATTTATGTTCATATGTAAATTATCCACAAGTGTTGACAATTCAAGACATGCCCCATTTACCTACTAAATTATGTCCATAATTCTAGGTATACAAATTCTACCATTTCATGCTACTAATCATTTTCATGATTTTGAGCCAATTTATGCCAATAGCATGTAGTTTAATATTTTCCCCCCAACGTCTCCCCCGTTATTCGTTCGCATAATTCACATAGAATGCTAGGCTTGCAAATTAGCCTAACTTATAAACAAAAGGGAAAGAAAGGGACATGTAACATTCCAACAGGCATAAAACGACATAGATCAATATGTGTAATATAAAATTGGCATAGAACGACATAAACTTAATTAAGCATATAAACATGATCTTGCATTTAAATTAAATCCAATTAACATGCAAACTAGCATAAGTCTAATTGTAAAACATGAACTTATACAGATTTTAAACATGGATACTAGCTTGGATCTAACACATAACATGTATGAACATAACTTAGCGTGTAATTTAATATACATAAAAGAATCACAGATTTAGTACAACATGATAAGTTAAATTTTATCAGTCCTAATAGTCTCATAGGCATAGGATGTATAACACGATAGGTTTCATCATATAAGTCACAACAGTCCAATAGGCACGATAGGTTTTTCTATGTCAGTCACAACAGTCCAATAGGCATGATAGGCTTTTCTATGTCAATTACAACCGTCTAATAGGCATGATAGGCTTTTCTATGTCAATCACAACCGTCCAATAGGCATGATAGGCTTTTCTATGTCAATCACAATAGTCCAATGGGCATGATATGCTTTTTTATGTTAGTCACAACAGTCAAATAGGCATAAGCAATTCAGGATTGACAAAAGGATAGGCACGAATAGAAGTAGGCATAATTCTAGATCCAGTTGTTATTGTCATGATTTCTTATTTGGTGTTTAAATTGGAACAATAACTGTACTTATAGAAAAAGGACGGATCTTAATTTTTGGGATCTGATTTCTGAATTTGAAAAGTTATCCTTTGATGTAGACGTTTGATTTGATGTTCTTCTTAATTGATTACTAGTTTGGATTTGATTTTCTATATTGGATAGGATGAAGGAGGCTAGGCTAGCTTGTAGACGATCAGCATGACGACACCATAGTCTTAGGGTTATAAGGTTAGGGTCTATGTTTAGCTACGTATTTATAGATGTCTAGGAGAATTTCTAGCCTTTAGATTAACCCTAGGAGTCACCAGAGCCACACAGCTCGAAGACAGGTCATCCAGCAAATCAAAACAAGACACATCATCACAGAACACTCCAGAATGCTGTGCTGGACTGCCCTCGGTATGGGTGCACTTGACAGGTGCGCCAGTGCATTTTTGTACTGGCGCACTTCACAAGTGCGACGGTGTATTCTGGCTTTTATCCAGTTTTTCTACCTAACTTCGTTCGTCCATTTCTCCTTCATACGGTATCTGTTTTACGCAAACTCGGACTCTATCTCAACCAGAATTCTAAGACGAACGCAATGGCGTAACCCAATTTTCTTTTAATAATTAATTATTCTTTAATTATCTCTTATGTCCCGTTTTAATATTATGGGGTGTTACACTAACGCATTTAGTTTTACGCGATTCTGACATCGTTTGCAAAAGTTATGGATGTTCGAATGTTTGATTACATAAATTTATTAACCAAATCCAGTTAACTACATAGCTGTAACGACACAGATTTCGCTCGGACCTAATCGATCGCTAAATCAACCAAGACTGTTCGAATCCCGCATACGCTAACTCTGGGCATACAACACATCATAACAAATAACAGAAGACTTTTATAAACATCATAATAATGTTACATCAGAGTACAGAATATATCAAAGTACATCGAAAAATAATAATATAGCGGAAGATTAATTTATAATAAACTTAGTACAATGCAGTGGAAGACTATCAATGCTCTGGACATCGCTTTAAGCTTCGATTCAGAATCCTGCTTAATAAATAAATATCTGCAAAACAAGCCACTCGACTGCCCGTGTGGAAAATAAAAGCACCTGAGTTTGCAAGCGAAACAAACTACGAGTGAGTTATGGGACTGGTGTGAGAAATATTTACTTAACTTACCTAATAATAAGGCTAATCACAGGATCATGCCGCTAACGCGGAACGGGTTTACTCCATTGGATTGCCAGTGCATAAAATAAAGTAAATCTTTTAAAACAACGCAATGCTTTTTTAGAAAAATGAAATCATTATAAGACTCAAGTCCCATCACATAATGCAACGCAAACTGAAGGATGGAGTTTCACCTTATAATGATCAAACATGCTTGATACGTATAAAACAATATTTAATATTATTATTAGTGTCTAGTCAGTTTAAAAATAATATCAAAGTAAATGTATCAATCCTAGATGGCATAATACCCGATCCTACTATGCCGCCATATGTAGGTTTACAATCAAATCCGTAATGTCATATTGGAAATTGGGTTTCCATCATGAGTCAAGGCTAGGGATGATCTCCTTACCGATTCGAGACACTCTAACAAATGTCTCAGGATCCCCCGCAGTGAACCCTTGGATCCTGCAGGGCCGGTCCACAAATATACCTTAGTGGATTAGTTATGTCTGAACACACGTTTCCAAGTCCTATTGAACCTATCACCTGGCCAGTAGCAACCAATATATCGAGGCCTTGAAATCTATCATCCGCATAAGTAAAAATGTCTGGGCTCCATACCATAACACCACTTCTAGCTAGAAAGAAACGTGTGCACTCCATGCGTTCCTTATCCCGTTTCTGACTCTTACCGGGGGTGTGAGGCTCGCGAAGTAACGCTATACACAAAGCTATACCCAAATGAGCTGTGCTTTGATCATCAACCACAAGGCTCTGTTTTGCAACAAAAGCCTTGATAATTTGCATCTTGGTATGCCACATTGATAATCCACGCCATGCAACTGATATCTATCAATATATAATCTCTGAGCTCGTACGTCTCAGAGAAGGGTGTTAAGCAAGAGAATAAATTCTCTGCCACCAAACAGATATACAATTAATAGAAATCAATTCACATAGAACGAAATTCAATGTAAGACACACATCCATTTACAAGTCCGTTCTGAGTCTGAACGAAACCGGAGACACTTTATTCCTCGTCCTTTATGTCTAATACGGAAGAGAGGTGCTCGCATATTCGGATAATCAACAAGTACGTCTGGACAGCTACCACTTTAACCCTTTACTTGGAGCTAACCAACGCAGGGAATCAATAGTCGTCCATTCGATGTGAAGATCGGCGGTCTTCAAACACCAAATCTTCAATATCTTCGATTTAATTCATCGTATAATTATTTGAAATGAGATTGAACTTGGTCTTTTCAAATAATTCTCGAATATATATAATTTAAATCATTTCATATCGTTAATATTGTTTTATAATGATCTATCGCTATTTTTATTTATATAAAAATAATCCAATTTAATTTAACGATGCTTCGGGTCAATGGGCGCCTCTAGCGCTATTTTTACCCAAATTTGATTTACACGTTTCTCAAAATCTAACCATTGGATTTTAACAAATTTTATATCATTGGAAAGATTTTTCCAAAGCGGACCTAACGGTTCCAGTTTTGGGAAAATCCGACGGTCGGTTCTTTCGGTATAATTGTTTAAAGTTACGATTCTGAAATGCAAACTACCGCACGCAATTCGTGTAATTTTAATTTTAATTTATATATAAAAAAATATATATAAATATAAACCATTCGACGATCCCACTATTATGTTTAACATGTCAAATAAAAGAATGTTTTATTTTGCATAACAATTTAAATGTTTCTAATGACAATAAAAAAGAGATATTGTTTGCATACATTTTCTATATTTTCCAATAACAAATAGAAAAAAAAAAGATTTTATTTGCATACATTTCCAAAGTTTTCTAATAACAAATATAAAGAGATTTTATTTGCATAACATTTTCCACATGTCTCTAATGTCAAATAAAAGGGAGTTTTATTTGTATACATGTTTTGTACTTCTAATGACAAAATAAAAAGATGATTTTGTCTACATACATATTTTATAATTCTAATGACAAAATAAAAAGATAATTTTGTCATATGTATGTTTTATAATCCTAACGACAAAATAAAAAGATAATTTTGTCTACATGAATGTTTTGTAATACTAATGACAAAATAAAAGGATAATTTTGTCATATGTACATGTTTCTAATGTCAAATGAAAAGGAAGTTTTATTTGTATACATGTTTTATACTTCTAATGACAACATAAAAAGATGATTTTGTCTACATACATATTTTATAATTCTAATGACAAAATAAAAAGATAATTTTGTCATATGTATGTTTTATAATCCTAATGACAAAATAAAAAGAAATTTTGTCTACATGAATGTTTTGTAATCCTAATGACAAAATAAAAAGATAATTTTGTCATATGTACATGTTTCTAATGTCAAATAAAAAGGAAGTTTTATTTGTATACATGTTTTATACTTCTAATGACAAAATAAAAAGAAGATTTTGTCTATATACATATTTTATAATTCTAATGGTAAAATAAAAAGATAATTTTGTCATATATATGGTTTATAATCCTAACGACAAAATAAAAAGATAATTTTGTCTACATGAATGTTTTGTAATCCTAATGACAAAATAAAAGGATAATTTTGTCATATGTACATGTTTCTAATATCAAATAAAGAGGAAGTTTTATTTGTATACATGTTTTATACTTCTAATGATAAAATAAAAAGACGACTTTATTTACATGACATGTTTTCAATGTTCTATTGACAAAATAAAAAGATGATTTTTTTTCCTACACAATAAAAGGAATCTTCTTATTTGTATAACAACTTCCATATCTAACATGACAAATAAAAAATCAATTTTTATTCGTATACAAATTTCGATATCTAACATGACAAAATAAAATGAATATTTTTATTTGTATACAATTTCAATATTTAACATGACAAATAAAAATGAATATTTTAATGTGCATACAATTCCTGCATTAACAATTCTTATTTGTATACAATTTCAGTGTTTAACTTGACAATAAAAATGACTACTTTTATTTGTATACAAATTCAATGTTTAACTTGACAATAAAAATGACTACTTTTATTTGTATACAAATTCAATGTTTAACTTGATAATAAAAATGACTACTTTTATTTGTATACAAATTCTTACATTAACATGTAACATAAAAATGATATTTTTATGTGCTTTACAATTCCTACATTAACATGTAACATAAAAATGATATTTTTATGTATTTTACAATTCCTACATTAACATGTAACATAAAAATGATATTTTAATGTGTTTTACAATTCCTACATTAACATGTAACATAAAAATGATATTTTTATGTGTTTTACAACTGCTACATTAACATGTCAAATAAACATGATATTTTTATTTGTGTACAAATCTATTTTTAATATAACAAATAAAAATGATATTCTTTTATTTGTATGCAAATCTATTTTTAATATAACAAATAAAAATGATATTCTTTTATTTGTATGCAAGTCTATATTTCAACATTACAAATAAAAATGATATTTTTGATTTATTGACAATTCTAATTCAACATCACAAATAAAAATGATATTTTTTATTTGTTGACAATTCTAATTCAATATCACAAATAAAAATAAATATTTTTGATTTGTTTACATTTCTATTTCAACATCATAAATAAAAATAAATATTTTTGATTTGTTGACAATTCTAATTCAACATCACAAAAAATATTTTGATTTGTTTACAATTCTATTTCAACATAACTAAAAAAAATGATATTTTTAATTTTTTACAATTCTATTTTAACATCACAAATAAAAATAAATATTTTTGATTTTTTGACAATTCTAATTCAACATAACAAATAAAAATAAATATTTTTTGATTTGTTTACAATTCTAATTCAACATAACAAATAAAAATAAATATTTTTGATTTGTTTACAATTATAATTCAACATTACAAATAAAAATAAATATTTTTGATTTGTTTACAATTCCATTTCAACATAACAAATAAAATGATATTTTTGATTTACGTGTGGAACCTAAGACTTCACTCAAGCCATTGCTTGTCGGTCTTAGTAAACCGCACGGGTAGTGATATACCCCGATTTTTCAACGCCTTCACACTACCTAGGTAGTCACCTCTAGAAATTGGCAGAGGTGGCCCTCGAACCTGAGACCTATGTCTCATCCGAATTCGCCCACCTATAACCAACTGAGCTAGGAGTGTCGGGTAAATAAAATGATATTTTTATTTGTTTACAATTCTATTTTTACATTATATTCCATTAAATCAACAGATCACCACAATAGCATCAATCAATCCAAATCAAATCGCGTACAACAACAAACTGAATTTAACAGCGTATATGTAAGAATTTTTAAACACGATAATAATAAATTAATTTTAATTATTTAAAAAGAAATATCACCTATGAGCTAAAAATAATATTTTTAGCGAATAGATATTTCTGATAATAAAATACAGATAAAAATCATGGCAGTTTATATAAATAACTATACGAGCAAATTTTGGTGAGAGGGCTCTCACCGTGGTCGGTTTTGATTGTTGAATACAATGATTTTAATTAAATTAAACGAAGGCGTTTAATTTAATCAAAATTTCCAATTACTTCAGAATTTGTCTAGGTCGGTTCCATTGTGTAGATCTTGTTATCGCCATTCCAACGGACTCAGTTTCGTTGAATTCTGATTTGATTTAAGCAAGTTATCATCAATTCAAGGTTTAACTTAAATAAATAAAATTAAGTATTAAAATTTCCTTAGTTACCATTTTAATTAACCCCTCCTCTTTAAATATCTTCTCCAACGTGTTCTGTAAACCCAAACCCTCCATCTACATCTACACCTCCGCACGCCTCCATAGGGGGTCGGACCCCGATCGAACCTCTCCACATCGTTGAGCCCACCACCGTTGTCCAGCACCAGGAGCAGGAGCCCGCTCGAACGTGCCTCCTTGCCGGAATCCCACTGCGAACATCGCGGCTTTGAGCCAAAAATCTCGTCGCTCCGATCCCCTAGAACCGATCATGGCCGTTGAACTCCTAGAGCTCGAAGAGCTCTTCCATTTCACATTTGTAATGTTCGAATTTTACTGAACGGATTGTGAGAGAATTGAGGGAGAATGAGGGATGATTATGGCCATTGAAGAATAAGAGCGGCAGCTGGTTATAAGGATTAGGGTTTTCTTATCCTATATTTATAATATTATATTAATTCTCTAATTTTACAAAAAAAAACCGTTAATTCCTATTAACTCCAAATCTAGCCCAACGAATGTTGCCCTTAGCCAAACACCCATATTCCGGACGCAATGGACTAGGTATCATCTACTCATTTGACCGTTTCAGCCTCTTTTTCTTTAAATTAAAATATAAAACATTTAATATTAAGTTCGATCGTACATTTTAATTTACCAAGGCCACATAATGACTCCAAAAATTCCCGAAAAATAAATCTAGCTATGTTTTGATGATACGGTCCTAACAAAATTAATTTCGTCGAATTTGGAGATCGTTTCAAAAATGGTCATTTTTTGGTCGATCCAATTTGACTAAAATTGACCAAACACGTTTTAATTTACTGCACTCACATATTGATTCCAAAAATTATGAAAATTGAAATCTTGCAATAATTTGACATTCCGGATCCAACCAAAGTGGTTTCGTCGAAAACGGAGGTCGTTTGCAAAATGGCTATTTATAAGGGCTATATATTATATTAAATTCCATAGCGACTATTTTAAATTTTAAACTGGACATAACTTTTTATTCCCGTTATGAAATCTGGATTTTTCACATTCATTAAAAAGATATTGTTAAACAGATTCTAATATTTCTAGTTTTACTGAAATCCGATTTATTTTGAATCATGTACATTCATTTGAAATCGAATTTTCAAACTACCGCGCCATTTCTAACTCCTTTTATAATTAAAATAAATATATTCGTTCTAACTTCGTTTTAAATAAATTTTTAGTCGTTATTATTTAAAATAAATCATTTTAAATATTCAAAATTCACTAAAATTGCTATAATAATTTTTTTTAATTGGTTTAGAATTTACGGGTTATTACAATAGCTAAGGTAATTAAACCCTTTCTCCTTCCTCGTTCTGTCTGTACCGAGAAAAATCCATCCATCGCCATTGAAAAACCACCTGCGCACGCCTCTAGACATCGTCAGAACCAAATCAGTGATTACCACATCTACCGGCTTGCTTCCACCTCACCGCCCTGAACCCTTGTCGAGCTCGGTTGCACCACCAACGCCAGAAACGGCCACGGACGCCGGTTGTTTGAGTGACAAATTCGAGCAACATAGAACATGAAAATTCATCATAATCGTATGATTGTGAAGATCTGAAATTTTTCTTCAGTTTTTGTTTTAGGCTTGGGATCTAGTTCGAATTGGATTGGGGAGGATAAAGGAATCAAAATCGGATTGTTATGACCATTGAAACAACCTGGCATTAGCTGTATAGAGAGGAATTAGGGTTTCGGTTTTAAAGCGGATAGGTATACCTTATTATTTAATAATATTTTATTCTCTAATTTTACTTCGAGGTAAAATTTTGTGTTTGAACTCCGAATGAGACCCAACGACTTTCATCCCTAACCAAATACCCCCATTTCGGACACAATGCGATATATTTCGTAAGCTTATTCGACTATTTTAACAATTTTTAATCAAAATTAAAATATAACGTTAAATATTGAATTTGAACGTACGTTTTAATTTGCTACGACCACATACTGGCTCCAAAAATTACGAAATTTGAAATCTAGCTATGTTTTACAAATACAATACTAATGAACCTGGTTTTGTCAAATTTGGAGACTGTTTGAAAAATGACCTTATTTCTAGCTTATTAAATTGTGGAAATTCATGTTACGTCCCTATTTTAGTTCCAAATATAATCGACACCCACCCCAAGTTTCTAATGTAAAGCGGGTCCCTATTTTGCCACTCACGTGTTTTTCAAAGAAAAAAAACGCTGAGCACTTAAGAAAAAAAAAATCAAAAAATCGCAAATATTCCCAGAAGCATTCTAAAAAAAAGTTGCATACATATATGTAACTATTAACAACAGTTGCATACATGTATGCAACTATTAACAATAGTTGCATACATGTATGCATATATTCATCCAGCGTTTTCCATTAAAAAATCTGGATGAATATATTCATACATGTATGCAACTATTATGAATAGTTGTATATATGTATGTAGATAAGTTGAACTAAACTACATGTGTTATGAATAGTTGCATATGTGTATGCAACTATGCCGTACAAGTGCATACATGTATGCAACAAAGATAAAAAGGAGGAAGGCTTACGAAAATGTGCATGAATATATGCGTTTATTCTGTATAATTGCATAAATATATGCAACAATGTCTGAAAACTATGAATGCTTGAAAAAACAGGCCATAATTGAATATATGCATAAAAGGATGTGTATATTGCAGTTTAACTGCATACATGTATGCATTTATGCAACTATTTACGAATAGGTGCTCTTTTGATGCATGAACGTATGTAACTATGTACAAATAGATGCTCTTTTGATGCATAAACTGCTGCTTCGCTGTTTTTATGTTTTCTTTGGGTTTTATGTTTTTTTTGGTGGTTTTAACGCATGAATTTGATGATGATTAATTGTTGTATTTAATTATGAATTTACGTGATTTTTTTGATAATTTTTCGAAAAATAGGGGCGTAATTTATAAAAAGTTTAGGAGTGGATGTGAGCCTAATTTTGAAACTTAATAGAGATGTGAGCCAAACTAAACCTATTATATATACAACTAAAATTGAACACGCGTTTAAATTTACCACGCTTACATATGAATTCCAATTAACATGAAAATTTACACCTGACATTAATTTGACATTCTGAATCCAACAAAATTAGTTTTGTCGAAAATGGAGGTTGTTTGCAAAATGACTATTTTTAAGAGCTTAAATAATATTAAAATATTAATAAATTCAATAACGACTATTTTAAATTTTAAATTCGTCATAACTTACAATGTATAATATGAAATCTAATTTTTTTCACATTCATTAGAAAGATATAATTAAATAGATTCTAATGTTTCTTGTTTTACTGAAATCTGATTTATATTGCATTATGTATATTCAAAGAAGTTCAAAACTAAATTTTCAAACTTCCGCGACGTTACGAACTCGTTTTATATTTATATTATAACTTTTATGTTCAAACACATTTTAAATAAATTTTAAGTTGTTGTTTATTAAAATAAACCATTTTAAATATTTAAAATCTATTAAAAAAATTAAAAAAAATAAATTGTTTCCAAAATTCAGGGTTGTTACAATTTCCTCGACTTAAAAACTTTTCATCCCCGAAAAGGAAGACGAAACTGAAGGTCGTTTACTTAACCAACCCAACCTGCATTCTTACTCAAGTCCTTCAACTTTCAGTTTCTAAGAACATTCCAATTTTTCAAAATTTGGCTAACGCCTATTTTTTTATTTATACCATAACCTCCTTTGTACGGGTTGATCGATACAACTACAACGTGCCACTCTGGGCCCTCATCAATCATAAAAGAAAATCAAAAAGCCAAGCGGCTTGCCAATCGACTCATAAAATCATCAAACCCAATCAATATAGTAAATATTTACCTTTATGTACGGGCACGTAATTTTATTCCTCTTTTTAGCTTCTACGCAATCAGCTATCCAACATATATATGTGTGTATGTATATATATATATGAAATGACCCAAACTCGCCCTTAAGGGAAAGCCCGGATTGAGTTGAGAACACGACAAATCAGAACACAAACAGAAGAATATTTCATTGCTATTACAACAATTTACATCAGAGTACAAGAATATACAGAGTGTGAATAAATAATATACATCAGGAAAATACCAGAGATTAAAATACATTACATAGCAATAAAAAATAATACATAACACAACTGAAAATAATACACGGATAAGAGCTTTTCGAATATAGTTCCAGTTGCAAATCCCAGATCTTATAAATATAGTATCTGCGAAACCAAAACTACTAGCTGCCCATGTGGAAAATAAGGGCACCCAGAGTTTAGGTTAAAAATATAAACTTCAGGTCAGTCATATGACTAGTTTGAGAACTAAAACAGTTATTAAATCTTTACTTTAAAAGAGAGTAAATCAAGGGACCATGTCGTATAACACGGAACGGGTTTCCTTCCAAGAATACCAGTGCATAGAATAAATAGCGCAACGTTTTTTGAAAAAATGAAGCTATTACAAGACTCAGGTCCCATCACATAATGCAACGCAAGCCGGAGGATAGAGTTTTCCCTTATAATAGCCAAACATGCTTGATACGTTTAAAATAAATCATTTTGATACTATTATAAGTGTATAGTTTGTAAAACAACTTCAAATATAAATATATCAATCATAGGCGGCATGGGTACCATCTATCATGTCGCCATACTAGGCTCTACAATCAAAACCGAAATGTCACATATTGGAAATTGGATTTCCGTCATGAGTCAAGGCAAGGGATGTTCTCCAAGCCCGCTTCGAGATACTCTAGCAAATGCCTCAGGACTACACTCTCTAGGTAACCCTTAGATGCTTCAGGGCCAGTCCTCTCTTACGTTTGAGGATTAATTATTCCTGAACACACGTTTCTCGGTCCTATCGGACCTATCTGTCGGCTCCGTAGTAACCGATATATCTGAGGCACCTCACAATCCAACCACCACATAGGTAAAAATAGAATAAATGTCTGGCCTCCATACCTTGACACCACCCGTTGCTAGAAAGAAACATCGTGTTCTCCTTGCAGTCTTTTATCCCGTTTTTAACTCATAACGAGGTGTGAGGCTCACGATTTAATGCCATACACAAAGCTATGCCCTTTAAGACCTGCTTTGATCATCAACCACAAGACTCTACTTCTCAATAGAAGCCTTGTTCTTTTGCATCTCAGCATGCCACACTGACAATTCACGCCATACAACTGGTGTCTATCGATATATAACCTCTGAGCTCGTACGTCTCAAAGAAGGGTGTTAAGCAAGACAATAAATTCTCCGCCACTAAACAGACATATATTTAATAGAGATAAATCAACATAGAATAAAATCCAATGTTAGACACACATCCATTTACTAGTTCGTTCTGGTCTGAACGAAACCGGAGGCACCTTATTCCTCGTCCTATATGTCCAATACAGGAGAGAGGTCCTCACATATCCGGTCGATCTACAAGTACGTCTGGACAATCACCACTTATTACCTTGTCTTGGGTGTACCACCCAATCAAGACATCAGTAATCATCCAAACGATGTGAAGACCTCCGGTCTTCAACCACCGTCTTCATCGTCGACTTATCGTCAAATCAGTTATTCAGAATGGGTATAAACCCGGCTTTTCCGAATAATTCGCGTATATAATAAACTAGTGCTATAAAACACAACATACGCCTCATTCCAATTATGAATATTCTTTTATTTAAGTATTCATATCCTTTGGGAAAGGTTCCCATTAATTTTATCAAAGATAAATTCTTTAAATTTATTCTTTAATCTTGCTTTGGATATCAATTCAAACTAAATTAAGGTTTATCCAAACTAGTCGAGATTAGTGCACCTTAATAAGTAATCATTTGTTTAATTTCCCAGTCCTAACCAATTCATCCCATGAAGCAAAACTGGTAATACTCCATATCTTACACCATGGTGTTATCGGTAAATTTAATTACCATTTCACGTTCAAATCTAGTTAAAGATTTAACTATCGCTTGGAGTAAAACTGGTGCTACTCCATTCTCGATCATTTCCCAAATTTGATAATTTAAATTATCACATTCTCTTTTCAATCTAATTAATGATTCATTAAAATCCACTTAGTTTTAATCTTCCTAAAAATCAATATTAATGATTATTTAACTTTCAAAACACAAACATGCTGAAACGACAATCTACACCGTACTATTGATTTCTGCCGATATATAACCTCTAAGCTCGTACGTCTTAGAGAAGGGTGTTAAGCAAGAGAATAAATTCTCCGCCATCAAACAGATATATATATTTAATAGAGATCAATCAACACAAAATAAAATAAAATGTTGGACATGTAATACTGTCTTTAACTGGGTTAAAGAACTAATGTCATTTAAAACACAGTTCACGATAAACCCAAAATCACATTCCATTAATTATGGAATCTTCACGGAAAACAGATCGATATATATGTAATCGATATCAATTTCCGTATCCGACTAATAATATAAATGGAATAACGACCAAGCCTTTTAAATTCCATATATATTAACAATCTTCCTCCACATAAGCTCATTTCGATTATTATCAAATCGAATTCCATTCAATTCCAATTTATTATTTTAAATTGGAAAACTTTCCTTTGGGAAATTCCATTAAATCTTAGAATAAAGATTTATAAATTCCAAATCACATTTCATTGTAAATCGGGTTAAAGAACGAATGTCATTAAAACACGGTTCACAATAAACTCAATTCACATTGCATTTTATTCCAATTATTAAATATAATTGGAAACTCTAATAATCTTAATTAAAAGATTTATTCTTTTCACATGGGGTTTAAGAACAGTGTTATTTATGACACCATTCACGACAAACCCAAAATCCAATTCTTTTATTCAATTCCAATTAAATCTTAATTAATTGGAAAACTTCACTAAATCTCCATTCAAAGATTTATTCTTTTTCTCAATTGGGTTTAAGAACAGTGTTAATGAAGGCACCATTCACAACAAACCCAAAATCCAATTCAATATTAAATTCAAGGCTCTGAACAGAAATTATATCAGCTTATATTCAATATCAAATTCTAAAATCAACAAATATCGTATTGGGAATAACGATATATATATATCTTCCAAATTCCTCCACAATATCCGTATAACCACGGAATCCAATATCGAAATATTCCGAAGATAATTTCGATTCAAATCCATTCCAATTCATATATTGGAAATTCTGGTTATTTTTAAAACCATTTCAAATCCAATTTATTTATTTAAAATATTGGATTATAATTCTAGTTCATAACCAGTTCATTTTGATAAAAATATATTTTTATCTTTACAAACGTGTAATTTTTCATCCTAATTCTTTCCAAATCATTTATTATGATTTTACACAAATTATTAATATTTTTAATAATTTTATCAAGGCCCTTATAGTCATTTCCATAAACCGTCATCGAACTGCACTTACAACAACCTTTTCCAAATTTGATTTGGAAAAAATTCCAAATCCAACCGTTAGATTTCAAATCCCTCATATTCGTTGGAAAGCTCTTTTCTATATGAACCCAATTGTTCAGGTTTTAGGAGAATCCGACGGTCGGATCTCCCGAAATGTCAATTCGAAGTCAATGGTCGAAATTCACGAACTGCCGCGGCGCGTTCTATTCAGGCCATTAAATATATACATATATTATATATATTTCATCGATTTCCATTTAAAATGTATTTTATAAATCGTTTATAAATTTGTTTTAAAACGATTCCAACTTCATTTTCAATTTTAAATCAAAATTGAATTTTCCTTACCATTATAATCTATAAATGATAATATTTTCAAAATATCAGATTTTGAAATCATTTCCTATTAGATATTCATTATAAAAATTAATAAAATCGATATAAATATCGTTCACATCAAAATGGCGCACATCTAATCAACACAGCTTCATATATATATATATACATATATATATATATATACATATATATATATATATATACATATATATATATATATACATATATATATATATATATCAATATTTTCATGTCCATCCCAAATCGGACATCAAAATTATATTTTGATCCATTACTGAATATTATTTAAATTATTAGTTATTTTAAAATATTCATTATTCGTCATTTTAAAATATTCGTTCTTTCTGAATTGGAATCAGACACAGTCAATTACCATATAATTTTATTTATATGGATTTCATACACACGTGTACACAACAATAATCAAACACAGTCAACCATCATCCATAGTGCATTACACAACTGCATAAGCGTTAAATATAAATAATTAACGCTTACAACAGTCTGTCAACCCATCGATTGACATACAACTAAGCAGTTGGGATTAGTGTATGTCAAATATGATCCCAATTCTATGTGGGGTTTCAATCAACACATACCAATTTTATTTGTGCACTTGGGCGATGTGTAAAATATATCGTCCCAATCAATATCAGTCAAATGAAACAAATCGTCCAATTTGTAAATGAATATTTATTTTCATTCATATACTAAAATATTTATTTCAACATATGAGTATTTTATACAGTTCATTTATACAATAAAAATGATATTTTTATTATTCTAACATTTTTAGAAAATTTCGGCAACATAACGGTGCGATACTAGAACCAGAATAAGATCTAGCCTTATCCCTCGCCTAATATTGGCTCGCGTCATACACATACCAATTCTAATCAATTCAATTTACATTCCAAACCAAATCCAAACAAATAAATCCATCAAAACAAACAACCAACCATCCATGGTTTCAAACAAAGGTGTCGGGTGCTACTAAACACCGTCTACATCCTAGTATATATTTAACTAGAAAACAAGATTAGAGTGAGAAGTTCTCACCTTTGGGATCCACTCCTCTAGTTCTATTTCTGAATTTCTGAACCATTTGGATTTGCCCAAAATTTCAATGTAATCTTTTCCACGCTGTTCATAGTAAAAATCACATTTTAATATGATGTTTATATATTTTAAAAATTGCGTTTTTATATCGCTATATATATATATATATATATATATATAAGATCACATTTTCATATCGCTATATATAATAAAAATCATATTTTTATATAATTAAAAATCGATTTTTTTTGTCTAACTAAAAATCGAAATTTTATATAATTAAAAATCAAAATTTTATATATCTAAAAATCAAATTTTTATATAACTAAAAATCGAATTTTTATCTAACTAAAATCAAAATGATTCATACGATAAAAATCTTATTTTTATATTATAAAAAATCTCACCATTATATTTTTAACTAAAGCTATATATAGAATAAAAATCACATTTTTATCTCGCTACATATATTATAAAGATCATATTTATATAACGCTACTTTTTATATAAAAATTATATTTTTATATCGCTATTTCATTTATAAAAATCGAATTTTTATACTTATGCTAAGTATATAAAAATCATATTTTTGTTTCGATGTTTACACTATAAAAATCATATTTTTATATCGATGTTCATATAATAAAAATTGTACTTTTCATATAAACAAAAATCATATCTTTAAATAAACAAAAATCATATTTTTAATTAAACAAAAATCATATTTTTAATTAAACAAAAATCATATTTTTAAATAAAGAAAAAACATATTTTTAATTAAAAAAAATCATAACTTTCCTATACCTAAATCATTTCCTTTTTTATCATAAAAACCCTATTTTTATTAGCTAAAAGAAAACTAAATCATAACCTGAAAAATCAGAAAACTTACATAATTTCTTTGGAGGATTGGGAGGGGGTGTTGTTGCGCACTGAGGTGGTCGGAAGGTGGCGTTCACGGCCGGAGGCGGGCGCTGGAGGAGCTGGAGTGGCAGATTGGGGGTGTGACGGTTTTCAGATAGGGTCTGGGGAGGGTTTGTAGCGACGGTTTCATTTAGAGGAGGAGAGAGGGAATCGAGAAGGGGGGGGTCGAGGGTGGAGAGCGCCTGAGGTGGCGTGGGTTAGGCGTCGATGGGGAGGGCGCGACTGGCGAGGCCGACGTCGCCATTTTTTTCTTTTTTTTCTGAAGGTCGGGTAGATAGAAAGTGAGGGGGGTTATATGAATATATATATATATTTATTTATTTATTTTATTTTTTCTCCAAAAAGTTGCTTTTTAAATCGAACTCCTAATCGGACCCAACGACTATCGCTCCTAGCTAATTACCCCCATTCCGAATGCAACAGGATATGTTTCGTAAGCCCAATCGACTGTTTCAGTCAGTTTTCATCAAAATTAAAATATAAATTAATATAACATTAAAAATTGATTTTAACGTGCATTTTAATTTACCGGGTCCACATACTGACTCCAAAAATTCCAAAAAAAATAAATCTAGCTATGTTTTGACGATACGGTCCTAACAAAACTAATTTCATCGAATTTGGAGACCGTTTGAAAAACGGTCATTTTCCAGTCGATTAAATTTAGACTGAATTGACCAAACACGTTTAAATCTACCACGCTCGCATATTGATTCCAAAAATTATGAAAATTGGAATCTAACAATAATTTGACATTCCGGATCCAACAAAAGTGCTTTCATCGAAAATGGAGGTCGTTTGCAAAATGGTTATTTTTAAGGGCTGTATATTATATAAAATTTCATAGCGACTATTCTGAATATTTAACTGGACATAACTTTTTATTCACGTTATGAAATCTGGATTTTTCACATTCGTTGGAAAGATATTTTCAAACAGATCTAAATATTTCTTGTTTTACTCAAATATGGTTTATTTTGAATCCTATACATTCATTTGAAATTTGAAATCAAATTTTCAAACTACCGCGCCATTTCAGGCTTGTTATATAATTAAAATAAATTTATTTGTTCTAACTTCGATTTTAATAAATTTTTAGTCGTTATTATTTAAATTAAATCATTTTAAATATTCAAAATCCATTAAAATTGCTAAACTAAAATTTTTAAATTGGTTCTGATCTTCCTAGTTGTTACAATCTCCCCCACTTAAAATCTTTTCGTCCTCGAGAAGAAACGGAGCTGAAAGTTGTTTAACTAATCAACTCAACTTTCATTCTTCAGCTTTTCAATTTCTAAGAATTTTCTAATTCTTCAAAAATTTGGCAAACACCCTAAATTTTTGAAAAATTCGCCATAAACTCCTTTGTACGGGGAGACATTTAAAACCGCAACTAGCCACGCAGGGCCCTCATCATCTAAAAAGAAAAAGAAAAAGGCAAGCGGCTAGCCAATCGGCTCATAAAATCATCTAAACCCAATAAATTAGTAAACATGTACCTATTTGTCGGACATACAATTTTATTCCTCTGCTTAGCTTCCCTGCTTTGACCTGTTCATTATATACACATGTACATATATGCAATTGCAATCAATTTTCAAGTCAGTTCAATATTTGATTCAATTTGGCTTAACGGTTCAAAATTTTAATTAATCAAACCAATAATCAAACAACACAATCAACAATCAATCAGTTGATTATCGTTTCAACCACATAACCTTTATATATATATATATATATATATATACAAAAATCGTATTGTCGATGCCAAATCACAACAAATAAATCCTATCTAAATTTTGGTTCTCACACCAGTCAATTACAAATATATAGACATCCCACCTTCGAAACTCGAGCACAGATGCTAATGATGTGGACACTTCATCAGAACCATCCCCGAGCGACTAGGGTGTGATTTTATATATATCCAGTATATTTGAGGCTTCGAATACACGTTAATTACGCGTATATTCAAAATCTCCATATACTCGATTGCCCAAGTCAATCTAAAATAAATATTCAAATACGTATGATATAATATAAATTTTCAAAACAAAAATTCGTTTTCATTTTTATTTTAAGAATAACACTCTTCGGACTCATTCTAGGATACTACTGATCCCATCTCTAGTGAGTCATTCTCATTGGATATTACTAATCCAATCTCCAATGAATTCTTTAGTCCGGTTATAATTTGTCTTGTTCTCGAGCTCTGTAAACCAAAGCTCTGATGCCACGATGAAACAACCCAAACTCGCCCTTAAGGGAAAGCCCGGATTGAGTTGAGAACACGACAAATCAGAACACAAACAGAAGAAGATTTCATTGCTATTACAACAATTTACATCAGAGTACAAGAATATAAAGAGTGTGAATGAGTAATATACATCAGGAAAATATCGGAGAATAAAATAAATTACATAGCATCGGAAAATAATACATAACACAACTGAAAAGAATACACGGATACAGAGCTTTCCGAATATAGTTCCAGTTGTAAATCCTGAATCCTGTAAATATAGTATTGTTGTATATAACGCAGTTGTATACACAATTATATGATTTTTGTTTGATGATAACAACCAAATATATATTATTCTAAATGTGTTTGTTATTGTACTGTTTCATATATTACATCACAGACAAGAATATAATATTTATATTTAAGTGAAATACTACTGTATAGAAATTCAAATATTAACACAGTATTTTATTTAAATAGGATATTTTATTTCAATATTTAAACAATACAAATTTTTATAACTCCATTATTTGTACATCTCTGTATTACATATCAAATACAATTTCATATACAGTGTTCCTCACTACATCACTTAGTACTTTTCATATATACATTCGTTCACTGTTATACACACTGACACTGCAATATACCTGTCTTCTGTCTTCTGCTTCAGTCAATCCAGCATCTTCACTGTCAGTCCAGTCATAGCCTGCTAACCTGTAAAGTGAAACACACGCACAGTACACTGCAATAGAAATAAAACTAAATAAATGCGAATATAAATTTTAATTTTAAAAAATTTATTTGTCTCAGAATTTCTGTGTGTTTCTCATCATTTTTCATGACTTGATCTGGTATATGAATATAGCACGCACACGATACATGTATTCACACACATGTGTATGTATATATGTATATTATAGTGCAGGGACAGAAAAATCATTTAGTTTGGCTGCATGTACACACGTGCATGAATATACACGTGTGCACTGCCTCGCCAAACAGTGTGCAACTGAGGAGTAGCTGCGTGGACCATCTCGATTCAGTGCACATATGAAATCAAAAATGAATACAAGCAAGAAAATGGATGAGCCAGCATAGAGCATAGATAAGTGTGCAACAGAAAATAATGGAGTATGGTGCAAATGTGAAAGTCAAGACAATCATGTGGACCAGTAACACAGCAAAGGTTCAAAACATCATACATAGAAAAATATGGCAGCAGCAAATTGCAAAAATGTAGATGGTGAATGGTGCAAACTCAATAGTGAACAACATGATTGTAGCAAGCCAGAAAAAAGTGACCAAATGTTTCCGCATTTACTTAAGCACACATACATTAACATCAACACATTACTGAACAATGGTGATCAAAACAGTTTGGTACAAACACAAAGGCAACATGATATAGCATGGTGTCACATGACAAAGTCAGTTGTTCACACAGGAAAATGGTTCGGCATGCATGGACCAACAATGTTCATATCAACATCTCAAAGGATATATGATTTTGTAGTGCATCAAAGGATTTTAGGTTCAAGAAATCAGTGCAAAGAATTTTGCAAATCATCATTGGCAAGTCATCAACAAATTTCAGAATTGCAAGTGAATATTCAAGTTCAAAAAAAAAAAAAGGATGACCAGTCAACTTTGAAGCAGCCAAGTTCAAAATGTCCAGGCAAGACATCAGTGTTCAAAAATAGGCAATGAATCAACATGTTTCTCAGCATGCAAGCTTTAATAGGGGGAGTAAAACTCATGACAACATGAGCATTCAGTGTTCAAGTGCAATTCATCTCACAAACAAATGGCAAGACTCAAGCATGTGTGAATTAATGTGCCAGATGTACAAGAACAATACATGAGCAAGTGCATGTAAGAGTTTTTGGAAAGAAATCACAAACATTTCTTTTTGAAATTCTACTAAACGTGGCAAGTGTTATTTGTCCTCTAGAAATTCAAATTATTTCTTTCTAGAAATTACAGGAACCAGGTTTGGCAAGCAAGAATATATTTGTCAAGCTTTTATGACACTCCAAAAATTCACACATGATTTTTTATAAACTGTTTTTAAGAGTCAATGTTGGCAAGGAATCAATTTTTTGGCAAAAAGAATTTCAAGCAAAACCAATCAAGTCAGCATTGCTTATGTGTATTTCCTGAATTCAATCACAAAAGTCACTGTTTGTTTTTGGGCAAGAAAACATTTATTTGTTTTCAATTTCTTTCCTGGTATTCATCCTAGACAATATTTTTGGGAAGTGTGTTATTGCCAAATTTACAGTGTGAAAGAACAATTTCCAGAAATGTTCAAGTTGATTCCACAAGGGGCAGTAAATAAATTTTTTTCAATCAACAAAGCATATATGGTGTGCAAATAAATATATGGAAAGGGTGTTCATGGTCCTGAAACTAATTTCCAGTTTTTTTTACAAATGGAATTGTGCAAATCTATTTCAGGAAATTATTCACTAGCAAATCAATTCGGGGCATAATTTCTACTCAGCATTTTTTTCAGATTCAATCGAATGCCAAGAACATGTCTATGTTCATCAACAACAACCATTCAAGCAAAATTAGCCAGGCAAGGGAATCTAAACCAGAGTATTAATTTATGGCAAGAGTTCAATATCATTTTTGTATGAAAAGAAATCACCATTTATTTTTATGGCAAGGAAACATTTCAAGCATTACAAAACCAAGGGAAAAATCAAGCAATTTCATTCAAAGCCGAGGCAGCAAAAAGGGGAAACAAACGAAAATCAAATCAAGCCATTTATGGTGAAATTAGAGAGATGTAAGGATTTGATTATCCTATTTAAACACCTTTACATCATTGGCTTTAGATCATCGAATTTACAAACAACAAAGTCAAAGAGAGGAAAGTAAGAGAACTCACAAAATTCCATCTGGGATCCGATCGCCACAACTTCTCCAAATCGATCGAGAAAGCAACACAAGACGTTGGAGCAATCAGATAAAACACGACATCATTTCCATCAAGCATCGATTGGATTTGGAGCATCAGAGACGGAAACCCTATTTTTCCACGCCGCCATTTTCATTGAAAAGGGAAAGTAATCAGAATAGTAAAATGGATGGGCCGACCTAGTTTATTCTTGGCTAAGACAAGTTTATAAAAGGGGAGGATTAAATTTGTTTACGGTTCTTTCTTTGTTTTTTATTTTTTATGTATTTTCAATTTCTTTTGTAAACCGATCAATCAGTTCTAGAGTCTGTAAAATCTAGAGATTCAGTTAGGGGTTAACTGACAGTTTACTAGTGTCTGTAAAACTAGAGGAAAATCTGGTTTAGTGGATATAGACCAGTCTAGGGTTCTGAGCGTAGCACTAGAATAGGTGTGAAGGGTTCGCGAGTGTACATGGTCTTGTATGCGGGATCTGTTCTTTTACCTAGTATAAACCTTAGGAATGCAGCAGTAGGTAGGATTTTGCCGAAGCTGGGTATATCTGTGTGTGATTTATTTTCTGCACTTTTATTTCTGCTGCATTCTGTGATCTGTTTATTATTTTAATATACTGTAAGTTTTGAACTCAGCGATAAATTGTAAAAACCCTATTCACCCCCCTCTAGGTTTAATCTAGATTCAACAAGTGGTATCAGAGCAGGTATTCTATTTAACTCTAGAGTAATGGTGATCCCTAGTTATCGGTCCATAGAGAGTCAGTCCAGTCATATTCCATCTATTTTTAATGGTACAGGTTTTTTAAATTGGAAATTAGAAATGAAATCCTATTTAAAATCTGTTGACATTAAATGTTGGAATGGTATTATAAATGGGTATGATATTGTAAATAGGGTTGATATTGAATTTAATTTACACGCTACTCATATTTTATATTCTTATATTGATTATGTACAATATAGCCTTATTTCCCATTGTTTAACTACGCAGGAAAATCTGGCAGACTCTCAACGCGCTGTATGGAAAAACTAACAGCTGCTCAAAACACCAGAAAGTCAACTCAGCTTCAGATTTGTGCTCAACAGGTTGTACAAATGGAAATTCTGTTGGAGACTCAACAGGAAATATTTCTTATAAACATTTAACTCATCATTCAAATGGTTTAACTGAATTTGTTGAGAATCTAAAATCTAAAAATAAACTTTTGAAATCCGAGAAGCGTGAGTTGATATGCAAAATTAATCTTTTGGAATCGAAACTCAAAAACGTTAAGAAGTCTTCAAATTCTAGTTGCAAAAATTGTTTAAATTTGAAAAATGATCTTGTTCATCAAAATAAAAATATTCAGAAACTTGAAAATGAAATCATGATTTTAAAAGAGAACAAGATAGAGCATGAAAGCACAAATAATTGTTTGCAAAAAGAATTTGAAAATTTTAAGACGACTAAATATTCGAAATATATTTTTGCTGAACGACAAAATTTGTCAAAAACTGAGTCTATTCTGAATGAGCTAGAAATTGAGATTGAAAAACTCAAGAAATTTGAATCTGAGAGTCGAGAACATTTTGAATTCGAAATTGCTAAGTCCCAAACCAAAATTAAATTGCTTAATGATGAAAATTTAGTTTTGAAATCTGATTCTGAGAGATGTAAGATCACTAAAAATCGCTGCCCAGATTTAATGAAAGAAAACAGTGATCTTAAAACTAAAATTCAACAACTTGAAACAATTTTGAGTAAATTTTCTGATGGAGAAAAATCTTTGAATATGTTGTTGAAAAATCAATTTTCTTCTAGTAATAAAAATGGTCTTGGTTTTGGGAAAAGAAATGATTTTGAAAATTTGAACTCTTGTGATTTCAAAAATCATTCAAACTGCTTCAAGAAGGGTCATTCAGAAAATTTGAATTTTAAAAATTCCAAAAGTTTTTTGAATCACAACCGAGATAAAAATTGGTTTGATAACAATTCATTTTGGACCCCGGAAGGAAATAAAGTAAATTCGTTTAAATTTAAACAAGTTTGGGTTCCAAAGGGTATGAATATAAATTCGGATGGATTGTTATACAAATAGATCTGGGTACCAAAATATGTTAACAAAACTGTGAGTGGTTTTACTAATTTTGTTAGACCACTCAATCCCCTAAACTGTTAGGTACCAGATGAGGCTGAGGAACTGCTTTGCGAAAGAGAAATTGAAATCAAACTGCCTCATATCTTTGAATCATTCACAAGTTCCTTAGCCCAGTCTGTTGAGTTAGAGAATCATTTGCTTACATCGATTTCAGGTATAATCTCTAAAACCATCTTTGTAAATATTTTTTATGTTTTCCCTCCTTCTATCTCTTCGGTTTATTTTCTTTGTCTGTTTGATTTGTCACTGTCACATCATTGTAATTTTTCTTGTTCTTCCTTTACCTCCAATTGTAGTACTCATGATCTTCTGGAAATTCACTTCATTTGTATAAAACTCTAATGTTTTAATCATTTCCAGATATTGTTTCTAAACTTGTAAATATCTGCAATTGTTTGAAGTTTATTTTCTGATTTATGAATTCGTAACAGTGTTGATGTATTCGTGTCATATCTTGAACACTGTTATTTTGAATTCTAAAATTTTGAAGATCTGAATAATTAATGAAATTTCAAACACTTATGCTGTTTTTGTAAGGTTTTAGAGATCAAATCCGAAACCCTTTTGAGCATTTTAAACAATTAAAAGGATGGATCTGTGCAAAATATAATAAATCGAAACTTCATACCTGATTGGATTTCACGAAATCGATACGCCGTCGATCTCCTTGTTTCTGAGCATCTCTGGAATATGGAAGAATCGAATCTTGAGCATGTCAAATGCCATGCCTCTATACGTATCCACAAGAATGTTTTTCTTCTCCAATCATATTGAAGAGGAACGGGGAGAAGGCAGTACTAGCCGCCGCAATCATTTCTAGGGTTTGAGTTGGGTATTCGGGTTTCAGAAAAAATGAATAATTCAGTATCATGATCGTTTAACTAAGCTTATTTTATAGGGTTAGCCGCTTTATTTTAAAAGGAATAAAATATAAATATCTCCTTTTTAAAATCAGACTCTAACCATAAATATAGAACCAACCCGAATACCAATTCAAATTTCAAATAAAATATCAACAAATTGATGTTTTATTTGACCCAAAGAAAATAATTTCTCCTTTATAACGTTCTAGTTGTGTGACCCTATAGGTTATTACAACGTTGGCAATAATTTAAATCGTATTCAAATTATAAACAGTGAGCGGCATCTAGTAATACATCGCTGCTACCTAAGTTATAATAAGATCAATTAACGATTCGATACAACCTTTCCGTGACCAGTGTATCAATGTAATATAATCCTTTTAACCATTATTTCCAGGATTAAACTAGAGGCATGGATCGTATCATCCTCGTTATAATTTTAATCCGATTTTCTTTATTGATGAGTAGACTATTTAAAACAAATCAATATTTGAGCACGGCCATGCATTTCACAGTCTCACTCAATCAAGAGGCCCATGGATATCACTACGAATATATCGTAAGGTTAAATTCCATCTAGATCATTCATAATTTTCATTCGATTCGAGATATATCCAATAATCACCGTTATCATTACTCTGTTACGAAATAACTTTAGATGATATCAAAATACAAATATCCTCGAATAAAATTATAATGATTTCAGGTCCGAGGACCATTACATCACTGTCACTATGAGAACAACTTGTGATATTGTTGATTATATTCCATGTAGTTATCTCACGGTGGGTCAGCCCAATACGTTATTCTCCAATACGTATTTATATCTTGACTTTAATATCACGTATATTAATGATCAATGAGATGTGATCATCAGTCAATCAATATACTAGTCTCAACGCTTTATTGTTGTCCTGTATAAACAATAAAACTCGACTAGGGACTTTTAAGAATTATAATACTTATCACATTATATAATCTCAAGTTCAGTCTTACTCAAACTATATATTCCGTATTATTATTCTAAGGACTTCTAATATATTAATATTTATATTGCACAGTAAATATAATATAATAGAATATTATTTTATTCCAAATAAAATAATAATAACAACATTGTTATCATTCTCATCAAATGGATTGCCTCTAGGGCATAAACTCTAACAGTTTTGAGTTTCTTCCAATTCATTTTGGAAACGCTTAGAATGTTATACTCATTACAGTACACTGCTTCTTATCATTCGTGATAATTTCATTGATTTTCGGATTGGCTTGAATCTCAGTGATACATCTTTAAATTCATTTTGTATTCATGATCAGTATGGTTGAAATTTGTTTATTTGAAATCATTTAATTTTTTTGATATTTTGAATATCACACACCACTTAAATTTCCAATTATCAAACTTGTGTGAATAATTCATTATATCTCAAACTTGACATTGTTTCAAGTGATTTCAAATAAATTATTTTTAATTTTTTGCATCATGAATACCTTTCAGACTTGATGTAAATGATCTGAAATTTCTCTTATACTTATCAGAGATAATTTTGAAAATTCTTTGAAGAAATGGTCTTAAATCTCTCTACTATTTCATGGTTATTTGATTTAAATATTTGTTTGTTTAAAATCATTTGAAATTATTAATTTATTGAATCATACACATATCTTGAATCTGAAATTTACATTCTGGTGTGACTGATTCACTAAATCTTGAGAGTTTCATATTCCTCAAATGATTTCAAGTAAACAGTATTTTTAATCATTGGATCATGAATCATCTTATGTAACCGTCATCTTGACAAGTATGATTTGAAACTATTTTCTATGCTGCTCTGATACTATTTTGAAAAATATTTGGTTTGGAATCATCTGTTTGCTGCTCTGATACATGTGCATAATCTGTTATCCTGCCTGCTTGGGCTTCGTACTTAATAATTCTTTTGTCTATGGTATTTTTGTTCAGTATCATGTCAAAATTCTCATGATTAGAGACATCAAGTGGTATCAATTTAGAAATGCTGCATATTTTTTGCTGTATATATATAATTTTTAATCCCTCTTGGCTTGTATAGTTTTTTTTCCGTATCACTCTTGTAATTGATTTTCAATTTTAAAATTATTTATTGATTTTTCATTCAGAAATTGAAATCTATATCCAAATTGAAATGTATTTATAATTCATCAAAATTATTAACAGATTTTGAAATTGTGATGAATTGTGACTGCAGTATATTTCACAACAAGAGGAGATTTTATTTAGATTTTCATGATGGTTGAACATATATTATAATATCCTTGAATTAGCAATTATTTCACGACCATCTTCTTTATCTTCCACTATTCTGTCATCCATTATGATTTTATATAAATATGGAGAGTTAACATTTTTTTTTTTTGAATAAACAATGGAATTATTTGTGATAGAAATTGGATTATGTTATTATTCAGAATTAGTGATAATTGAAAATTTTCAATGATCCCGGTACAGTCGAGCATATTTCATAATATAATTAATTTAGAAATTTTTTTCACCGTCCATTTCTGTACCTACCACATTTCTATCATTCATATTGGTTTTATATATCGAGGAGTTTTTCTTTTGAAGATGAAAATGATAAATATATAATTAATACATAAGTGTGTCTCTAACCTCATTTGAAAATCCAAGCTCTGGTCATGCATGGTTATGAGACAACTTATAATTTAAGTTGCGACTGACCTCATTTAAAAATCCAAGCTCTGGTTATGCGTGGTCAGTGTGCTCTTAAATAAAATAAAAGGAAGAAGGAAATAATGCGCTATAAATTAAAATTAATATGAAATTCTCCTTTGTGTATAAAAATCAGTTTATCAATCCATTTTCTAATCTGTGAAATGTGTTAATATTTTATGACATATTATGAGTTGTTGATTGATAGCTATTGGGATTTGAGAGTATTTGATTTTTCCACTTAAATTGAATTATTAATTGTAGTCCAAATTCATCACGAATTTTTTTAACTTCATTTTTATAAAATCTTTTGAAAATAATTTAAACTCATACTTTTATAACTCTCCTCATATTTATAAAATTCATTGTAAATCCATCGTTCTATAATGTGAAATATGCCACTTGTTCTCAGTTTATTATGATTTTTGCTTGACTGATTGAGATCTTTGATGACCGTTCTTCCTCTTATACAATGTGAATTATTTGTTCCTTTTGATGATAACAAAAGGGGAGAATGGGGTTGAGATTTTGATTTATGAGTGAATATTTTATAAGTACTTTTAATTTTGAAAATTTATAAAATTTTCATTTTTTTCACTCATTCACAGTTATAGGGGGAGCATACATTTAGGGGGAGTTCCATTATTCACGAACAAACACGTTTATTATATTCAAAACCTTTCATTTGTTTATCATCATCAAAGGGGGAGATTGTTGTATATAACGCAGTTACATACACAATTATATGATTTTTGTTTGATGATAACAACCGAATATATATTATTCTAAATGTGTTTGTTATCGTACGGTTTCATATATTACATCACAGACAGGAATATAATATTTATATTTAAGTGAAATACTACTGTATAGAAATTCAAATATTAACACAGAATTTTATTTAAATAAGATATTTTATTTCAATATTTAAACAGTACAAATTTTTATAACTCCACTATTTGTACATCTCTGCATTACATATCAAATACAATTTCATATACAGTGTTCCTCGGTACATCACTCATCAATTAGTACTTTTTCATATATACATTCGTTCACTGTTATAAAAACTGACACTGCAATATACTTGTCTTCTGCTTCAGTCTGTCCAGGATCTTCACTGTCAGTCCAGTCATCGCCTGCTAACATGTAAAATGAAACACACGCACAGTGCAATGCAATAGAAATAAAACTGAATACACGCGAATATAAATTTTAATTTTAAAATTTTTATTTGCCTCAGAATTTCAGTGTGTTTCTCATCATTTTTCATGACTTAATCTGGTATGTGAATATGGCACGCACACGATACATGTATACACATACATGTGTATGTATATACGTATATTATAGTGCAGGGACAAGAAAATCATTCAGTTCGGCTGCATGTACACACGTGCATGAATATACACGTGTGCACTGCCTCGCCAAACAGTGTGCAACTGAGGAGTAGCTGCGTGGACCATCTCGATTCAGTGCACATATGAAATCAAAAATGAATACAAGCAAGAAAATGGATGAGCCAGCATAGAGCATAGACAAGTGTGCAACATAAAATAATGGAGTATGGTGCAAATGTGAAAGTCAAGACAATCATGTGGACCAGTAACACAGCAAAGGTTCAAAACATCATACATAGAAAAATATGGCAACAGCAAATTGCAAAAATGTAGATGGTGAATGGTGTAAACTCAATAATGAACAACATGATTGTAGCAAGCCAAAAAAAAGTGACCAAATGTTTCAGCATTTACTTAAGCACACATACATTAACATCAACACATTACTGAACAATGGTGATCAAAACAGTTTGGTACAAACACAAAGGCAACATGATATAGCATGGTGTCACATGACAAAGTCAGTTGTTCACACAGCAAAATGGTTCGGCATGCATGGACCAACAATGTTCATATCAGCATCTCAAAGGATATATGATTTTGCAGTGCATCAAAGGATTTTAGGTTCAAGAAATCAATGCAAAGAATATTGCAAATCATCATTGGCAAGTCATCAACAAATTTCCAGAATTGCAAGTGAATATTCAAGTTCAAAAAAAAAAGGATGACCAGTCAACGTTGAAGCAGTCAAGTTCAAAATGTCCGGGCAAGACATCAGTGTTCAAAAATAGGCAATGAATCAACATGTTTCTCAGCATGCAAGCTTTAATAGGGGGAGTAAAACTCATGACAACATGAGCATTCAGTGTTCAAGTGCAATTCATCTCACAAACAAATGGCAAGACTCAAGCATGTGTGAATTAATGTGCCAGATGTACAAGAACAATACATGAGCAAGTGCATGCAAGAGTTTTTGGAAAGAAATCACAAACATTTCTTTTTGAAATTCTACTAAACGTGGCAAGTGTTATTTGTCCTCTAGAAATTCAAATTATTTCTTTCTAGAAATTACAGGAACCAGGTTTGGCAAGCAAGAATATATTTGTCAAGCTTTTATGACACTCCAAAAATTCACACATGATTTTTTATAAACTGTTTTTAAGAGTCAATGTTGGCAAGGAATCAATTTTTTGGCAAAAAGAATTTCAAGCAAAACCAATCAAGTCAGCATTGCTTATGTGTATTTCCTGAATTCAATCACAAAAGTCACTGTTTGTTTTTGGGCAAGAAAACATTTATTTGTTTTCAATTTCTTTCCTGATATTCATCCTAGACAATATTTTTGGGAAGTGTGTTATTGCCAAATTTACAGTGTGAAAGAACAATTTCCAGAAATGTTCAAGTTGATTCCATAAGGGGCAGTAAATAAATGTTTTTCAATCAATAGAGCATATATGGTGTGCAAATAAATATATGGAAAGAGTGTTCATGGTCCTAAAACTAATTTCCAATTTTTTTTTTACAAATGGAATTGTGCAAATCTATTTCAGGAAATTACTTCACCAATAAATCAATTCGGGGTATAATTTCTACTCAGCATTTTTTTCCAGATTCATTCGAATGCCAACAATATGTCTGTGTTCATCAACAAAAACCATGCAAGCAAAATTTGCCAAGCAAGGGAATCTAAATCAGAGTATTAATTTATGGCAAGAGTTCAATATCATTTTTGTATGAAAAGAAATGACCGTTTATTTTTATGGCAAGGAAACATTTCAAGCATTACAAAACCAAGGGAAAAATCAAGCAATTTCATTCAAAGCCGAGGCAGCAAAAAGGGGAAACAAACGAAAATCAAATCAAGCCATTTATGATGAAATCAGAGAGATGTAAGGATTTGATTATCCTACTTAAACAACTTTACATCATCGGCTTTAGATCATCAAATTTACAAACAACAAATTCAAAGAGAGGAAAGTTAGAGAACTCACAAAATTCCATCTGGGATTCGATCGCCATAACCTCTCCAAATCAATCGAGAAAGCAACACAAAACGTTGGAGCAATCAGATAAAACATGACATCATTTCCATCAAGCATCGATTGGATTTGGAGCATCAGAGAAGGAAACCCTATTTTTCCATGCCGCCATTTTCATTGAAAAGGGAAAGTAATCAGAATAGTAAAATGGATAGGCCGGCCTAGTTTATTCTTGGCTAACCCAAGTTTATAAAAGGGGAGGATTAAATTTGTTTTAAGGGTCTTTTTTTTATGTATTTTCAATTTCTTTTGTAAACTGATCAATCATTTCTAGAGTCTGTAAAATCTAGAGATTCAGTTAGGGATTAACTGACAGTTTACTAGTGTCTGTAAAACTAGGGGAAAATCTGGTTTAGTGGATATAGACCAGTCTAGGGTTTTGAGCGTAGGATTAGAATAGGAGCGAGGGGTTCGCGAGTGTGCATGGTCTTGTATGCGGGATTTGTTCTTTTACCTAGTAGAAACCTTAGGAATGCAACGGTAGGCAGGGTTTTGCCGAAGCTGGGTATATCTGTGTGTGATTATTTTCTGCACTTTTATTTCTGCTGCATTCTGTGATCTGTTTATTATTTTAATATACTGTAAGTTTCGAACTCAGCGATAAATTGTAAAAACCCTATTCACCCCCTCTAGGGTTAATATAGATCCAACAAGTATCTGCAAAACCAAAACTACTAGCTGCCCGTGTGGAAAATAGGAGCACCCAGAGTTTAGGTTAAAACAATAAACTCCAGACCAATCACATGACTAGTGTGAGAACTAAAACAGTTATTAAATCTTTAATTTAAAAGAGATTAAATTAAGGGACCACGCCATATAACACGGAACGGGTTTCCTCCCAAGAATACTAGTGCATAGAATAAATAGCGCAATGCTTTTCGGAAAAATGAAGCTATTATAAGATTCAGGTCCCATCACACAATGCAACGCAAGCCGAAGGATAGAGTTTTCCCTTATAATAGCCAAACATGCTTGGTACGATTAAAACAAACCATTTTGATACTATTATAAGTGTATAGTGTATAAAGCAACTTCAAATATAAATGTATCAATCATAGGGGGCATGGGTACCATCTATCATGTCGCAATACCAGGCTCTATAATCAAAACCGAAATTTTACGTATTGGAAATTGGATTTCCGTCATGAGTCAAGGCAAGGGATGTACTCCTAGCTCGCTTCGAGACGCTCAAGCAAATGCTCCAGGACTACACACTCTGGGTAACCCTTGGATGCTTCAGGGCCGGTCCTCTCTTACGTTTGAGGATTAATTATTCCTGAACACACGTTTCCCGGTCCTATCGGACCTATATATCGGCTCCGTAGTAACCGATATATCCGAGGCACCTCGCAATCCAACAGCCACATAGGTAAAAATATAATAAATGTCTGAGCTCTATACCATGACACCACCAATAGCTAAAAAGAAACGTCGTGTTCTCCCTGCAGTCCCTTATCCCGTTTTTGACTCATACCGAGGTGTGAGGTTCGCGAATTAACGTTATACACAAAGCTATAACCTTTAAGGACGTGCTTTGATCATCAACCATAAGACTCTGCTTTTCAATAGAAGCCTTGATCGTTTGCATCTCAGCATGCCACACTGACAATTCACGCCATGCAACTGATGTTAATCGATATATAACCTCTGAGCTCGTATGTCTCAGAGAAGGGTGTTAAGCAAGAGAATAAATTCTCCGCCACCAAAAAGATATATATTTAATAGAGATCAATCAACACAGAATAAAATCCAATGTCAGACACACATCCATTTACTAGTTTGTTATGGATCTGAACGAAATCAGAGGAACCTTATTCCTCGTCCCATATGTACAATACAGGAGAGAGGTCCTCGCATATCCGGTCGATCTCCACTTAGTTTTAATCTTCCCAAAAATCAATATTAATGATTATTTAACTTTGGAAACACAAACATGCTGCATCGACAATCTACACCGTATTATTGATTTCTTCCGATATATATCCTCTAAGCTTGTACGTCTTAAAGAAGGGTGTTAAGCAAAAGAATAAATTCTCCGCCACCAAACAGATATTTATTTAATAGAGATCAATCAACACAGAATAAAATACAATGTTAGACATGTAATCTTGTCTTTAACTGGGTTAAAGAACTAATGTCATTTAAAACACAGTTCACGATAAACCCAAAATCACATTCCATTAATTATGGAATCTTCATGGAAAACAGCTCGATATATATGTAATCGATATCAATTTCCGTATCCGACTAATAATATAAATGGAATAACGACCAATCCTTTTAAATTCCATATATATTAACAGTCTTCCTCCACATAAGTTCATTTCGATTATTATCAAATCGAGTTCCATTCAATTCCAATTTATTATTTTAAATTGGAAAACTTTAATTTGGGAAATTCCATTAAATCTTAGAATAAAAATTTATAAATTCCAAATCACATTTCACTGTAAATCGGGTTAAAGAACGAATGTCGTTAAAACAAAATTCACAATAAACCCAATTCACATTCCATTTTATTCCAATTATTAAATATAATTGGAAACTCTAATATTCTTAATTAAAAGATTTATTCTTTTCACACGGGGTTTAAGAACAGTGTTATTTAAGACACCATTTACGATAAACCCAAAATCCAATCCTTTTATTCAATTCCAAATAAATCTTGATTAATTTGAAAACTTCACTAAATCTTCATTCAAAGATTTATTCTTTTCCCAATTGGGTTTAAGAACAATGCTAATGAAGACACCATTCATGACAAACCCAAATCCAATTCAATATTAAATACAAGGCTCTGAAAAGAAATTATATCGGCTTATATTCAATATCAAATTCTGAAATCAACAATATCGTTGGGAATAACGATATATATATATATCTTCCAAATTCATCCACAATATTCATATAATCACGGAATCCAATATCGAAATATTCCAAAGATAATTTCGATTCAAATCCATTCCAATTCATATATTGGAAATTCTGGCTATTTTTAAAACCATTTCAAATCCAATTTATTTATTTAAAAATATTGGATTGTAATTCTAGTTCATAACTAGTTCAATTTGATAAAAATATATTTTTATCTTTACAAACGTGGAATTTTTCATCCGAATTCTTTCCAAATCATTTACTATGATTTTACACAAATTATTAATATTTTTAATAATTTTATCAAGGCCCTTACAGTCGATTTCCATAAACAGTCATCGAACTGCACTTACAGCGACCTTTTCCAAATTTGATTTAGACATAATTCCGAATCCAACTGATAGATTTCAAATCTTTCATATTCATTGGAAAGCTCTTTTCGTTATGAGCCCAACGGTTTCAATTTTAGGAGAATCCGACGGTCGGATCTTCGTAATGTCAATTCGAAGTCAATGGTCGAAATTCGCGAACTACCGCGGCGCGGCGCGTTCTATTCAGGCCATTTAATATATATAATATATATATATTTCATCGATTTCCATTTAAAACGTATTTTATAAATCGTTTATAAATTCGTTTTAAAATGATTCCAACTTCATTTATAATTTTAAATCAAAATTGAATTTTCCTTATCATTATATTCTATAAATGATAATATTTTCAAAATATCAGATTTTGAATTCATTTCCTTTTCGATATTCATTATAAAAATGAATAAAATTGATATAAATATCATTCGCCTCAAAATGGCGCACATCTAATCAACACGACTTCATATATATATATATATATATATATATATATATATATATATATATATATATATATATATATATATTTTAATATTTTCGTGTCCACCGCAAATCAAACATCAAAATCATATTTTGATCCATTACTAAATATTCTTTTAAATATTAGTTGTTTTAAAATATTCATTATTCGTCATTTTAAAATATTCGTTAATTTAAAATATTTGTTATTTCCGAATTGGAATCAGATATAGTCGATTACCATATAATTTTATTTATCTGGATTTCATACACACATGTACACAACAATAATCAAACACAGTCAACCATCATCCACAGTGCATTACACAACTGCATAAGCGTTAAATATAAATAAGTAACGCTTACAATAGTCTGTCAACCCATCAATTGACATACAACTAAATAATTTGGATTAGTGTACGTCAAATATCATCCCAATACCTGTGTGGGGTTTCAATCAACACACACGGATTTTATTTGTGTAGTTGGGCGATGTGTAAAATATATCGTCTCAATCAATATCAGTCAAATGAGTGTACATAGACAAATTGTCCAATTTGCAAATGAGTATTTATTTTCATTCATATACTCGTTAAAAATTATTTTTTTAACAATAAAATATTTATTTAAACATATGAATATTTTATACAGTTAATTTATACAATAAAAACGATATTTTTATTGTTCTAACATTTTTAGAAAATTTTGGCAGCATAACGGCGCGATACTAGAACCAGAATAAGGTCTAGCCTTATCTCTCGCCTAATACTGGCTCGCGCCATATACACACCAATTCTAATCAATTCAATTTACATTCCAAACCAAATCCAAACAAATAAATCCATCAAAACAAACAACCAAACATCCATGGTTTCAAACAAAGGTGTTGGGTGCTACTAAGCACTGTTTGCATCCTAGTATATATTTAACTAGAAAACAAGATTAGAGTTAGAAGTTCTCACCTTTGGGATCCACTCCTCCAGTTCTATTTCTGAATTTCTAAGCCGTTTGGATTTGCCAGAAATTCCAACGTAGTCTTTTCCACGCTGTTCATAGTAAAAATCACATTTTTAAAATGATGTTTATATATTTTAAAAATCGCATTTTTATATCGCTATATATATATAAAAGATCACACTTTTATATCGCTATATATATAATAAAAATAATATTTTTAAATAATTAAAAATTGAATTTTTTTATCTAATTAAAAATCGAATTTTTTATATAACTAAAAATCGAATTTTTATATAACTAAAAATCCAATTTTTATCTAACTAAAAACATTATGATCCATACGATAAAAATCTCACCTTTATATTTTTAACTAAAGCTATATATAAAATAAAAATCACATTTTTATCCCGCTACATATATTATAAAGATCATATTTTTATAACGCTACTTTCTATATAAAAATTATATTTTTATATCGCTACTTCATATATAAAAATCGAATTTTTATACTAATGCTAAGTATATAAAAATCATATTTTTGTTTCGATGTTTACACTATAAAAATCATATTTTTATATCGATGTTCATACAATAAAAATCATACTTTTCAAATAAATAAAAATCATATCTTTAAATAAACAAAATCATATTTTTAATCAAACAAAAAATTATATTTTTAAATAAACAAATATCATATTTTTAATTAAACAAAAATCATATTTTTAAATAAACAAAAATCATATTTTTAATTAAACAAAAATCATAACTTTCCTATACATAAATCATTTCTTTTTTTCTATCATAAAAACCATATTTTTATTATCATAAAAATCCTATTTTTATTAGCTAAAAGAAAACAAAATCATAAGCTGGAAAATCAGAAAACTTACATAATTTGATTGGAGAATGGGCGGTTGTTGCGCACTGAGGTAGTCAGAAGGTGGCGTTCGTGGCCGGAGGCGGGCGCTGGAGGGGCTGGAGCGGCAGATTGGGGGTGCGGCGGTTTTTAGATCGAGTTTAGGAAGGGTTTGTAGCAACGGTTTCAACTAGAGGAGGGGAAAGGGAATCAAGGGGAGTGGGGTCGAGGGTGGAGAGTGCCTGAGACGGCGGCGGGTGGGGCGTCGACGTGGAAGGCGTGATTGGCGAGGCCGACGTCGCCATTTATTTATTTATTTATTATTTTTTCAAAAGGTCGGGGAAAGAGAAAGTGAGAGGGGGGTTATATGAAAATATATATATTAATTAATTAATTTTATTTTTTATCCAAAAAGTTGCTTTTCAAATCGGACCCAACGACTATCGCCCCTAGCTAATTGCCCTCATTCCGAACGCAATGGGATATGTTTCGTAAGCCCATTCGATTGTTTCAGTCAGTTTTCATCAAAATTAAAATATAAATTAATACAACGTTCAAAATTGATTTTAACGTACATTTTAATTTACCGGGACCACATACTGACTCCAAAAATTCCAGAAAAAACAAATCTAGCTATGTTTTGACGATACGGTCCTAACAAAACTAATTCATCAAATTTGAAGACCGTTTTCGACCGTTTGAAAAACGGTCATTTTCCAGTCGATTAAATTGACCAAACACGTTTAAATCTACCATGCTTACATATTGTTTACAAAAATTATGAAAATTGGAATCTAGCAATAATTTGACATTTCAGATCCAATAAAAGTGGTTTCATCGAAAATGGAGGTCGTTTGCAAAATGGTTATTTTTAAGGGTTATATATTATATAAATTTCCATAGCGACTATTCTGAATTTTCAACTGGACATAACTTTTTATTCCAATTATGAAATCTAGATTTTTCACATACGTTGGAAATATATTTTCAAACAGATTCAAATATTTCTTGTTTCACTAAAATCTAGTTTATTTTGAATCATGTACATTCATTTGAAATTTGAATCGAATTTTCAAACTACCACGCCATTTTAGGTTTGTTATATAATTATAATAAATTTATTTGTTCTAACTTCGATTTTAATAAATTTTTAGTCGTTTTTATTTAAATTAAATCATTTTAATTATTCAAAATCCATTAAAATTGCTAAGTGTAACGACTCGTATTTTCTCGCCAATTATTTAAATTATTTTATTTATTTAAAAGGTTAGTTTGAATTTAAATAATTGAATTTAACTATTTTGAATATTTAATTTAAATAATATAATATAATATTTTTATTCCATAATATTGGGAAATTGTTGAATTTGATGTATAATGTGAATCGGCGAAATATAGAGGGTTAATATTGTACATATTGAAAATATATTGACGGTTTCGTTTATTTAACGACAGTTGAGCATATAGTTTATAATTTAATTATAAAATGAGCTGCAGCAGTGCGGTAGTTCGTAAAATGGAGTTTTGAACTTCAATTGACTGTACAGGATTCAAAATAAGTCGGATTTTCTCGAAACAAGAAACGCCAGGACCGATTAGACAATATCTTTCTAATGGAAGAGAAAAATCGAGTTTTCATAGTGTAGATTTTATTTTATGTCCAAATCAAATTTTGAAATAGTCGCTATGGAATTCCTTTATAATTTATATCGATTTATTTTATAAATAAAAGGGTTTTTAAATATTTTGAATATCGATTTGGATTGGGATTCAACCCGAGATATTTTATTTTGAAAATATATGCAATTCTGGTCGTGTTTGACCAATTATAATATTTTATTATTTTTATATTCAAGTATTTTAAAATTGGTTTATTTTAATTTAAATTGGACCCTTTAAAGGGGACTTTATTCAAACGACCTCTATTTTCGAAGAAACAAATTTTATTGGGACCTAACAGTAAATTATTGCTAGATTTCAATCTGAGCGTCAATCGGGGTTATTTTGTGAGCATGGCCAAATTAAATGCAAATAAAAACGACCAATTAGAGTTAAACGAGCACCGTTTGAGAAAACAGACTCGGAATTCGACGAAACAAGATTCATTAGGACCGTAACTTAAATTATACTACGCCGTCCATTTTCGTAGTGATTAGGATTTGTATGTAACCACAGTAATCAATAAATAGTATTGAAAATAGCGATAAGCACGAAATAAAAATCGTTAGTCGTTGTCAGTAAAATATCCTTAGTCACATCAAAATAAATTAATTATATTTCCTCACTATATATACACGTTCATCCTAAAACCCATTTCAGCAGCCTCCTCTCCAATTTCGTCTGAAATTTGCAAATAAGTCCCTATTCACTAAACAATTTATATCTTTGAATCAGAGAGGAATTTGCCATGGGAACCTGAAGCAAAGTGATAGATCTGGTCGAGGCCGAGCTGCTGACAAAAGTTGGTGGCCAACCATGGCCTGTGGTGGTCGGAATTTGCCAAAAACAACGGGATTTGACTTTCGTTTTTATGGGATTTGAAGGAGTTTGGGTTGACGATTGATGAAGGGCCTGAAGCGATGTTGCAGAGGAGAGAGAGGGCTTCATTTTTGCTTCGGGTCGGAGGGTCTGATATTGTCGGTGGTGGTCGGTGGTGGGAGTTGAATTGAGGCAAAGTTTTGGGTTTGTTTTCACAAGTGACGGTCGATTTACTTCAATTTCCGGCGACTGGAGGGGTATCGGGGTCGGGGATCTAAAGTAGAAACTTGGGTGGTGAGGTGACCTTTCGATCTGAGGTGGTGCGGCGCCTCACGGCGGCCTGGGGCGACGATATTCTGGAGTTGAACAGAAAACGTTCGAGGGGCGATTCCGGCGGTTTTACGGTGATTGGGGGGTCAGACCCGAGGGCGGCGGCGTGTCTCGGAGTGGCGGTTTTGATGGGACCCTTGGTCGGAGTTCCGGTGATCCCGGGAGGCGGCGACAGGCGCGAGAACTGATGTCAGCGAGGTGACGATGGAAAATTCGGGTTTCTGGATTAGCAATTGGGGAAAATGCGTGGGAGGTTAGTAACGAGGTTAAGGGGAGCTGACGTGGACAATAATAGAAGGGTAATTATTAATTTATTTTCAGTTAGCCTAATTAATTATTGTTAAATTTATACAAACTTTAAAATACAATATATTATTCATACGTTAATGAAATTCAGTGAAAACGGATCCGTTGGGATCGTGGCGACGGAGGCTACGCATACACGCTGGTCCGGTCAGAAACTGAAGCAGTTGGAATTTCGTGTAATTTTAAACGTTGTTTAAAATTATATGAAAGTGACGCTGAAATCATCGACTGAAATTAACTGGTGAGTTAATTCTCACACTTCTCTGGACCGCTATGATGTGATAAATCCATATAATGTAAAATATCCTTTATATTGGTTGATTGGTTGCTATTGGTTGCTATTGTTTGATTGCTTGACGCTATTTATTCATCATTTTTTGCGTTACATTAATGAAACCATTTCGTATGTTATTATCCAATATTACTGTGATATGTGATGCAGGGAAGAACAGGTAGGAGGAATCAAACCAGATTCCTCAAATTTATCGTGTGTTATTTATTATTTATATTATTCATACATACGAATTATTTACACCAGAATGATATTGAAACCTGTTCAAAATGAATGGATGTTAATCATGGTGTGATATTAATCAATCGACAGTACTGATTAAGTGATGGTTTAAAATCCATTGGTTATGGTGTCGTTTTACCGTTAGGCGAACTGATGAAGATTTTAGTTATAAATTTATTTTATAACTAAAAAATGAAATTTTAAGTGGTTTTATAAAATTTAATTAAAATAGAAGTTTTTATAAATATATTTACATTTATAACCATGGTTTATAAAAGAAGTTATTAAATGTTTTTTTAAAATGAATTATTATGTCATAAATGATTAGAAATGGCAAAATCTAATATAAAGATTAGGAAAAATTGAATAAATGTTTTACAAAACAATCGAATGATATTTTTAAATTAATTAAGCTATTAATTAATTTAAAAAGGGAGACGATGAATGGAAATCAGTTAATGGTTAACTGATGTTGACGGTCGACAAAAGAGACTGTTTAAATAAAGTTGACAATTGGGTTGATTTGATTTTAATTAATCAAATCGATAGTTTTTGAATATTCATTAAACTTAATGAATATTGTTAGAAGTTAGTTAATCGTTGATTAACGATGTTTTAAAAAATGATTATCAAGTTAATTTTGTTAAAAAATTAATTATTATTTAATGAGCTTTTAAAAATGATTAATTATCCTATTTTTAGTGAATAATGGAATGAACCACTTTTAAAGTGGCAAACTTTGAAGTAAGTTATTATTTCAAATAATGATAATTAAAGAGATTTTTTTAAGGGTAATTAAAAAGTGATAAAATAGGAATAAGTTGATTAAGATTTAGTAAGAGTTTTATAAGAAGATTATAATCCGGGTTTATAAACAAAGTGGGTAAAAGTGACTCGTAAATTAATAAGAGAATTCCAAGAAAAAGTCTACTTAATTAAGTAAGGTTAGTTGGTTAAAATGAGACTAAAAGGCGTTGGTAAATATTTACTTAATAAATTAAGTAAAGGAGTACAAGGGAATTACCAATGTAAGAAAAAAGGGTATAATACCATATTGGGATCTAATGGCAAATAATGTTTTGTCGAGAAAGTTAATTAATTGGGGATGGGAATCTGAATGTAAAGTGGGTTTTTAAATAAAAGGAAATGGTATTTAAAATCATAATAAATGGGAATGGAAATGATATATGAGATTTCGAGTTGCAAACTTTTATTATCTTGCGATGAAAGCGTTGTCGGGCATGGTCTGAGAGGTAATTAAAATACACCAACTTGGACGGCTTCGCTATTACCAAAAGATGGTATTGGTTTGTAGTGATAGAGGATGTTGAAAATAATTTGTTGAGGAAGATATTACAAATATTAATCTGTAATGGTTTAGAAAGTGGAATAAAACCATTGGGTTTAAAATAAGCAGTGTACCATTTAGGGTCAGAAACAGAATATGATATTACTTATATAATGTGATTAAAATGTGTACTATTGACCAAGTAATAAAATGGTATGCTTCTGACAAGTGCGCGTGTTCACATAATTAAGTCGATAAAGTTTAGATTTCATAGAAGCTGAGAATAAAGAGTGATATTGGGTTCGAAATAGAATTGTATATAAAATTATAATTTTCATATAAGCGCGGTAGTTTAAAAGATAATAAAATCATTTAAAGTGATATTATAAGAAGTATGTTACTTGATGGTTAACCATATAAAATTGGTAATGAAACTTACATCGTTTGGTTAAGTATGTATATATATATATATATATATATATATATATATATATATATATATATATAACGATCATTCCAAATGGTAATAGAAATGTAAAGAGGTTTATGAAGCTATAGCGATGTGTTTTTCAAAGACAAGAGAATACCGAAAGGGCCTTAAGGATTGAAACGATGTTTTCAAAGATAAAGAGAAATAAAGATGATGTTATTGAATTATATAAAGAATATTTCCGAACAAAGGAAATAAAAGTAAACAAATTATTCGAAAGCGAGGATTGATTAATAATTTCAAAATAATGAATCAGAAAAGTTTTGTCGAGATAAGATTATGAAATCGATGAAATAGTTAATGAAGTGTTTTAATACAAACGACCTGAGATGCCAATGTACTTAACAACACTGTTAAGATTTGATAGTTAAACAACCGACTATCAAATAAATTATTCCATTGGACTTTTTGACGTGTTGTTTCGAAGAGACCGGGATGGGAACTAGACCCAAAACCACTTCGAATCAACTGTGTGAACGCAACTAATGTGAAAGCTATAAAGATGGAGCATTGAAGACCATAGATATTCATAAATGGAAGAACCACTTACAATTTCTGAGTCGACGCAGAGATATATTCGGGTTATGTCATGGTTGGAATCTACGGATTGCAAGGACTTCTCGCTACTGATCCTTGGGGTGATTCCTATATAGGATGCGGTAAGAGGGTGCCTTCGGTTCATTCTGTTCCTGGATGACTTGTATGGACGAGTGTCTGACAGAGTATTTCCAGATGGTCATGTATATTGATTTCTTCAAACGTGCCCAGTGTATTTTTGAGGACGTCAATTAGTGATTTGACGGATCTGACGATGTGGCATTCAAAGTGATGTGTTGATCTAAAAAGTAAGAAAATCCTAGCCTCAAGCCTCATCAACCGTGAAATGACAAAAATCGGGCAGGCAGCATGGCTATGTGGGTCGCTCCCATTAGGGTGTATAATCACCTATCTAGAGAAATTCCTTTTGCTTCTTTAATCTATCGATGCTGTCCCTTTTCGGGAAACGGTGGTTTGAGCCCAACCGTTGGTGATATACATTCGATAAACTCAAGCGAAATGAGTGGTCGATCATGTGTGGGCCGGGTTGCAAGACGTTCTTGTGGAACCCAGTGTATTCGCCTCTAGAGATACACTATCAGCAGGTGGTCCCATACCTTGTCATAGTCGGAATCCAGTTTCCAATAAGCGCACACGGTTTTGATTATATACTATATATGTAGAGCGTGAGATGCAAGCGTTCTGCTAATTTGTTATTTATTTGTGGTTAGACACTATTATAATATTAGAAAAGATATTGATTTCAAAAATGTTTTGGGTTATAGTAAGGTAAAAACCGTCCGTGTTTATGTGTGGACCGGTCTTACTATTATCCTGTTATTTCAAAAGGATTTCCAAAGTTAAACAAGTTGTTCTTGATGTGAATTTATCACTGAAAGTATTTCAGACTGACCCGGTGAATTTTGCTTTGCTTCAAATGTGCTCGGGTCAGACCGAGTATATTTACAGGTTAGATTTTTCTTGGAGTTTTAGGAGTTGGAAGCATGAGGCTTCACCGTTAGTTATTCAAAGTTATTTCCGCTGTGTTTGATATATGATGTACTCTGATGATTGGTATGTATCTATATATACAAAAGTTCTTTTGTATAAAGAGTTGGATATATTATATTTGATTCGTTCCGCTGTGAGATTCTGATGTGTTCTTCTTCTTTCTTCTATTCTAACATTTCTTTCTTTCTTTTCTCATCCTCTAACTTCTTTCTATTAACAGTCGAGGTTCGATACTTGGATTTTTGGCAAGTGATACGGGGTTATGTATTATTTTCAAAAATTCGAGCGTCGAATTTTTTCCCGGGCCGTTACAATTGGTATCAGAGATATTGGTTTAGTGATAACCTTGGCTCTGTGGTATAACTCAGTAGAGATTGCGTCAGTGATACCCTAGATTGAGTTTTGTGTGTGTGTGTGTGTGTATATATATATATATATATATATATATGAGAGCGCGTATTTGTAATTGAATATAATTTTTTTTTAAATATTTTGTGAAGAGGGTAAATGAAATAATTTTGCCCAAATTATATTTTGTTTAGAAACGAAATTATTTTATCGAATTTTTGAGATATCTTATTGTTCGATTGATCTGATTGGAATTAAAACCAAATGTGGAATTCGACTTGACTTAGTTGAGTCGAGTTAAATCAGAATTGGATATAGTGTTGGAATTGAATAAAATACACTTGGAATTTGGTAATCGAACTAATAATTGAATAAGAAATCAATTTGATATGAACCAATTGATAGTGGGACATGTTAAACCATAGTGAAAACAAACAAGAAATAGTACTGTTGAATCTGAATGATTTGGTTGGATTGTTTTGCCTTGTTTGTTTGTTCGTTTGGATGTTGGATGGTTTGTATAGAATTCAGCAATGGTTAAATTTAAAAATTGAATAAATTAAAAGTTAAGTAAATAAAATTCAGTATAATAAGTTGATTGGAAACCAAATGATTTAACCCAATAATGATGCCAAGTGTTGGATTTTGGGGATTTGTGTAATCACATGTATATCAATGGAATACTATTTCATATATTGTTACTTACCTGGTAAATGCAGTTAAGTACAGGTATGAGACAGCTTCTGAGGATAGAATTGGATTGCGTAGATTGCTATAAATTGAGAATTTTACTTGATAACGCTCGCAAAAAGGTACGCCTATGCCAAATATAAATTTTTGGGTTTTGATTTGGGTTTTAAGATTTGATTTTTGGATTTTTCGACCATGAGAGTCGACGTATATATTTCTTGAGCCTGAAATATTGCAGATGTCCCTCGGTGCAGGGGAGACTCTACTGAAATTTTTCCAAAATTTAAGGTATTATAATTTTTTTGAAGATTTGTGAAAATTTTATTATCAGAGATAAATTAGTTTTAAAACCGATCAAATTAGTTTTGAAATAAAACCATGTTTAATTAAATATTTTTGTAAAGATAATGAGGTTGTAGCATTCTTTCTGCCTTAGCAATTTCGGGGACGAAATTATTTTAAGGGGGAAGGAATGTAACGACCCGTATTTTCTCGCCAATTTTTTAAATTATTTTATTTATTTAAAAGGTCAGTTTGAATTTAAATAATTGAATTTAACTATTTTGAATATTTAATTTAAATAATATAATATAATATTTTTATTCCATAATATTGGGAAATTGTTGAATTTGCCGTATAATGTGAATCGGCAAAATATAGAGGGTTAATATTGTATATATTGAAAATATATTGAAAATGTATGCAATTCTGGTCGTGTTTGACCAATTATAATATTTTATTATTTTTATATTGAAGTATTTTAAAATTGGTTTATTTTAATTTAAATTGGACCCTTTAAAAGGGACTTTATTCAACGACCTCTGTTTTCGACGAAACAAATTTACTGGACCGTAACAATAAATTATTGCTAGATTTCAATTTGCGCGTCAATCGGGGTTATTTTGTGAGCGTGGCAAAATTAAATGCAAATAAAAACGACCAATTGGAGTTAAACGAGCACCGTTTGAGCAAACGGACTCGGAATTTGATGAAACAAGATTCATTAGGGCCGTAACGTTAAATTATACTGTGCCGTCCATTTTCGTAGTGAGCGGGATTTGTATGTAACCACAGTAATCAATAAACAGTATTGAAAATAACGATAAGCACGAAATAAAAATCGTTAGTCGTTGTCAGTAAAATATCCTCAGTCACATCAAAATAAATTAATTATATTTCCTCACTATATATACACGTTCAGCCTAAAACCCATTTCAGCAGCCTCCTCTCCAATTTCGTCTAAAATTTGCAAATAAGTCCCTATTCACTAAACAATTTATATCTTTGAATCAGAGAGGAATTTGCCATGGGAACCTGAAGCAAAGTGATAGATCTGGTCAAGGTCGAGCTGCCGACAAAAGTTGGTGGCCAACCATGGCCTGTGGTGGTCGGAATTTGCCAAAAACAGCGGGATCTGACTTTCGTTTTTACGGGATTTGAAGGAGTTTGGGTTGACGATTGATGAAGGGCCTGAAGCAATGTTGTAGAGGAGAGAGAGGGCTTCATTTTTGCTTCGGGTCGGAGGGTCAGATATTGTCGGTGGTGGTCGGTGGTGGGAGTTGAATTGAGGCAAAGTTTTGGGTTTGTTTTCACAAGTGAAGGTCGATTTACTTCAATTTCCGGCGACTGGAGGGGTATCGGGATCTGAAGTAGAAACTTGGGTGGTGAGGGGACCTTTCGATCTGAGGTGGTGCGGCGCCTCACGGCGGTCTGGGGTGGCGATATTCTGGAGTTGAACGGAAAATGTTTGAGGGGCAATTCCGGCGGTTTTACGGTGATTGGGGGGTCAGACCCGAGGGCGGCGACGTGTCTCGGAGTGGTGGTTTTGATGGGACCCTTGATCGGAGTTCCGGTGATCCCCAGAGGCGGCGGCAGGCGCGAGAACTGATGTCAGTGAGGTGACGACGGAGAAATCGGGTTTCTGGATTGGCAATTGGGGAAAACGCGTGGGAGGTTAGTGACGAGGTTAAGGGGAGATGACGTGGACAATAATAGAAGGGTAATTATTAATTTATTTTCAGTTAGCCTAATTAATTATCGTTAAATTTATAAAAACTTTAAAATATAATATCTTATTCATACGTTAATGAAATTCAGTAAAAACGGATCCGTTGGGATCACGGCGACGGAGGCTACGCATACACGCTGGTCCGGTCAGAAACTGAAGCAGTTGGAATTTCGTGTTATTTTAAACGCTATTTAAAATTATATGAAAGTGACGCTGAAATCATCGACTGAAATTAACTGGTAAGTTAATTCTCACACTTCTCTGGACCGCTATGATGTGATAAATCCATATAATGTAAAATATCCTTTATATTGGTTGCTACTGGTTGCTATTGTTTGATTGGTTAACGCTATTTATTCGTCATTTTTTGCGTTACATTAATGAAACCATTTCGTATGTTATTATCCAATATTACTGTGATATGTGATGCAGGGAAGAACAGGTAGGAGGAATCAAACCAGATTCCTCAAATTTATTGTGTGTTATTTATTATTTATATTATTTATACATACAAATTATTTACCCCATAATGATATTGAAACCTGTTCAAAATGAATGGATGTTAATCATGGTGTGATATTAATCAATCGACAATATTGATTAAGTGATTGGCAGTGATGGTGTAAAATCCATTGGTTATGGCGTCGTTTTACCGTTAGGCGAACTGATGAAGATTTTAGTTATAAATTTATTTTATAACTAAAAATGAAATTTTAAGTGGTTTTATAAAATTTAATTAAAATAGAAGTTTTTATGAATATATTTACATTTATAACCATGGTTTATAAAAGAAGTTATTAAATGTTTTTTTTAAAATGAATTATTATGTCATAAATGATTGGAAATGGCAAAATCTAATATAAAGATTAGGAAAAATTGAATAAATGTTTTACAAAACAATCGAATGATATTTTTAAATTAATTAAGCTATTAATTAATTTAAAAAGTGAGACGATGAATGGAAATCAGTTAATGGTTAACTGATGTTGACGGTCGACAAAAGAGACAGTTTAAATAAAGTTGACAATTGGGTTGATTTGATTTTAATTAATCAAATCGATAGTTTTTGAATATTCATTAAACTTAATGAATATGGTTAGAAGTTAGTCAATCGTTGATTAACTATGTTTTTAAAAAATGATTATCAAGTTAATTTTGTTAAAAAGTTAATTATTATTTGATGAGCTTTTAAAAATGATTGATTATCCTATTTTTAGTGAATAATGGAATGAACCACTTTTAAAGTGGCAAACATTGAAGTAAGTTATTATTTTAAATAATGATAATTAAAGAGATTTTTTAAGGGTAATTAAAAAGTGATAAAATAGGAATAAGTTGATTAAGATTTAGTAAGAGTTTTGTAAGAAGATTATAATCCGGGTTTACAAACAAAGTGGGTAAAAGTGACTCGTAAATTAATAAGAGAATTCCAAGAAAAAGTCTACTTAATTAAGTAAGGTCAGTTGGTTAAAATGAGACTAAAAGGCGGTAAATATTTACTTAATAAATTAAGTAAAGGAGTACAAGGGAATTACCAATGTAAGAAAAAAGGGTATAATACCATATTGGGATCTAATGGCAAATAATATTTTGTCGAGAAAGTTACTTAATTTAGGGATGGGAATTTAAATGTAAAGTGGGTTTTTAAATAAAAGGAAATGGTATTTAAAATCATAATAAATGGGAATGGAAATGATATATGAGATTTTCGAGTTGCAAATTTTTATTGTCTTGCGATGAAAGCGTTGTCGGGCAAGGTCCGAGAGGTAATTAAAATACCCCAACTTGGGCGGCTTCTCTATTATCAAAAGATGGTATTGGTTTGTAGTGATAGAGTATGTTGAAAATAATTTGTTGAGGAAGATATTATAAATATTAATTTGTAAAGGATTAGAAAGTGGAATAAAACCATTAGGTTTAAAATAAGCAGTGTACCATTTAGGGTCAGAAACGGGATATGATTTTACTTATATAATGTGATTAAAATGTGGTACTATTGACCAAGTAATAAAATGGTATGCTTCTGACAAGTGCGCGTGTTCACAGAATTAAGTCGATAAAGTTTAGATTTCATAGAAGCTGAGAATAAAGAGTGATATTGGGTTCGAAATAGAATTGTATATAAAATTATAATTTTCATATAAGCACAGTTGTTTTAAAGATAATAAAATCATTTAAAGTGATATTATAAGAAGTATGTTACTTGATGTTATGTTAACCATATAAAATTTGTAATGAAACTTACATCGTTTGGTTAAGTATGTATATATATATATATATATATAACGATCGTTCCAAATGGTAATAGAAATGTAAAGAGGTTTATGAAGCTATAGCGATGTGTTTTTCAAAGACAAGAGAATACAGAAAGGGTCTTAAGGTTTGAAACGATGTTTTCAAAGATAAAGAGAAATAAAGATGATGTTATTGAATTATATAAAGAATATTTCCGAACAAAGGAAATAAAAGTAAACAAGTTATTCGAAAGCGAGGATTGATTAATTATTTCAAAATAATGAATCAGAAAAGTTTTATCTAGATAAGATTACGAAATCGATGAAATTGTTAATGAAGTGTTTTAATATAAACGACTTGAGCTGCTAATGTACTTAACAACATTGTTAAGATTTGATAGTTAAACAACCGACTATCAAATAAATTATTCCATTGGACTTTTTTACATGTTGTTCCGAAGAGACCGGGATGGGAACTAGACCCAAAACCACTTCGAACCAACTGTATGAACGCAACTAATGTGGAAGCTATAAAGATGGAGCAATGAAGACCATAGATCTTCATAAATGGAAGAACCATTTATAATCTCTGAGTCGACGCAGAGATATACTGGGGTTCTGTCATGGTTGAAATCTACGGATTGCAAGGACTTCTCGCTACTGATCCTTGGGGTGATTCCTATATAGGATGCGGTAAGAGGGTGCCTTCGGTTCATCCTGTTCCTAGATGACTTGTATGGACGAGTGTCTGACAGAGTATTTACAGATGGTCACGTATATTGCTTCAAACGTGCCCAGTGTATTTTTGAGGACGTCAATTAGTGATTTGACGGATCTGACTATGTGGCATTCAAAGTGATGTGCTAATCTAAAAAGGAAGAAAATCCAAGCCTCAAGCCTCATCAACCGTGAAATGAATAAAATCGGGCAGGCAACATGGCTATGTGGGTCGCTCCCATTATGGTGTATAATCACCTATCTAGAGAAATTCCTTTTGCTTCTTTAATCTATTGATGCTGTCCCTTTTCGGGAAACGGTGGTTTGAGCCCAACCGTTGGTGATATACATTCAATACACTCAAGCGAAATGAGTGGTCGGTCATGTGTGGGCCGCGTTGCAAGATGTTCTTGTGGAACCCAGTGTATTCGCCTCTAGAGATACACTATCGGCAGGTGGTCCCATACCTTGTCATAGTCGGAATCCAATTTCCAATAAGCGCCCGCGATTTTGATTAAGAGCGTGAGATGCAAGCGTTCTGCTAATTTGTTATTTATTTGTGGTTGATAGACACTATTATAATATCAGAAAAGATATTGATTTCAAAAAGGTTTTGGGTTATAGTAAGGTAAAAACCGTCCGTGTTTATGTGTGGACTGGTCTTACTTTTATCCTGTTATTTCAAAAGGATTTCCAAAGTTAAACAAGTTGTTCTTGATGTGAATTTATCACTGAAAGTATTCCAGACTGACCCGGTGAATTTTCCTTTGCTTCAAATGTGCTCAGGTCAGACCGAGTATATTTACAGGTTAGATTTTGCTTGGAGTTTCTGGAGCTGGAAGCAGGAGGATTCACCATTAGTTATTCAAAATTATTTCCGCTGTGTTTGATATATGATGTACTCTGATGATTGGTATGTATCTATATATACAAAATTTCTTTTGTATAAAAGGTTGGATATATTATATTTGATTCGTTCCGCTGTGAGATTCTGATGTGTTCTTCTTCTTTCTTATATTCTAACATTTCTTTCTTTCTTTTCTCACCCTCTAACTTCTTTCTATTAACAATCGGGGTTCGATACTTGGATATTTGGCAAGTGATACTGGGTTATGTATTATTGTCAAAAATTCGAGCGTCGAATTTTTTCTCGGGCCGTTACACTAAGCTAAAAAATTTAAATTGGTTATGATTTTCCGGGTTGTTACAATATATATATATATATATATATATATATATATATATATATATATATATATATCCAATTCGAACCAAATTTCAATACACTTCTACTTTATATTTGATTTGGCTTAAATTACCTTTCATTCTCATATTGGTTTTATTATTCCAATATTTTTATCAGTTAAATTAATTATCACACATCACAACTAACAATCAATTAGTTGATTAGCTATTCAAATATATATAACTTTTATATACTTAAATCATATTTTCAATGCCGAGTCACAAGCAATAAACTCCAGCTAAGTTTTTTGTTCTCACACCAGTCAATTGGAAATATATAGATATCCCACTTTCGAAACTCGAAAATAAATACTGATGATGTGGCCACATCATAAGAAACATCCGCGGAAAACTAGAGTGTGATTTTATATCTACCCAATATATTTGAGACTTCAGATGTATGTTAATTACACATATATTCAAAATCTTCTTATACTCGATAGTCCAAAATCAAATAAAATATTTAAATCTTATTAATAAGATATAAATTTCAAAACTAAATTTGTTTTTATAATTAACACTCTTCAAACTCATTCTAGGGAATTATTAACCCTATCTTTAAGGAGTTACTCTTATAAGATGTTACTAATCTTATCTCTGATGAATTATTTTGCTTGGTTCTAATATGTGTTGTAACTCAAACTTTGTAAACCAAAACTCTGATACCAAATATAGCGACCCGAAATTCTGGCAGGCTTGAACCGAACAAGAAGACGGATTGTTTTGAGGACACGACGCATCAGAACATAGAACAAAAGAACATTTCATTGCTTTTACAATAATTTACATCAGAGTATAAGATATCAGAGTACAAATAATAATATACAGCGGAGAAAAATATTAGAGATTAATAAATTTCAAAACAGCGGTGATCAGCATTGAAATATGTTAATTTATGCACCTATATTTATCTTTTTGTATATAAATAATTATTACGTTGGGTATTATTTTGTTGTTTTTATAGATATGTTGTCCAAACCTCATTCAGCCTTAAAAGTGAAGAATATATGCCATTTACTTGAAGAATTGCATAAGAGCTTTCATTGGAGGCTAGATGTGTTCATATTGGTCATATTAGAAGAAGATAGGTAGAAAAGATTTCTAAAGATGTCATTAGAGGCTGTTTGTGTTCAAATTAGTCACTTTAGGAGGAGATTGGTGGAAAATATCTTTTGAGATTTGCTATTGGACTACAATCTTTGATGAGAAGGCCCATTAGAGGATTAGGGTTTCCAATTCACCTATAAAAGCATATGTATACCCATTGTAATAGTTATCCATTATTATGTACTTCTTTTCTCCATTAATAAAGTTTTCTTTTACTTTTCAGCATTTTTATTTTTTAGCAATTAGTGTTGTCTACACAATTAGATTTGGTAGAGCATTATTTGTATTTTTCACTTATTTTCATTAGCGATTGACCGTCTGATTAGATTCAGCGGTAATCCTAATTTATTTTCTGTTAGTTATTTAATTTCTGCAATTTTAATTTCTGTCTTTTTTATTGCTTTCCTAGGTCATATTAGATTGAATACAGATTTGATTAGATTCAGATCTTATTCAATTCAATAATAGCTTTATTGTTTTTTAACCGAATCTCCAAATTTCGTCTAGATCGCCCAATAAATTATATAAATAATTTAATTTAATTTACCTCCCTATGATTTGACCTGCATATTACACGATCTGTGCGCTTGCAATATTATTACATAATTCACGCTTTTCTAATTCTTAGAAAGCGTCGATAAAGTTTTTGGCGCCGTTGCCAGGGATCAAACCCGAGTCACCCGCGTGACAGGCGGGAATACTCACCACTATACTACGGAATATAATACATGAATATGATGTGCAGTGGAAAAAATCAACTATAACAGCTATAAGAAATACATGGATTCAAAGCATTCCAGAGTATAGCTCCAACCGTAATCCAGGATCCTATTAAATAGAAATCTGCAAAACCAAAACTACTAGCTGACCGTGTGGAAAATATGGGCACCCAGAGTTTAGGTGGAAAACAATAAACTCCAGGTTAGTCATGAACTGGTGTGAGAATTAAAGCAATTAGTAACTTTTATTTAAAGTTGGGGAAATCACGCGACCGCGTTGTACAACACGGAACAGGTTTATGAATACCAATTTAAAAACAACACAACGCTTTTTGAAAAAATGAAGCTATTATAAGACTCAGGTCCCATCACACATGCAACACAAACCAGAGCATAGAGTTTTACCTTATAATAGCCAAATATGCTTGATATACGAAATTTATCTTTCACTATTATTAGTGCATAATGTAATATAAATGTATCAATCCTAGACGACATAGTACCATATATTATGTCGCCATATAGGTTTACAACTAAAACCGTAAAATCACGTATTGAAAATTGGGTTCCCATCTATGAATCGAGGTAAGGGATCTTCCTCATCCGACTTCGGGACACTCTAGCATATGTCCCAGGGGACACAACATGTATCCCTTGGAGCGGCATAGTCGGTCAGCCGTCTCTGATTAGTTATACCATAAACGATACGTTCCCCGGTCCTATCGGACCTATCACCTGGTCAGTACGTCGACCATCTTGGTTAGTATGTCGACCATCAAAGGCCTTGTGCAACCAAATCCGAGGTACCTTGCTTTCATCATCCAACATCCATATAAGTAAAATGTCTAGACTCCATATCATGACATCACTCATAGCTAGAAGGCAACGTATGTCCATTTCTCTACGATCCTTCATCCCGTTTTTGGTTCATACCAGGGTGTGAAGCTATCGAATTAACGCTACAAAAAACTGTGCTACATTAAAACTATGCTTTGATCATCAACCACGAATCCCTGATTTTCAATAAAAGCTTTTGTCCATGCAACTCAGCATGCCACATTGTCGATCCATACCTTATCATTGATGTCTACCAATGTATAACCTCTAAGCTCGTATGTCTCAGAGAAAGGTGTTAAGCAAAGAGAATAAATTCTCCGCCACCAATCAGATATATATATATATATATATATATATTTAGCAGAGATCAACGATTACAGGACTAAGTACAATGTTAGACATGCAACCCATCTGCAAGTCCTTTCTGAGTCCGAACGAATTGGGTGGCACCTTATTCCTCGTCCCATATACCCATTACAGGAGAAAGTCCCTTGCATATCTAGTCGATCCCCAAGTACGTCTGGACGACCACCAGTTATAACCTCGTCTTGGGTGTACCTCCCAAGCGAGACACCGGTAATCATCTTAACAGTGTAAAGATCTCTGGTCTTCAACCACCATCTTTAAATCTTCGACTTTTAATCGTCGTAACAATTATTCAGATTGGGTTAAACCGGTCATTTTGAATAACTCACGTATCTTATAATCAAGTGATATAAAAATACTTCCTACGCCTCATTCCAATACAGAATATTCTTTTATTCAAATATTCTCGTCTTGGGAAAGATTCTCATTAATTTTATCAAAGATTATCTCTTTTAAAATTATTGCTTAATCAATTCCTTGGAAATCATTTCAAAAGATGTTGTAATATCTTTCGCAACATAAACTAGATTAAGCTTTATAAAACTAGTCGGGATTATCGAGCTTTACCGAAGTAATCATTCATTTTATTATCCCAATCCCAACTTATTCATCCCATGGAGCCAAACTGGTGGTACTCCATATCTAACACTCATTGTGTTATTAGTAAATTTAATTACCATTTATTGTTTCAAATCTAATTAAAGATTTAACTATCGCATGGAGTAAAACTGATGGTACTTCATTCTCAAAGACTTCTTGAATTTGGTAAATTTAATTACTCATTCACATTTCAATCTTATTAAAGATCCAATAAACTCCAACTTATTTTTAATCTTCAAAAACCATTATTTAATGATTATTCAACTTAGGAAATTAATCCTGTCTTTAATTGGGTTAAAGAACGAATGTCGTTTAAAACATCGCTCATGTTAAACCCAAAAATCAACTTCCATTAAAATGGAAACCTCACGGAAATCAGATCGGTCGTAATCGATATAAATTTCCATATCAGGCTAATGCTATAATGGGATAACGGCAAAGCCTTTTAAATTCCATATGTAGTACAGGTCTTCCTCCATGGATGTTCATCTCGATTATTACTAAATCAAATTCCAACTTAATGTATTAAATTGGAAAACTTTACTTTGGAAAATATCATTAAATCTTAATTAAAAGATTTATAAATTCCAAATCATAACTTCACCATTAATTAGGTTAATGAACTAATGTCATTTAAAACACAGTTCACAATAAACCCAAAATCAACTTCGAAAACTATTCCAATTAAATCAATTAATTGGAAAACTTCATTAATCTTAGTTAATAGATTTATTCTTTTCTCAACCGGGTTTAAGAACAGTATTTTTAGATGTACCATTCACAACAAATTCAAAATCCAATTTGATATTAAATACAAGGCTTTGAATAGAGATCATATCGGCTTATATTCAACATCTAATTTTGAAACCAACTGATATCGTATCGGGAATAACGATATCTATATCTTCCAAATTCCTCATAGATATTCGTATAATCACGAAATCCAATACCGAAATATCCGAAGATATTTTCCATTTAAATCCTTTCCACTTTATATTTTGGTAAACTCTGGTTATTTTAAAACTATTTCAATTCCTCTCAGATCTTTACTCAAGTTGGTAAACAACTTATTTAGATAAAAAATGTCTTTTATCTTTTTAGAACGTGGAATATTTCATACAAAATCATTTCAAATCATTTATTTTGATTTATCATAATTTATTCATATTTTTAATAATTTTAATAAGGCCCTTACAGTTGGTTTCTAATATCGGCAACCGAACTACATCCATAGCGACTTTTTCCAAAATTGATTTGGACTTATCTTAAAATCAAACCATTGGAATTCAAAAAAATTTATTTTATTAGAAATCTCATTTCAAGGCGAACCCAATGGTTCCGGTTTAAGGAGAATCTGACAGACAAATCTCCCGGTACATCAAATCGAAGTTACGGGTTGACATTTGCGAACTGTCGCTGTGCAATGCATTCTATTCAAGCCCGAATTCGGTTTATAATTAATAATAAAATCGAAAACATTTCCAAAATGATTTATAAATATAATAAATTATTCAACTACCACTTGAAATTTCATTTCAATCATTTTACTTCAAAATCAAATATCTTCATTTTAAGCCATTATATTATATATAATAGATTTCGTTAATTTCCAATCAAAATTTATTGTATAAAACATTTGTAAATTTGTTTAAATACGATTTCAACTTCCATTTCAAATTTAAATCAAAATTGAACATCTCATATTATTATAATCTTAAAATAATATTATTTTCAAAAAATTCGATTTTGAAATCCAATATTCTCGGTATCCATTATAATTTTATAACCTTTATGCCCATCCAAAATTGGACATCAAAATCAAACTTTGCTTCTTCACTGAATATTATATTAAAATATTCGTTATTTTTGAATTGGAATGAGACTTAATCAATTTCCATATAATATAATTTATATAGATTTCATACATCGCATGTCTTTAACAATAGTAATAAACATTCAATTCACATCCAGAGTGCATCTAAAACAATATAATAATTAAATAATTTAATAACGTTTACAACGGTTTGTCAATCAATTGATTGACATACAGCTACACATAAGGGAGATGTGTGAATCAAATATCATCTTATCACCCGTGCGGGGTTTTCATCCAATGAATAATCTATAAATAAATTATTTATTCATTCTAAGTGATAATAAATAAATACGTTAACATAAACAAGTCTTTTGACTTTTAAATGGATGTTTAATCCAATTTCATCTATCACAAAAATATTTTAATAATGTTTTTAACATGTTAATTAACTCAGAATTACATTCACAACATATCACAATATATCATCCATTCATCCATATGGTTTTCAAACAATTTATGATGTGAGATACCATATACCATATAACAAGTTATGATAAATTAATCAAACATTGCAATCACAGGTAATCAATATATATTCAGTTATAAAATAGAATAACTGTTTAAATTATTTGAGTGAGTTATCACATTGATCGGATAGAAATCGTTATAAAATGATTGTTTTAGTTAAATTAAATAGCGCGCTTAATTCAGTCAAAATTTGTAACTTGCTCCATTTCTATTCTGGTTTGTTATATTACGTAAATCTTGACAATGCGATTCCAATGCATCAAGTTTTACGCGATTCTGACATCGTTTGCAAAAGTTATGGATGTTCAAACATTTAATTACATAAATTTACTAACCAAATTCAATTAATTAAAATTAATTATATAGCTAAGGGATTTAAACCTTTCTCCTTCCTCGTTTTGCCTATACTGAGAAAAACCCATCCATCACCATGGAAAAACCACCTATGAATGCCTTTGGACATCGTCAGAACCAAATCAGTGAGTACCATGTCAACCGGCTTGCTTTCGCCTCCCCACACTTGAACCATTGTCGAGATTAGTTGCACCACGAACGCCCGTTGTTTGAATGAAAAATTCGAGCAACATAGGATATGAAAATTCATCATAACTGTCTGATTGTGAAGGTCTGAATTTTCACTTTAGTTTTTGTTTTAGGGTTGAGATCTAATCCAAATTGGATTAGGGAGGATTAAGGAATCAAAATTGGATCGTTATGGCCATTGAAACAACCCGGATACGGCTGTACTGAGTGGAATTAAGGTTTCGGTTTTAAAGGGGACATTTATACCTTATCATGTAATAATATTTTATTATCTAATTTTACTTCATGATAAAATTTTGTGTTCGAACTCCAAATGAGACCCAACGACTTTCACCTCTAACTAAATACCCTCATTTCGAACACAATGGGATATATTTCGTAAGCTGATTCGACTGTTTTAATTAGTTTTTATCAAAATTAAAATATAACGTTAAATATTGAATTTGAACGTACGTTTTAATTTGCCACGACCACATACTGACCCCAAAAATTGCGAAATATGAAATCTAGCTATGATTTACAAGAACAGTTCTAATGAACATGGTTTCGTCAAACTTGGAGACTGTTTGAAAAATGGTCTAATTTTTAGCTTACTATTTTACAACTAAAATTGAACACATGTTTAAATTTACCACACTTACAGTTGAATTCCAATTGACTTGAAATTGTAAACCTGATAATAATTTGACGTTCCGGATCCAACAAAATTAGTTTCGTCGAAAACGGCGATCGCTTGCAAAATGACTATTTTATGGGCTTAAATAATATTAAAATATTGATAAATTCCATAGCGACTCTTTTAAAATTTAAATTGGCTATCACTTACAATCCATAACATGAAATCTAAAATTTCCACATTCATTAGAAAGATATAATTAAATAGCTTCTAATGTTTATTATTTTACTGAAATTTGATTTATATAACATTATGTATATTCAATTAAAGTTCAAAACTAAATTTTCAAACTACCGCGACGCTACGAACTCATTTTATATTTATTTTATAAACTTTACATTCAAACTCGTTTTAGAAAAATTTTAAGTCGTTATTTATTAAAATAAATCATTTTAAATATTTAAAATCCATTAAAATCGATTAAAAATTAATCATAAATTGGTTCCAAAATTCAAGGTTGTTACAGCTACCATAAAGCTTCACCGTTCTACATTGTACCACATGAAATGACATCGTTCCTATCTATAGTTTTCTTTGTCTATATATAACACGCGAGACAGCTACATTCTCTGGTTTAAGAAATTCAAGTTGAAACCTTTTCATGGCTTCAAAAATTACAAACTAAAGTTGCGAACTGTTGGGTGGTTGGCGCCTAAGGCGAAGGAGGTGGGGGTCAGCGTGATGATGGAGGGTAGTGGTGGTAGCAGGAGGCGCACAGGACTCGGGTGGCGTCAGACGGCATTGGATTGTCGGACGATCATTGGTGGAAGGCGCAACATGTTTTGGTGATGGGTTTTAGCAGTGGAGACTAGGAGGTGCGAGATCAGAACAGAAAGACAGATGATGGTTGGCGAGGTGGCACTATTGATGATGGGCGGAGGGACTAGCGCGGGTGTTTGGGTAGTCTCTGGTCGACGAACGATGGACGGTAGGTGGTGTTGTGGTCAGTTTTTGAAGTTGTGCTTCGTGCGTGGGTTTGGGGAGAAAGACAGTGTGTGTGGTGATGGGTAATATTGCCCGGAGCGAAGAAATAAATGGGAATAAACTGAATGGCATGGGGGAGAAATATGTATGGACGTGGGCTGGAAATAGGAATATGGGCTTGTGCCTTTATTTCTAAAAAAAGAAAAAAAATGAAAAGAAAAAAATGGTGGGAGGAAAAATTGTTATAAGAATGGAGGTTTACTGGAAGGAAAGTTTATTCTAGGAAAGTTTTCTTTTGAACGAAGCCTGCAAGGGTACAATGAAGACTGGTTCGGTCGGAATTCCTTTGTAATGTAATTAAGTTTGTAATAAATTATGCTGATTTAAAACATAGATAGTCTAATATAAAATTTAGGGTGAAGTAAATTCAATTTAGTAGTTAATATTTAAACGATAATAATAGTGTATATGTTTACAGAATCAGACAAACCATATATCGTTGGGATCGTCTTGATGAGTATGACGTCATGGAACAAATCTGAACGAGATTGGAATGAACCCAATTTTTCTGTTAAATTAAACGCTCGTTTAATATAATTGAAATGAACTGTTTTGGACAACGAATCAACTCAAGGTGAGTTTACTCACTCAGTTTGTCCCACTTATATTTTATATAAGTTGGGTTTAATCTTTGTGTGCTATGGTTGTTTATTGTTGGATGTTTGCTGAATATATTTATATATGATGAATGAACTGATTAAATTAAACGTTCGTTTAATTTAGTTGAAATAAATCGTTATTTTTAACGATTGTAACCAATTGATGTAACTTACACTTTGGTCACGTTTATAATAATATAAACGCATTAAATTAAAAATGGATGCTTGGATTGCTATTATTGATTTACTGTGGAAAATTTTATATACATATATTAAATTGAATGATCTTATTTGAGGTAACCTATTTGGATGCAGAGAAGAATAGGTTGGAGGGATCCAACTGTATTCTTCACCAGTAGTTGTTAAATTTTATTATATTATAATATATGTTGAGATATCGAATTTGTGTTGCAGGGATTGACAGGTTGGAGGAATCCAACATGATTCCTCACTAATGTTGACAATGTTTATCAATATGATTTGTTGTGGTCATTTGGATGTGATACTAGTTAATATTTCATAGTTTGATACTTTGGTAGATACTTATCTCTTTAGTACCGTTGATAAAAGAAAAGATTTTGGAATCAATGTTAAATCGAGTATGAACGTTTATAAAGTTATTTTTATATAAAGATTTGAAATACGGTGTTTGTTTTAAAAATAAATATCGAAGTTTTATTTACATTTTTATAACTATTGAAATTATAAGTTAATGAAATTTCCAAGATATTAACAAATAAATGGTTATGCTATATAAACTAAAAGGAAATGTTAAAAAGACTGCGAAGAGGGGGTTAAGTGGCATAATATAATTTTAAAAGATTTTAATATGTTGAAATGGATTAATTGAATTAGAAGTATACATGAATTGAATTAAAAGATAGGAAGGTGATTTTTATAACTAATGAACGTTTTTGAAAACTTTGTTTTTAAATATACAAAATGTGGTAAAATGAGTTTTCGTGAATGAGATTAGTGAAATAATGAAATTAAAAGTAGAATATGAATGTTGACATATAAATGGGACTTGAGTCGAATACCCAATAAATGAGATTTCCAGACAAGATTGCCAAAAGGAATTATAAATGGAAATATGTATAAACTGAGTTAATGGGGAGTGTTGAATTAATATTTGCAACTAGAAAGCTATTTATAAATGAATGGTTAAGCTGTTTATAAATGAATGGTTAAGCAATTTTTAAATGAATAGATAAGATGTTTATAAATGAAAGGCTACGGATCTATTATGTATTATATTATATGAAAGCGCAGTCTTTTTCGGAAGACCTTTCAGACCAAGATTCTCTAAAAAATTCAAAGCTGACATGTGTACATGTTTTCAATCCTCGCTGTCCAGTAGAATACCCATCGTTAACTTTGGGGATTGTTATTGACACTCCAAATATTGCTAAGGGGGGTCAATTTTTTAAAAAGAAAGAATTTGTTAAGGGGAGTACCAATGTAGAGAGCACCCCCTTAACAAATAAAATTTATTTTACCAAATTAGCCTTCTTTGCAATAATCTCTTTTTTAGTTGTTTATCAATTAAAAAATTATACGGTATATTGGTCGAACTGCATCATATTTTATACAAAATTATAAATTATTCCATTTGTTGATATGCATCAGATTAGATGAAAATATATCATTCATAGGAAATCGATATACATATATTGAACAATTTTTTATACATAATCTTACCGTCAAATTTGTCGATACACCCCATTTTCTCCACTTTGACAACCCAACAACGAATTCAAATTTCAAAAATGATGAATAATGTTGAACAAAAATATATAATACGGCAGACCTACGTCGTTCATATCGTTATGCAGTAATTCATCTATTTTTGTGATGACAAATCAAAAAAAAAAAACGATCATCTTTCATCGAATAAAATTTGACACTACATCGCTTGACTCTCAAGACTGACAAAATTAAAACCTTAACCTTCATCGTTTCCAGGGCATTGTACAATCGATTTCATATACATTATCAACAACTTCTCTACAATCTTAGCATCTCAGGAGAAGCGTTTCACATTCATTTTTACACCATTATTTCTCCTCAAACAATCGATTTTTTTGTCTGCAAATAATTTAAAGATTCGATTTTTTTTCTTTTTGTTTGAGATTAATTGGGATTTGAGATGGTAAGGGTAAAAAAGGAACATAAAAAATTAAATACGTGACCCCCTTAACATTTTTATTATGATTGGAGTGTTTTTAAAATTTGACCTCCCCTTAACAATATTTAGAGGGTCAATAAGAACACCCTTGGCTTTTCGGTGACCGCCTATACACTTTAGTCCGCTCCAAAATTTCTCCTGTTATTCCAGGTTTCTTTGCTCCAGTGGGAAAGCTAATTGATGTTTGCCTCGCCATCAGCAGTTTCCTCGCTTTCCGTACCGCTCTTTCGACAGATTGTTATGACCTCCTTCAGATTGATTCTACAGGGAGACCAGGTGATTTTTTAATTGAATCGATTAGGCTGTTCAATAACTCAAAAGTCACAAACCCTAATATTTACTTCCCTTTCACACTCATTTTAGCTACTCGCGATTACTGATTAGATCCTTCGGTTTCTATTAATCTCATCGCTAACTCTTAATTTGTAGCAATTTTTTTTCTGTCTGGCTTTTGAAGCCCGACGTCATGTTCAGGTAATTTTCAAGGTTTCCTTGCTTACGTTGATTCAAATTTTTATCTCATATACAAATATTTATTTCCCTTTTGTTCTTGAAATTTATTTGTGTTGTTTGTAACCCTTTGTTATTTCAAACTAGATCAATCACTCTTTTCTATATTATGAATCCAGCTTTGGATTCATCTATTTTTAAACCTAATTAACTATGTCTACTGGAATTCCCAAAAAAGATAGTAAAAATAGATACCTACACGAGCCAGTGTTGGGTAAGTTGTATGACCATTAACAATGAAATGCAATATTTAAAGATAAATGTGATGTCCACTTTGTGCAAATTATGGAAGTTAGCTGGTGCCAAGAATAAGGATATTATTTTACATTTGATGTACTCGGAGGTGACCAAATTTGATTTGATAAATGACCTGAAAATTGTAAATGTGCTTTGTTTCATTTCATGTCCTCAATCATTTAAGAAACTATTTTGCCTTTTATACCTTACCATAATGAACGACTGAGCTACAATTCAGCGCTTTACGCACTTAGCATTAACTATATAAGAAAAATCAATTTTGCCATTTCATTTGTTTGCATAACTATATTTCGTGAAGCGATGATTTATAGGTTTGTATCTTTTGCCCATTTTTGGAAATACTTTGTCAAGAGGATCGACTTTACAGAGAACAGAAAGAGAGTCAAAAATGAAAAAAAAAAAAAAAAACCCAGAAGTGCAGACCTAATCAACATAACTCGGTACAACCTTCCATTTGTAATCGCATTAACTTGATTTTAAATGTTTCAGTTTTGATTTATTCAATAATAATATGATAAATGACAAAAAATTTATTTGTCCTAAAGCTATTGGATTCACTGTCAAACTAAAAGATTACCGGGCCGACTTTCTCAAACTCGGACTTACCCTAGATCTAAAATAATTTTGAAGCCGACCATTCTTCTTCTCCAGTCTAATATTTACTCTATAGTTTCTCCTCTCTCTCAGTTGTCTCCCCTCATCGTTGATAGTAAATAATCAATGTCATTCCTACCATGCTTTTATCTCCCTTTATGACTATTAAACCGTGTTGTTCTCTTTTGCTCAACTTGTGATTGCAGGGATCATCCTGTCACCATACTCGCTTCTACTCCTTTCATCCCCTGACGTGATGCAACATATCGCAAACTAAATTTTATTTGCAGCAAATATCTGGTATGGCTTTTTGACTCCTTGGTTCCAATCATTCAATCCATGCTAGACTTCTATATTCAGTTTGCGTTATTTGGTCATTTCCATTTTCCCCCTTATTCGGTGTATCATCAGTATTCTCTAGCATGTTATTTGTAACAAATTTGCATCGTACCTACCGATTCCATCATCACCGTCTTTAATCTATCTTAATACATCATGTCATATGGGGTTTCACTTATTTCCACAAGCAATTTTAAGTCTCATGTTATTAGTGGTCAGTCGAGTGCCATTTATAATTTGCAACATACATTAATCAAACCTGTCATGGTTATGTTTAATTATACATTTTTACTGTAATTTTTGGTTTCCTTTAATATTCATGTTCTTAAGTTAGAAATTTTATATTACAATTTTTTTTTACTTCTTAGCTTCAACATATGCAGGTAAAGCTATAGTAGCGAAGCATGATTGACATATACAACTGTATGTTGGTTAGTATTTATTCAAATTTCCTTCATTTCTTTTTCTTCGATAATCAATTTGCATGGATAGTTTTTTATTTGTTAAATCTGTTGCCTCCAGTATTTATTCTTATTATAAATCTTAGCTATTTACAGAAATTAGTTTGAAAAGTTATTTAATTATCTGGAGAAGTAAATCAGCCTTCAACATTAAGTCCAATCTAAAATGTATTTGCATAAAGTTGACCCTTAACAATTTTTTCACCAAAGCTAAAGATGTACAACTGCAATGATTGGAAAAGACTACAATGACTGAAATGTTTTGAGTATTTATTGTCCATGTAATTTTATATGGACTGACACATTATATTCAAAGCATTAAATGCATTTAGATGTTGAATTCAAACATTATCATTTAATGCCTTGATTCTTTTAAGCCTTAGGTTAAAACATATTTAGAGCCTACAATCCATTCAAGTCTTCAAATATGCAGCAAGAATTTCAAACGTTCAAAAGAATTAGTTCAGCTTTCGTTTAAGTTTCATAAATTGTATCATTTAGACAGAATTTAAACATTATAATTTCAAGATGGTTTTAACAACTTTTTATTCAAGCTCACGGACTTAATTCAACAACAATTCATTGCAAATAAATGAAATACATTTGGTAGGAATACCACGATGTTAAAAATGCTAGGTGCAGAGGTTTTTCTTACAAATTTAGTATATGGATTTTTTTTGTGTATGCTATCAAGAATCTAAAGTCTGCGAAAAGGAAGCTAAAAAAAACAATATCGTAACATAAGTGTAAACTCTTGTGATTGCCATCATTTCTTCCCCTATCAACTATTCATACTTATTTGATATAGGTTTGAACGAAAATGTCCTGACTCAAGTAGCACCAACCATGATGAGTAGGGGGGAAAAGATTTAAACTCAAAATCATAGAGCTGAAGGAAAAATAAGTATAAATCAAGATTTAATTAGTAAATATTTTTATAGCTAAGAAGCAGTTCTTTCCCTTTTCTAGAAAATTTAGTCTTCTCTCTAGAAATGTATTAATAAAGCAATATAATTCTCCGAACACTTATTATAAATATCCCAAAAAAAGAAAAACAATGTTAAATAAAATCAAAATAAATTCGATGATAGGGGCTTTAAATTTAATGTATGTTCATAGATTCATGCCAAAAATAAAAATAGTGAAAAAAATACTTTGACTGTTATCTCTTTCTCTGGTCAGAACAAAATATTGTAGAGTATCATCCAGTTTTAATTTATGTTATTATATCACCATCCATCCCGTGGAACCTTAAGTGATTAAGAATAATTTCAAAGTCGTATCAATGTTATTGTGGTTGGTGCTAGCAATTTTGAAACTGAAAAGGATGTAAGGCATGAAGAAAATATTATAGTAGAGTTGAAATTTTTCCAAAGCTACAATATTACATGTTTTGACCAAGGCTAACAATGATAATGAATTAATATAAGAAGACTACATTAGATGTCCTAACCATGGCTGGCAAACTAAGAAATAATAAATTTGAACAAATATGATTCATATTTGAATGTGGATTTAGTGACACTAAACGAAATAGCATCAGAAACAATGAAGAAAAAAGTTAAATCCATTTAAATTACAAACCAACTTCATACATGACAATGAAAAACTATTGAAACAGAGAAAAACTACAGGAAAAAAGTATCTTCGCTGATTTTATTTCTCAATTAGAAGACTTCTTTTTTAGATGAAAGTTAAAATCAACAAAATGTCCTAAGATAGTTAAAATTTCATCGAAATCAGAAAGCCAAAATTAAACCTAATACACAGAAAAGAAAACACTTACCATATACCCGCAACTTCGTATTTGCTAGGATAGCCTGGTGGCGAAAACGTGCCTGTTGAGCTGACAAAATAACCTGGTGGCCTCAAAGTTAACTGGGTAATAATAGTGTCGTATAGATGTCCTTTTAGTCACACACATAGTTATTAATGGCGCACGGCGCAAAAAGGCGAAACATCAGTCCGGAGCCTTGGCGCGCGGCGCGGCAAATGGCGCGCGCCTTTCTGATTTACGGCGCACTTTTGTTTTTTAATTTAACATATAATAAAAAATATTAAAAATCCGGTATTTTTTGCTAAAACATGTGCAATCAAAGTTTTTACTATTTTGCAAAAAGAAACATCATCATATTTGAGATCATTAGCATAAAATATCAAGCGTCATAGGTTTCAAAATCCAATATAATAATACATATTACTAATAAACTAGAAATTTGAATCCGATTCAACAATCATATTTTCAAAATCCATCAGAACCTACAAAATAAATAAAACAAAATACAAAACGTTAGCAAACACAATAATATGATCAACATTAATCTTGTGTGAACTGCAAAAAATGAAAAAATAAACAAAAACAAGCAAAAAACAAAAAAATAAACAAAAGGCGCGCCATTTTGCGCCGTGCGCCTTTTTTGCGCCGCGCGCCTTTTGCGCCATTTCGTGCGCCTTCTCATATTCGCCGCGCCATAAGCCAAAATGGCGCAAATGCTGCGCCGCGCCGCGCCGTGCGCCATGGCGCGCCATTGATAACTATGGTCACACATGAAAGTACACTTTATATATATCCTTTTTCCATCAGTATAATGCTCCCCGACTAAAACTACTGGGTCAAACCACGTGTTACATCGAGAATGATAATCTTGAAATCATTGACTAAATTTGAGTAGAGAGAAACGACAATTTTAGACCAAGAATCCATGTCATATACAACCACTGAATATGGTATTTCAGAACATGCGTCATCTTGCGGTCCAGATTTTGCAAATAAACATATATTGACAAAGAACGCAAGGGAAAAAAGTACTAAAGAATCTACCAAATCATATTAGATAACACAGATTGATCGACTATGATAAAATCATCATCCCAAACTTCCAAGTTTGCATCCCCAGCCTTAGTGAAGCTCAAATTTGGAAGCACAAGCAGCATATTTTTTGATAAAATGTCAGATTAAAGTCTAGATAAGGTTAGGTGTCAATGTCACAGGAGAAACTGACTGGTTCAAGGGTTAACAGGCGTTAAGAACGAAGTTTACAATTTTGGACTGATTTTGAATCATGGTTATCACGTCGACGACTAGTCGTCGACATAGTTATCAATGGCGCGCCATGGCGCACGGCGCGGCGCGGCGCAGCATTTGCGCCATTTTGGCTTATGGCGCGGCGAATATGAGAAGACGCACGAAATGGCGCAAAAGGCGCGCGGCGCAAAAAAGGCGCACGGCGCAAAATGGCGCGCCTTTTGTTTTTTTGTTTTGTTTTTTGCTTGTTTTTGTTTATTTTTTCATTTTTTGCAGTTCACACAAGATTAATGTTGATCATATTATTGTGTTTGCTAACGTTTTGTATTTTGTTTTATTTATTTTGTAGGTTCTGATGGATTTTGAAAATATGATTGTTGAATCGGATTCAAATTTCTAGTTTATTAGTAATATGTATTATTATATTGGATTTTGAAACCTATGACGCTTGATATTTTATGCTAATGATCTCAAATATGATGATGTTTCTTTTTGCAAAATAGTAAAAACTTTGATTGCACGTGTTTTAGCAAAAAATACCGGATTTTTAATATTTTTTATTATATGTTAAATTAAAAAACAAAAGTGCGCCGTAAATCAGAAAGGCGCGCGCCATTTGCCGCGCCGCGCGCCAAGGCTCCGGACTGATGTTTCGCCTTTTTGCGCCGTGCGCCATTAATAACTATGGTCGTCGACTAGTCGAGCAGTCGCCTGGAGGGATTCCACGACTCTCGACTTGTTGAATTCCACGCCAAATCGAGCCCAGAACCTAATTCGAGCCCAAAAACCCTAATTTACCTGAAGTCGACTTCGATTTTCATCAGTTGAAACGAGCATCGATTGGAAAAAAAACCCTAATTAGCTGAAGTCGACTTCGACTTCGACTTCCGTCTTCGATTTTCAACCGCTGCTTCTTCCTTTGTCCGCCGCCAGCCCAGGTAGCTTAATCGATTTTTTTTTTTTTTCTCCATCGAAGAAAATCTGAGCAGCAGCAGCTTTTGTTTTTTTGAACTGTTTTTAAAGAACTGTTTTTTACTGAACTGTTTTTTTTTTTACTGAATTGTTTTTAATTACTGAATTATTTCATGTTATGTTTGTTGAATTTGAACCTATTATTATGTTATCTTTGTTGAATTTGAACCTATTATTATGTTATCTTTATATCTAATTATATTATATATTTAAGTCTAATAAATATATGCATATAAAAGACTTGTCGACTAACTAGTCGGACGACTTGTCGACTAGTCTTCTAGACGGTAGTGGCTCGACTTGGCGTCGTAATAACCTTGTTTTGAATATCAAAATACACCGAGTAGAAGTAAATCAGCCTTCAACATTAAGTCCAATCTAAAATGTATTTGCATACAGTTGACCCTTAACAAATAAGTCTACCGATGTTGAATCATGATTGAGAGTAATATTTTATTATATTTATGTTAATATGCATATTTGGCTTTCACTGATTGTTGTATTATGTAAGTATACATGCGGTAATATTATGGAATTTTCACTATTTGATATTACTATTATCAACTAGACGATGATTTCTTTCATACAGAAGTGCTTAATATTCTGTTGGTTTCATAGTTGTTGTCAAACTACTGGTATGGCGCATGTTTATGTTATGTAGTTAGGTCACTTTCTTCAATTGTTTTATTCAGGTGAGTCGACATTCATCGTTGGGCCACATCCATCTCTCAACCTAAAATGCATCAAACGCTTAAAATTATATTTAAGTGCCTGATGATCCTACAGGTTAGTTTGGAAATTATGTGATATTTTATATTTAATATTGTTTATGAGTACTTACATTAGGATGTTTATATTGAACTGTTATTCTTGACTTTAAAATGCTAAAGATATGATCTTAATGTTGAAAATCAACCATGATTCAGTTGATTATATTTGAAGTTCACTACACTTTGAATTGGAATATGACATGTAGTTTGGTCATCTTATATGACATAATTGAATTATTTAGCTATTAAAAATTAAAACGTTGGGTTGGGCTTCCTTAGCCCGTTAAACTTCCAAAAAAAAATTGAAACATACAATTTCAGATTAACAAGAAATTTTTTCACATCCGACAACATTGTGATCGATGCTGGATAATTTTTTATACTAACATGATTTAATTTTTTGTACCAACATGATTAAAATTACATCATCAACAACCAGTTGCCTAAAAATATATTCATACTTGAATTGTTATTTTTAAGTCAATGTTATAACAGAAACTTTGGTGCTATTATAGATTTAAGCCTCAAACGCAAAGTTTGTATGAAACCAATATTTGAAATTAGATGAAAATTAAATGAACATGATGATCCTTAATCCAAATCAATTACTTATTTATAAAAATATTATTTCTACCATTTTAATTTTAATCTAAAAGTTATTAATGTTTAAATATGCACTTCAACATATTTTTTGCCTACTTTTGAACTTAAGTAAACAAAGGTTTTCACGGTTTATTTCTTTTTGTCGAACTTGAATAATAGATATATCTACAGTTACCACATGTGTGCTGAATTGTCACAGGTTCTTTTTTTAATAATGTAACAACTGTAAGTAAAAGGAAGAGAACAAGCTATTGTTTATAAAGTTGAAAATGGATGTTATAGTGAAAAATATAGCCACGGAAATGAAAATTCAATATAAGAAAAATGATTGTGATACATACTCTTTTCTTTGAATGGTGTTTTGAATTTGCAAAGGGAATTCCTCGGTATAATATATGTTTATCACAATTCAGCGGGGCTTTATTATAACCACTTGATATTTAGAATATACACATGTTAGAGCCTTTTGTGAGAAAGATGTTTTGTTGCAAATATATGATCTGAATTATGGATATTACGAGGTCATCATCACTTCAACCTAAGGTTATGACATTGATGCTAATTATAATAATATTTCTCTTATTCATTTTATCATGCATGTATGTTCTGATAATATAGGCATATATGAACTTTGGCCTATTCATAGTGCCCTTAGCTTTTTATACCACGTAGCGTGAAAAAGTAGACATTATGGTTCATTCATACAATTCAAAATACCAAATAGACTTAGAGGACAATATGAATTAAATTTAAAAAAAAAATCTTCAGTAACTCCCACGATATTATGGATAAATATTCGATTGTTCATACATTTTGTTGTTTTACCAAAGAATCAAGCATTCATCGATAGAATAAATTCAATCATTTAAGTGTATTCAACCATTAAATTTTATTTATTTATACTTTGTGTAGATTAATTAGCTAAACTTAGTAGATGATTCAATCCGCAAACTTATACCTTTTACACATTTGAAGCATCAAGTAATTTGTATTCTAGAAGTAGTCTAACTACCGATGACATTTGGCTGAATGAGACACTCATGACGAAAGCGCACAATTAGGAGACTATTAGTGTAGAATAGTCTACTCCATCATCTATATACGCTTCATTTCAATTACCTGGAAAAATCACGCAGTGCTTGCACAGTAGCTCTTTTGATGCAACCTTTTGTGCATAACATACACACACACACATACATACACAATTTGCACGTTTTTATAGAGCCTGTGTAACTGTTTTTAAGCTATAATAGGATGTCTATTTTATTTTAAAATATATTAGTCGGTAGAGTTTGTAAATATGTATGTTGCTCACCTAATTTGTCAATAATAACTTTTCTTTGCCGACTCTAGGGTACCTTCACGTTATAAATATAAGTGCGATTTTGATTACGTTACCTTTATGAACCTAAGAATTTTACATTAAGTCAAATGTCAAAATTACATCTTTCTCGAAAAACCATTTTAAACATTTTCTTATTCTTTTGAAAAATAATTATTATTATTTAGAAAAGTAGAGTTTTAAATTCCAGTTTTATACACTTCCTTTTAGGAAATATTTATTTGAATTTGCTGCTTTATACTCTAAGTCAAGACACCTTTATGATTCCCATTTATATACACCGTCTATGACAATCTGTATCAATGTGACCTTTGGTTCAATCCTAACCACTCTGCTGTAAATATATAAGTTCCCTTCACATTATGATATCATAATGTGTATCAATGTAAGCTGCTAACACCGAAAACATCGTTGCACCTTTAAAATACGCCTATCCATTTTATGTACTATTACTAACTACCATAACTTAGCCACTAGGTTTTGCAATACACAAGCATGTAGATGGAGTGGGATATGAAAATAAAATAGTTGGAAAACTACATTCAACACCACAACAAGCAGCTATGAAATTGCGTAAACGAAGTATCTCACTTCACAAGAAAAACACTAAAGCTGACATACATAGGCTGAAACTGATTCCTTCTCATAGGGAGATAACTGTACAAGTTAACAATTTCATTGCTGGTGTTTGAGTAGATACCAAAAGTTTGTTCATTGATCTTAGCTCATGCAACTTTAACAGTGGATGCTTCCCTTACAACTAGAATCTGTAGCCATTAAGTTACCAGCATAGGTATGTCCATATACGTGTTTGTTGCTTCACATTGAACGATTTGTCAGTTGTAGAAATAGATTTAGACAAGATTTTGATAGTCTTCTATACTTTTTAAAATTGAGTATGTTGCAAAAGGTTCATGTATGCTCCAACACATAACTAAAAGACCCAAATTTATCTTAATTTAGATATATGCAAAACACTTCACAACAACTTAAATCCATTAAAAATTATAAAAGAAAATCAATAATTCAAACAATTTTTATGTTCATTCCTTTCAATAACCTTTTGGCGGCTTGAACCTCCATTCATACGTACGATTTAGTAAACACTTCACAACTAATTTCAAGTAAGGAGTACGGTAATCAATTTCGAAATCAAATGAGGTGGTTATATACACACATACATTGTTCATCTTTTATATTATTTAAGGAGGTTTTTTTTTTTTTTTTTTTTTTTTAAACATCTGCTAAAGTAAAAGTTTATTTTATTCAAGTTTATAGTGCAGAACAACAAAATAACGAAGATGACTGGAACTTATCTGAGAATATATACAACTTCATGATGAAAACTAGGTTGAAGGGCTTCCTTTAGAATAATAAATTTTAAAGATAGCATTGGGCGTCATGTAAAAAAAAGTTTAAAAGACGGCACTTCTAAATAATTAGTTTTGTGGCCAATTTATTTAAGATTATTTACGTATAGCTGAATATGATAAATTCATTTATCATTTTCCTGTAAAATTATCGTTATAACTAATTTTCAGAAGTGTTGTCATTAAAAATTATTATGCTGGACTAAGAAGTCCTTTGTGGGTATATCCTCCAACTTCATACAATTTCATAAATTTGTGACAGGTTATAAAATTTATTTGGTATATCAATTCAAATTTGCAAATTTAGTCATTTATGGTTATAGACTAACTTATACGAAGTTTACAAATTATTTTACACTTTGCTTGCTTTATTTGATGGTGCATAATCGGATTAAATTTTTTTTAGTGGCTTTTCAGTTTGTTTCCGCTAGCTTTCCTAGAAATATAGTCCGGTCTTCCTACATGAAAACATAGAGGAACATTTTCAGTCTTTCTTCCATGCCCTTATATTTATGTTGTTGAGTTTATATTTATGTTGCCTTCTTTAGTCTCAAATTTAGAGCAAAGCCGCAATATTTATTCCTAACAAGAATAGGAAGGAAAAACAGTGTGTAAATTTTGAGAGATGTACAAGTTATTTTCATGTCAACACATGACCTGTCCAGCAAGCTGTGCTATATTTTTTCTTCACTTCTGCTTTTTGTTTTTTAGCCAAAAAAGTACAATTCCCACTGTCCTTTTGTTTTTATTGACTTGATATAGCTTCCAGTGCTACTATCAGTATTAACAAATTTGACACGTCACTCACAGGATCGTCATGTGAAAACAAACTGGGTGGAGGGTTTTCGTTTGTGGTCAAGGAAAAGGAAGAAGCTAATTCCTTCATGCTGGCTTGCTTTCTGAGGAGAGCATGTCCTAGCAACTGTATTATTAGTACCCAAATATTATATTTAGCTGTAATAATCACACAATATTTTTCTGGCTAAGTTCCATGGTCTTTTTTGCTTTTTGGTTCAGTAGTGGTTTAATTATCTGTAATAATTGTGAACGACTAAACATTTATACTTTGCATGTGAATTTTTTGTGCTAGAAGCATAACTTTTATTTCAGTTTGCTTACTCGCAATTTGTCTATAATAATTATGAACGGCTGAACATTTATATTGTTTTAATCTTCTGTATGGTTTGCCAAATGTCCATGTTCAATGTTATAGTTGTTTATGCATGTGCATGTGTTTAAGCATATATGTATATGTATGTAACAGCTATTGCATGTCAACTAAAAACTAGATATTCGGCAAGTAATATAGCACTATTTACAACTGATATGAGCTTTACATAACTATTTTTCTTTGCAAGATGGTAACATAATATTTGTAAAGCAAAACCGTGTGCTTATTTGTGTAATTTCTTATAGCTTGTGTAATTTCTTATAGCTCAACAAGGTCAACTCCCTGATTAGCATTATGGTACACAAATATATAATTTCTTTACCAAATGATGCTATTACACCATAATACTTACAGGTTAAGTGTTAGGTTCTTATTTGATATTGTTGAAATATCCGTGCAAAGTAAGTGGTTGCACTTGATGTGGATAAATGTGCACAAATTCGAAGTGCATATATTTTTTAAGTCTGCTGTGTGTTTTCATCATACCAGGCCAGTATCTTTGGCCTTTGTTTGGTTTTCATTCTTTGGAAGCTAATTTTTCATATACAGAAAACGCAAAGAAAAAATAGTTAATAGAATTGCATTGAAACTTAGTACCCTTCAATGTTGTACAAACCACATGCAAGATTTATCCAAATGTCTACTTTTTGATGTAACAAAAAAAATACATATTTTACGAAAAAAAACTATTCCTTAGCATAAGATTTAAGCTTTAAAATTCTATAGTAGATAAACGAAAAATAAATTCAATCAAATTATAAATGTTAATTATCACAAATTAAATTGTCTTAAGAGAAGAAAACAAGTTAGAAAATTGTTTTAAGGTTAAAAAAAAGCTACGAACCGTGTGCGTAGCACGGGTTCACACTAATTTTATAAACAAATGGTTAAGAATTTTGTAAATGAAAAGTTAATGATTTCGTAAATAAAAGATGAAGGGTTTTTGAAATGAAATCTGTAATATTTATTTATAAAGGTTAAGTTGAACTATTTTAGTTAACTTTATGAAATGATAGTTTGAATAAATTTAGAATTGATTGGTGAGATTATAAAGATATAGTGTGACGATCCCAAAACCCCGTGACACGGTGTTAAGGATAATCATTGGAATATAACACATTAATCATCATTAGCAGATCACAGATAATAGCATAAACAGAAAATAGAATAATTTACACACATATGACAGCGGAATCATATAGATATCATCACATCAGAGAAGCACAGTACAAGATACAACTTAGTGCATAATGATACATAATCAGTCACCATCGCCAGAGGCGGAATCATACATAAGGAGTACACAAAAGGAATATCAGTCTACATCGCCAGTGGCGGAATCATAATATAGATACAATAATGGCGGAGAAAATCCAAGTCAGCACAATGTAGTCAAGCCTCGCCATGAGCCAAAAGGTGCGTCAGAAACCTGTAACTAGGCTGCCCGTGTGAAAATGAGGGCACCCGAGTTTGCAAGGTGAAACAAACTACGAGTCAGTCATGGGACTGGTATGAGAAATCTACTCAACTTATTAACAACAATAATAAGGCAAATCAAAGGACCACGCCACTTTCGCGGAACGGGTTTACCCCAATGAGTGCTAGTGCATGAAATAAAGTAAATGATTAAATCAACACAACGCTTTTTATAAAATGAAGCCGTTACAAGACTCAGGTCCCATCACACAATGCAACGCAAGCCGGAGGATAGAGTTTTTACCTTATAATGGCCAAAGATGCTTCATACGAATAAAACAAAGGTGTTTGATATTATTACTAGTGCATATATGTTTCAAAAGCAAATTCAATCATAAATATCAATCCTAGACGGCATGGGTACCATATATCATGTCGCCATACTAGTAATACAATCACATCCGCATATTTCGTATTGGAAATTGGATTCCTTCATGAGTCGAGGCAAGGGGCAAGCTCCTCTCCGTTTGAGACACTCTAGCAAATGTCCCAGGACTCCACTATGATCCTTGGAATCGGCTGGGCCGGTCCTCTCTTACTTTTGAGGATTAGTTATTCCTGAACACACGTTTCCCGGTCCTTACAGACCTATAATCGAGGCGCCTCGCATTCCAACAACCACACAGGTGAAAAGTATATAAAATGTCAGGGCTGGTAGGTCACTGACACCACCATAGCTAGAAAGAAACGTCGTGCACTCCCAGCGGTCCGTCTCCCGTTTTTGACTCATACCGGGGTGTGAGGCTCGCGAATTCACGTTACACACAAAGCTACGTCACACAGACCATGCTTTGATCATCAACCACAAGACTTTGCTTTGCAACAGAAGCCTTGATCATATGCCACTTAGGTGTGCCACACAGGCAATCCACTCCGTGCGACTGATTTCTGTCAATACATAACCTCTGAGCTCGTACGTCTTAGAGAAGGGCGTTAAGCAAGAGAATAAATTCTCCGCCGCCAAACAGATATATATTTAACAGAGATCAATCAACACAGAACAAAATCCAATGTCAGACACACAGTCCATTTACAAGTCCGTTCTGGGTCTGAACGAAACCGGAGGCACCAATTCCTCGCATATCCGTACAATCAACAGTATGTGTGGACGGCTACTACTTCAATTCCTTCATGGTAGCTACTCCAATCACGAGTATCAGTAGCGCCCATCCATCCAATGTGGAGATCGTCGGTCTTCAGCCGTCTTCGACTCTTCGACTTCTCAACGTCGATTGATTATTTGAAATGAGATAAACTCGGTCTTTTCAAATAACCCACGTATATTTAGATTTTCAAATCAATTAATCACATGGTTGGACTATTCAACATTCACATTTCAGTTATTTAGTTATAATTTTCATGTCAAATACATTCAACCATCACATATCAAGCAAACACAACAAAATTGGTTTATTTTCACTCTATATCGTCTATAGTACTTTATAACGATATATCGCCATTTTTATTTAATTTAAAACGGCCATATTTAGTTAAACGACGTTTCAGGTCGTGTCGATGCACTGGCGCTGCTTTTCATTAATTTTGTTTTACACATATATGAAAATATAACCGTTGGATCTTTACAAATTTTACATCATTAGGAAGGTCATTTCAAAACGAATCCAACGGTTTCAGTTTTGGGAAAATCCGACGGTCGGATCTTCCACACTAGCCATTTGAAGTTATGATTTCAATTTACGAACTGCAGCGTCGTTATTCGATTTAATTTAATTATATATATATATATATATAAATATAATCGTTTCTGGCGCTGTTTTTCATTAATTTTGAATTAAACATTCCAGACAATCCAACCGTCGGATCTTCACAAAGTTGGTGCCGTTGGAAAGATATTTCCAAGGCGAACCCAACGGTTGAGGTTTCGGGAAAATCCAATGGTCGGATTTCCCGCACTAGTCGTTTGAAATCACGGTTTCAAAACATGAACTGCACGGCCACGTTTCGTTTTAATTCTATTTATATTTATATATTTATATAAATATAGTTCATTCAAAAATTCCTATATCGTTTCCACTTCAATTATTTCACTAACGCCTTTAAATTTTGGAAAATTTCGCCATAACCTCCTTTGTACGGGAGGGTCTGGGAAAATTCCCAAATAGCCACACGGGCGTCTCATATCAAAAAAAAAAAAAAAAAAAGCCAAGCGGCTAGCCAACAGGCTCATAAAATCATCACCCAAACAAAGCGGTAAATGTGTACCTATTTGTCGGGCACAAAATTCTATTTCTCTTCTCTAGCCCCTTTTTGCTTTAACCTGTTCAATAGATATGCATGTACATATATACAATTTCTAACATTTATCATTTTCCATTCAATTTTATATTTGATTTGCTTTGGTTTAAAAACACCATTCATTCTAATGTTGCATGCATAGGCTAAAATCATATCATTAGCTAGTTAATGTATATTTCAACTCATGCACGTTTATTTGAACAAGTGGCTATTTTTAACACTTCACATTTCAAAGATGATAATTTTGGCGAACTAACATAGATTTCAACACATGACTATTTTATTTAGTTCCTATGCATGTTAAAAATAATATTTCTATCACAAATATTTATTTTAACGTCTGCATATCTTTAGCATATCACACATATGATAAAAATGATATTTTTATCATTTAAAATATTTATTCGACAAATAGATGTTTCAGCACTTCATAGTTTCAATAAAAATGTAATTTTTATCGTTCGATCTTTTTATTCAACACTTGAACTTTTCCACTACACACACTTCTCAACAAATGAGCATCTCCACACATGGACATTTTATTTATGTTGTTTATATTAGAAGATGGGATTTTTATGATTGAAATTATTTATATAAGGCGAATATTTTTCATACTTCATATATATATAAAAATGTGATTTTTATTGTTTAAACACTTCATTCATTCACAAATGAATTTAATTTTCATACAACACTTTTCAACACATGAATATTTCCACACATGGACATAGTTTCAATATATGACTTTAATTTCTACGCAAGAAAATAATTTCAACACATGAAAATAATTCTAACACACAAGGATTATTCAAAATTTCGGCAGCATAACGGCAGGGTAGTTAAAACCGGCACCGTCCCTAGTACGGCTCCTCGCTCTACCTTAAAACCTCGCGGTTTTTGACAATGGGGATTCATGCATCTAATTCGCACGCAGGCGGCATGTTTATTTTTATTTCCACAAATATTTCCAATTCATTTCAATCACCAATGGGTATTTTTCAACCACAACCAAACAATATCAACCACAAACAATTATTCAACCATTCGTATTTTTCATCCAATATTTCACACCAATTCACCACAATAAATATCGTCCATGGTTTGTGGACGAGGGGAGTATATATATATATGTATATGTATATATATATATATATATATATATATAATTGCTATATTTCACTTGCATTTCAACACATATATCAATTATTCTATGCATGTAAAATTCATACTTCGCTTATATAGCTTACACTACGCATGTACATGAGGTATACAACACGTATGTAATTTATATTTCGCTAATATAAATTATACACGACATTTTCCATTCAATTTCACGTTAATTTAGATTTATCACCTTGGTTTTCTGAGCGCTAAAAATCGATACGATGTCAGAAAAATTCGCGGCTTCTTCTATTGGGTGGAGAGCTTCCTTGCGGTCTCGATGTTTCCTTTTTCATCGAATTTCGTCAACCCACCAAAAAGATATGATTTTTCAAAGTGTAAAGATCAAAGAAAACTCACTTTCACGAAGCTTCAAAACTAGGTTTACAGTTTTCGCGAAATCAGTGGCACGTGGGGACGATCGGGGAGTTGGACGTGGAAGAGGGAAGAGAGGGCTTTAAATCGGTGGTGGTTTGGTGGCGTTCGGTGGTCGGTGGCGGGAAGTGCTTGACTTCCTGGCGTCGATACGGGCGGAGGAGGCGACTATGGCGGCGGCGGCGGGGTCGGATTTGAAGAGGGGGCTGAGACGCGTCGAAGGGTGGCGGTGGCGAAGTCTGGAAGCGACTGTGGCGGCGGCGATGGAGGAGAGAAGGTAGGGAGCTCGGGTCGCCGTTGATCGGGGGGGTTTTCTTTTTTTTTTTATTTTTAAAATTTATGAAAGGAAAATTCTGATTGGCCGAGGGTTATATTAAATTTTTAAATAGTGTTTTCTCAAACGAACTCCTTTTTGACCCCAACGACTGTCGTCCCTAGCTAAATACCCCCATTCCGGACACAATGGGATATGTTTCGTAGGCCAATTCGACTGTTACAGTCAGTTATTTTTCAAATTAAAGTATAAAACATTTAATTTTTAACTCTGAACGCACATTTCAATTTGCCAGGGCCACAAACTGATTCGAAAAATTCCAGAAAAATAAATCTAGCTATGTTTTGACGCTACGGTCCCAACAAAACTAGTTTCGTCGAATTCTGAGGTCGTTTGAAAAATGGCCATTTTCTGGTCGATCCAATTTAACAGAAATTGACCAATCACATTTTCTTTTGCCACGCTCACATACTAGCTTCAAAAATTATGAAATTTGAAACCTAGTAATAGTTTGACATCCCGGACCCAACAAAATGGTTTCGTCGAATTCCGAGGTCGTATGCAAAATTTCAATTTTCCAGGGCTATATATTCTATATACCGACCCTTCTGAAAATTCATTCGGCCATAACTTCTGATTCTCGTTATGAAACTTCGATTTTTCAGATTCGTTAGAAAGGTATTGATTAACATATTTAAATATTTTTGGTTTCGCTAAAATCCGTTATATTTTCCACCCTGCATAGTCGGTCAAAGTTTGAATTCAAATTTTCAAACTGACTCACTATTTCTAATTCAATATTTTATTGAAATATTCTATTTCAATTGTTCAAATTCTTTTGAAATAACCAATTTAAAAATTTTAAATTGGCTCGTATTTTCCGGCTTATTACAATCTCCCCTACTTAAAACTTTTCGTCCTCGAAAAGGAAACAACAGTAAAGTAGGAAATAAAATGTAAATGCGAAGTATTGTAAAAGCACCTTGCACCGGAGTTAGTCAGAGATATCCACTCTGCATTTGGGGTAAGCTTGCTTAATGCTTTCCTCAGTTTCCCAAGTACAGTCTATAGGATCACTGCTCCACTGCACTTTAACTAAGTGAACCTTTTTACTTCTGAGTTCTCTAGTTTCTTTGCCAACAATCTTTAATGGCTCTCTTCTGAGTGCTAATTCTGGAGTTATCTCCACATCCCGTTGCGCTGCTTATTCTACAACAAGATCCGAATCATGCACATGTCTCCTAAGTTGAGATACGTGAAAAACATTGTGCACTCCAGGCAACCAATCTGGTAATTGAACCCTATAAGCAAGAGTTCCAATTCGCTCAAGTATAGGAAAGGGACCAATAAATCTCGGTGCCAACTTCCCAGTCTTGCCAAATCTGATTACTCCTCTCATCGGAGAAACCTTCAAATAAACATGATCACCAACAGCAAATGTCAAATCTCTCCTTCTAGAGTCTGCATAACTTTTCTGTCGGCTTTGGGCGGTTTTCAATCGCTTCTTGATGAAGTCCACTTTATCAGATGCTTCTCTAATCATATCGTGTCCTAGTACAAGTCTGTTGCCAGGTTCTACCCAACATGCTGGAGATCTGCAGGGTCTGCCATATAATGCTTCAAATGGTGACATTCTCAAACTTGCTTGATAGCTATTGTTATATGAGAACTCTGCCAAATGCAAATGATCTTCCCATGACCCACCAAAATCGATTATACAAGCCCGCAATAAATCTTCTAGAATTCTATTCACCCGCTCAGTTTGGCCATCTGTTTGAGGGTGATAAGCGGTGCTCATATTCAGTTTTGTTCCCATGTCTGGAAAGCCTCCCAGAACTTGCTAGTAAATAGGGGATCTCTATCACTGACTATGCTGATGGGAATTCCATGCAGCTTAACAATTTCTCTGAAATATATCTGTGCTAGACTTTGGGCAGTTCTATTGGATCTGACAGGTATAAAATGGGCAGTCTTCGTGAAGCGATCTACGATTACCCAAATGCTGTCATTACCTTTCTTGGTTCGCGGCAAACCATCTATGAAATCCATGGAAATCTGTTCCCATTTCCAGCCTGGGACTTCCAACGGTTGTAACAGTCCAGCTAGCTTCTGTTGGTCACTCTTGACCAATTGACAAGTAGGGCATCTGCTAACATACAAAGAAATATCTCTTTTCATTGCCTTCCACTAGAAAGTGCGTTTGATATCGTTGTACATTTTACTCACACCTGGGTGGATGCAAAATTTGGATTTATGGCATTCATCCAGCACTTCTCTTTTGAGCTCAGGAAGGTTGGGAACACAAATTCTCCCATTCAGCCTCAGAACTCCTTCGTTATCTACTTGAAAGCTTGAGGGTTCTCCTTTCTGGATTCTTTCCTTGATCTTTTGAATGAAATAATCATTCTTCTGGAGAGCACATATCTTATCGATCAAACTAGGTGTAATTATAAGATGGGCAACAATTGCGGTTTTTCTACTAAGTGCATCCGCTACAACGTTAGCTTTCCCCGGCGTATACAGGATATCAAGATCATACGCTGCAAGAAATTCTAGCCAACGTGTAACACCCCACACCCGCTACGGTCACTCACTAAGGGAATGCCATAACATCGGTGGAGTATTTTAAGTGAATATAGAACAGAAAAATTACAACAAGACAGATATAAGTAATACTTGAGAATTTAAAACATCATTTCATTTCAGCGGAAAGTAAAACATGTTTGGTTACACCAAAACCATAAATAAGAGTCAAGTACATAATATCCATCCTGATAAAAACGAAAGTACATAATCCCACTACATAACCTAATAGCCATAATAGAAAAGATAAACTGAGCTTTACATCCACGGTCCAAGCTCCAAAAGATAGATAAAGCAGTCTGATCAAAGCCCACTAGTGCTAGGCCCACTCTGAAAACCTGAGGGTTGGGAAAAAGATAAAGAAACAACGGGGTCAGACATAAGTCTGAGTGAGTCCTATAACCCTAACAATACAATCATTAAAGTAATTAGGGTATGATATAAACAAGGTACGGTACCTCTGGGGATAATGACTACACTAAGTAGCCAACTAAACACAGGATGTACTAAGATAACCGAAAAGACGCATTTATCCACCCAAGGATAATTACTGGATTACACCACCCCAGATCTACCCACCCAAGGGTAATTCCTACACTGTACCACACCAGTCATTCCTAACTTAAAGGTTGATCCCACCCCTGGACTTATAAAATTAACTTAATAGTTCTCGCGTACCCCTAGGTGACTAAGTAGACGCCACGGGGCCCTACAATCCACTAGGTGTACACACTACTCCCCATTCGATCGGCTCCCTAACGTAGATACCCGTGCTGGCCCCACCGTGGGGTGTACCATTCCCCAACGTGGCAACCTGATAAAACTAACGGTGCACGGCTTATATCTACACGATGCAACAACGTCTTATTTACCAGCACGGGTCCACACACGCATATGAAACCCGTTGGTCATGCGTTGCCACCGCTAACCCATTTTGGCCTCTTATAGTCAAGCCCAATATGCGTGTCCCGTCACTCGACTAGAGTCGAGCCCACTAAGATACGTTTGGGATATTGGTTGAAATGGGCCCCCACAAGCTACCACCTAAGCTTGTTATTTTATCTAGTGTATCCCACTTAACCCCTGTTATAATCATGCCCACCTACATGTTAAGGTTTGGTTAAGTCATCTAATCATATATCAATTGCCACTTAAGGCACCCACTAGATTTCCACATGCCACCCAAAGCACTTACTTAACCCTTTACCCATGTTTAATTACATGTTCCTCTTTGGTTAAGTATTCTAATCGTATTTTCTATTGCCACCCAAGGCAACCCACTAGATTTCCACATGCCACCCAAGGCACCCACTTAACCCCTCATGTCCCTCTACATGCTAATATGGTTAAGTGTTTCTTAATTAATTAAGATCATGACCTCATAAAGACCTCTCACATTAGACCATCTTTTATGACTGCTGGATATGCCGGTTGGTTCCGGGCAGACTTCTGTCATAAAAAGGTCTAACCTCGTGTCTTTACTTTAATCACGTATTTAATTTATGACTAAGACCTCTCACATTGGGCCAATCATTTGTAGCTGCTGGATGGCCGGTCGGTTCCGGGCAGACTTCCGCTACAAAAGGGTCCAACCTCGTGTCTTAGTTGATTAATTACACCTAATTAATCACCCCCATAATTTGAATTAATTATGCCTAATTAATTACACATTTTTAAGAATATGGGTAGACCTAACTCAATAGGTAAATTCCCAATTCCATAGTATGGGTAGACCTAACTTAATAGGTAAATTCCCAACTCCATAATATGGGTAGACCTAACTTAATAGGTAAATTCCCAATTACGTCCATTTAATTTGTGGTATGATTAATCATACCCATTTCTCATCATTTTATTAACATGCATATTAACCCCATCGTTCCCCACGTAGTTCGTTCTCATAACACGACATAATAAAGGGAAGATTCATCACAAAGGTCATGGGTTTAGCCAACATAGCATGTAACTTTATAATGGGTTCAAAAGGTGTCAACTTGCATATATGAACATACATTAAACCCAACTAGTATTTAACCCAAACTTGCATTATGCATATCATAAAAGAGACAACTTGCATATGAACTTGCACATAAACTTGCATATGAACTTGCATCATAACTTGCATATGAACTTGCATCATAACTTGCATATGAACATGTATCATAACTTGCATATGAACTTGCATCATAACTTGCATATGAACTTGCATCATAACTTGCATATGAACTTGCATCATAACTTGCATATGAACATGTATCATAACTTGCATATGAACTTGCATCATAACTTGCATATGAATATGTATCATAACTTGCATATGAACTTGCATAACATGCCATACTTAGAGACAAACTTGCATATATTATGCATATCATAAAAAGAGACAAACTTGCATAAAACCAAACACTTAGCATGCATAAAACCAAATACTTAGCATGCATAAAACCAAATACTTAGCATGCATAAAACCACATACATAGCATGCATAAAACCAAATACTTAGCATGCATAAAACCAAATACATAACTTGCATAACATGTTACATATAGACTTGCATATAATCTCCCATATAACTTGCATAACATGTTACATATGAATCAATGTTCAACATAGTGTTTTGCATCATAAAACATAGCATTAAACTTGCATATAGCACACAACATACACTATACTAAACTTGCATAAACACATTGATTCCACAAACATAGCCATATCTTATCATATCCTATCATAATCAATTTAACAATTGATTGTTAAGTCTATAGAAACTCACCACTAAACTCCAATAAGCAAACCCTTGCCACAAATCACCCAAAAACTCTAGCCTTGAACATAAAGCTTGCAACTTGATGATGAATGCAAGCTAATGATCACTCATACAACTCAAAGATGCTTGTATGCACATGAAAGCCTTCATAGAAATAGTTTAGAAATAGGATGGAGGCTAGGGTTTTGAGTGGAGGCCATGATCATAGAAAATTTTGGCATAGTTTAGTTAGGAGATAGGATTATGACCATTTAGGGCTAGCTTAGGGTCTTATTTATAGGATTAGGCAAGTGTTTTAGGCCATTAGATTAACCCTAAATTAGATTAGGACCCTTAGATTTCGGAACCTTCCAGAAACCAGCCCTAAGACCAAGCCCATACCCCAAACTGGTGCACCAGGCCAGCCAGAAAGCTGTGCAGGTTTCTGGCTCGACACGGGCGCACTTCCCAAGTGCGCCAGTGTAAAAATGTGTTGGCGCACTTCACAAGTGCGCCAGTGCATTTTTGTGTTGGCGCACTTCACAAGTGCGCCAGTGCATTCTGGCTAGTTTTTCGGTTTTTCTGCCTAACTTCGTTCGTCCATATCTCTTTCATACGGTACCCGTTTTACGCAAACTCGGACTCTATTTCGCGTATTTTTCCGAGACGAACGCAATGACGCAGCCCGTTTCCCCTGATTCTCACATCTGAGATTAATTATACTTTAATTACTAACCATTAGTGTTAATTGAAATTCGGGGTGTTACATTCTCCCCTCCTTAAAGGATTTCGTCCCCGAAATCTCTAAGCTAAGGAGAATGCATATCCTACCATCCAAACAACCATCTACTCAATCCATCAAACACGGGCATCCATTATCCTTAAAACAGTTTCTAATGATGTATGAGCATATGCAAAAAGTGTGTGTATATGTTCCCTATCTAATGTATGAACATATGCAAACCATGATAGTGCCATGCATCCATTATGTATGCGAGAGAACCCTATCGACACATACAATATCTACATGAGTGCACAATCATTCACCAAAATGCATCATCCATATGATAACACAATCATTATACATCCATAAATATAGCTTCCTACACACAATTTTATGCAATATGCCATATGAAGTGATTGAGCCGATCTAGTGTCTAGAGTGTGTGTATATGCATCCACGAGCAACCACTAGCAACCACTTGCATCCACACGCATCCATCAAACATAACATGTCTCAAACACATGTTTCAACCATAGATTTACCCTATCTAAAGGTCATAGGTACTAGCGAGAGGATATACTAAAGATAAGATAAGTACTAGACAAGCGATAAAGGAGAAGTTAAAAGACATACTCTCAAAAAGAAATGGGTACAAAGAACGCATATTCGCTTCCGTCTCCCAAGTAGTATTGCCCTCGTCTTCTCCCCATTGCACTTTAACTAGCTGAACTTCTCTGTTCCTCAACTTCCTAGTTTCTGACCCAAGGATGCGAGTAGGAGCTCGTCGAATCGTCGCATCACGCTCTACCTCTACATCTCTAAGCAAGCTCGGCTCTACGACCTCAGCGGTCTCATGTAAGCACTTCCTCAAATGTGATACATGGAATACATCATGAACACCACTAAGTCTGTCGGGCAACTCCACCCTATATGCCATCTGTCCAATCCTTTCCTTAATAGGAAACGACCCAACAAACCTCGGTGCTAACTTCCCAACGGACCCAAAGCGAACAACATTTCTCAACGGAGATACTTTGACAAAAACCATGTCCCCAACCTCAAACTCAAGATCCGTCCTTCTCCGATCCGCATAAGATTTCTGTCTATCTTGCGATGCCTTCATCCTTCTTCGAACCAAATCAATCTTCTCTGAAGTCTCTCTAACCATATCTGGCCCAAGCAAGATCTTATCTGTAGATTCCCCACCAACATGTAGGAGATCGACAAGGCCTTCCATAAAGAGCTTCGAAAGGTGCCATGCCAATACTAGACTGAAAGCTGTTATTGTATGCGAACTCCACCAAAGGAAGATGTTCTTCCCATGTACCTCCAAAATCCAAGATACAAAGCCTCAAGAGATCTTCTAAGATACGGTTCACCCTCTCGGTCTGACCGTCCGTCTGAGGATGATATGTGGTGCTCAAACACAACTGAGTCCCTACCGCCTCTTGCAAACTTCTCCAAAACTCACTAGTGAAGATAGGATCTCGATCACTCACAATGCTGGATGGTACGCCATGCAATCTAACAATCTCTCTAACATAGACTGAAGCAAGCCATGGAGCGGTCCTCTTACTCTTCACGGGTATAAAATGGGCACTCTTGGTAAGTCTGTCTACCACAACCCAAATTCCCGTATTGCCCTTCCTCGATCTCGGTAACCCATCGATGAAATCCATCGAGATACTATCCCACTTCCATTGCGGAACTTCCAATGGGTGTAGCAACCCACCGGGTTTCCTTTGCTCCGCTTTAACTTGTTGGCACACTATGCATCTAGCCACATACTCGGCCACATCTTTCTTCATACCGGCCCAGAAGAAAACTCTCTTCATGTCTTGGTATATTTTGTCTCCACCGGGATGAATAGTCATTCTTGAACGATGTGCATCATCCAAAATAGCCTTCTTCAGACCCTCATCTTGCGGTACACAAAGTCTACCGTCTCTATGCAACCATCCCCTATCATCTATGGTGTATCTACCCAAATGGCTGGACGACTCCCCCCTTATAAGCTTCTCTACTAACTCAACCAACTGTGGGTCGTCTCGCTGAGCCTCGCCAATCCTCCCCAAAAGAGTAGGCCTAACCTCTAAGGAGGCTAGCAAACCGGGTACAAAGTCAACGGAAGGTCTATAGTCAAACATAGAATTAAACTCCAAGCTTCGCCATTCCACGAACAATGGACTCAAAGACAGCCTTTTTCTGCTTAAGGCGTCTGCCACCACGTTACCCTTGCCAGGGGTATACGCTATCTCAAACTCATAGGATGCTAAGAATTCCATCCACCTTTGTTGTCTTAAGACAATGCGCTCAAAGAGTCTCCAACACTTCCCTAAGATGTAGGGCATGCTTTTCTCCACTTCTAGAGAAAATCAGGATATTCTCCCATGCAAAATCGTCACAACTATCCATCTCTCACGCAGACCACCCTAGTCGAACTCGACATCCCCCAAATGCAAGCCCCAAAGGCCTAAACCAATATCAGACAAACACCCAAGGGATACCTCCTTCGAATTCAGACGACCTACGTGAGATGATACTAGTAAAAACGGCTAAATAATTAAGCCCTTGTTCAACTCTGGATGTCCTTGCCAGTCTCGCTCCAAAACCACCGTTTATCCCATAACGGGCTTTGCTCAACCTATTGAGCACATACGAAAACTTATTTCGCTCCTAGAAAAGACCAAAATGTCATCCACCAAGACCATCACGAACTTATTTAGGTACTCCCTGAACACCCTTCTCCTCAAATCAACAAAGTATGCGGAGGCGTTCGTCTAACCAAATGGCATCACCAGCCACTCATAAAACCATCCGGAGTCCTAAAGGCAATCTTCTCTATACTATCCTCAGCCACTCTCAATTGACGAAACCCCGTGGCTGAGTCCGACTTGCGAAAATACTGAGGCGCCAACCAATTGATCAAAGAGATCATCAATCCTCGGCAATGGGTGTCTATTCTTCTTTGTGAGTTTATTTAGTTCTCTTTAGCCTACATAAAGTCTGAGGGACCCATCCGCCTTTGTAGCAAAAACTACTGGAGCACCCCACTCCGATATACTTTGTCTTATGGACCCCTTCTCAAGCAACTCCCCTACTTGCTTATGGAGTTCCCTCCTTTCGCGAGGAGCCATGTGGCGCACTGGTAAAGATACAGGTTTAGCATTGTCTACCAGATATATTCGGAAGTCAATCTCCCGCTCCGGAGGTAAGCCCTTCACCTCCTCAAACACATCCGAGTATTCCCGGACCACTCTAACAGATCGCAAACTCTCGACCGACGTGTCAAGCGATTCTAGATAACTTAGCATAACAGATTCCATGGGATTACAAGAGATCTCGAGAGTGTTACCCAAGCGGGTCATAAGCCTAACAACTCTCCCTTCAAAATCAAGAACGGCACCCCTACTGGATAAGCAGTCCATGCCCAAACTAACCCATAGCCCGTGAAGCCCAAAAAGCATCACATCTAAACTCAACGCTAAGTATAGAAACTTTCAAACCCAAACACATCATGGAGCCCCAATTGGGTTTGAAACAACTAAGGGATCATCTACCAAACTGGTGTCTAAGTGCAGTGACTCAACTAAAAATGATGAGATAAACGAACTCGATGCGTCAGAATCTAATAAAGTTCGAACCGGAAAATAAAGAAATCCAAATTCCAACCTAGACGGTCCTATCTCCATCTGGTACACTAGCCGCGAGGGAATACAACTACCCTCCAGGAGATTCCATACCTTGCCCATGCCCCTTTGGACAATCCTAATACGGTGTCCTATTCCTCCCAAAAGGATAACTACTCGCCTTCTTCTTCCCATTCTCCACTCGTAACCTCCCACCAATGAGGTTTCATCCTTCATTAACCAAACAACTATTTGAGCCTTCCTCCCATCGTCTATCCAATAGATACCTACCAGTCCTCCTCCTTCTTGAACCAACTTCTAATCCGACTAATGTCTAAGTCCCTTGAAGTGGTTTTCCGTTCTTATCTATCTTAGAAAGGTCATCTATACGCGGAGGGGAAACTCAAAACGAGAGAGGAAGAGATTCAAAACGGAGAATTCGAAAGATATAGATATGGCTATTGGGGATTATGCTTTTCTTTCAAAAACTTTTCTCTTAAAAGACATGTTTTTGAAAATACTCCTATCAAAAATATTCTTAGAAAATAGTTTTTCTAAAAAATTTATCTGTTCTGGTAACCTTAAGCTCTGATACCACGTGTAACACCCCACACCCGCTACGGTCACTCACTAAGGGAATGCCATAACATCGGTGGAGTATTTTAAGTGAATATAGAACAGAAAAATTACAACAAGACAGATATAAGTAATACTTGAGAATTTAAAACATCATTTCATTTCAGCGGAAAGTAAAACATGTTTGGTTACACCAAAACCATAAATAAGAGTCAAGTACATAATATCCATCCTGATAAAAACGAAAGTACATAATCCCACTACATAACCTAATAGCCATAATAGAAAAGATAAACTGAGCTTTACATCCACGGTCCAAGCTCCAAAAGATAGATAAAGCAGTCTGATCAAAGCCCACTAGTGCTAGGCCCACTCTGAAAACCTGAGGGTTGGGAAAAAGATAAAGAAACAATGGGGTCAGACATAAGTCTGAGTGAGTCCTATAACCCTAACAATACAATCATTAAAGTAATTAGGGTATGATATAAACAAGGTACGGTACCTCTGGGGATAATGACTACACTAAGTAGCCAACTAAACACAGGATGTACTAAGATAACCGAAAAGACGCATTTATCCACCCAAGGATAATTACTGATTACACCACCCCAGATCTACCCACCCAAGGGTAATTCCTACACTGTACCACACCAGTCATTCCTAACTTAAAGGTTGATCCCACCCCTGGACTTATAAAATTAACTTAATAGTTCTCGCGTACCCCTAGGTGACTAAGTAGACGCCACGGGGCCCTACAATCCACTAGGTGTACACACTACTCCCCATTCGATCGGCTCCCTAACGTAGATACCCGTGCTGGCCCCACCGTGGGGTGTACCATTCCCCAACGTGGCAACCTGATAAAACTAACGGTGCACGGCTTATATCTACACGATGCAACAACGTCTTATTTACCAGCCCGGGTCCACACACGCATATGAAACCCGTTGGTCATGCGTTGCCACCGCTAACCCATTTTGGCCTCTTATAGTCAAGCCCAATATGCGTGTCCCGTCACTCGACTAGAGTCGAGCCCACTAAGATACGTTTGGGATATTGGTTGAAATGGGCCCCCACAAGCTACCACCTAAGCTTGTTATTTTATCTAGTGTATCCCACTTAACCCCTGTTATAATCATGCCCACCTACATGTTAAGGTTTGGTTAAGTCATCTAATCATATATCAATTGCCACTTAAGGCACCAACTAGATTTCCACATGCCACCCAAAGCACTTACTTAACCCTTTACCCATGTTTAATTACATGTTCCTCTTTGGTTAAGTATTCTAATCGTATTTTCTATTGCCACCCAAGGCAACCCACTAGATTTCCACATGCCACCCAAGGCACCCACTTAACCCCTCATGTCCCTCTACATGCTAATATGGTTAAGTGTTTCTTAATTAATTAAGATCATGACCTCATAAAGACCTCTCACATTAGACCATCTTTTATGACTGCTGGATATGCCGGTTGGTTCCGGGCAGACTTCTGTCATAAAAAGGTCTAACCTCGTGTCTTTACTTTAATCACGTATTTAATTTATGACTAAGACCTCTCACATTGGGCCAATCATTTGTAGCTGCTGGATGGCCGGTCGGTTCCGGGCAGACTTCCGCTACAAAAGGGTCCAACCTCGTGTCTTAGTTGATTAATTACACCTAATTAATCACCCCCATAATTTGAATTAATTATGCCTAATTAATTACACATTTTTTAAGAATATGGGTAGACCTAACTCAATAGGTAAATTCCCAATTCCATAGTATGGGTAGACCTAACTTAATAGGTAAATTCCCAACTCCATAATATGGTTAGACCTAACTTAATAGGTAAATTCCCAATTACGTCCATTTAATTTGTGGTATGATTAATCATACCCATTTCTCATCATTTTATTAACATGCATATTAACCCCATCGTTCCCCACGTAGTTCGTTCTCATAACACGACATAATAAAGGGAAGATTCATCACAAAGGTCATGGGTTTAGCCAACATAGCATGTAACTTTATCATGGGTTCAAAAGGTGTCAACTTGCATATATGAACATACATTAAACCCAACTAGTATTTAACCCAAACTTGCATTATGCATATCATAAAAGAGACAACTTGCATATGAACTTGCACATAAACTTGCATATGAACTTGCATCATAACTTGCATATGAACTTGCATCATAACTTGCATATGAACTTGCATCATAACTTGCATATGAACTTGCATCATAACTTGCATATGAACTTGCATCATAACTTGCATATGAACATGTATCATAACTTGCATATGAACTTGCATCATAACTTGCATATGAATATGTATCATAACTTGCATATGAACTTGCATAACATGCCATACTTAGAGACAAACTTGCATATATTATGCATATCATAAAAAGAGACAAACTTGCATAAAACCAAACACTTAGCATGCATAAAACCAAATACTTAGCATGCATAAAACCAAATACTTAGCATGCATAAAACCACATACATAGCATGCATAAAACCAAATACTTAGCATGCATAAAACCAAATACATAACTTGCATAACATGTTACATATAGACTTGCATATAATCTCCCATATAGCTTGCATAACATATTACATATGAATCAATGTTCAACATAGTGTTTTGCATCATAAAACATAGCATTAAACTTGCATATAGCATACAACATACACTATACTAAACTTGCATAAACACATTGATTCCACAAACATAGCCATATCTTATCATATCCTATCATAATCAATTTAACAATTGATTGTTAAGTCTATAGAAATTCACCACTAAACTCCAATAAGCAAACCCTTGCCACAAATCACCCAAAAACTCTAGCCTTGAACATAAAGCTTGCAACTTGATGATGAATGCAAGCCAATGATCACTCATACAACTCAAAGATGCTTGTATGCACATGAAAGCCTTCATAAAAATAGTTTAGAAATAGGATGGAGGCTAGGGTTTTGAGTGGAGGCCATGATCATAGAAAATTTTGGCATAGTTTAGTTAGGAGATAGGATTATGACCATTTAGGGCTAGCTTAGGGTTTATTTATAGGATTAGGCAAGTGTTTTAGGCCATTAGATTAACCCTAAATTAGATTAGGACCCTTAGATTTCGGAACCTTCCAGAAACCAGCCCTAAGACCAAGCCCATACCCCAAACTGGTGCACCAGGCCAGCCAGAAAGTTGTGCAGGTTTCTGGCTCGACACGGGCGCACTTCCCAAGTGCGCCAGTATAAAAATGTGTTGGCGCACTTCACAAGTGCGCCAGTGCATTTTTGTGTTGGCGCACTTCACAAGTGCGCCAGTGCATTCTGGCTAGTTTTTCGGTTTTTCTGCCTAACTTCGTTCGTCCATATCTCTTTCATACGGTACCCGTTTTACGCAAACTCGGACTCTATTTCGCGTATTTTTCCGAGACGAACGCAATGACGCAGCCCGTTTCCCCTGATTCTCACATCTGAGATTAATTATACTTTAATTACTAACCATTAGTGTTAATTGAAATTCGGGGTGTTACACAACGCTGTTGTCTCAGATTCAGATCTTTCTGGGTATATAAATACTTCAACGACTGATGATCTGTGTACAGTATAAATTTCTCGCCCAATAAATAATGCCTCCAGATTTTGAAGGCAAAAACGATGGCTAGCAACTCAAGATCATGAGTCACATAATTCTTCTCATGCGGTTTCAGTTGGCGGCTTGCATAAGCGACTACTTGGCCTCTCTGCATTAACACTGCACCAAGACCTCTAATAGAAGCATCTGTCCAAACCGTTAAATCCTGATTGCCATCAATAATTGTTAACACTGGAGCGGTGGTCAGCTTTGATTTCAATTCCTGGAAAGCTTCTTCACAGTCGGAAGTCCACTTAAACTTCTCGTGTTTCTTTGTGAGCTTCGTTAACAGACCGGATATCTTCGAAAAATCCTTAACGAACTTTCGATAATAACTAGCCAACCCCATAAAACTTCTAACTTCCGTGGGAGTGGTGGGTTGTTTCCAATCTTGAATCACTGTTATTTTGCTTGGATCAACAGAAATTCCTTTCTCTGACACAACATGGCCAAGAAATTTGACTTCTTCTTGCCAGAAGACACATTTAGAGAATTTGGCTTTGAAGACGTTCTTCCTTAGAATCTCCAATACTTGTTCTAAGTGTTTTTCATGCTCGGGTTTTGATTTGGAGTAGATTAAAATATCATCGATGAATACGAGGACAAATTTATTCAGAACTCCCCTGAATACTCTATTCATTAGATCGACAAAGTATGCTGGAGCGTTACATAGGCCAAACGACATTACTAACCATTCATAAAATATGTCTGGACCTTTGAAAGCGGTCAAAGGAACACACTCTTCTGCTATTCTCAATTGATGAAACCCTGTAGCTAGATCCATTCGGGAAAATACTTTCGCCCTATTCAATTGGTCTAGCAAATCATCAATGCGGGGTAATGGATATTTATTTTTAAGCGTCTGTTTGTTGAGGTCTCGGTAATCAACACATAATCTAAGAGTACCGTCTGACTTTGGGACAATCACAACAGCTGCACCCCAATTAGAAAAACTAGGTCTGATTAGACCCTTCCACAACAGTTGACGAGTTTGATCGCCTAATTCTTCTTTTTCTTTCGGAGTCATTCTGCGAATTGGATGTACCACTGGTCTGGCATTAGGAATTAGATCGATTCGGAATTCTATTTCTCTTTGCGGAGGTAAGTTTTCAACTTCTTCAAACACATCCGCATAGTTTCTAACAATCGGAATCTTTTCCATGGAAGTGGGGATAAGTTCTAGTGCTGACCAAAATTCTTCTCTATTCGGATTCGAACCATGACAGGGAACCATAATATATCCAAGCTTCGTTCGAATTTTAACGATTCTTTCCGCACAATTCACTTCGGCTTCATATTTCGTTAACCAATCTAGCCCGAGAATGATATCGAATTCGGGAAAATCCATAACGATTAAATTGAAAGGAAACTGGTATCGGGAGAAAGAAGTTGGAACCTTACAATATGAACCTAGAGTAATAGGACCCCCTATCGGGTTATGAACTTCAACCGATTCTTTGAGCTTTCGCTGTTTTAACTTTAATTTGTGCACTGTGTTTCTAGCAATAAAACTACGCGATGCACCTGTGTCAAATAATACAGAAACAGGAATATTTTTAATTGTAAGGGTACCTCCCAAAACATCGGGTTTACCTGCTCCATCGGAAGCAGCTGGCGGGCTAGACCCGTCATAGACGTGAGCTACTGTAGCTTTCTTCAGCAAAGGACAGTCTTTGACCAGATGATCGGTCTTGCGACAGTTGAAGCACGAGCGAGGGTTCTGAGAGCCTTGGCTCGAGCCTTGAGAATTTGTCTTCTGTCTCTTCGGAGCTGTGCAGACGTTTGAGTAGTGCCCCGGCTTACCACAGTTAAAGCAATTTCCTCTTGGCGGCTTGCCAGTCTGAGGCTTTGAAGATGCTGCTTGGCTTGACTCGCCTTGATTTACAGCAAGCTTGCGCTTGTTTCCGGCTTGGCTTCTAGCGCGATCTTGATCCAGATGCCTTTGATCAAGGTCTTCATAGTTGCTTGTCATTTCCACCAGCTCGTTGAATTCCAGCTTGACATGGGCCATGGCTCTATCATGATATTGTCGTCTTAGCCCAAGGATAAACCTCTTATTTTTGGATTTCGCAATGGCGACGAGCTCTGGAGCATAGGGCGACAACATTGTAAATTTGTTCAGATAATCTTGCACGGAAAGATCCCCTTGCTGGAGATTGGCGAAGTCATCGTGCATTCTTTCTAGAGCTTGTTCTGGGACATATTTCTCCTTGAAGAGTTCTTTAAATCCATCCCATGTTCTTCCAGCTTCTCTATTCCCGGCGGTAAGAGATTCCCACCATAATTCAGCTAGTTCCTGCATAAGCCAGGCGCCCATAATAACTTTGTCTTCATCTCCTAGCCTTAGGCCTTCAAGAATTTTCTCGCATGTTTTGAGCCATGCAAGGGCCTCTATTACGGTGCCAGTTCCCGAGAAAGTCTTGCCTCCTAAGTTCTTATATCTCTTAGCTACGCGGTCAAGCTCGAAGTATTGAGCTGCCGGAGGTTGTATCAAAGGTCCTTCTTGAGCTGGGATTTCTCCCCTTCCTCGGCCTCGGCCGGCACGGCCTCCTCTAGCGGCGGCTGCTCTGGTAGCCATTTGTCAAATTCTGTATAAGCAACGAAAAAAGTCAGCTAACAGAAATGATAGTCTATTGCATAGTTAAGTAGAAAATCTTACGGAAAGATAACGATGGACTGATCAATTGTTTTTGCTATTCTGCTCAGCTCATTCTAGGACCTTACTAGTCCTATCTCTAATGAGCGACTCGCCTTAGAATACTACTGATCATATTTTGACGAAGTGTTTAATGTGTTAGACTCCAGAACTAAGGTTGACCAAAGCTCTGATACCAGCTGTGACGATCCCAAAACCCCGTGACACGGTGTTAAGGATAATCATTGGAATATAACACATTAATCATCATTAGCAGATCACAGATAATAGCATAAACAGAAAATAGAATAATTTACACACATATGACAGCGGAATCATATAGATATCATCACATCAGAGAAGCACAGTACAAGATACAACTTAGTGCATAATGATACATAATCAGTCACCATCGCCAGAGGCGGAATCATACATAAGGAGTACACAAAAGGAATATCAGTCTACATCGCCAGTGGCGGAATCATAATATAGATACAATAATGGCGGAGAAAATCCAAGTCAGCACAATGTAGTCAAGCCTCGCCATGAGCCAAAAGGTGCGTCAGAAACCTGTAACTAGGCTGCCCGTGTGAAAATGAGGGCACCCGAGTTTGCAAGGTGAAACAAACTACGAGTCAGTCATGGGACTGGTATGAGAAATCTACTCAACTTATTAACAACAATAATAAGGCAAATCAAAGGACCACGCCACTTTCGCGGAACGGGTTTACCCCAATGAGTGCTAGTGCATGAAATAAAGTAAATGATTAAATCAACACAACGCTTTTTATAAAATGAAGCCGTTATAAGACTCAGGTCCCATCACACAATGCAACGCAAGCCGGAGGATAGAGTTTTTACCTTATAATGGCCAAAGATGCTTCATACGAATAAAACAAAGGTGTTTGATATTATTACTAGTGCATATATGTTTCAAAAGCAAATTCAATCATAAATATCAATCCTAGACGGCATGAGTACCATATATCATGTCGCCATACTAGTAATACAATCACATCCGCATATTTCGTATCGGAAATTGGATTCCTTCATGAGTCGAGGCAAGGGGCAAGCTCCTCTCCGTTTGAGACACTCTAGCAAATGTCCCAGGACCCCACTATGATCCTTGGAATCGGCTGGGCCGGTCCTCTCTTACTTTTGAGGATTAGTTATTCCTGAACACACGTTTCCCGGTCCTTACAGACCTATAATCGAGGCGCCTCGCATTCCAACAAACACACAAGTGAAAAGTATATAAAATGTCAGGGCTGGTAGGTCACTGACACCACCATAGCTAGAAAGAAACGTCGTGCACTCCTAGCGGTCCGTCTCCCGTTTTTGACTCATACCGGGGTGTGAGGCTCGCGAATTCACGTTACACATAAAGCTACGTCACACAGACCATGCTTTAATCATCAACCACAAGACTTTGCTTTGCAACAGAAGCCTTGATCATATGCCACTTAGGCGTGCCACACAGGCAATCCACTCCGTGCGACTGATTTCTGTCAATACATAACCTCTGAGCTCGTACGTCTTAGAGAAGGGCGTTAAGCAAGAGAATAAATTCTCCGCCGCCAAACAGATATATATTTAACAGAGAACAATCAACACAGAACAAAATCCAATGTCAGACACACAGTCCATTTACAAGTCCGTTCTGGGTCTGAACGAAACCGGAGGCACCAATTCCTCGCATATCCGTACAATCAACAGTATGTGTGGATGGCTACTACTTCAATTCCTTCATGGTAGCTACTCCAATCACGAGTATCAGTAGCGCCCATCCATCCAATGTGGAGATCGTCGGTCTTCAGCCGTCTTCGACTCTTCGACTTCTCAACGTCGATTGATTATTTGAAATGAGATAAACTCGGCCTTTTCAAATAACCCACGTATATTTAGATTTTCAAATCAATTAATCACATGGTTGGACTATTCAACATTCACATTTCAGTTATTTAGTTATAATTTTCATGTCAAATACATTCAACCATCACATATCAAGCAAACACAACAAAATTGGTTTATTTTCACTCTATATCGTCTATAGTACTTTATAACGATATATCGCCATTTTTATTTAATTTAAAACGACCATATTTAGTTAAACGACGTTTCAGGTCGTGTCGATGCACTGGCGCTGCTTTTCATTAATTTTGTTTTACACATATATGAAAATATAACCGTTGGATCTTCACAAATTTTACATCATTAGGAAGGTCATTTCAAAACGAATCCAACGGTTTTAGTTTTGGGAAAATCCGACGGTCGGATCTTCCACACTAGCCATTTGAAGTTATGATTTCAATTTACAAACTGCAGCGTCGTTATTCGATTTAATTTAATTATATATATATATAAATATAATCGTTTCTGGCGCTGTTTTTCATTAATTTTGAATTAAACATTCCAGACAATCCAACCGTCGGATCTTCACAAAGTTGGTGCCGTTGGAAAGATATTTCCAAGGCGAACCCAACGGTTGAGGTTTCGGGAAAATCCAATGGTCGGATTTCCCGCACTAGTCGTTTGAAATCACGGTTTCAAAACATGAACTGCACGGCCACGTTTCGTTTTAATTCTATTTATATTTATATATTTATATAAATATAGTTCATTCAAAAATTCCTATATCGTTTCCACTTCAATTATTTCACTAACGCCTTTAAATTTTGGAAAATTTCGCCATAACCTCCTTTGTACGGGAGGGTCTGGGAAAATTCCCAAATAGCCACATGGGCGTCTCATATCAAAAAGAAAAAGAAAAGGCCAAGCGGCTAGCCAACAGGCTCATAAAATCATCACCCAAACAAAGCGGTAAATGTGTACCTATTTGTCGGGCACAAAATTCTATTTCTCTTCTCTAGCCCCTTTTTGCTTTAACCTGTTCAATAGATATGCATGTACATATATACAATTTCTAACATTTATCATTTTCCATTCAATTTCATATTTGATTTGCTTTGGTTTAAAAACACCATTCATTCTAATGTTGCATGCATAGGCTAAAATCATATCATTAGCTAGTTAATGTATATTTCAACTCATGCACGTTTATTTGAACAAGTGGCTATTTTTAACACTTCACATTTCAAAGATGATAATTTTGGCGAACTAACATAGATTTCAACACATGACTATTTTATTTAGTTCCTATGCATGTTAAAAATAATATTTCTATCACAAATATTTATTTCAACGTCCGCATATCTTTAGCATATCACACATATGATAAAAATGATATTTTTATCATTTAAAATATTTATTCGACAAATAGATGTTTCAGCACTTCATAGTTTCAATAAAAATGTAATTTTTATCGTTCGATCTTTTTATTCAACACATGAACTTTTCCACTACACACACTTCTCAACAAATGAGCATCTCCACACATGGACATTTTATTTATGTTGTTTATATTAGAAGATGGAATTTTTATGATTGAAATTATTTATATAAGGCGAATATTTTTCATACTTCATATATATATAAAAATGTGATTTTTATTGTTTAAACACTTCATTCATTCACAAATGAATTTAATTTTCATACAACACTTTTCAACACATGAATATTTCCACACATCGACATAGTTTCAATATATGACTTTAATTTCTACGCAAGAAAATAATTTCAACACATGAAGATAGTTCTAACACACAAGGATTATTCAAAATTTCGGCAGCATAACGGCAGGGTAGTTAAAACCGGCACCGTCCCTAGTACGGCTCCTCGCTCTACCTTAAAACCTCGCGGTTTTTGACAATGGGGATTCATGCATCTAATTCGCACGCAGGCGGCATGTTTATTTTTATTTCCACAAATATTTCCAATTCATTTCAATCACCAATGGGTATTTTTCAACCACAACCAAACAATATCAACCACAAACAATTATTCAACCATTCGTATTTTTCATCCAATATTTCACACCAATTCACCACAATAAATATTGTCCATGGTTTGTGGACGAGGGGAGTATATATATATATATATAATTGCTATATTTCACTTGCATTTCAACACATATATCGATTATTCTATGCATGTAAAATTCATACTTCGCTTATATAGCTTACACTACGCATGTACATGAGGTATACAACACGTATGTAATTTATATTTCGCTAATATAAATTATACATGACATTTTCCATTCAATTTCACGTTAGTTTAGATTTCTCACCTTGGTTTTCTGAGCGCTAAAAATCGATACGATGTCAGAAAAATTCGCGGCTTCTTCTATTGGGTAGAGAGCTTCCTTGCGGTCTCGATATTTCCTTTTTCATCGAATTTCGTCAACCCACCAAAAAGATATGATTTTTCAAAGTGTAAAGATCAAAGAAAACTCACATTCACGAAGCTTCAAAACTAGGTTTACAGTTTTCGCGAAATCAGTGGCACGTGGGGACGATCGGGGAGTTGGACGTGGAAGAGGGAAGAGAGGGCTTTAAATCGGTGGTGGTTTGGTGGCGTTCGGTGGCGTTCAGGGCGGCGGCGGGAAGTGCTCGACTTCCTGGCGTCGATACGGGCGGAGGAGGCGACTGTGACGGCGGCGGTGGGGTCGGATTTGAAGAGGGGGCTGAGACGCGTCGAAGGGTGGCGGTGGCGAAGTCTGGAAGTGACTGTGGCGGCGGCAATGGAGGAGATAAGGTAGGGAGCTCGGGTCGCCGTTGATCGGGGGGGGGGGGGGGTTTAAAAAAATTTATGAAAGGAAAATTCTCATTGCCCGAGGGTTATATTAAATTTTTAAATAGTGTTTTCTCAAACGAACTCCTTTTTGACCCCAACGACTGTCGTCCCTAGCTAAATACCCCCATTCCGTACACAATGGGATATGTTTCGTAGGCCAATTCGACTGTTACAGTCAGTTATTTTTCAAATTAAAGTATAAAACATTTAATTTTTAACTCTGAACGCACATTTCAATTTGCCAGGGCCACAAACTGATTCGAAAAATTCCAGAAAAATAAATCTAGCTATGTTTTGACGCTACGGTCCCAACAAAACTAGTTTCGTCGAATTCTGAGGTCGTTTGAAAAATGGCCATTTTCTGGTCGATCCAATTTAACAGAAATTGACCAATCACATTTTCTTTTGCCACGCTCACATACTAGCTTCAAAAATTATGAAATTTGAAACCTAGCAATAGTTTGACATCCCGGACCCAACAAAAGTGGTTTCGTCGAATTTCGAGGTCGTATGCAAAATATCAATTTTCCAGGGCTATATATTCTATATACCGACCCTTCTGAAAATTCATTCGGCCATAACTTCTGATTCCCGTTATGAAACTTCGATTTTTCAGATTCGTTAGAATGGTATTGACTAACAGATTTAAATATTTTTGGTTTCGCTAAAATCCGTTATATTTTCCATCCTGCATAGTCGGTCAAAGTTTGAATTCAAATTTTCAAACTGACTCACTATTTCTAATTCACTATTTTATTGAAATATTCTATTTCAATTGTTCAAATTCCTTTGAAATAACCAATTTAAAAATTTTAAATTGGCTCGTATTTTCCGGGTTATTACATATAAAATCGTTTTGAAAATGGTAAAAAGGGAATATGATGTGGTTTTTATGAAATTGGGTACTTGTAGTACGTTGGTTGAGTCGAGTAACTTTCGAGGTGTCAATAAGGTGTTGGTTTCGACTTTCGGTGTTGTATACTTAGAGATTTATTCACTTACCAATTTACAATGAGGGTCTAATGAAGTAGAGTGTAATGATAATTGAATATTCTTATATTATAATAAGAAAAGGGAAATGTTTTCTGAATTAGAAGTTTTAATGATTAATGAACGACTGGTTAATTAAAGAGGCTAAATGATGCTGGGTACTGAATCAGTAAATTTATTTTATTTTTATTGATGAATGATTGTTTATTTGATAGTTAAATAACCGACTATCAAATTTGTCCTATATGGTAGTTGGTATAGAAAGACCAGGATCGAATTTATATTCGAAAACCATTCCAAATAATGAATATGTAAACGTGGAAGATGCTGATCGAAGATGGAGAAATTGAAGACCGTTGGTCTTCATGAGCGGAAGGACTACTCGTTAAATTTCTTTGGTTTGGCTGCCAGAGTTATTATGACTTGTGATTCTGTCATAATTGAAATCTTCAGATCGTAAGGACTACTCATGTAACGTCCCGCCTTATTGATCGCTTCAAATTGGAAATTAATCCAACTTAAAACGTTCAAACCGATAGGTCATTATTTAGTTTATAGAGTTTAAAACCGAATCAGCATAGAAAACACAGAATAAATAGATAACATAATATGGAACAACGTAATAAAAGTTTTATGTATTAATCAGAATTTTGATACAAGATTTTTCTATACAACAGAATTTAAAATACAATTTGAATACCAAAAAAATATTTACTGGTTTAAAACTTCAGAGAGGGCATGTCTTCAGAAACCTCAGCTTTGCTAATCTTCAAATCCTAAGCTGTAATCTCTAAATCTGTAGCGCTTAGGTCTAACCCGAGAGTTCCATGCAAAAACATAAAATTCTCGAGTCAAGATTAATCTTTGTTCAAGTAAATTAACTGCAATATAAACTAAAATATAATAATTAATCCTAACTTAAAACAGAAGTTATTAAATCAAGAGTACATGCCCAATGTCAATGTAAAAACCCGTAACTTCCCCGTAAAGGAAAGCGTCGGATAGTTCGAGAACAAGCCACAACAGAACACATACAGAAGAACATTTCATTGTATATTACAACAATGCATCAGATTACAAGAATATACAGAGTATAAATGAATATTACACAGAAATATCAGAGATTTAAATTACATTTAAATACATCGCAGCGGAAAAATAATACAATACACAACTAGAATGAGATATACGGATACAAAGCTTTCCGGATATCGTTCCAGCTGTAAACCAGGATCCTGTGAATATAAATCTGCAAAACCAAAACTACTAGCTGCCCGTGTCAAAATAAGGGCACCCAGAGTTTAGGTTAAAACAATAAACTCCAGGTCAGTCATGTGACTGGTGTGAGAACTAAAACAGTTAATCTTTATTTTTAAAGTTAGGTAAATCAAGGGACCACGCCGTATAACACGGAACGGGTTTCCTCCCAAGAATACCGGTGCATAAAACAAACAGCGCAATGCTAAATAAAGAAAAATGAAGCTGTTATAAGACCCAGGTCCTATCACACAATGCAACGCAAGCCGGGGGATAGGGTTTTCCCTTATAACAGCCAAAGAATGCTTGATACGTTTAAAACAAATCATTTGATACTATTATAAGTGCATAGTGTATAAAACAACTTCGAATCATAAGTATCAATCATAGGCGGCATGGGTACCATATATCATGTCGCCATATATAGGTTTACAAATAAAACCGCAAAGTCACGTATTTGGAAATTGGATTTCCATCTATGAACCGAGGCAAAAGATAGTCCTCAACCGATTCGAGACGCTCTAGCCCGTGTCTCAGGATCAGAGCTCGAGTGACCCTTGGATCGTCAGGGCCGGTCCACCGATGTGGATTAAACTTAAACCCTGAACATGCATTTCCCCGCCATATGGGGCGTCAATGAGCCAACAAATGACTCCATCGGTTCGAGAACGACCGATCAATCCGAGGCGCCTCGCAACAGCAACAACCACATAAGTCAAACTCGTCAGGGCGTGTAAAACCACTGACGCCACTTCTAACTAGAAAGAAACGCATGCCCTCCCTGAGGTCCCCTCCCGTTTTTGGTTCATACCGGGTGTGAAACACGCGAAGTAAACGTTACACAAAGCTACGCCACAAAGGCCGTGCTTTGATCATCACCACAAGACTTTGCTTTTCAACAGAAGCCTCGATCAATTGCCACTTAGGCATGCCACACAGGCAATTCACTCCATGCGTTTGATATCCATCAATATATAACCCCTGAGCTCGTACGTCTCAGAGAAGGGCGTTAAGCAAGAGAATAAATTCTCCGCTGCCAAACAGATATATATTTAATAGAGATCAATCACACAGACCAAAATCCGATGTCAGACACGCAGTCCATTTACAAGTCCGTTCTGGGTCTGAACGAAACCGGAGGCACCTAGTACCCCGCATATCCATCGATCTCCAAGTACGTCTGGACGATCACCAACTGTTTCCATCTTCTTGGGTGTACAACCCAATCAAGATCATCAGTTATCACCCAAACGACGTGAAGACCTCCGGTCTTCGACCATCGTCTTCATCTTCGACTTATCGTCGTATCAGTTATTCAGAATGGGATAAACCCGGTCTTTCCGAATAACTCGCGTATATTTTATAAAAGTGCTACACAAACACAACATACGCCTCATTCCAATTCATCAGTCACTAACCGCAAATTAATCAAGAGAATAGTTCCCCAAATATTAACCCCGAAGGCCGAAACCAACATCAGATCAATATCCAGAAAACCATTCTGCTTGGCTAACCGACAGTTAGTTTCTAAATTTCACATTCATAGGGAAAGATTCCCATTAATTTTATCAAAGATAAATTCCTTGAATTTATTCTTTAATCTACTTTTGAATATCAATTCAAAACTAGTCGGGATTAACGAACCTTACCGAAGTAATCATTTGTTTTAATTTCCCAATCCCAACCTATTCATCCCATGAAGTAAAACTGGTCATACTTCATATCTAACATCACGGTGTTATCGGTAAATTCAATTACCATTTCACGTTCAAATCTAATTAAAGATTTAACTATCGCCTGGAGCAAAACTGGTGATACTCCATTCTCGACCATTTCAATCTAATTAAAGATTCATTAAAACTCCACTTAGTTTTAATCGTTAACTGGGTTAAAGAATCAGTGTCATTTAAAACACAGTTCACGATAAACCCAAAGTCACATTCATTAATTATCGGGTTAAAGAATGAGTGTTGTTTAAAACACTGTTCACGATAAACCCAAAAATCAATATCCATTCAATTCCAATTAAATATTATTTAATTGGTACACTTCATTAAATCTAAATAAAAAGATTTAATCTTTTCTCAACTGGGTTCAAGAACAGTGTTAGTGAAGACACCATTCACGACAAACCCAAATCACATTCGATATTCAATACAAGGCTCTGAATAGAAAATATATCGGCTTATATTCAATATCGAATTCCACGATTGACGAATGTCGTATTGGAAATAACGATATAAATATATATCTTTCAAATTTCCATAACCACACCTGTATAATCACGAATTCCAACATCGAAATATTCCGAAGACAATTTCGATTCAAATCCACTCCAATGCAATCATTGGAAATTTTGGTTATTTTCAAAACCATTCCAAATTCAATTTATTTATTTAAAAATAAATAGAATTATAATTCTAGTTCAAAACTAGTTCATTTCGATAAAAATCTATTTTTATCTTTTCAAATATGGAGTTTTTCATCCCAAATCTTCACAAACCATTTCTTATGATTTTACACAAATTATTACTATTTTTAATAATTTTATCAAGGCCCGTACAGTCGATTTCCACCAATGGCCATCGAACTGCACTTACAACGACCTTTTTCGAATTTGATTTGGACGTATCTCCAAATCCAACCGTTAGATTTCAAATTTCTAATATTCGTTAGAAATCTCTTTTCGATACGAACCCAACGGTTCCGGTTTTAGGAGAATCCGACGGTCGGATCTCCCGTAATGTCCGTTTGAAATAAATGGTCGAAATTCGCGAACTGCCGCGGCGCGGCGCGTTCTATTCAGGCCATTATATTATATATATAATATATACTTCGTCGATTTCTATTTAAAACGAATTATATAAATAGTTTTGAATTCGTTTCAAAAACAATTTCAACTTCCATTTCAATTCAAATCGAAATTGAATTCTTCTTTATAAATTCGTTTCAAAATTCATTTCTATTCAATTCAAATTTCAATTCAATTTGAATTCATTTCAATTCACTTTCAATTCAATTCGAATTCGTTTTCAATTCATTTCGAAATCGTTTTCAATTCAATTCATTTCGAAATCGTTTTCAATTCAATTTGAATTCGTTTTCAATTCATTTCATTTCGAAATCGTTTTCAATTCAATTCAAAATATTCGATTTCGAAATCACTTTTCAATATTCATTTTTAAGATGAATAAAATCGATATAAATATCGTTCACGTCAAAATGGCGTCAATCTAATCAACACGGCTTCATAAATTTCTATTTTCAAATATTCTATTTCAAATATTTCTTTTTTCAAAATAGTTGTTATTATCAAAATATTTCGTTCAACACATGACCAATCTCAATGAATGAGTACTGTCAACACATGAACTTTTATTTTATATCGATAAAGATGTAAATTTTATTACTAAAATATTTCGTTCAACACATGACCAATCTCAATGAATGAGTACTGTCAACACATGAACTTTTATTTTATAATATTCTTTATTTTTCAAATTGGAATGAGGCCCAATCAATTACCATATAAAGTTAATTATATGGATTTTCATACAACACATGTATATAATTACATTGAAAAATAATCAACCATCAACCAAAGTGCACTACACTGTATAAGCATCAAATATAGATATCTAATGCTTATAACAACCTGTCAATCAATCGATTGACATATTTAATCAATCAGGATGAGTGAACTTCAAATTTCATCCCAACACCCGTGTGGGGTTTCAAACAATCAAACACAGATTTTTATTCGTGCAGTTGGGCGATGTGTAAAATTTATCGTCCCAATCAATGTCATTCAAATAGGTGTACATAAACAAACCGTCCGGTTTATAAATGAATATTTTATTTTATTCACTTCACGTTAAAAATTATATTTTTAACGTCAAAACATTTTATTTCACCATATGAATTTCTATTCAATTCATTCTTTAAATAAAATGATATTTTTATTTTTCTAACTTATTTTAGAAAATTTCGGCGGCATAACGGCACGATACTAGAAACGGGACGAGGCCTAGCCTTATCCCCGGTCTAGTGAAGGCCCACGCCATTCACACATCAATCAAATCAATTTCATTTTGCAAACCACAAAATTTGGAGTAAGAGTCTAACCTAGCCTTACTCCTTCGCCTTATAACGGCGCACGTCTAATCCTAACCAATTTATCGATTCGATTTTTCACACCACAAACCACATTCAAACCAATATCGCAATCAATCACCAAACAGCCAAACAAACAAGTCCATGGTCTGTGGACGATTGTGTCGGGTGCTACTAAACACCGTCTGCATCCTATTATATATATATAACTAGAAAAGAAATTGAAAGGTGAGAAATTCTCACTTATAGCTATCCTACTTCACGACACTTCCTTGCATAAAATCTTCGCCAATCTCTCCTTTTGTCGCTTTCGCCCGTATTCTCTACATATGTAAAAATCGAATTTTTACGATGCTATTCAATATATAAAAATATGATTTTTACTTCGACTTTCAACATATAAAAATATGATTTTTACTTCGAATTTCAACATATAAAAATATGATTTTTACTTCGAATTTCAACATATAAAAATATGATTTTTACTTCGAATTTCAACATATAAAAATATGATTTTTACTTCGAATTTCAACATATAAAAATATGATTTTTACTTCGACTTTCAACATATAAAAATATGATTTTTATTTTTGCAAGTTCAAATCTTTTTCTACTAAAAGATTAAACCTTTTTCCTATTTTAAAGTTCAAAATAAAACCAGTTTTTCTCTTTTATAAAAATGCAGTTTTTATCTTTTTTTTTAAAATGCAGTTTTTATCTTTTTCAAATGCAGTTTTTATCTTTATAAAAAATGCAGTTTTTAAATCCTTTTTCAAATGCAGTTTTATAATCTTTTACAAGAATCAGTTTTATTTAAAAAAAATCAGTTTTTAAAATCTTTTAGAATCAGTTTTTAACTTTTAATAAAATCAGTTTTTCATACTTTAAAAAAAATCAGTTTTTCATACTTGTAAAAATCAGTTTTTCCTAAAATCGAAATTAAAATAAAAATAAAATACAATAAAATACTTACAGTATTTTGAAGAGGGGGGGGGGGGGTCGTCTTGCGTCGAACTGAGCAGCAGGGGGGGCTGCTTGCGTCGAACTGAGCAGCAGGGGGGGGGTCGCCTTGCGTCGAACTGAGCAGCAGGGGGGGCTGCTGCGTTCGCCTAGGGTTTGGGGTGGCGGCTCCGGGTGTAGGCGGTTCGAACTTGAGGGCTTCGGGGTCTTTGAGGGGGGTGCGGTAATGAGTACAGGAGGAAGGGAAGAAGGAGAAGGCGGAGATCGGAGGAGGGGGCGCGCCTGAGCTGCCACGCCGCGGCGGCCGATGTAGGAGGAGGCGGGTCTTTTTTTTTTTTTTTTTTTTTTTATTTCTGATTTTAGATCGGGGGGGGGGGGGGGGGGGCAGAGTTAAAAAAAGGGAAAGAGAAAGTTTGTTTTTTTTTTATTTAATTATTTTATTTTCGAAGAAGTTGACTTTTACATACGACCTCTAAACGAGGCCCACCGCCTGTCGTCCATAGCGTTTTACCCCCATTCTGAACACAATGGGATATGTACCGCAAGCTGAATCGACCGTTTCGATCAGTTTCCGTTGCATTTACATTTAAATCATTATATTGGATTTTAAACGTACATTTCAAATTACTGGGGTCACATGCTAACTTTAAAAATTCCAGAAAAATATTTTCTAGCTTCGTATTGACGATACGGTCCTAACAAAACTAGTTTCGTCGAATTCTGAGACCGTTTGAAAAATGGCCAATTTCAAGTCGATTAAAATCAACTGAAATGGTCAAAACACGTTTTCCTATGCCACGCTCACATATTGATTCGAAAAATTATGAAATTTGGAATCTAGCAATAATTCAACATCACGGACCCAACAAAAGTGGTTTCGTTGAAATCCGAGGTCGTTTGCAAAATGTCCATTTTTAAGGGCCTGAATTCCATAGCGACTATTCAGAATTTTCAACTGGACATATCTTTTGATTCCCGCTACGAACTTTTGATTTTTCGGATTCGTTGGAAAGATATTCACTATTAGATTCCATTATTTTTGGTTTCACTAAAATCCGGATTGTTTTGCACCCGGTACATTCAATTGAAGTTTGAAATCGAATTATCGAACTACCGCGCCATTTTCAATTCTATTTATAATTATATATAAATATTTATATTCTAACGACGACGTATATAAATATATACGTCGAATTCTATTCAAAATAAATTTCACGTCGATATTATTTAAAATAATCTATTTTAAATAATCAAAATTCGCTAAAATAGCCAAAATAAAAATTTTAAACTGGCCCAGATTTTCCGGGTTGTTACAATCTCCCCCACTTAAAACTTTTCGTCCCCGAAAAGGAACAAAGTCGAAAGTGGTTTGATTAATTAACTCTACGTTCGGTCAGGCTTCCATTCTCCAACTCTTTAGTTTCTGAGAATTTTCAAATTTTCAAAAATTTGGCTAACACCCTAAATTTTCGAAAAATTTCGCCATAACCTCCCCTGCAATGGGAGCATCGGGGAATTTCAAATAGCTTCCCCGGTCCTTCAGATCTCAAAAAGAAAAAGAAAAAGAAAAAGCCAAGCGGCTAGCCAATAGGCTCACAAAATCATCATCACCCAAACAAAACAGGAAATTATGTAGTAAACATGTACCTATTTGTCGGGCAAACAAATTTTATTCTCTGGCTCTAGCCTCCTTGCTATGACCTGTTCAATGATATACATGTATATGCAAGCAGATGCGACCAATTTTCAATACAGTTCAATATTCGGTTCAATTAGGCTAAATGGCTAAAAATTAGCAAACAAATAAACAAACAACACAAACATCAATCAATTAGTGAATTTAACGTTTCAAATTCATACTTTGATATATAGTCAAAAATCAGATTTTTGATGCCAAATCACAACAATAGGCCCTATCTAATTTTGGTTCTCACACCAGTCAATAGGAAATATATAGATGTTACACGTTCGTCACTCGAATATAAACTCTGATGATGATATATCAATCATCAGAATCACCCCCGGGCGACTAGAGTGTAATTCTATATCTATCCAGTATATTAAAACTTTGAATATACGTTTGCAAGGCGTATATGCAAATTCTTTATATACTGGACTGTCCAAATCAATATTAAATAAATAATCAAATACGAATAGTTGGTTTAAATTTTCAAAACAAAATTGTTTTCATTTTCAAAAATATACTCTTCACACTCGTTCTAGGATACTACTGATCCCATCTCTAACGAGTCGTTCTCATTGGATTTTTCTAATCCAATATCTGATGAATCCTTTCATATGGTTCTAATGTGTCTTGTTCTCTGAGCTTGGTAAACCAAAGCTCTGATACCAACTGTAAAAACCCGTAACTTCCCCGTAAAGGAAAGCGTCGGATAGTTCGAGAACAAGCCACAACAGAACACATACAGAAGAACATTTCATTGTATATTACAACAATGCATCAGATTACAAGAATATACAGAGTATAAATGAATATTACACAGAAATATCAGAGATTTAAATTACATTTAAATACATCGCAGCGGAAAAATAATACAATACACAACTAGAATGAGATATACGGATACAAAGCTTTCCGGATATCGTTCCAGCTGTAAACCAGGATCCTGTGAATATAAATCTGCAAAACCAAAACTACTAGCTGCCCGTGTCAAAATAAGGGCACCCAGAGTTTAGGTTAAAACAATAAACTCCAGGTCAGTCATGTGACTGGTGTGAGAACTAAAACAGTTAATCTTTATTTTTAAAGTTAGGTAAATCAAGGGACCACGCCGTATAACACGGAACGGGTTTCCTCCCAAGAATACCGGTGCATAAAACAAACAGCGCAATGCTAAATAAAGAAAAATGAAGCTGTTATAAGACCCAGGTCCTATCACACAATGCAACGCAAGCCGGGGGATAGGGTTTTCCCTTATAACAGCCAAAGAATGCTTGATACGTTTAAAACAAATCATTTGATACTATTATAAGTGCATAGTGTATAAAACAACTTCGAATCATAAGTATCAATCATAGGCGGCATGGGTACCATATATCATGTCGCCATATATAGGTTTACAAATAAAACCGCAAAGTCACGTATTTGGAAATTGGATTTCCATCTATGAACCGAGGCAAAAGATAGTCCTCAACCGATTCGAGACGCTCTAGCCCGTGTCTCAGGATCAGAGCTCGAGTGACCCTTGGATCGTCAGGGCCGGTCCACCGATGTGGATTAAACTTAAACCCTGAACATGCATTTCCCCGCCCTATGGGGCGTCAATGAGCCAACAAATGACTCCATCGGTTCGAGAACGACCGATCAATCCGAGGCGCCTTGCAACAGCAACAACCACATAAGTCAAACTCGTCAGGGCGTGTAAAACCACTGACGCCACTTCTAACTAGAAAGAAACGCATGCCCTCCCTGAGGTCCCCTCCCGTTTTTGGTTCATACCGGGTGTGAAACACGCGAAGTAAACGTTACACAAAGCTACGCCACAAAGGCCGTGCTTTGATCATCACCACAAGACTTTGCTTTTCAACAGAAGCCTCGATCAATTGCCACTTAGGCATGCCACACAGGCAATTCACTCCATGCGTTTGATATCCATCAATATATAACCCCTGAGCTCGTACGTCTCAGGGAAGGGCGTTAAGCAAGAGAATAAATTCTCCGCCGCCAAACAGATATATATTTAATAGAGATCAATCACACAGACCAAAATCCGATGTCAGACACGCAATCCATTTACAAGTCCGTTCTGGGTCTGAACGAAACCGGAGGCACCTAGTACCCCGCATATCCATCGATCTCCAAGTACGTCTGGACGATCACCAACTGTTTCCATCTTCTTGGGTGTACAGCCCAATCAAGATCATCAGTTATCACCCAAACGACGTGAAGACCTCCGGTCTTCGACCATCGTCTTCATCTTCGACTTATCGTCGTATCAGTTATTCAGAATGGGATAAACCCGGTCTTTCCGAATAACTCGCGTATATTTTATAAAAGTGCTACACAAACACAACATACGCCTCATTCCAATTCATCAGTCACTAACCGCAAATTAATCAAGAGAATAGTTCCCCAAATATTAACCCCGAAGGCCGAAACCAACATCAGATCAATATCCAGAAAACCATTCTGCTTGGCTAACCGACAGTTAGTTTCTAAATTTCACATTCATAGGGAAAGATTCCCATTAATTTTATCAAAGATAAATTCCTTGAATTTATTCTTTAATCTACTTTTGAATATCAATTCAAAACTAGTCGGGATTAACGAACCTTACCGAAGTAATCATTTGTTTTAATTTCCCAATCCCAACCTATTCATCCCATGAAGTAAAACTGGTCATACTTCATATCTAACATCACGGTGTTATCGGTAAATTCAATTACCATTTCACGTTCAAATCTAATTAAAGATTTAACTATCGCCTGGAGCAGAACTGGTGATACTCCATTCTCGACCATTTCAATCTAATTAAAGATTCATTAAAACTCCACTTAGTTTTAATCGTTAACTGGGTTAAAGAATCAGTGTCATTTAAAACACAGTTCACGATAAACCCAAAGTCACATTCATTAATTATCGGGTTAAAGAATGAGTGTTGTTTAAAACACTGTTCACGATAAACCCAAAAATCAATATCCATTCAATTCCAATTAAATATTATTTAATTGGTACACTTCATTAAATCTAAATAAAAAGATTTAATCTTTTCTCAACTGGGTTCAAGAACAGTGTTAGTGAAGACACCATTCACGACAAACCCAAATCACATTCGATATTCAATACAAGGCTCTGAATAGAAAATATATCGGCTTATATTCAATATCGAATTCCACGATTGACGAATGTCGTATTGGAAATAACGATATAAATATATATCTTTCAAATTTCCATAACCACACCTGTATAATCACGAATTCCAACATCGAAATATTCCGAAGACAATTTCGATTCAAATCCACTCCAATGCAATCATTGGAAATTTTGGTTATTTTCAAAACCATTCCAAATTCAATTTATTTATTTAAAAATAAATAGAATTATAATTCTAGTTCAAAACTAGTTCATTTCGATAAAAATCTATTTTTATCTTTTCAAATATGGAGTTTTTCATCCCCAATCTTCACAAATCATTTCTTATGATTTTACACAAATTATTACTATTTTTAATAATTTTATCAAGGCCCGTACAGTCGATTTCCACCAATGGCCATCGAACTGCACTTACAGCGACCTTTTTCGAATTTGATTTGGACTTATCTCCAAATCCAACCGTTAGATTTCAAATTTCTAATATTCGTTAGAAAGCTCTTTTCGATACGAACCCAACGGTTCCGGTTTTAGGAGAATCCGACGATCGGATCTCCCGTAATGTCCGTTTGAAATAAATGGTCGAAATTCGCGAACTGCCGCGGCGCGGCGCGTTCTATTCAGGCCATTATATTATATATATAATATATATAATATATACTTCGTCGATTTCTATTTAAAACGAATTAAATAAATAGTTTTGAATTCGTTTCAAAAACAATTTCAACTTCCATTTCAATTCAAATCGAAATTGAATTCTTCTTTATAAATTCGTTTCAAAATTCATTTCTATTCAATTCAAATTTCAATTCAATTTGAATTCATTTCAATTCACTTTCAATTCAATTCGAATTCGTTTTCAATTCATTTCGAAATCGTTTTCAATTCAATTCATTTCGAAATCGTTTTCAATTCAATTTGAATTCGTTTTCAATTCATTTCATTTCGAAATCGTTTTCAATTCAATTCAAAATATTCGATTTCGAAATCACTTTTCAATATTCATTTTTAAGATGAATAAAATCGATATAAATATCGTTCACGTCAAAATGGCGTCAATCTAATCAACACGGTTTCATAAATTTCTATTTTCAAATATTCTATTTCAAATATTTCTTTTTTCAAAATAGTTGTTATTATCAAAATATTTCGTTCAACACATAACCAATCTCAATGAATGAGTACTGTCAACACATGAACTTTTATTTTATATCGATAAAGATGTAAATTTTATTACTAAAATATTTCGTTCAACACATGACCAATCTCAATGAATGAGTACTGTCAACACATGAACTTTTATTTTATAATATTCTTTATTTTTCAAATTGGAATGAGGCCCAATCAATTACCATATAAAGTTAATTATATGGATTTTCATACAACACATGTATATAATTACATTGAAAAATAATCAACCATCAACCAAAGTGCACTACACTGTATAAGCATCAAATATAGATATCTAATGCTTATAACAGCCTGTCAATCAATCGATTGACATATTTAATCAATCAGGATGAGTGAACTTCAAATTTCATCCCAACACCCGTGTGGGGTTTCAAACAATCAAACACAGATTTTCATTCGTGCAGTTGGGCGATGTGTAAAATTTATCGTCCCAATCAATGTCATTCAAATAGGTGTACATAAACAAACCGTCCGGTTTATAAATGAATATTTTATTTTATTCACTTCACGTTAAAAATTATATTTTTAACGTCAAAACATTTTATTTCACCGTATGAATTTCTATTCAATTCATTCTTTAAATAAAATGATATTTTTATTTTTCTAACTTATTTTAGAAAATTTCGGCGGTATAACGGCACGATACTAGAAACGGGACGAGGCCTAGCCTTATCCCCGGTCTAGTGAAGGCCCACGCCATTCACACATCAATCAAATCAATTTCATTTTGCAAACCACAAAATTTGGAGTAAGAGTCTAACCTAGCCTTACTCCTTCGCCTTATAACGGCGCACGTCTAATCCTAACCAATTTATCGATTCGATTTTTCACACCACAAACCACATTCAAACCAATATCGCAATCAATCACCAAACAGCCAAACAAACAAGTCCATGGTCTGTGGACGATTGTGTCGGGTGCTACTAAACACCGTCTGCATCCTATTATATATATATAACTTGAAAAGAAATTGAAAGGTGAGAAATTCTCACTTATAGCTATCCTACTTCACGACACTTCCTTGCATAAAATCTTCGCCAATCTCTCCTTTTGTCGCTTTCGCCCGTATTCTCTACATATGTAAAAATCGAATTTTTACGATGCTATTCAATATATAAAAATATGATTTTTACTTCGACTTTCAACATATAAAAATATGATTTTTACTTCGAATTTCAACATATAAAAATATGATTTTTACTTCGAATTTCAACATATAAAAATATGATTTTTACTTCGAATTTCAACATATAAAAATATGATTTTTACTTCGAATTTCAACATATAAAAATATGATTTTTACTTCGACTTTCAACATATAAAAATATGATTTTTATTTTTGCAAGTTCAAATCTTTTTCTACTAAAAGATTAAACCTTTTTCCTATTTTAAAGTTCAAAATAAAACCAGTTTTTCTCTTTTATAAAAATGCAGTTTTTATCTTTTTTTTAAAAATGCAGTTTTTATCTTTTTCAAATGCAGTTTTTATCTTTATAAAAAATGCAGTTTTTAAATCCTTTTTCAAATGCAGTTTTATAATCTTTTACAAGAATCAGTTTTATTTAAAAAAAATCAGTTTTTAAAATCTTTTAGAATCAGTTTTTAACTTTTAATAAAATCAGTTTTTCATACTTTAAAAAAAAATCAGTTTTTCATACTTGTAAAAATCAGTTTTTCCTAAAATCGAAATTAAAATAAAAATAAAATACAATAAAATACCTACAGTATTTTGAAGGGGGGGGGGGTCGTCTTGCGTCGAACTGAGCAGCAAGGGGGGGGCTGCTTGCGTCGAACTGAGCAGCAGGGGGGGGGTCGCCTTGCGTCGAACTGAGCAGTAGGGGGGGCTGCTGCGTTCGCCTAGGGTTTGGGGTGGCGGCTCCGGGTGTAGGCGGTTCGAACTTGAGGGCTTCGGGGTCTTTGAGGGGGGTGCGGTAATGAGTACAGGAGGAAGGGAAGAAGGAGAAGGCGGAGATCGGAGGAGGGGGCGCGCCTGAGCTGCCACGCCGCGGCGGCCGATGTAGGAGGAGGCGGGTCTTTTTTTTTTTTTTTTTTTTTTTGATTTCTGATTTTAGATCGGGGGGGGGGGGGGGGGGGCAGAGTTAAAAAAAGGGAAAGAGAAAGTTTTTTTTTATTTATTTAATTATTTTATTTTCGAAGAAGTTGACTTTTACATACGACCTCTAAACGAGGCCCACCGCCTGTCGTCCATAGCGTTTTACCCCCATTCCGAACACAATGGGATATGTACCGCAAGCTGAATCGACCGTTTCGATCAGTTTCCGTTGCATTTACATTTAAATCATTATATTGGATTTTAAACGTACATTTCAAATTACTGGGGTCACATGCTAACTTTAAAAATTCCAGAAAAATATTTTCTAGCTTCGTATTGACGATACGGTCCTAACAAAACTAGTTTCGTCGAATTCTGAGACTGTTTGAAAAATGGCCAATTTCAAGTCGATTAAAATCAACTGAAATGGTCAAAACACGTTTTCCTATGCCACGCTCACATATTGATTCGAAAAATTATGAAATTTGGAATCTAGCAATAATTCAACATCACGGACCCAACAAAAGTGGTTTCGTTGAAATCCGAGGTCGTTTGCAAAATGTCCATTTTTAAGGGCCTGAATTCCATAGTGACTATTCAGAATTTTCAACTGGACATATCTTTTGATTCCCGCTACGAACTTTTGATTTTTCGGATTCGTTGGAAAGATATTCACTATTAGATTCCATTATTTTTGGTTTCACTAAAATCTGGATTGTTTTGCACCCGGTACATTCAATTGAAGTTTGAAATCGAATTATCGAACTACCGCGCCATTTTCAATTCTATTTATAATTATATATAAATATTTATATTCTAACGACGACGTATATAAATATATACGTCGAATTCTATTCAAAATAAATTTCACGTCGATATTATTTAAAATAATCTATTTTAAATAATCAAAATTCGCTAAAATAGCCAAAAGAAAAATTTTAAACTGGCCCAGATTTTCCGGGTTGTTACAGTCAATATGAATGATTATTATAAAATACAGAACAAAGACATATGGTTTGAAGTTTCGACAAACTAGACTATGTTTCAGGTTGAACCAAGAAGGCTGGGTGGTATATAGTTTCACCTTTCATCAAATAGGGTATCCATCTGGAAATGCAGTATGCACATGCAGTGTAGAAAACTAAGTATATGTGTCTACATTTCAATATTTTAGCGTGAATACGTTTCCAAAAAAAAATTATACACACACATTTATGCATATGTGAATACATATATAAATTAGCTGTGCATAAATACATAACAAACGGGGATAGGGTAGCACATTTCAAGGGCACAGATTCATATGGCAGGACAAGTCAGGCTACAAGAGAACTTGTAGTAAAAGGTTCAAGTAACATATATGGGACAAAGCCAAGCATGTACATGAATTCAGGTTTCTAAATACAAAGGGTAACATATAATTAGTTTTTCCAGCTATTCAAATATTCAAATAAACCAAAATGCCAATATCTCAAACCATACATAAGACCCAACAAATGTCACGCCTTGTGATTAGTAAGTCATCCAAATAAAATAAGCTCACACAACTTTATATCTTATTTTTTTAACAAATATTCAATCATAAACAAAATACACAGAACCAAATTCTATAATTCCTACAATTATTAAAATATGTAGTTCTGATTCACATGGGTTTTTATTTAGAATCTATAGACTTACCAAAAATGCTAATTGATATATATATTACTAGTTAGGAATACTGGTAGTTATTAATCAACTATGTGTAGAAAGAACTTGAACAAACCATGCTAGAAATTAAGTAACAGCGAGTGAAGTACAATGCAGGTATTACAAACCAATATAGACAGATGAATCAATGGAAGTGAAAAAGATAAATTTTGTTATTTGCAATGACATAGTTGAATTATACATATGTAAAGGGGTTAATCCTACCCTTATTCAACGTTAATTAAATTTAAGAAATCAACCATATATATTTTCATCTAGTAACAGGGTAATATTTATGAGGCTATAACTCTCATTTATAATATGTGCATCTAGGTTAAAATGAAACAAAATCATGAAGTAACCACAAGTCTATTGTGTATAACTACATATTAATGCATGTGTATACAAGTATAAGTTTAGAATGTGTGGCGAAGGGAGAAAACCAATATCAAATTGAAGGCATAGCTGCACATGCAACATATATTAACCTGGTTTCAACATAGCATGTCAAGGTGTTTCAAGATTCAAAGCAAGCAGATGCAAGGGTGTAACCATAAGAACTGTGGTAGCATGAGCATATGGATCCAAAATAATTGGTTCAAGTTGACAAAGCACCAAGGAATACACGTAAAAAAAAAAAAAATTCCATTTTCAAGTAGGAGGTAGAGTAATCGTGAATGTGTCAATCGAAATGCATGCATCAGTTCTCTCCGCAGACAGAATGACAAAGTTACTGGGCGTATACATAATAAAACAGTGCAGTAGTGTCACATATTAAACATATGCATGAGAAGACTTACGAATATCAAGTTCCATGGGCAGTAATATGAAGTATGTATGCGTATGTTGACCATACATATGTATGCATACAAATGTATATGTATACACGTATTCGCAGCAGCCACCACTCATATACACACACCAAAATTTTCTGGAACCCAACAATCAATTTGCTGAAACTATTAACACAAAAATCCACAACAACAATCATATTTTAGTCCCTGCGAAGTAAATCACTTGAAAAATAGACCAATCGTGAGCATGACCTCACCTTACACCGCAGGAGGAAGGCTTAGGCGATGGGCTTGATATTGATCGCTAAAAACTGGAAGCGGCACACCATTAGATGGAAGGTGGTGCTTGGAGGCACAATGCGAGCGTGGGTGGCCCACGGTTTGTCCGTAATGGGTAGCGACCATTGTTCCTTCAATTTGGGGGAGAACGGATTTTCTCGGCCTTTGATGTAGGGAACTGGTGATGAAGGACTTAATTCGACGACGGCTATAAATTTCGATATGATTTAGGGATCCGATTTCGTGGGGATGGAGAAACATTTGGAGGCCATTCAGAAATGAAAAGGGACAAGTGATTTTTTTTACTGAAGAAATTTGGGGGAAAACAATGTGATTTATTGAAGAAAAGATTAGGGACAAGATCGACGTAATTTCAATAGGTGGTAGGATAGTGGCGCGTTACAAAAGTAGGTCAACGTAATTATAATTGAGGTAGGTGATATCTAAGTATAATTTAATATTAATTCCTAGCGCGAATTACCACGGAACGCTCTAAATTCGTACCGCCAACACAGTGTCCAAATGCGACAAAATATATACGTACCACTTCGTCTTTGTGTTTTGAACCCAACAAAATTAGTTTGGTTATAATCCAACTCCGTTTGTATATGACATTATTTTAATTTTAAACTATTTATTGGTTCACCGATTTTATTCCTTTTTTCCACCAATAACTCCGTTCGATTCCAAATTTTGGAATGTTAAATTCAATTTCTCTATATATACAAATACATTATATCCAAGCCAATTTTCCATATATTCAACAAATAAAATCTCCAAATTATTTAACGTTAATAAAGTTTGTTTCTACGATTTACATTTTTCAGTCGAATTTCAAATCCAATTCAAATATCCAACCAAATTCAATTCAAATATTCAACAACAAATATTTGATTCCCAACCATTCTGAATTAAATATTGAGTTCAATTCATACACAAAACCATATATTCCATTTTTAATTTCCAACTCAAGTATTAATATAAACATTGATTATTCATAGTTAAATCTTTAATTAATTCCATATTCCAATTGTTGAAATTTCTGGGACGTTACAATCTCTTCCCCTTTAAACTTTTCATCTTCGAAATGGAGAGATTGTTGGAGTTATACCACTGTACACTTCAAATATTCATATTGGTGTGAAATTGTTTCCACAGCTAATATAAATAACAATATTTAATTCATCAGTCCTTTTTGTTTATCCATCATATTCAATTAACTCGGAAAATCAAATTTCCTTTCTTATAGTTGGAGATCAACTTTGATCAAACACAATTTCCTTTATCTTCTGAATCGGGTTTTATTAATTTCCATGCTTTTTAAATAATATTCAATTTTCCTAGACCAATTTCTGTTTCAAATTATTTTGAGATATCTCCCAAGATCTCATTCTATCTAGTCTTCTAAGAGATTCAAAATCATATAAATTCTTTTCAAAACTAATTTCTTTTTAAATTTCAATTTCTTCATTAAGCTGGATTTATGCATCTCAAATTATTTCAATTTCTTTATAAACTTCATCTGTCAATGTTTACTTATCCATCGTTGCACTTATTCCTTACAGTCCATGTTCAATCCAAATCTCCTTACATTAAATCCATTTAATCTTTCCAAACACTCATTGAAGAGTGTAAATAGTATCTCCTCTTCAAGTCGACAATTTGTAAATTGAAAGCTTGAAAATATCCAAATTCCGAAATCTTTTATAACTTTTATACATAACCCGAAATTCAGGTAGAAAATATTTGTATTATTATTCCGAAGTTATGGATTTGAAACTATTCCGAAATCCTCTTCCTTAACTTATTAAGTTAGGTACATTTTAGTTTCAAATTATTGATTTGAAAATACTTAATAACTCGAAGTTTGACAAGTCTATTGTCGTTCTCACAGATGTTAGGCATACGCTGGTCAGGCGCATGACTAAAATCTCCAACTACTAAATATCCTTGCTTCCAATCCCAGTGAGAATATTTCAAAATTTAGTTTTTATATATATTAAAAAAACAGATATGGAAATTACCAATGTGATGTTGATTTTTCATGAATCGCAGAAACACAATGGTTTCATCTGGATCCCCCAGAAAACATCCGTATCCATAGGAAATCGCTTCCCTGCGAATTTCATCATGGACAGATCAACTGAAAACATTTAAGAATCAAAAGAAATCTGAGGTCGCTGAGCGTTATCTGCTCTATCTCAGGGCCACGAAAACAAATCATCAAATTATCAAGATAAACTAAGTTACGAGAATCAATCAAGTCACAAAGACAAAGTGCTGCATCAAACAAGTGGCTCAATATCACTAATATATCTCAAATATTGCATGGCTCCATTCTACCTTTGGTAAATCTAGTGGTTACATCTCTTTCACTTGTAGAAATGTCATGTAGACTGCAGGTATACAATGGTTACACCATGTTCCCCCGTGAAACATCCATACCCATAAGCTTTCATAGCTCTGCGGATTTCGCTCTTTTACTGCGTATGTAGATCGCAACAGACGCAATGATTACGCTTGGTTTCCAAAAAAACATCCATCCGTCGTAGGCCATCTACAGCAGACACAATATTGTTTAGTAAAAGGATTTTTTATAAATAACATTATTCTTAGATTTTTTATCTTTTCGAATATGGTTGTATATTATGAGTATGTATACTTATAATTGGTCATTTTATTTTTTAAATCCAACAATGATCTATAACTTATTTTAAAAAATGTCTTCTTGGATTAGTCATATATCAAAAGATGCTAAAAAAATTAAATTATTTTTAAATTATACAACTTAACGATCGATTTTCCTATCGTTTTACGGTTATACTAGTGGCTATTAGTATATATATATATATATATATATATATATATATATATAATTATAATTATTATTTAAAAGTTAGTCATTTGACGAAACTATTCTTCAAAGTAACTTTTGGACCATTTTTACAAAACACACTTTAAGTGAAAAATATAAATTTCCATAAAAGATATATTGTTTGACCAAAATGTTTTTGCTTGCTGCGTAAATCATTGGATAGTAATATTTTTGAATAGAAGTTTGGCTTGATTTCTAGGAATTTTTTCCAATTGATTTTCTTTGTTCCGTGGAAAGACTGCATAACCCAGTAATAGCTTAGGTTAAGTAGCCTTCATCATTGCAAACTTAACATCCATTTACATCTATTGTAAATATTTTTTTATTTTGACCTATTTTATAAACTTGCTACAAAAATAGGCTACTTTCAAAACTAATTACAAAAATAGATCATTTTTGACCACATAGGATGCATGCGGCACCTTAAGGCGCTACTTTTTTTGTAAAAAATATAGTTGGTGGTATTTGACTTGCCGTTCAATTTTTTTTAATCTGGACGGTATTTGAAATATCACTAGCTCGCGGCATTTTAGATGCCTTCGAGATCCGATTTGGGATTACGTTATACCCCACATGCATAGCCTTTTGGGCTTATGTTATAATGGGACTGAGTTTAGCGGATGTGCACACCAATGTTAGATGTACTAGCAATATTGGATACCCTTAGTATTTTCATTATTATCGTTATTAACTTAAAAAAAATGGAAAGTGTAATGTAAAATCATTACGACATCTATTCATTTTTTGAAATTTATTAACGCATGTACTTTACTCATCCACTTTTAAACAATGGCAACAAATTTTAATAAACTTCATAGTCATTACCTATGAATCAACTTATATACTAGCATCATTGTTATTGCGCATAATCGAATCTTTTCAACTTATTCTCCATTTGAATATAGTGATTCATAAAAATTGCTTCCAAATGACTAATATCATACATCTACTATGTTGTGCCTATTCCAATAAAAAAAATTCAATCTTTTTCCCAAAACAAATTATGTCCTAAATGCATATGCCAATAATAAATGTGAATTTATGTGCAAGAAAAAAAATAGTGCAACTACAAAAAAATGTAAATTAAAGTAAATATAAATGCAATATGATTCTCCCTTTAGACTTAAGTTCAATAGTGTCCTCTCTGTTTAAAAAATTTATTCTGCCCCCAGATTTAAATTCAATAATGTCCACACTGCTTAAAACGTTTCCCATACTTGAAGGAAAGTACCCATAAATGGATGCAATGCAAAATGATTTGTAATATAAAATACAATATACTGATATGCAGAAGTGGATTTTATATAAAATAATATATATATATATATATATATATATTTACAATAGATGCAATGCAAGTATTGCCACCACCTTTCTCTTCCACACTTAGGTTATTGTTTTATATGTCACCTCCACAATGTGCTTAGCAATGTTTTATAATATGCAAATTCTTTTTATCAACATTTCATCTTTATACCTACATTTTTAGTTAATTAAGTTAACATCTATTAGGGTTTCCTTAGGAACTCTACATAATAATATATTAGAAGAGAAAAAAAAAACGAATTCCTTCCAATAAAATCTTTATTAATCTACTAATTGATTACAAAAGAAAACCAAAAAAATTGAGAAGGTATCCAAATCCCAGGCAAGAGAAATAAAATTTTCCCTCTTAGAGTACAAATAACCCAAACCTAAAAGTTGCTTATATAGGCAAATAGAAGACCTAATCAAATACTCTGATTGGGCCTAAAAAAATCTCCAAAATATATCTTTTATTTCTTCCCATCATAAAATCAACCAATTAAAAATGGATATCTTTCCTCTTTTATACCTCACTGATTAATAGAATGATTGACAATATAATTAGCATTCTTCCTCCCATGCAAATCAAATTAATTGATTGATTAAATCAATTAATATATTACTTTCTTCTTCAAAAAACATTTGAATCAACAAATTCAACACTCCACTTGATTCAAATATCACATATCTCCAACAATCTTCAATCTCAAAACAATACAACATTACACACCCAACCACTACATTCAAACGATGCATCTCCTTCATGAGAACCATAAAAATGATCTAAAAAATATTTGTAATATCACAATGGCCTCCATGCAGGCTTTGTGGCTTTACATTGCTACTTCACCTTAATTCAGAAAAATTTCTCTCTTTATCCACAAAATGAGAACTTTCTTCATTCTCCACCGTTTTTTCAAGTATTTTGTAAATATTGTTGTTATCTCTCTTAGCATGCAGCACCTCCATATTATCTTTTCAAACCCTTGTGACTCCACCTCAAGTTGAAAAATTACAGCCTTTTGCTTTCAATTGTTCTGCAGAAGCAAGATTCTTTATAGTTTCTAGAATATACCTAACTTCTGTGAGTTTCATCACGCATCCATCATGTATCTTTAATCTAACAGAACCTATCGCCTTAAAACATAATTTTTCACCACTAGCAGATTCCACATTAACATATTGCTCTGTATATTCAATGAATGTGTTCTTTTGATTGCATATGTGGAAGCACACACTAGAATCAAAGGCCCAACTTTTGTTTTCTCCTTTATTAACACATAAAACATTGTTTTCGTGTTCCTCACCAAAATTCACCTCATCATCGTTATTATTATTTTGTTCATCCGACTCTTCTTCCAATTCCTTCATCTTCTCCTTGTCCCTTTTAAGCTTATGACAAAATCTCATCTGATGACCATGTTTGTTGCAGTAAAAGCAAATGTATTCCTTTTTCATGCCAATTCTATTTAATTGCCTTTCCATATTTTGATGATTAAACCTCCTTGTTATATAAGTCTTTTCAATTGGATTTCCATTTTGCGTTGCCTCCTTATCTTTTCCTTTCATAAGGTTCATCATTTGCTTCTCCTCATTAATTAAGTTGCTAACCACTGAACCCATTGAAATGATTTCATCCAAATTTGAGTTGTTGAATGCAACAACAAGCGTATCCCAACTCTCTAGTGATGAACTAAGCAATATTAAATCTTGTGTTTCATCACCCATCTTGAAATTCACGACAACCAATTAATTTATAATTTCCTGAAAATCATTAAAATGCTCTCCAATTGATCCACCTTTCTTAAGCCTCAGATTTACCAATCTTCTCATAAGAAGAACCTTGATTGTTGCGAAGTTCTTTACATAACCTCCTTCTATACTGCATAAGCAGATGTTTCAATGGCAACAATATGAAACATTGAATTATCCAAAAAATACCAAATGGACGCAATGGTCGTCTTATCGAAAGTCTCCTATTTTGCTTCAGACAAATTGTTAGGTTTCTCTCCATTATTCTCTAATGGTTGGTGAAGATCATTAAGGTAAAGAAAGTCTTTCATCTTCGCCTTCCATAATTCGCAATTTCTCCTATTAAGTTTTTCAACAATTAATTTCTCCATATTCAAACCCGCTTCGAAAAAATTGTGTAGAAGACTCTGATACCAATTGTTAGGGTTTCCTTCGGATCTCTACACAATTATATTTTAGAAAACAAAAGAAGAAAAAATAACAAACGGATTCCTTCCAACGAGACCTTTATTAATCAACCAATTGATTACAAAAGAAAACCTAAAAAATTGAGAAGGTATCTCAATCCCAAACAAAAAATAATAATTTTTTCCCTCTTACAGTACAAATAATCCAAATCTAAGAGCTGCTTATATAGGCAAATAGAAGACCTAATCAAATACCCTAATTAGGCCTAAAAAATATCCAAAATATATATTTGATTTCTTTCCATTATAAAATCAATCAATTAAAAATGGATATCTTTCTTCTTTTATACATTACTGATTAATTGATTGATTTACAATATAATTAGCATCCTTCCTCCCATACAAATAAAATTAATTGATTGATCAAATCAATTAATTGATTACTTTCCTCTTCAAAAAATATTTGAGTCAACAAGTTCAACAACATCAAGGTATCTTATAAAGCAAAAAAATTCCAACCAAACTTTGTGCACGATGTGGTTCATGTACTCGACAATTTCATCAGTGTAATCCATTAAAAATAATCAACCGTGCACAAATATAGTTAAGTCAATAAAACTAACATGTTGAATATCTACTAATAATTTATTCACATTAGGTTCATTGTTTACAAGAGATGATTCAAGATTATAACCAATTTCAAGTTCTTTGTTAGTTGACGTTTCAATATTCTCATTAAATTCAAAATTAAGCTTAAAATTACATTGAACATTAGTTTTATTAGTTAAATTTTCAACTCCACACACAAACTTTCATGTTTTCCCTCTTTTGCAATTTCCATAAAATTTAAATTTAATTTATCATTGAGTGAAAGTTCATCCTCGAACAGTCCGAAAAATTTGTGTTCACATGATTCCTCATCTTTAACAAAATCATTAACAACTTTATTATCAACTTCATCATTCTAAAAAAATGTCATTTCTATTTTATTCATGTCAGACAAAGGGAGATATCAATTCAAATTTATGTCTTAGTTTCTTTAAAACAATTGAAATCCAAATCTCACTATGAATTTTCAACAACTTCATTAGTATTATCATTTTCAATTTCATAAGTTATTATTTGGAAATGATCATTGTGAAGAAGATCTGGATTATCAATTAAATTACTGTATGTTTTACATGAAAAATCATCGTTCTTACTGATAAGTTATGTAACATATGCACGAGTTGATTGAACTTATCATCTAATTGTTTATGCCTTTGTTCAGGGTGTCTATTATATTTCTATTATCCTACTTTGTGAACTTGGGTACACAAAGCCAAAAGACCACTTAATGAAGAGTGCTAACTAAAAGAGTGCATGCTAGAGGCCCGGATCGGTTCTGAGACCCGAACTGAACCCAAATAATATGAAGCAGAAAATTGAAGTGTGAAGGCAGAATCAGATCGGTTTGGAAGTATCCAATCCACTTCCCTTTTTCTCTGCATTTCTGATATATGCCAATCGAAAGAGAAAGTCTGATGGAACTTCGAGAGAAGATATTCAAAGTAATGTTGTTGTGAAACAGTCCAGAGACAGTTCAGGGAAAGTTGAAGTAAATGTTGGTAATAAAAACGAAGGAAGTAACAAAAGGAATGGAAATGACAATAGGAGGAATAGAAACCGAGGAAACAACTCCGACAAAGGACCTCGATTCCAAACCTTTGAAAAATATTCGCCACTGAATGACACATTGGAAAACATCTACCTAGAAACTTACAACGTCTTACAATATAAAAAGCCTCCGCCCAGAGACTCCACGGAGAAGGAGGTGGCGACTGGAAAATTTTGTCTGTTTCATGGAACCCATGGACACTCTACTAATGAGTGTCGGCATTTGAGAGACGTTATTGAAAAGCTATTACGGGAAGGAAAGTTAGATGAATATAAGGTTGCCCCAAAAGATAGGGCGCAAGGAGGGCAGACCCCGAATCAAAATCAATCAGCTCCAAAACCCACAGCTCAGCAAAAAGGTAAAGGAATTGCCATTAACACTATAGTGGAGGGGCCTCATCCAGCTGGCCATAGATACAAGGCAATGGACTAGTATGCAAAGGCAGCCAAACACCTTGAAATAGGAGAATGCAATAACCTCGAGGACACTACTCCAGTGAAGCAACAAAAAACAATGTCAGATGATGTCATATTTCGTGATAGAGATGATACTAGAGTTCAATCACCCACCGAAGACCCATTGGTGACCACTACCAATATCGGTCCAGCTTTATTTCATAAAGTATTAGTGGATAATGGGAGTTCGACTAATATTCTCTTTAAAAAAGCATTCGATCAGATGAAACTCGAAGCAAAAGACCTGAAGCCTTGCGAGGGATGGATACGTCGCTTCAATGGGGCATCGACTGCTCCAATGGGATTTGTAGAATTTTCAGTTACATTAGGACAGGGAGAACGCCAGAGAGTGAGAATCCTCCCGTTTTTAGTTATGGACATCGACTCCCCCTATAACGCCTTTTTGGGCTGACCATCCCTCGCAAAATTCAGGGCTTGCATTGTGCCCTGGTGCTTATTGTTGAAATTCCCAACCGAAGTTGGAGTGGGAGTAATGAGAGTGATCATGCCACCGGACGAGCCTGCTACATGGCTGAACTGAAGATGTTGTTGAAGGGATTAAGCATCGAAGCTAAAGGCACTTCCTCCCCTGCGAAGGAGGGTTCGGCATAACAATTAAAGGGGCCAGCCCCGAGGGAGTCGCCCAGAGAACTTCTCGAGGACATAGATCCCAGAGAGGACGAAGAGCCTGGGGACAGAAAGACGAACCCCAATGAAACAAATATAGACATCTCCACTGATGATGTTGATCCGATGATGGTCTTAAATATTGGATCCCAACTGGATCCGTTCCAAGCAAAGGAATTAACTGACTTTTTAAAGGCAAATTTAGATGTGTTTGCCTGGACCCATGCTAATATGTGTTGGATATCTCCCTCCGTTATGAGTCACTCGTTGAGTATTAATCCACAGCCATCCAATTCCTTCTGGGCCGCTTAGAGTTTCTCTTGAACCTCTTCAGCAGATTTAATGGCGACACTTGTGTTCCCCTCGGCCAACACTGCTCTAGATTCAGCCTCCAGTAGTTTGGCTTCCAGTTCGGCATTCCGCTTTGCTAAATCAGTGTTTTTCTTCTCTAGCTTAGCCTTCACCTATTCAAGGGCAGTGCAAGCCGACTGTACTTTAACACTCTCAGACTTAGCATCCTTAGCTTGCTTCTTTAGACCCAAGTGCTCTTGGCTATGGGGTTCCAAGAAAGTGTTATAACACCTTTGTAGTTCTTTGTGTTGTTTTTTATAGTTGTCGGCATCCTGTTGAGTGAGAGCAAGCTGAGCCTGTGCATCTTCCAAATCTTTCTCCGAATTCTTCAAGATGCTTACGTCATAATCGGCCATTTCCTTCATGTGGACAGTATCAGTGATAAGATCCCGTATAATCTTAGAAAGATTGAGTGAATATCTATGCATCTCTGTATATTGCTTTTCCACTAAATCAATTTTACTTTAACATCATCTGTCCACTTCGAAGGAATAGGTTCAAGCATGGGACCAAACGCCATACAATCAAAATAATGATCCGGAAATTGTTTTTTCAGATTGCCTTATTCTCGGAATCGAGTGACACAGGCTTGGATACGGATAATTCAATATTTCTCTGCTTGGCAGGTACAATGGGCGTATCACCTTTGCCCGACCTCTTCTCAGGGGCTTTAGGTTTATCCTGTAAACCAGAGTGATTCGTCAATGGCTTCTCTTGAGGGCGCTTCTCTTTAGGAGGAGTCGGATCTTTGGAAGGTTGTTTGTCCCCTTCATGATGATCTTGATGGCTCTTGTACTTGTCTGGATTAGACCAACGAGGAGAACGAGAGCGTGAAGATTGAGGACGTCTAGAATCATAATGCCTCCTATCATCCCTGTCACGACTTTCACGACGATCATGATCGGTGCCGGAATCGTATCTGGGCACGCTGGTGCGGATTTTCCTGACATCGTAACGGGAACGTACCTGAGTTCCTACAAAACAAGGTATGTAGAGCTCAGAACTAATGTTTATACAAAGCATAAGTGCTGTGATGTGCGGTGCTAATGTGTTGTGTGCATCGTAAGTGATATTCCCCCTAACCAACCAGAGCCCGAAGTTAGGCTAGTATGTGTGGTCTCCTAAGCCTTCACAGGAGTGGTTTCTTCTGAGGAAGTAAAGGTCAAAGGATTTGTTCTGAAATCTTCTAAAATGTACAGGGTCTCGGGCATGGGAAGATTTCCCAAACCCCGAAATGTAGAGTCATCCACAGTGGGGGCATCTTCTTAAGGAACATCTAACGGAAATTCTGTTGGAGATATCGGTTTTTCAGGAGTGGCAGCATCCTCGAGAGTAATGTACTTATCTCTATCCTTTTATGCTATATTTGCTAAAATATCATCTTGAGTCGTGGAGGGAGAAGGAGGATCCCTGAGGGGCATTGTTGGATCTTTTGAACTTTCTCCCCTTTCAAGTGGAGTGTCAATTGGCCCTTCAACTGGAGGTATGTACACGTAAGAGCCGTCCCCGTGGCCTATGCTATGAGTTATAGCAATCAGACGATGCCAATGGAGATATTCGTCCACTAAACAGTCCTTGATGGTCAAGAATTTTTGGTCGCCATTGAGTAATTGATTCAAGCGATCAAATTGCACCGTATGCTTCTCTTGTGGTGGATTAGGAACTGCATGTGAAAACAAGCAATGCTTAATGTATTTATGATAAAGGCTGGGACTAAAACTCAAAAAAATGAAGTCCTCACTTGACTTGAGCCATCTTCTGGCACACCTGGGCTGGAGGCTTAACATAAAACCATTCACATTTCGGGTCCCCAACTTTGCTGCTAAACGGAACAGTAATGATTTTCCTTTTTGGCACCGATTCAAAGTATACAAAGGACGCGGTATCATTGGTCCGATGCTTGAAATTGTAAAAGAAATGAATATCCTCAAAAGTTGGCTCTGCACCTAGAATTTCTCTACAAGCTATGTACAGAGTATACAAATAAGCGTAGGAGTTGGGATGAAGCTACATGGGGGCAATCCGCAATTGTCTCAGAAAATCGACGACAAATGGCGGAAATGGAGGTGTTGCCCCCAACAAGGCACATTAATCTAGTGATAGCCATATACCCTTCTGGTGGATTATGAGGACGATATGTTTTCGAAGGCAATTTAGTGTCCCTTCGAAGAATCCAATGCTTTAGGCATATCCATGCAAGTTTATCATTGTCATTTGTTGATTCGACCGAATCCTTAGGTCGTTCCAAGATAGTGACATTCCCAAACTCATTTGGGGCACGGCTATCTCCTACCCCTCCTTCTTCTTCCTCGACTAGAGAGACATCACCCCCGGATGATACATCACTTTCGTGATTCCAACCCGAATCTGAAGTAGAAGATACGTCTTCAATGGGTGGATTCTCTGATGACCTGGCAGCTTCTCTCCTTTCAGCTAATCTAGACGAGCGTCTCTTAGCCATGGTTGTTTAACCATTGAAGAAGCAATAGCAAGAGTTATAGTAAAATTGCCCGTGTCCCCCTGTGCATATGTGTGCCAATGTGTGTGCAGTGATAGAATTAAAGGAATACAAAGTAATCATATAAGGATGCAGTGCTAGAAAGTGGAAAAGCAGTTATGTGTTTATAATAGCCTCGAAAGCTTGGTCATGATCACGAGGATCTATCCTAACTGTCATAAAATCACAATCTATATCTAGTTTTGATTAAATTATCCGAAGCACACTAGCATAACATCGGATCGGTTCGTGTGCATCTGTCATTAACAAATTGGTTCGAATGATTTCATCACCAATGCATCAGTTCAGGTATCTATTATGTAATCGGATTGGATCGGGACTTAAGGACGAATGGGTTCGGATCGGATGGACTTTCAAAGAGGAAGCTTAGTTTAAGTCAGCTAGCACTGAATCGAACTGCCTCGAGGTCTTTAAGCTTATTTTCCTTCATTCATGTGTATTTGGAACTACACCCAATCTTGGCTCTCCCAATCCGAACCAAGGTCATAAATTTTTCTCAATAACTTCATCCTTGTTCGTTCATCTCTAACCGAATTCTCTCCCCTTGAACATCTGCATCACAGGACCTCTTTACACCGAGCTGATCCACTCTTTCTCCTCCAGACCCATCGTCTTTGTTTTATACCCATTCAAAGCTTGTTGTCTTCATCCACAAGTCAATAAAACCCACGCCTCATCCATGAACAATTACAAGCGATGCCATGACCGAGTTCATCAGCTCCGACGCCTCGAGTTGGTGAAAAGCTCCACCAACAACGAAGGCGTCAAGCCAAAGACTTCTAAATTGATGTCAATGTTAATTACCATGGACTTGCGTAGATTGAAGCGAAGTTCGACTATGAATATTGTACACTCCATGATTAAATCAAAGAAAAACGAGATTTAAACCCACCTTGGGTTTCGATTTTAAGATCTGAAAAGAATTTTGAAGGCTTTGAAAATTAGGGTTTGCGTTGAGTTAAAAATAAAGGTGGATCAAAGTGAAAGGGGAGAGAGTAATTTCCGTAAATTCATACAAAGCCAAGGGGCTTTTCGTATTTCTCGTGGGCCCCTTTTGCTCAGGCCGACCGGCTTAGAAAAGAAGCCTACAACCTTCAAGCCCTGTGATGCAACGAAGGTTGAACCCAAATCGGATCGGATAAGCTTCATCCGAACCGTATCCACCAGAATTAATTCAGCACACGAAACCAACCCGAAAGAAGGAATAACAAGCTAATAAGCATCCATTATTAAAGTTTACCTGGAGGAGCTACTTGGACATTAAAAAGAGTTCTTGAAGTTGTTCTAAAATAACGAAAGTAAGTTATGCCTTTATTCATGTATTTATAGACAACGAAAGATGCGACTTGATGAAGGAACACATCTCAATAAATGAATGGAAGCAACTGTTCAATGATGCTAATTCAGAAGTCAACGAACATATTATTTCGAAGCACGCTTCATCTTCAATAAAAGCGCTCTTCGGGGAGGAAAAATGTTAGCCTACTTTGTGAACTAGGCTACACAAAGCCAAAAGACCCCTTGATGAAGAGTGCTGACTGGAAGAGTACATGCTAGAGGCCCGGATCGGTTCGGAGACCCGAACTGAACCCAAATATTATGAAGCAGAAAATTGAAGTGTGAAGGCAGAATCAGATCGATTCAGAAGTATCCGATCCGCTCCCCTTTTTCTCTGCATTTCCGATCCGAACCCCATAGCGATTGGACTGCAAACATTTCTCCAAGACCCCTTAAAGGGCAGAGCTATTACTTACTAATTATCCCATGGTCACCCACTAACTTAATGAGCTGTCACCACTATGGCCCCTCCTACCCCGACTTTCAAGGAATGAAATCCACGTGTATCCGAACCAGAGCCATTTCATAGAGATTTTCCACCTATGAACACACCACCAAGGATCATTGGAAAGGATCTTTTGGCAAGTTCTTGACTCAAGCACCTGCTATATCTAAATTTCATCACATTAATCAGATCATCATCAATCTTTGAAGAACATTTCAATGAGTGTTGAGTGAAATTATCCATTGTAAAAGTGAGATTGAGTGAAAACTATCATTGTACTTGTACTCCCATCATCAATCAAAGAAATTTAAAGTGGACGTAGGCTCTTTAACGCCGAACCACTATAAATCGTGTGTTTCTCCTCGTTTTTATTTTCATTTCATTTAGAATTATCAATAGTTTGGGTGTTAGAACCATTTTTGGATCTAACAATTTCTTAATTTGTCTCTCGATATATGTATACTCTTAATACATGAGTCATTCCCAGAATTACAATCCAGGTCATTTATATCATAAGTCTTATTTTTATTTTCCATTTTGTTTTCGCATTCATCAATTTATATTGGTCTTTGGACTGAAAATATGTTTGGTAATGAAAATTACTTTGATATTGTGAATCAGAATCTTAACCAGAATCGTTGAAGCTGGAAGAGAAGTTTTGGTTATTTTCAAAAAATTCTTGAATTATTTTGAAAATATTGTGCACATTGTAATCATTTCTAAAAAGTTTTTTATATCCATACTGATTTTCATTTCCATTTTCATAGAAATCATATTGATGATGAAAATCGTTTTGAAAATGAAAATTATTATTTTGACAATCAAAATAAATTTGATGATGAGAACTACATTCATAACCGAAATAGTTAGCTTCAAAAAATAATTATAGTTTCGGTTGTTTTCAAAATTTTGATTTGGATTATTTTAAGAACATTGTTTGCTTTGAAAATTGTCATTATTATTACCGAAGTTATCTCCATAATCAAATTTTTTCTCAGAATGATTTTTTATGCATGTATTGAGTTTGAAAATAATTATTTTAATATTCAAAAATATTTTGATGTGGATTAGACGAGTAATCCAAATTATTACACTTTGAACAAGAGCCATTGTTTTGAATATTTTTAAAATTCGACTTCATTATTTTGATTATAAATTAACTTTCTTAAAGTTTTTTTCCTTTTTTGGGTTAACATTTGAATTAAAATTCACTATACTGATTTTCTATCATTTTCTTTACTAAAGCGATAGAGAAATAAAACTTAAAATGAATTCAAGTGGAAAACAAATATGTACTGAATTAAATCTTCTTCCCAATTATTGACTGTCCAAGCTTGATGTTGCTTTACTCTCTGTGCTCTGGGTTTACCCTTAAATGATCATAAATATTCCTTTCTTTTCCCACTTTTTTCCGAAGTTCGGACCGCATTCATGATTATTATCCTTCAACTTTTTCCTTAGTCAAAAGCCAAGCCTAAAACAAGAGGTTTAATATGCATTTGGCTTATATTTTTTTATTTTGAGTTTTCATAAATATAAAAGTACAAATGACGCACACATATTGTGAATAACGATCGTTTTGCAAAACGAAGTTAACACACAAAACCAAAAACAACTTTTTATTATTTTTCATATTTTCAGAAACAACGAGAGGACAATAACAACTTACCCATCCAGCGTCTCACCGTCCCCTCCATCACGTCCTACGCCTTTAATCTGTCATCTCTACTGTACTTAAAATGTTCACAAATTTCAAAATTAACGCTAAAAACTAAAAACTCAAAACATAAAATAAATCAGACATTATGTTAATTTTCCTTCTTTGTTTTTTTATACGCAGCTTTCAATTCTTCCCTTTTTTATAAAAGTTCCACAATCAGCCCTTCTCATGCAATTTCTTCTCCTGTGCTCGCTTCTTTCGCATCTAATTCACGAGTTCCTCTTTTTTTTCCTCAATCCTTAGTGCTTAGGAATTGGAGCTTCATGATGTAGACTTCTAGGTTTGGGTGGATTGTATTTGCGACCTACAAAGCAGGAATTGCTATGGGGGACATGTTTTGAAATAAGTGGTGTGGAATGCAGTGCTGGAGGAGGTTGATTAATTATTGGGTTTGGGTTTCGCGGTCTGTATGGAACATTTGGTACTAGCTAGTGGGATAGAATAGTAATTGTCATATCCGAACCGACGTAGCTTCATTTCGTCTAATCTATACGCTATTCAATAATGTCCAGGCGCCATGGAAGTCTCTTGTGACATGAAAGACCATCGACTTGGCGATGTAGACATCATGAAAGTTCAGCTCAAGATCGAGCGACATGGAATTAGCGGTATGAATACACTCAACAGTGTGGTGCAGACAACTTGGTCGATATTGTTCCATGTCATATTAACGACTTAGACGGTCTCGACGCACTATTTTCTGAACCGCTTTTTCACAATGGGGTTAACATTTTCCCCTCGAAGCTTGTATTTCTTGCTTGCGAGAAATGCGGGCTTCGAAATGAATGCTATTTGTGTTGAGATCCAGTCGAAGCCTTTTGGTTTACCATGGCAGATCATACGTTGAATTCATAGGCTTCATATCATCTGTTCTGTAATTAAAACAAGCACTTGCACAATTTTGGACTTATACTTTATTATTGATCGTCCATATCAATAACAAATTAGTTTAACCATCATAAAATGATTTATAGCGAATTTTATTTTGAACTGAATAAAGTGTTTGCACAGAATTATTTTATCCAATGGTTTACAACTCATCAAATATTGTCTGCACAAATACGATATTCTAGTTCAAATTTACGTTAACGCTTTAAAATCAACTAATCGACTAAAGTCAACTATGGATTTCAAACGTTATTGTTTCAGTGACTTATATGATGGTGTATGAGAGTTTTTTTTTGTTTCCTTTTAGTGAAGACTTGGATATTTGTGCCCCTGTTTTAGGGAGTCGTTATCAGTCTTCTCCACAGGAAGTATTTCGGATTTCATACCAGTGTTTAGGCTAAAATTTAACACTTGCCGTGTCTGAAATTTTTAGACACCACGCAAGTTAAGCGGTTAAAGTTCAAACTCCATTTACAATCCAGCTTGGTTAATTCGGCCATTTAGAGACTTTTGCCACTCAATTATGCTGATAAATCCAAGCGTCGGTAATTTTAGAAGGAGTGCCCCTAGAAAGGACTTCGGTTAAGACCCTAATGTTTGTCGTTATCGGATCAGGTGCTTCCTGATACTGATGATCAATCGGGTGCCCCCGAAGAGGTCTTTGGTTAGAACCCCAACGTTTGTCATTATCGCATCAAGTACTTCATGATTCTGACGATCAATTGGGTGTCCATCATTCTTTACATCTGAGATTTCAGATGCTGCGTAAATTGTTTTCATTCTTCACACCTGGGGTTTCCAGATGCTACGTAAACGATTTGATACTCTTCACATCTGAGATTCTAGATGCTACGCAAGTGGATTTTCATTCTTTACATCTGGGAATTCCATATTATATGCAAATGGTTTAACACTCTTCACATCTGAGATTCCAAATGCTACACTAGTGGATTTTCATTCTTCACATATGGGAATTCCAGATGCTATGCAAATGGTTTAACATTCTTCACATCTGAGATTCCAGATGCTACGCAAGTGGATTCTCATTCTTCACATATGGGAATTCCAAATGCTACGCAAATTGTTTAACACTCTTCACATCTGAGATTATAGATATTATGCAAGTGGATTTTCATTCTTCACATATGGGAATTCCAGATGCTACGCAAATGGTTCAACACTCCTCACGTCTGAGATTCCAGATGCTACGCAAGTGGATTTTCATTCTTCACGCCTGGGAATTCTAGATACTACGCAAATGGTTTAATACTCTTCACATTTGAGATTCCAGATGCTACGCAAGTGGATTTTCATTCTTCACATTGGGAATTCCAAGTGCTACGCAAATGGTTTAATACTCTTCACAGCTGAGATTTCAGATGCTACGCAAGTGGATTTTCATTCTTCACATCTAGGAATTCCAGATGCTACGCAAATGGTTTAACACTCTTCACATCTGAGATTCCAAATTCTATGCAAGTGGACTGGAGCGGTCGTTATATTGTCCAAGGGGCAGTTATTAGCTCATTGGTCGGACAATCGACTTGGCAGGCTATTTCAATTTTAGGAACTTGAAGCTTTGAACCTCCCACTTGGGGAGGTGCCCCTCGACAAAGGTTATAACTCCCTCATTTGTTTGTCGTGTCTCTTGCTTGTTGTTTGAATCTTTGCGACTTTCCCATTAACTTTTCAAGGCAGTGCTTTTTCTATTTTCACATTTGTGCATGTTGATATTTAAAGCATTTGGCACTTGAACTAGCATTGTTGGGGTCGCTATGTTTCGTCAGATTTCAGAAGAATAAGCGCTCGAGAAATGACCTGCAATATGAAATCAACTTTTTAAGAAACTTTCGATTTGACATATAATTTTGCAAGCAAGAAATTCATTCATACATATATGCTCTTATTTGCAGAGCTAATGTTTAGTTCATCACTTGCAGATTATTACAGACTGTTTACAAGAAGTTTTGAATATAATAGAAAGTAAAACGCAAAGTAAAGCATGAACTAAAGCAGGAAATAGAGCATGAAGTAAAGCGATGGCGATGTTGATGGCTTATTTTGAGCCATTGGAATTGGAGCTCCATTAGCGGTTATCAGTTGATAATCAGCCTTAGCATGATTTGATCAGAAGCTATGTTGCTTGGACCAGACTGATCGTTTGATGCCCCTTGCCCCTGGGGAGCTGCAGAAGGATTCAGGGCTTGCGGATTCTTTACATACTGCTGCAGCTTGTTTTTCCTGATCAACTCCTTAATGAGGTTCTTCAGGTGTCAGCATTCATTAGTGTTATGTCCAGGTTGGTTGTGAAATCTGCAGAACTTTCCTGAGTTTGCTGCAGTATCGCTTATCCTTATCAGATTTGGCTTTGCGTACACTTTAGAATTCTTTATTGCAAGATAGATATTTTCAAGAGTGTCATTTAAAGGCGTCAGCTCTGATGAGTTGAAAAGGCGAGAGTTTTTATTAGCCTTGTTGTCGTTCCCATCATTGGTGCGCTTCTGCCTCTGAGTGTTCTTCTGATTATACTGAGCAACAACATTTTTGGGAGCTTCAAGAAGTGGGTTAGCATCAATAATATAAAGAGGCACTAGACCAGTTTCGACCCTCATGTACTCCTCGGCTTTTTATAGAATTTCTCAAGCGTGCTTGGCTCTTTCATTTTAATTCATTTACCAAATTTTCTCTTTTCGTCTATAGTGCCAATTAGAGACATTAAGATCATATGAGGTTTGGGATTTCCTACTTCAGATATAACATCATTAAACCTTTTGAGAAAAGCTTCGACAGATTCTCCTGGATTCTGCTTCATTGATGTAAGAGAAATGACGTCCTTAGCCTTCGTAGCCTACAACCTGAACTGCTCTTTCAATTTCAGAGTCAAATCATTAAATCGGTCGACAGATTTGGGCGGCAGCCTTGTAAACCATAACGATGCGACATCCTATGGATGTAGAGGGAAGCACAAGCATTTGATCTCATCTGTTGCTTTGGCTGCATTCATGTGCCACTTGTATTTGTATAAGAAGTGATTCAAATCAGAATTTCCGTTATATGGAGGCAAAGTAGGATGAGTGAGCTTTTTGTGGAATCCAGCTTTGTGGATCCTCTTTGTGAATGGATTTTTGCCAAGGGAGAAGTCGCATTCCCTTTCACTATCCTTGTGAGGCATGTTATCTTTCATGATTTGCTTTACCACATCCGCGATATATTCCTTCGAGTTGTGTCATTCCGGAGAGCGGACTTCGATCTCTTTTCCGAATGCTCGTCGTGGCGAGCTATCGCGTTTAGAGGATCTAGGTCTTTTACTTCCACTATGGGAAGGTGCCCCCTTGACGGGATTTGCAACTTCTTGGTTATTTCGATCAGAATGGTCTATAAATCAACTTTGAGCCTTCGACATTAGCGTCGTCTTTGCCAACAAATCCTTCCATGTTATCGTTGTGAGGATCGGAGGCCGATGAATTTGCATTCTCTTCAAGGTTGACATGGATTTTCAGAGGAGGAGCGGGATTTTCTTGAGCGTTTAGGACAGTGCTCACTCTATCCATCAAAGCTTGATTAGCATCTACTAGAGTTTTGTTAGCATCGATTAGAGTTTTGTTGGAAGCGTCCATGCGTTGACTCAAGTTAGCGACGACGACATCTAGTTCAGCTTTGGTCACTCCGGCTCCGGATATTGAGTTTTCTCCAACTTCCAAATGGTTAACGAGTGGAGTAGTCTCGTTATTTGCAACATTGTCATTTTCTTCACCGGTTTTACTTGCGGTCTTCTTTGATTTAGCCATGATTTCGGATAAGGCTTTGAATTTGGAAGATAGTTCATCGGTTGGCCTAGATCTTAGATTTGCGGAATCTATGGTAGAAGTAGGCTTAGAACATCAATATGAAGGAAGAAGATGCGAATGCGGCCCTACAGTGGGCACCAAATGTTTATCCCAAATTCGGAATTAACACCAAAGGTCCTCTTTCGAGCACTTCAACAAAAAGTATATGGAGCCACAATCTCAAGTATAGAAAACATTAAAGTAAATCACAAGAGCATTTTTATAGTAGTTCGATTCAATAGGAATGTAAGTCAACTTTCGTATAAGATTCCATTACCAATTTATCAATTACAAGATTTGATTCATTCTACAACAAGTTTTATCACTCTCTCACTTGAATTCACAAAAAGTGATGAAAAGACGATCTGACCAGCAGAGATAAGGTATGATCGGAGGAGGATTGGAAGGATTTCTTCAAGTGTTTGAACTAGGATGATCAATTTCCAACTCTTAGATCACTTGGATGTATTTCATGGAAGCCATGATCAATGAATTAATCTTCACTTGATGATGATGGATGAGTGTTAGAATAGTTGTGGAGAAATTTTTGCAGCACTTCGTGGCCTCGGAATCCCCCCTTCATGAAGAGAGTGTAGTGTATTTAAATATGGTAGGCGCTTCACTTTTGGAATGACATGGCTTCATTTGGTGGTATGCGGCATGGTTACATGCGGTTCAAATATGCATATACAATATGTATTTGACAGCTTGCGTTCATACCTTTCCAACTGGCAATTTACCCTTTACAACTGGCGCCTTCATAACCCTATCGACATGCTTTTGGCCTAAGCTTTACGGCATGGTTCAGTGCGTGTCTTTATAAAGGTGCAACGACCTGCTTTCAAATATAAAATGCAGAACTGACTTGATTTTGTATAGCCTGGCACAACGGATTACATCCCATACCCGCAAGTCTCATTCTAATTTGCTATGTGTTCACCGAAATTTGCATATGAAAGCAAGTCGTTCTTTGACCTCTTATGCTTAATCATGTCAGCTTTTCCTGATGGGTATAATGGCATGAAGACATTCATTTACTTATGACATGCGACATGGAGCCAGCTCTTCCTACTTTCAATTCTCATGCAAACATCGGCATGCTGATTGATAGCATATCGTGCCATGACAGCCAATGCCCTGTATGCTTTCGTTTGTCTTTAAACCTTCATGACTTGGTGTATATTTGTTCCATATTTTATATATACCTGAACCATACAAATGCTTTATACCAATGGGAACAACCGAACCCGTCCTTGTCCTGTACTTATAGCTATAACCTTGAAACAACTATCAACAAACATGTGGTCCCTTTAACCTTCTAGCGACATGGAAGAAAATAGTACATGGCATGGAAGAAACGTCATGCTTCACACGACATGAAGGGAATGTACAAAAAACACCCCCCAGTGACTTGTTTATGTTTGCAGGTCCGTGTATTTTACCTTTGTATGCCACGTGGCATTGCATAAAACTAGCTTACGTATCCTTTTATACAATCCAATGATATGATTTACTTCCTTAAATTGTGGCGTGAGTTATCTCTTATGTTCCTAGCTGGGAAAAATGTTAATACACAACAGAGCCTTTAAGCAAGTTGCAAGGCCACATTGAATATTGAACCGGTGTGTCCAGCAATTATTTGCATGACACAGCTATGGCATTCCTTAGCATTAACATCATGAATTAACGCTTTGGCGACATGGGACAAAAATGGTGGTACATGCTATGATTCTGTTCATCGTTAGCGACTTTCTTTTGGATCCGCATGCTAACGACATGCGGCACAATTTTCATATCCGAACCGACGTAGCTTCATATCGTCTAGTCTATATGCTGTTGAATAATGTCCAGGCGCCATGGAAGTCTCTAGCGACATGAAAGACCATCGACTTGGCGATGTCTACATCATGAAAGTTTGGCTCAATTTCGAGCGATATGGAATTAGCTGTATGAACGCACTCAACAGTCTGGTGCGGACAACTTAGTCGATATGGTTTCATGTCATATTAATGACTTAGACGATTCGATGCACTATTTTCTGAACCGCGTTTTCATAATGGGGTTAACATTAAGCATATCTCTTATCTTCTGGAGTTTGTCCAATGGAACTGATTTGGTTAGAAAATCTGCAAGTTGATCATTTGTGTAAACAAACTCTAAACTGATTTCTCTTTTTCTCACCATGACTCTTATGAAGTGATGTCGCAGTTCAATGTGCTTTGTTCTTGAATGAAATACTGGTTTCTTTGTCATTGCAATTGTGGACATATTATTACAATAAATTGTTGTAGGAAGCTTTTGAATCTCCTGCAAATCTATAAGTAAACGCCTTTGTGTGGCACCCCACGTCCGTTAATGTCACTCACGAAGGGAATGCATTCAGTTTCGTGAAGTGCTATAGGTAAACAGACACAAAATAATTACTAGATAGATATAAATAAGGCAGCAGCGGAAAATTTAAACTTTTATTTCAAACAAAAGTCATAATACCATGGTCCATAATTTCATAAGTCACAAAAACCATTACAATAAAATAACTTCTGTCTTGCACCATCAGAGTACATAAGTAAATAAAAAGCATCATTCCCCAAATAAAAAGAGTTAAGCCATAGTAGAGACAAGAACTTGAGCCATACTTCAGAAGTAGCTCCTAGCAAGATGATATCTGATTCTTGATTAAGTCTGAGTGTTTCATCCCTGAGAACCTGGGGGAGAGGGGAACGAAAGAAAGAAGGAGAAACAACAGGGTCAGACATAAAGTCTAGCGATTCTAGTTACTTTTAGCCAGTAGATAAATAAAAGCAACATGATAGGCATATAAAGTGGACGAGAGAGATCACTACATAAAGGGTAGGTGTGGCAAGGTAAGCAAGTTAAGGTGTATGTGCCTCACTAATTATTACTCTGCATTATTACTAGTATAACTGAAATGAGATGCTCCCTTCCACTATAAGCTGATAGGCCTAGGTCATACGTCAAAGTATACCCTAACCACTACCCTAATCGATCGGCTCCCTACCTTGTAGATATCCCGTGCTGGCCCCACAGTAGGAGGTATCACTTCCTAAAGTGGCAACCCATGGTGTGCACAACCATATTTACTGGTTTCACGGTCGTCTTAGCCCCCTCTGCATTGACCATGCATGCACATGTCCCCGATCGGTTTGCGCTGTCCACACCATCCGCCTCGTTTGGATCTCTTATAATCAATCATTAAGCGTGCCCCTTTCTCCGCCTAGTACGGAGGTCCTTACTTGATACCAACTCCGGGTTACTGACTAAAATGGGTCATACACAATATGATACAAGCTCTCGCCCTTGTCTTGTATCCCCCACTAGGTTTTCCACTGACTATTTATACCCTTAGGTGTCTTTAATCACATAGCCCTATACTAGTTATGCTTACCCTAAAGGGTGTCTTTAATTACATAATTTTATTACATTATCTACTAGTTATGTATACCATTAGGTGTCTTTAATTACATAACCCTGTTACATTATCTACTGGTTATGTATACCACTAGGTGTCTTTAATTACATAACCTTATTGGGTTAAGTTTGTGGGCCTATATATACATATTACCCACCCCCTCTAATTTACTTTACCCACCACTACCCATCCAATTTTACTCAACCCTAACTTAAGTCCATAGTCATGTTAAATTACGTTAAGTAGTCTATTTCGTTACCATGTCCAATTATGGTTATAATGGGCTAGACCTCCCTCATTAGGCCTACAACGTGTGGATGCTAGATATGCCAGTCGGGTCCGGGCAGTCTTATTCCACGGTTGGGTCTGACCTCATGTCTTAGCCCGATACGTATTTGCGTACTTAGACCTCTCGCATTAGGTTCAACATTAGTGGCTACTGGATATGCCAGTCGGGTCAGGGCAGACTTCCACCACTAATGTAACCTAACCTCGTGTCATAAGTACAATTTACAATTCCTAATTGTAAATTACTAAACGTTCCAAATTAATCCAAATCTACCTATGTCATTATAGGTAACTATTTCTATGTTTTCCCCATTTGAATTACATGTCCCATTTCCTATTAAACATTACATAATTCATGCCAATTATAATCCCTTTTTCCCCGTTTCCTCTCTAACATATTCGTACGTATTTTGATAGCATCTAGGCTATGAAGTAGCCTAGCTATAATAATAAAAGGGAATATGACAAGGGTGATAGTTTCAACATGTCTTGGCATAAACATGAACATAAACTGGCATAATAACAAAGTGAACGGACACGTGATTAACATCATAATAAAGTGGACATCACACTAGTAACTTGTGGCAATCACTATGATGTTTAAGCAAGCATAATGAGATCTAGATTTAACATTAGTTGTCCAATTACCTAGATCTAGCATAGTTAGGGTGACATAACAATATGTTTAGATCAAAAGGTAGATTCACATGCCAAGTTTACAACATATATCAATGTACCACAATACGACAGGTGAAAGGTGTCTAACATAAAGGTTTAGATCCAAGTAATGTCACAATTATCCAAATTAATAGATGTACTTCCATCATAACATGGTTACAAGTCAAGATCCATATAAACATCATAATCGAATCACCATAATTATATTAGATCTAGGAAATTAGATCTATCATGACATAGGATAGAATTTTATATTAACACAGAATCATATTTTACAACATATCCAATTCATTGTATATCAAAGCACACTTTTATTTATCTAAACCTAAAAGTAATCTAGAAACTCATAGCATTAGGTTTAGAGGATTTAGGAAGAACGAATCTAAAATTTCTGAATTGGATTTGTAGAATATGTTATTGTAGAAACAGTTCAGTTCGCACTCCAGCAGCATATGGACTCCATGGCTCCCAATGAAGAGAATATGAGAAATATGACACATATATATAGCTACCAGACCCCCTGAAATCGAGTGCCACCTTAGCCCTAAGGGTGTTGACACCCCTATGGGTGGATCGACCCCTAGGTCGACACCCCTTCTGGGGGGTCAACCCCTAGGTCGACACCCCTCTAGGGGGGTCGACCCCCTAAAGCGGGAATATCTCCGCTCAGAGGAATTTTTCGAATTTGAATCCGCTGGATATGATTTTGAGTCATCTCTGACTCACCTCTGACTCATGCGTATATATAAAATATTTATGTGCGTATACAAACTTAAATCTCTCATAACTTCTTCATACAATGTCCGTTTTACGCTAACCAAACGTCTACCTTGACCAGAATTTCGAGACGGACGCAATAGTGCAGTCTGTTTCCTCTAATTCTGAATATTAAATTAATTATTATTTAATTTATTCTCTTTAATGTTGTTATAAATTCGGGGTGTTACACTTAGCCAAATGGCTTCGCAAGTTGCATTTGTACCAGCTATATACTCTGCTTTAGCTGATGATAATGCTACAAATTTCTGCTTTTTTGAACTCCATGAAATAATACTAGTTCCCAAGCAAAATACATAAGCTGAAGTGTTTTTCCTATCATCCAGAGAACTAGCCAATCATTGTTGGTATAACCAATCAATTTACTCTCATAACCTTTGACATACTTTATGCCCATTTTCTTTTAACTTTGCAAGTATCTCAAGATTCTTTTGACTGTAGCGAGATGTAATTTACTTGGATCATTCATGAAACTTGAAACCATGCTTACAACTTGAACTATATCCGGCCTTGTGTTTGTAAGATAAATAAGCGAACCAGTAAGACTCCGGAATAGTGTTGCATCTACTTTTCCAGTTCCAGCATCCCTTTTTAACTTATATTTAATGACATATGAGTTAATATTGGTTTACATTTACCAAATTTCTTCAAAAGTTCTTCAATGTATCTTTCTTGAGAAATGGAAAATTTTCCTCTGGTTTGCTTCACTTGGATTTCAAGAATATACTTTATTGCTCCTAAATCAGCCATTTCGGATTCATTCATCATTCTTTGCTTGAACTCTTCAACTAAATTCATATTAGTTCCCATATAGATGAGATCATTTACATAAATGCATATGATTAAAAAAATCATTACTTTATTTCTTTACATAAAGAGATGGCCCATTTTGACTTCAAAGAAATCCATTTTGCAAACAATAACCATCAATCTTGTTGTTCCATACTCTTGGAGCTTGCTTAAGCCCGTAAAGTGCCTTCTTGAGATGATAAACTTTATTTTCTTCTCCTTTTATTTCAAATCCTGGGGGTTGTTGTACATTGACCTCTTCATCAAACTCTCCGTTAAGAAATGCTGATTGACATCAGGTTGAAATATCTGAAGTTCCCACTGTGCCGCAAAAGTAAGAATAACACGTATAATTTCCATTATAACAACATGTACAAATGTCTCGGTATAATCCATTTCAGGTTTTTGGGAATAACCCTTTGCATCAAGTCTTGCTTTGTGTTTTTGTACGCTGCTATCTTCATGATATTTTGTTCTGAATATCCATTTCAGCCCAATAACTCTTTATGAACTGTAATATCTACCAATCCCAAGTTTTATTCTTCTCTATCATAGCAATTTCTTCTTTCATAGCTTTTCTCCATTTTTCTTCTTTTGGTGCATCTTCAAAACTTTGTGGTTCACAAGAAAAAAGAGCAAATTCTGACATTTCATATATTTCTTTTAAGGAACGAGTTTTTCTTACAGGTGATTCTAAATTTGAGCCTTCATCTTGATTTGAAGTTCTTGTGGTACTTTAATGTGGACTTTGAGGATTATTTTCAAATGATTCATCTTCCAGTTTTGATTCATCTTGCATTATTACATTAGTATAGTTTCCTTTCCAAGTCGAAGATGTCATCTCATCAAATATCACATCTCTCGAAATCACAAGCTTGCAAGTTACTGGATTGTAAAGACGTTATCCTTTTGAATCATCGTTGTACCCAACAAAAATGAGTTTCTGATCTTTTTTTTTTTATCAAATTTGTTTTTTCTGGTTGTAGAGATATGAGAGTATGCAATGCGGCCAAAAATCTTCAAGTGGTCAACTACTGGTTTTCTCTTATGTCAAGCTTCAAATGTGTATGATTTAGAACTGCCATTGTGGGACATCTATTTAGGATATATATAGTTGTATGGATAGCTTATTCCCAAAAGGTTTTGGGTAAATTTTTACCAACCATCATGCTTCTAACCATTTCAGCAATAGTTCGATTTTTCCGCTCCGCCATGCCGTTCTGTTGAGGAATTCTACGAATAGTGAGTTGCCTTTGAATACATTTTTCTTTGCAATACTCTGAAAAAGGCGCGTAGATAAATTCACCTCCATGATCCATTTGGAGAATCTTGATTTGATGGTTTGATTGTTTTTCCACTAAGGCTTTGAATTTCAGAAAAGCTGAGAATGCCTTAGGTTTTTCATTCAAAAAATAAACCCACATCATTCTTGTGTAATCATCCATGAATAAATAAATTATCTTTTACCGCCAAATGAAAGTGTTCTTGAAGGACCCCAAATATCTGCATGAATAAGCTCCAATGGTTCTTTATCCCTCCATATTGTTTTTGGAAATGGAAGACAATGCATTTTTCCATATATGCATCCTTCACATATTTGATTTTTTGTTTTAATTTCAGGAAGTCCGATCACTATCCTTTTTTGCTTAAGCAGTTGCATCTCTTTATAATTAATATGTCCATACCTTAAATGCCAAAGTTGAGACTGATCATTTTTTTTCACTTGTAAAGCCCACATTTTGTTCATGTGATATGGTCATGGGAAATACTTTATTTGGGCTCATTTGAATTGTAGCAATTGTACAGCTGCTTTTCTTGTCAAATATTTATCATCTATCATCATCAAAGGACACTGGGTACCCATTTTGTAATAGTTGTCCAACACTAAAGAGATTGCTTGTAAGTTTAGGTACATAAAGAACGTCATCGATGATCTTTTCATCACCTCCTCTTGTTTGAACAACAATGGTTCCTTTTCCTTTGGCACAATGTATCTTTCTATCGCCAAACTTTACTTCAAAATTAAAATTTTGATCAAGGCTAATGAAAATACTTTTATTTCCTGTCATATGACTACTGTAGCCACTTTCAACATACCATACATTTTGTGGTTGTTGTTGGACTATCATACAATAAGAAGGTGTTTTTCTTCATCCTTGGAAAAGTTTGCTTCATTCCTTTCATCCTTATTTGATAATAACAGTTTCTTTGTGAGTGTGGTGGATTTTTGCATCTTCTACATTTGAAGTAACAGTTTACTGTCTCATGGTTAGATATTTTGCAAATTTTACAAAGATGATTTGATTTTATAGATTGTTGGATTGAATTTTCATCGTACATTTTTGGATTGCTTTCCAGTCCTCTTCTCTTTCCACCACCGAGGAATATCCCTCCTCTTTTCGGGCCTGGTCTTCCTCTTCCTTCAAAAAAACTTGCTTTTCGATGAGTAACTCCCCTTCTACCATGTTAAAGTCTGGAACCTTGATTTGAAAAATTCATCTTTGACTCGAAATCTTGCTCAATCGGCTGGTTTGAGAATCTATTAATTCTCTCCTAATGCACTTGAAGAGAACTCATCAAGTCATGAAAGGAATATTTAGATAAATCTTTGGATTCTTCTATGGTAGCAACAATATAATCATACTTCGGTGGAAGACTTCGAAGTACCTTTTTGAACAACTTTTGTTTCTTCTATTGTATCACCAACACTTCATCTTTGATTCACTATTTCAGCAACTCGAGTTACAAAGAATTGCATTGTTTCGTTATCTTTCTTTGACAAATTATCAAACTCTTTCTAAAATGATTGAAGCTTGATGGATGATACCTTGTCATTGCCATGAAACCCTTTTTTCAAAATGTCCCAAGCATGCTTCGCTCTTTTAACGCCATGGATTCTAGGATATATTGTCTTTCTTAATCCTTATTGAATATATATAAGAGTGCTTGCATCTCTCTTTAAATTTTGCTTGTATTCCCTTTTTTGAGCATTTGTCCATGTTGCATTATTTTGTGATGGTTCTGAAAAGCCTTCTTCCAGAATTTCCCACAAATCTTGAGAAATAAATATTGTCGCCATTCGACTGCTCCAGTAATCAAAATGCTCTCCTTCAAATATGGGTACTTGATTAGAAGTATAAAAAAATATTGTGGGAGGTGCCTGATCTGTTGTTATTATTTTTGAGTTTGTTGTTATTGAAGCAACCTGCTCTGATACCACAATTTGTTGGAGATTTAATGGCAATAACAAGAATTATAATTTGTTGCGTTTTATTTATTTTTGCTCTCATTAATAACATGAGTTACCTGGCTACATATAATACTGCAATGCTTTCATAAGCATGACAATTTCACATGAATAGACGTGACTTTTTTCAATAAGTGCCTTTACAATTTTGCATTTATCCAGGTTTATGATTGTTGTAGTCATAAATACAAAAGTTCTAGACTACTTATTAATTGCAGATTATATTTTTAATAGTATTGCAATTTATGTCGAATTTGCAGGTAGGGCTCTGGTGAGGTTGGTTTACAATGGTGGTAAATGGTAATAGTGGAGGGATTCGATTCTTGTAGATGAGGTAGTATGGTTGAAGTTGTGGGATGAGGAGGATTGTCAGTGCCAGTTGGGGGTAGTGGAGTATGGCGTTTGAGTTTATGACTATGAACTTAGGGTAGTGTGGCTGTGGTGACGGCTAGCAAATCATTGGCTGTGTTGGTTTGCTATGCGGGATAATGGTTGTGAAGGAGGTATCTTTGTGTGTGTTAGCCGCATTTGGATTTACAAGGCTGCATAGAGAAGGAAGGCAGTGGCTATTGCCTGGTGATATTCCTGTGACGATGCAAAGAAGAAACAAAAGATATATTTTTTATTTCCTTTTTTTATTTTTATTTTTATTTTCAACAAGGAAATTTTAAATAAAAGTAAGCTTTAAAAATGATTTTTTTTAAGATGAAGAAAAATAAAAAGGCAAAACCAAAAATTGCAAAACTAAATCGATAATGGAAAACAATGCATAATAAAAAAAACTAACATGAATTGAATATTAAATAAACATTTGAAACTACTAGAACTCCCCGGTGACGACTCCAAAAACTTGATTGATGGTCTTTGTTGTTAACAAAAATTGCGATTTTATTTCACCACAAGTGCACGACATATGTTGTAGTATTTATGTGAGTACGTGCCAAATCCATATGGAATTGTGTAATTTCTATTGTTTATTTAAATTCTGGGCTAGTTAGAAGAAACTGAGTAATTAATTTGATTAGCTTAAACAAGGAATTTCTTGAATTGAAGTAATCAGAATTTGCAGAGAATCATAAAAGAAGAAATATATGCAATGCAAAATGAAATCAGAGAACAAACAAAAGCAAGAGATCTTTTGGCTCTTGGCAAACCAATAGATCCTAATTTAGATTAGAAAAAAAATAACAAGAACGAAATTTAATAGAGAGTGGAATTAAAATAAAACAAAATTTTATTGTTGAACTAGAGGTTTTATTACAAGAGAACAAAATAAGAAAAGAAAAACCTAATTGTGATGCCCTAATGACATCTAATACCAAGATGTCTAAACTAATGCTTGGTATGAGTATTTGTAATAGCTCATAGATCTTGATCTAAAAATATTCTAGAACTTGTTAACTCGGTCTATCTTTAAATATCTATGTACTCTTATGTGTAGAAATCTCCTTCTCTAATGAACTCTAGAAGAGTCTGGATTTGTTGAGCTTTAAAAGGATCTTTTTGTAGGAATGTGATTAGCTACAAAAATATTTGTTTTAAAGGACTTGAACTTGCGAGCCCTTAATAAGTGTATGTAATTGAACTAGTTGAGCTACAATGGTTATTATTTATAAATCAACATTTACTTCTTATTAACAGATCCTTGAAGCACTTAGTAAGATATTTATCGTCAAAAAGCTTTGTTGAGTGTGAGCCTCTGTTAATGGTATCAAGGAATCACCCTTTCTTCTAATCCCTCTCTCCCTTCTGATTTCTTCACTTCTAAAATGCCTTCTCTAATCAACTCTCCTCCTTCCTTGCTTATGCCACGTGTGGAGGTTCATGACAAGTTCTTACATCTCAAATCTGAAGCTTTTCTCACTATTGATTTGTCCTCCGATTTACCGCAACTTCCTCTGCCTCATTCAAGTTTCCTTCTTTTCCCTTAATACCTTCAGACAACCTTCTTCCGCGGTGTCTCGGCTTCTTCAGGCAACTACGAGTTAAGCTCATTCTTCAACTGAAAGCCCATGCCTTGGAAGAGTTTTCGTTACAAACGTGGAGATCCTAGGTGAGCAGTAACTCCTCTCTGGTTTGAATAGTTTCTTGTTTCGACTTTACGTCTGTGATGGTACTGTTTGGTCGGATGGGTACTCAATGGTTATCTAGGTGTGTCTTGTCGGTAGCTTGATTTGTCTGTGAATTTTAGTGGTTATCGAGTTGTCTACTTGGGTGTTTGGTATTTCTCTTCGGTAAATTGGATTTCAAACTATACTATGGAACTGCAGCCTTTACTGCTTGAGTATGTATGGTGTTTAAATTTGGTCATCACCTTGATATCGACTTTATATGAGATGCGTTTAACTGATCAAAGTTAGTGTCTATCATGGTGATTTGTTTAATTTCACTGGATCATGGTCAAGCAATGTTGAACTGCTTATGTTATTTTTGGGTGTTTAATTGGGGATTCATAGAATGGTGCGCTGGTTAACCAACATTCATTGTTGATTCATGGTGATGCTCACGCACTCGTTATCGTGGTGATTCCTCTCCTTCCTTCTCTGAGTTCTCAGTTTAGACCTGCCAATGGAGCTTCTTCCAAAAGCCTCGCAAGGACTGTTCCATGCTTCGGTGTGTAGATCTTGAAAGTTGTTGTTACTACTGTGCCTTAATTTCATTCCAGCTGTTTCCTGTAGCAACTGTTCAAGTAGCCTGTCATATTATCTTTCACACTGTTGTAGTGTGGTGCTCACGTAATTTTGTTGTACTTGTGTGCTCACATCTCAATTCTTCTTGCAACAGTCTCCATGTCATTGTGCATTGTTTACACCGTAAGGCCTAGGGTTGTATTGTGTAAATTTTGTACTTTATGTTATTCACTTCATTTTGAAGTATGTAATGTATCATGTAATTGCCTCCCTGCATGGAGTGCTTATAGTAGCCTAGTAATTTAACTAACTCCAGTGCTATAAGCCTTATAAGTAGAGTGGACGGAACACTATAAACTCTGTAGATAGTGAACGGTCCACCTTAACAACTGAATTAGTTGGCTGCTAACTACAGTCACCTATATTCTAATGTAATTTTATTATTAGTCATAATAAAAGAGTGTTACGAAATACTATAAAATAGGTCGGTTATGCCAAAAAAAAAAAAAGATCCTTGAAGCTGAATTATTACTTTTAGGCCAATTCTTCAATAATTTCTTCATTGTCTAGAAATCAAGAACCTGCGTTAAACACAACTCAAAAAATGAGTAATTTTGTCTTGAAATATTAAAATGCATTATTAAAGAATGTAAGATTTACACAATTTGATGTCATTAAATACCCCGCACTTGAACCTTTATTCGTGCTCGAATAAAACATAACAAAATTTATTAGCCACACTTTAGTAGGGAAACACGATTGCATTTAGCGTATGCAACAAGCCTTTAATCCCCTAGGTGTCGCTAGTAAGTTAAGCTGTGTCTCGTGAAGGATTACAGCGGTTACTGCACACAAAATCCAAATGCACTATGTTATGATATAACGCAAGGAATGCAAGATGATATGAAAACTTATGAATTAGTTTATTTTAACACTTACAACATTGTAGTATACACAAGCTCAGTCCAAATTTAGAAATCAAAGTTTGTCACATAACCACTAATTTCAAATAAAAATCAAGTTCTCATCACATTCGACTACATCTTGTTAATATTTTAGATTATGACATGGAGAACCTATAAAGTTTTTTTTTTTTAAAAATGATTGTCAAAGTTTCATGGTGTTGTGATTTGTGATATTCAATCATATTTGTTGAAGATGATGATGTGCGCTTTATAGTGGAGAAGACGGTGTGTGAACTAGAGTTCGAAGGAAGACTGTGCAGCAGCTCAAGGGGCACCAGAGCTTCAGCTTATACGTCTGATCTCTTTATGTCAGACGTCTGAGTTGCCAAGGGTCTTTAACTCGAGGGCTTATACAGGCGTCTGACCATCCAGGTTGGACGTCTAAGACAGGTTTTCTTGGTTTTTGACCGAGTTCTATGGAAGATTTATTTTGGGATATTTTAGGGCCCAATTAGGGTACTGACCTTATATAAGCATCTCTTTAGAGATAGATTTACTTGTACCGGAAAGGGAGAAAAACTTGTTTTTTTTAGGATTGAGATATCTTCTCAATTTCAGGTTTTCATTGTAATCAATTGGTGGATTAATAAAGGTCTGTTTAGAGGATTTCGTTTATTATTGTTTTCTTCTTCCCTCTTTCAAATCTAATTGAGTAGTGATCCTAAAGAAAGATTATCAATTGGTATCGGAGCCTTCTACACATTTTTTTTGAAGAGAGTTTGAGTATGGACAAAATAATTGTTGAAAGGATTGATAGAAGAAATTGAGGATTATGGAAGTAAAAGATGTAAGATTTTCATTATCCTGATGATTTTCATCAAACATTAGAGAATAATGGAGAAAAACCTAGCAATTTATCTGAAGAAAAGAGGAAGACTTTGTATAAGAAGGTTGTTGCGTCTATTCGATGTTTTTTTGGGTAATACAGTGTTTCGTATTATTGCTAATGAAACATCTTCTTATGCAATATGGAATAAATTGCAAGGAGATTATGCAAAGAACTCCGCAAAAAATAAGGCTCTTCTTATGAGAAGATTGGTGAATCTAAAGCTTAAGGAAGGTAGGTAAATTGGTGAACATCTTAATGATTTTTAGGAAATTGTGAATCAATTGGCTGCCCGTGAATTTCAAGTTGGTTATGAAACACAAGCTTTAATGATGATGAGACGACCCGAAATCCCCCTTATGGGAAATCACGGATTGTACCGAGGACAGGAAATATCAGAACGCAAACAGAAGAACATTTCATTGTTTATTACAACAATTCCATCAGAATACAAGAATATACAGAGTATGAATAAATATTACACATCATAAAATATCAGAGATTTAAATACATAACTGCAGCGGAAAAATAATACAAAACACAACTGAAGGAGATATACGGATACAGAGCTTTCCGAATATCATTCCAGCTGTAAACCAGGATCCTGTGAATATAAATCTGCAAAACCAAAACTACTAGCTGCCCGTGTCAAAATAAGGGCACCCAGAGTTTAGGTTAAAACAATAAACTCCAGGTCAGTCATGTGACTGGTGTGAGAACTAAAACACTTATTAATCTTTATTTTAAAGTTAGGTAAATCAAGGGACCACGCCGTTTAACACGGAACGGGTTTCCTCCCAAGAATACCAGTGTATAAAACAAACAACGCAATGCTAAATAAAGAAAAATGAAGCTATTATAAGACCCAAGTCCCATCACACAATGCAACACAAGCCGGAGGATAGGGTTTTTACCTTATTATATCCAAGAATGCTTGGTACGTGAAATTTCATGTTTTATTATTACTATAAGTGTATAGTGTCAAAACAATTTCAATCATAAGTATCAATCATAGACGGCATAAGTGCCCCATACCACTATGTCGCCATACTAGGCTCTACAATAAAAAACCGCAAAGTCATGTATTGGAAGTTGGGTTTCCATCTATGAACCGAGGAAAGGGATCGTCCTCTACCGAATTCGAGACTGTCTAGCCCGAGTCTTAGGAACAGAGCGCGTCGTCCCTTGGATCGTCAGGGCCGGTCCACCGATGTGGATTAAAATGCCTGAACACTGTGTTTCCCGCCCTTTGGGGGCGTAAATGAGTCCAATGACTCCATCGGCTCCACACAGTCACCTATATATCTGAGGCGCCTCGCAATCCAACAACCACATAAGTCAAACTTGCCAGGACATGTAAAACACTTACGCCACTTCTAGCTAGAAAGAAACGCATGTCCTCCCCGAGGTCCTTCTCCCGTTTCTGGTTCACAACCGGGGTGTGAGGCTCGTGAATCAACGCTACACAAAGCTATGCCACACAGGCCGTGCTTTGATCATCAACCACAAGACTTTGCTTTTCAACAGAAGCCTTGATCATTTTCCACTTAGGCATGCCACAAAGGCAATTCACTCCATGCGATTGATATCCATCAATATATAACCCCTGAACTCGTACGTCTCAGAAAAGGGCGTTAAGCAAGAGAATAAATTCTCCACTGCTAAACAGATATATATTTAATAGAAATCAATCACACAGAATAAAATTCAATGTCAGACACACAGTCCATTTACAAGTTCGTTCTGGGTCTGAACGAAACTGGAGGCACCTTGTACCTCGCATATCCATTGATCTCCATGTACGTCTGGACGATCACCAACTGATTCCCTCCTCTTGGGTGTACAACCCAATCAAGATCATCAGTAATCACCCAAACGATGTGAAGACCTCCGGTCTTCGACCACCGTCTTCATCCTCGACACATCGTCGAATCAGTTATTCAGAATGGGATGAACCCGGTCTTTCTGAATAACTCGCATATATAATAAACAAGTGTTACACAAACACAACATACGCCTCATTCCAATTTTGAATATTCTTTTATTCAAATATTCTTATACTTTGGGAAAGGTTCCCATTAATTTTATCAAAGATAAATTCTTTAAATTTATTCTTTAATCTTCTTTTGAATATCAATTCAAATTAGTCGGGATTAACGAACCACACCGAAGTAATCATTTCTTTTAATTTCCCAATCCCAACCTATTCATCCCATGAAGTAGAACTGATAATACTTCATATCTAACACCACGCGGTGTTATCGGTAAATTAAATTACCATTTCACGTTCAAATCTAATTAAAGATTTAACTATCGCCTGGAGAAAAACTGGTGATACTCCATTCTCGATCATTTCAATCTAATTAAAGATTCATTAAAACTCCACTTGGTTTTATTCTTCCCAATAATCACTATCAATGAATATTTAACTTGGGAAATCATATCCTGTCTTAACTGGGTTAAAGAACCAATGTCATTTAAAACACGGTTCACGATAAACCCAAAATCACGTTCTATTTCCAATGGAATCTTCATGGAAAACAAATCGATATAAACTTCCATATCCGACTATTAATATAAATGGAATAACGGCAAAGCCTTTTAAATTCCTGATATATTAGTTGTCTTCCTCCACAGAAATTCACTTCGATTATTACCAAATCGAATTCCATTCTATTCCAATTTATTTTATTAAATTTGAAAACTTTACTTTAGAAAGTCTCCTTTAAATCTTAACAAAAGATTTATAAATTCCAAATCACATTTCACTGTAAATCGGGTTAAAGAACGAATGTCGTTAAAACACAGTTCACGATAAACCAAATTCACATTCCATTAATTATCGGGTTAAAGAACAAGTGTTATTTAAAACACCGTTCGCGATAAACCCAGAAATCAATTCAAATTCAATTTATTTATTTTAAAAATAATTGAATTATAATTCTAGTTCAAAACCAGTTCATTTCGATAAAAATCAATTTTTATCTTTTTAAATATGGATTTTTTCATCCCAATTCTTTCCAAATCATTTCTTATGATTTTACACAAATTATTACTATTTTTAATAATTTTATCAAGGCCCGACAGTCGATTTCCATCAACGGCCATCGAACTGTACTTACAGCGACCTTTTCCAAATTTGATTTGGACATAATTCCAAATTGAACCATTAGATTTCAAATCTCTAATATTCATTAGAAAGCTCTTTTCGATACGAACCCAATGGTTCCGGTTTTAGGAGAATCCGACGGTCGGATCTCCTGTAATGTCCATTCGAAGTTAATGGTCGAAATTCACGAACTTCCGCGGCGCGTTCTATTCAGGCCATTTAATATATATAATATATATATTATATATATTTTGTCGATTTCCTTTTTAAACGTATTTTATAAATCGTTTTAAATTCGTTTTCGAAACGATTTCAACTACATATTCAATTTCGAATCAAAATTGAATATTTCATATCATTAATATATAAATGATAATATTTTCAAAACGTTATATTTTGAAATTACTTCTTTTTCTATATTCATTATAAAAACGAATATAATCGATATAAATATCGTTCGCGTCAAAATGGCGCATCTCTAATCAACACGGCTTTATATATTTCAATAACTTCGTTATTCTATTCAACACATGAATATTTTCTTCAACACATGAATATATATTTTTCTTTCAACACATGAATATTCTCAACACATGAGCATCGTCAACACATGACTATTTATGTTATTTAATATATTTTATAAAATTATGATTTCTATCGTTTAATTCTTAATCAGACTCCAACCGTAAATTAGTAAGAGAACGATTTCCTAAGTATTAACCCCGAAGGCCGAAACCAACATCAGATCAATACACAGGAGACCACTCATCTTATTTATTTTCCAGTTAGTTTCTAATTTTATATATGATGAAGATGTAAATTTTATTGTTAAAATATTTCGCTCAACACATGATAAGTTTCAACACATGAATATTCTCAACACATGAGCATCGTCAACACATGACTATTTATTCTATTCAACACATGAATCTTTATTTTATAATATTCTTTATCTTCCAAATTGGAATGAGGCCTAATCAATTATCATATAATGTTAATTATATGGATTCCATACAACACACATATATAATAGCAACGATAAATAATCAGCCATCGTCCAAAGTGCACCACACAACTGCCTAAGCATTAAATATAACTAATTAACGCTTACACAGTCTGTCAATCAAACGATCGACATACCACTAAACAATTGGGATTAGTGTACGTCAAATATCATCCCAACACCCGTGTGGGGTTTCAATCCACAAACACTGAATATTATTTGTGCAGTTGGGCGACGTGTAAAATTTATCGTCCCAATCAATATTAGTTAAATCAGTGTACATAAACAAATCATTCGATTTATAAATGAACATTTATTTATTCACCTTTACGTTAAATTTATATTTTTAACTATATAATAATTTATTTCAACACATGAATATATTTTCATTCATTCCACATCACAATCAATTTTCACCACACAACAAAATCAAACAAGTCGTCCATGGTCTGTGGACAACGGGTGTCGGGTGCTGCTAAGCACCGTCTACATCATAGTATATATTTCAACTAGAAAATAAATTAAAAGTGAGAAGTTCTCACCTTGGGGTTCCACTCCGTCATTCTTTATTTCTGAACGGTTCGGATTTTGTTTTGATTTCAGTCCATTCCATCTCACTCCTTTTCACGCTGTTCAGATTAAAAATCACATTTTTATTTCAATGCTATATTAAAAAAATCACATTTTTATTTCGCTACCTACATAAAAATTATAATTTTACACAACTAAAAATCGAATTTTTATATAAATAAAAATCTTATCTTTTCACGTTTATAAATCATATCTTTATAATTTATAAAATCGTTTCTTTTCTCTAGTTAAAAATCAAACCTTTATAATTTATAAAATCGTTTCTTTTCTCTAGTTAAAAATCAAACATTTATAATTTCAAAAATAAAATCTTTTTATAAAGGAAAAACCAAATCTTTTTATAAAGAAAAATCAAATCTTTATAACACTACCTCAACTGGGTTCACTTCGCTAATCCATATATAAAAATCGAATTTTTATGACGTTAGTATGTAAATAAAAATCCTGTCTTTACATAAATAAAAAACCTAATTTTTAATGCTACTTCATATCGATAAAATTCATATTTTTATTGCTACTATATACGTAAAAATCAAATTTTTATTGCGATGTTTATATAATAAAAATCTGATTTTTATACCAATTCCTTTCATATAAAATTCATATTTAATTACATAAATAAAACTCACTTTTATATTCCTAATAATTTTAGCATCATATTTAAAAACAATTGTATTGTCTATATATAAAAAAAATAAAAAAAATGGATAAATAAAACACTTACAGGTTTTCCAGTTGGGGGAGGGGGGTGTGACCGGCGCGCATCGACGCAGTTGGAAGGTCGAGGGAAGTGGTTCAGTGACCTGCGGTGGGCTCACAGGAGATGGATTGGGGTTTGGATGGCCGGAGCAAGGGTTTTGGGGCAAGGTGTTTTCAGGGGAACGAGGGGAGAGAAGGGAGGAGGGAGGCGAGGTGGGGGGTCTTACGGGGGAGGCGCGGCGGCTAGAGCCCACCGACGGTGGTACGATGCTGAGCGGCGGTTTCCCGCTCTCGATTTCTTTTTTTTTATTTTTTTTATTTTGCGTTATCTGAACGGGGAAGATAGAATAGGAGAGAGGGAGTTGATTAGGTTATAGTGGAAATATTTATAAATATATATAATATTATATTATATTTAATTCGTACCTCAATTGTTTAACATCACGAAACCCAATTCATACCCAACGACTGTCGCCCCTAGCTAATTACCCCCATTCCGAACGCAATGCGATATGTATCGTAAGCCGATTCGATAGTTTCGATCAGTTTTCTTCAAAATCAAAATATAAATCTATATATTGAATTTGAACGCGCATTTCAATTTACCGGGACCACATACTAACTCTAAAAATTCTAGAAAAAATAATTCTAGCTTCGTATTAACGATACGGTCCTAACAAAACTAATTTCGTCAAATTCTGAGATCGTTTGAAAAATGGTCATTTTCCCGTCGATTGAATTCAACTGAAATTGGTCAAACACGTTTTCTTCTGCCATGCTCACATATTAATTCAGAAAATTATGAATTTTGGAATCTAGCAATAATTTGACATCCCGGATCCAACAAAAGTGGTTTCGTCGAAAACCGAGGTCGTTTGCAAAATGGCTATTTTTAAGGGCCAGAATTCCATAGCGACTATTCTGAATTTTCAAATGGGCATAACTCTTTATCCTCGCTATGAAATTTTGATTTTTCGGATTCATTGGAAAGATATTCTCAATTAGATTCTAATATTTTTGGTTTTGCTAAAATCCGGTTTATTTTGAATCCTGTACATTCATTTGAAATTTGAAATCGAAATTTCGAACTACCGCGCCATTTTCAATTCCTTTTATAATTATAAATAAATAATTATATTCTAGCGACGATTCAAATAAATATATACGTTCTAATTCTATTCAAAATGAATTTCTCGTCGTCATTATTTAAAATAATTCATTTTAAATATTCAAAATTCGCTAAAATTGCCAAAATAAATTTTTTTAGTTGGCTCGGATTTCCGGGTTATTGCAGATGATGAGTTCATTACCGAAGAGTTGGGAAACACTTGTGGTTGCATTGAATAACTCAAATTCGGATGGTGTTATTTCAATGGGGTCAGTGGTTAATAGCTTACTTAATGAGGAGGACGAGCCTTATGGAATGAAAAGATAAGGAGGCAAAGGAAATTGAAACTCCAATTGAAAAGGCTTATATTGCAAGGAGAGTTAATCATCAAAATATGGAAAGAAAATCGAATAGACCAGATATGAAAAGAAACATTTGTTTTTATTGTGACAAACCTGGCCATCAGCTAAGATTTTGTCATAAGCTTAAAAGGGATAAGGAAAGGATGCAGGCATTGGAAAAACAGTCAGATGAACAAAATAATAACGATGATGCAGTGAATTTTGGTGAAGAACTTGAGGGCAATGTTTTATGTGTTAATGAAGGCAAAAGGAAAATTTGGGTACTTAATTCAAGCGCTTATTTCCACATATGCCATCAAAGGGAAGCATTTACCGATTATGAAGAACAAACGGGTAAAGTGGAATCTAACGACGGTCAAGATTTGCAAATTAAAGACATAGGTTCGGTTAAAGATGACTGATGGAAAGGTGGAGAACCTAACAAGAGTTAGGTACATCCCCGAAATTAAGAAAAATCTTGCTTCAATAGGACAGTTTGAACAAAAAGGATGCAAATTTTCAACTAGAGGTAGAGTCACAAGGGTTTGGAAGGGTAATAAGGAGCTTCTGCGCGCAAACAGGGAGATAATAACATATATAAATTGCTTGAAAAATGGTGGAGAATATTACGAGTCCTCAAATTGAATTTGGAGAGACGAGTTCATCTGGATTAAGGTGGAGCCCGCAACGTATAACTATAAAGCCTACATGAAAGCCATTGTGGTATTACAAACAATTTTGAGATCATTTTTTAGTGGTGCGTCTCATGCAGGAAATGCATCACTTGTAGGTGGTTTCTGGGTTTGTAACATGGATTTGTTTTGAGATCGGTGATTTTCATAGTGATTTCATATTAAGGTGGAGTGTTGTAATTTGTGATATTCAATCATATGTGTTGAAGATGTGCTTTATAGTGGGGAAAACCGTGTGTGAGTCGGAGTTCGAAGGAAGATTGTGCAATAGCTCAAGGGGGCACCAGTGCTTCAGCTTAGACATCTGCGCCCTTTATGTCAAACATCTGAGTTGTCAGGGATCTTTAAACCGTGGGCTTGTACAAACGTCTGACCATCTAGATCAGACGTCTGAGATGGATTTTCTAGGTTTTTGACCGAGTTTTGCAGAAGATTTATTTTGAGATAATTTAGGGCCCAATTAGAGTATTGACCTTATATAAGCATCTCTTTAGAGATAGATTTATTTGTACTGGAAAGGGAGAAAGACTTGTTTTTGTTTTAGGGATTGAGATATCTTCTCAATTTTAGGTTTTCTTGGTGGATTAATAATGGTTTGTTTGGAGGAATTCGTTTGTTATTTTTTTGTACTTTCGTTTTTTAGAATCTAATTGTGTAGTGATCCTAAGGAAAGACTAACACAAAGTGGTGTTTATATTTTCAATTGTATAACAATTTTAAATTTGATATAAAAAAGTGAGTGTTTTGAAATCATTCACCTACCCACTCTTTATTATTTATTTATTTAGTCAATAATAATCCCTTTTTATATAAATATACATATAACCATGGACCAAGCTATACCACCCATGCATTAATTTCCGGGCTTATGTGAGAATGGAATAAAGATTAATGGATTTTGCGGACCGACTCTGACAATGTCTGTATAGTTTGGTGATCCTTAGGTGCTAAAGTCATAAAACGAGACTAAGGCATACCACCCATGCGCTGTCTTTCGAGCTTATGTGAAAGTGAGACAAGACTTAACAGTGTGACCACCAACGCAAGATGTACCAACAATGTTGGGTACCCTTGGTATTATTATTATTATTAACCTAAAAAGTAGAGTAATGCAAAATCATTATGACATTTTTTCATGGCATAGATTTGAAATTTATTAATACTTGTACTTTACTCATCCAACTGTAATAAATGACAACAAGTTTCAATAAACTTCATAGTCATTACCTACGAATCAACTTATATACTAACATCACTGTTATCGTGTGTAATTGAAACTTTTCAATTTATTTTCCAATTAAAGCTAGACTCATAAAAATTGATTCCAAATGACTGGTACAGTTCATCTACTATGTTGTGCCTATTCAAAGCTAGAGTATAAAGTGGAAGTGTACATGTCATGGTGATAGCAAACATCAAACATAGCAATCATCCACACATCTTTCACTCACTGCGTAAATCGTACAATATCCACCGCTTTGATTACCAGATCTATTGGGGCCACGACGGGGTCCCACCCCGCATAACTATTGCTACGACCACTTTGCCCTTTGGGGCCATAACGGAGTCCTACCCCGTACAACTATTACTCTGACCCCGCTACACTGGTCTATAGTCAATAACCCTAACGGGCCAACCAGTCCACACAGCCCTGGCTCTGGTTCGTTTACAGGCCCCCTCTCTCAATGGTGAACCAAAGTTATAGATATCGATAACCCCTTTGCACACGTCCCACAGCAAAACCCAACTCTTGAAGTTAACTCGTTGGTTCCCATCTGGAACCCGAGTAATAACTTCCCACTTGGACTTTCTTTGCATCTCGGGTTTTGGTCGGATTGGAGTTCGGTTCGGTTCTTCCCTTCTTGCTCGGTTCGGTTCGAGTAACAACGTATATCCTAGCTCGGTTCGAAATACTTTGCTCAAGATTTCCATTAGATTCAGATGCTCCGGTTTGGTTCGTGTCCTTCGCATGCTTGCGGTTCGGTACTCCACACTTCAGTTCGGTTCGTGCTCCTCTGTCTCGGTTTGGTTTGTGCTTCACCACTTCGGTTCGGTTCGGTGCATGTCGATCCGATCCCACGCCCTCCAACCGCTTCGATCCGGTCCCAACTCGATCCATATAGGCCTTCCTTATTGCCCTGCTCTTTCCTATGTCAAGCTCCAGTTCGGTTCGACTAGTCCCATTCGATCCGAACCGGAATCCTGGCATTTTCCAGCAAGCTTGTATCGTCCATTCTTGCTATACAACGACGTTTTCAACCATTCTAACTTTACTAAACAATCATAAAACATCCCAAACAACAGTAACAACATATTGGTTCAATCAAAAAGGTCAAAACATCAATCACAAAGGCTATTTCAGATTAAACATACGCAAATCCACGATTTTCCCCTTAACCTTGTTTAACTATACGATTAGCAAACTTAATCCAAATTAACCCAAATTCATACTAGCGAAATAAAATATAATTTCAGAATTTTTACATATTTTTCCAGAATTTTTTGGTGTATAGTTTCGCTAATTATCACTAATCACCCCTAATTAGCCATAATTAGTGAATAAACATGCTAATGACTCACCTTAGCTAATGATGAATTATAGATCTGGAACGTTTATTGATTTGGCTCAAATTCCTATGTAGTGCAGCAGCTCTACCTCGAATTCGGTGCTAATCTGACTTGATTTGATGTAGATTTGATCGATTAGTGATTAAAAAGCGAATAGAGAGAGATTTAGAAGATGGAGGCCATTACTAGGGTTTAAGGATGTTTGTGGCAGCTAGAAAAAATGAAAGGGAATGTTTCTCCAAACCCTTTCAGCCCTCCCATAACCCTAATCCGAAATGTGTTATGGGCCTAGCTGCTAGTCACCCTATTAAGACCAATTAGGTTGTTTTTCCATCTTCAAATCTTATTTCAGCTATATCTATCAAATGATTAGTCCGTTTGATTAACGTGACCGCTCTATGGAATGGGAAACCATCATTCGAATACAGTGGAAGTGGTTTCAGGTCAAAACTCCTTACTAATCAAAAGTTATAGACAAAACAAGATTCTCCTATGGCAAAACGATCATTTAAAATTCGGCAAAAATCGTGAATGTGGAAAATGACCCCAATAGTAATTTCCAAAGTTACACCACCATATGATTTCGTAAGAAGATGAAATAAATATTCTACGATCCTCCGATACGTAGAATGCGGGTCGTACACTCTTCCCCCTTAAGAAATTTCGCCCTCGAAATTCCTTAACCAGGAAACATACAATGGAGTCCCGCATGCCTACCATCCATTTACAAACAATCAAGCATACATAATAACACAAAAAACATATCATAGCATGTGGTTTACTAACAAGGGAATAACTATGTCGTGATTAAAATCTTACCAGGTAAAGAGCTCCGGATATGACTTTCTTATGCTCTCCTCGGTTTCCCAAGTACAATCATTCTCATTATTACCCCACTGGACCTTAACCAGCTTCACCGTTTTCTTTCGAAGTTGCTTCGTATCGTGTCCGACAATACGAACCAATCTGCGGTTTCCAATTGCCTCGGGTTCTATCTCGATATCATCCAACTGATCTGGTGAAATAGTCATATCAGAATCGTGCACAATCTTCCTAAACTGGGAAATATGAAATACGTTGTGCACTTAAGCCATCTTGTCAGGTAATCCAACTTTATACGCTAAATTCCCAACTTGTTCGAGAACTGGAAATGGACCAACAAACCTTGGTGCTAATTTACCTCTCCTACCCAACCGAATCACACTCTTCAACAGAGAAATCATAATGAATATCAAGTCGCCAACGGAGAATTTCAAATCTCTTCGTTTTTTATCAGCATACCACTTCTGCCTATCTTGGGCATCCTTCATTCGCTGTTGAATAACCTTGATCTTATCTGAAGTTTCTCTTATTACATTTGGCCCAAGCACAAATTTCTTATCGGTTTCCAACCAAAATGATGGTGAGTTGCACGGTCTTCTGTACAAAGCTTTAAATGGAGCCGTACCAATACTGGACTGATAGCTATTATTATATGCGAACTCAACCAGGTGCAGATGGTCATCCCATGACCCTCCAAAATCCAATATACAAGCTCTCAAGAGATCCTCTAACACACGATTCACCCTCTCTATTTGACCGTTGGTTTGGGGATTGTACACGGTACTAAGACGTAACTTTGACCTTAAAGCTCTTGTAAGCTCTTCCAGAACCCACTAGTAAATAATGGATCTCGGTTACTAACAATACCTTTAGGTACTCATAAAATCTCACTACCCACCTCATATACAGTTCCGCTAACTTAGCTGCCATTCTATTTGACTTGACGAGTATAAACCTTGCACTTTTGGTCAATCGATCCTTAATTACCTAAATGCTATTATGACCCGACCTAGTCCTTAGTAAACCATCGATGAAATCCATTGGGACATGTTCCCATTTCCATTCGGGAATCTCCAACGGTTGTAACAAACCACTAGGCTTATTTTGCTCGGCTTTAACTATCTGGAAGTTCATGCACTTGGATATAAATTTTCCGACGTCTCTCTTCATCCCTTCCCAGTAGTAGGTCTGCTTCATGTCTCGATACATTTTGTTACCACCGGGATGTACAGTTAGTTTCGAGTGATGACACTTTCTAAGCACTTCATCTCTCAATCCATTAACATTGGATACAACTAGACTCCCATTCTTTTGAAGCCATCCTTCTCTATCAAGTCCATACTTGGTCATCTTCTCACTGTCGATGCCTATCTCCACCTTGGAGATGATTTCCAATAGATTAGGATCGTCCCTCTGACTGAAAACGATCTGCTCAATCAAGGTCGGTCTGATTTTCAAACTTGCTAATATCTTTGGATCTAACTCACACTTAGGTCTGAAATCATATCCCGCGATATACTCCAGTTGCTTCCATTCAAGAAACATAGCCTCTAAATTGGCATGTCTCTTACTCAATGCATCAATTACCGCATTACCCTTCCTGGGTGTGTATGCAATATTGAAATCGTACGAAGCCAAGAACTCTAACCATCTCTACTAACGAAGATTTATATCCGTTTGAGAGAAAAGATACTTTAATGACTTATGATCAGTAAACAACTCGAATCTTTCTCTTAAGAGATAATGTATCCACATCTTTAACGCGAACACGATCACTGCCAATTCCAAATCATGGGTAAGATATCTTTTCTCATGTGGTTTAGTCGTCGACTAGCATAAGCTACAAACTTACCTCCTTGCATCAGTATAGTCCGATACCACAGGCATCCGTGTATACCATCATCTATTCGTTCCCCTTAAGAATAACTAACACTAGTGCACACGTCAACTTTACTTTTAAGGTTTTTAATGCATTCTCACACCTTTCGTCCCAGATGAAAGCTTGATTCTTATAGCTCAACTGAGTTAACGGTGCCACTTTCTTGGAGAAGTCTTGAATAAACTTACGATAATATCCAGCTAACCCCAAGAAACTTCTTACGTCCTTTGCATTCTTTGGCGTAGACCAATCTTGCATTGTAGCCACCTTCGCAGGATCCATGACAATACCATTCTCTGAAACAACATGGCCCAAGTACCTCACTTCCCTCCTCTAAAAGTGACATTTAGAAAAATTTGCTTTCAACTGGCGTTTCCTCAACATCTCCATCACTGTCCTCAAATGTTCCTTGTGTTCTTCCTTTGTTCTTGAGTAAACCAAGATATCGTTCATGAACACAAGAACAAATTTACTTAATTGATCCCTGAAAACCCTACTCATAAGATCCACAAAATATGCGGGTGCATTGGTCAACCCGAATGGCATGACTAACCACTCATAGAACCCAGACGGCATCCAAAATGTCGTTTTAGGTATACTCTCAGCTGCTAGTCGGAGCTGATGAAAACCTGTCGCCAGATCCAACTGGAAGAACACTCTTGCTCCATTCAACTGATCAAACAAATCATCTATTCGTAGAAGAGGATACTTATTCTTCCAAGTCACCTTGTTCAACTCGCGGTGGTCCACACATAAGCGAAGGGAACCATCGGCCTTGGTAGCAAATACAACTGGTGCTCCCCACTCGAAAACACATCTTCTGATAAATCCCTTCTTCAAAAGATCGCCCACTTGCACCTCGAACTCTCTTTTCTCCCTTGGCGCCATACGACGAAGTGGCATCACTATAGGTCTGACATCTTTCACTAAATCAATCCAAAAATCGATCTCCCGGTTTGGTGGAAATTCGGTCACTTCCCCAAAGATGTCCGGATACTCGCCAGCAATAGGAATGTCTGATAACTCATCATGCGGGATGTCGAGGGAATTTAGAAGACTAGCCATCACCTCATCACTAGGTAGGCAACCCAATACCACCCCCCGCCCATCATCCGCTCTAATGGTCACCGAAGACCCCTCACAGTCTACCACCACCCCATACCTTTGGAGCCAATCGATTCCCAAAATAATGCCAAACACAGTAAAGCCCAAAACAAAGCAATCACAAACAAACATACATCAATGACTCGGTAAGACCAAACTACAAAAAATCATACAAAGGCTAGTCGAATTACCGATCCGGTTCGTCCCAACTAAAGGTCTATCGACAATCTCGGGTTCCAATCCCAACCTATCTACCAGGTCACTAGATATGAAGGAATATGAAGCCTCGGTATCAAACAATACTCGAACAGAAACATCATAAATAGAAAGCATACCTTAAATAACGACACTCTTTCCCTTCTCCACTGCAGTTGGGGCACTCGATGAAGAAGGAGCAGCGTTGATAGCATATGCTTTCACGATCTGCTTCTCTTTAGGGTGTTGGGGATATTTATCCTTGGGACGTCCCACTTAGCCACAATTGAAGCACTTCATGTCCGCTGGCTTTGCTCGATAGTCTTTGGCATAGTGGCCCTTCTTGCCGCAGCTAAAGCACTCGACATATTTATTATCCTTCTTTTTCTGACCATCCTTGGTTTTGTTTTGTTTCCTTTTGTTCTGGGAATTCTTCTTGCCTTCACAGCTTGCCTGCAGTTTTGGCTCTCCTGCAAATGTAATAGCAACCTCGGTCTTTGTCTTAGGGTAAAGGCTCTCTGATCTCAATGCCTTTCCCACCATAGATTCAAATGTCTCATCGATATGGTTTATAAGTCTTTCCCTCAAGTACTCATCTAGGCCAGTTATGAACTTCTCATTCTTCTTCTCGACTATATCGATAAGAGATAATCCATATTTCGATAAAGTATCGAATTCAACAATATATTCCGAGACTGCCCTACCATTCTGCTTAAACTCCAAAAAAATTCCAAACAATTCTGATTTCTGAGCAGTTAGAATAAACTTGTCACTGAAGCGAATCTTAAATTGATTCCAAGTAATTTGATCCTCAGGAGTAGCAGCTTTAATGGCATTCCACCAATTCATAGCTCGTCCTTGAAGCTGACGCGATGCTAACTTTCTCTTTATTGCATCATTGATCCCCAAATCCTCAAAGATGCGCTCACAACTATCAAGCCAACCTTGAACCTCCGTAGCCGATTCCGTTCCATGGAATGGCTTCCCACCAAGACTAGTATAATCCTTATTAAGTTTGGCGCTAGGCGCCTGCAATACTGCACCACCACCATTAGCAGCATCGGGAACTACTCCTTGAGCATCCCTAAGCATCTCTCGCACAAAGGCAGTAACATCGTCCTTATATCAGGGACATTCCCATTGTTGGCCGTTGAATCCGCTCCCTATTCAACTCCCGATGCGGGGTTCCTCACTGTGCTCCTCGTATTTCGGTTCATTGTTTAATTTGTAAAGAGAAAACAATTAACCATCTCCTTAGTGGTGCCCGTGCAGTGCGACTTCATCCCTAGATATACTAATAGTATATATATAGCTTTTGAAAACCAAAATATCACAAATACGCGCTCTCATATACGTATACTATCTCTCCTTGATATCTTCCCCTAGGTTAAACTACGCAACCTAGGCTTTGATACCAAGTGTGACATCCCGCCCCGTACCAGCCGACATTTCCATTGAAATGCACTGTACTAATGTCCGACTAGCACGGGACGGTCGTCAAAAGAAAGGGTTTAAATGATGAACTATCAAAGATCCTGCAGTATATCTCACAGCGCATGGAGTAAAATATAATAATAACATAACTTGATATAAAACATGCGAGACAGTACATAAGTTGAAAACTAAAACATTTCCATCAGAGTAGTGGAATCCAAAATACAGCTTCATAACTGTTGAGAACAAGATTTTGATCGATGCCAACATATAAAGTTGCAATGAAGATCAATTCATAGAGATAAGGTTATATATATATACACATTGAGTCGTGTTAGAAATATGTTAAAATCTATCCTCAAAGTATAACATGAATGCACAAAAAGTTATATCATATCTTCATTGCTGAAATCTGTATATTTGAAAATTTGAAAAGTCACAGAAAAAGCCCAAACGGTCCAGGCTTCGACCGGGAAAGAGCGCAGAGCGATCTAGACTACGGACCGAGGTCCACCGGTCCATGAAAAGTCACTGAAAAAGACCAAACGGTCTAGGCTTCGACCGGGAAAGAGCACAGAGCGATCTAGACTATTGACCGAGGTCCACCGGTCCACAGCTATAAACCGGTCAACCAGTCCAAATATGGGCGGTCGACCGGTCAGTGTGTTTTTGTACATAACGGCTATTTTTCTGGAAGTTTTAATTTTAATTGAATTCAACCAGTCAACTGGTGATTTTTAACACGTCGACCGTTTTTAAACAGAAGCAACATTTCATATAGACACTTCCATTTCTTTAAGAGTTGCTTCTCTTTCTCTTCACCAACGATCATGACTATTGTTTGTAACTTTTCACAAATGGTTACAACTGTTTATTTCTTATTTAAACTTCATGAAATCATCATTTCAATTAACCGAATCATTCTATATTCTCTCTAATTTCTGAATTGCATTTTCATACTCTTTGCAAAACAAAAGCTCTCCAAATTTAAATACTTGTTGAATCCTTGAATCAATTTAATATCATTTGATTCAACAAGCATTCTACTTCCTTAAATCTACGCATTCAAAGTATATACTCGAGGATCAGATTATAGGAAGATTGTACTCAAACTGTTGACTATCCATGTTGAATCAAGAACACAATGCAGAAGACAAAACCATTGTATTAGTTGAAGTCCTGTGTGTGATCAGGCAAGTGTTGAAGTCCTCAGTGTTGTAAGAGGCAAGTATTGAAGTCCTTGTGTTGTTAGAGGCGTGAAATCCCGTTCGGCTGCTCGGGTGTTGTATACCTGTTTCTCCGGGTGAAGTAAGGAGATTGCTAGTGAAATTCCAGAAGGAAGTTTGGGACTGGACGTAGGATGGTGCTCCGAACCAGTATAAAAATCCCTGGTGTGATTTTTCTATTTTTACTGCATTTACTATCTTATATCTGTGATTTGCTATCATTTCATACTTGAGTGTTATGCATCATAATACACGATCCTTGTGTACTATAATATCACGTACACGCCTACATTTTCATTTACTTCATTCTTGAATATTGTTCGACATATTATACGATCCTTGTGAGTGTATTATACTTGGCACGTACACGCACACACTTTTAATTGGTATCAGAGCAGGTTATCTTATAACCGTAACATAGTTATTTGATATATTCTTGTAATATGGCAAATAACCCAAGTTCTAGCACTCAAAACACCACTTACACGGAAGGTCAATCAACACAAAGACCTCCATTCTTCAATGGCCTTAATTATAGCTATTGGGCAACACGTATGTCATTTTATATGCAGTCAAATAGCTATGATGCCTGGAATGCTACACAAAAAGAAATAGTGATTCCAACAACTGATTATTCAGAATGGACACCGGCTGAGAAAACAGCAGCAACTGTAAATGCAAAAGCAATAAATATGTTGTTTTGTGCATTAGATCAAATTGAATATAACCGTGTTAGTATCTGTACCACCGCATATCAAATTTGGCAAATGCTGAAAACCACTCATGAAGGTACTAACAAGGTTAAACAAGCCAAAACAGCCATGCTGAAAAGTCAGTTCCAATTTTTCAAAATGAAGCCGAATGAAACAATCAATGATATGTATTCACGGTTTCAAACTATTCATCATGCACTTATTGGTTTAGGACAAAAATATTCAGATTTTTATGTAGTCTCGACAGTCCTACATTCTCTGACTAGTGAATGGGAAGGGAAAGTATTAGCGATTGAAGAAGCTAATGACCTTTTTGTCATGAAGCCAGATGAATTGATACGAAATCTAATGTCCTATGAAGCAAATTTGCAGGCCAGAAAGGAATAGAAAGAAGAAAAGAAAAATGTAGCATTTCATGTCGAGAAAGATGAAGATGAATCAAAATCTGAAGATGAAGACTTAGCTTTTATGGCAAAAGGTTTCAAAAAATGCCTGAAACAACGAAAAGCTAGTCGATATAACAAAATGAAATCTGGTTCAAATAAGCCATCATCATCAGTTATAGAATGTTTCAACTGCCATAAAAAGGGACTCATGCACAAAGATTGTCCGGAGCAAAAGAAGAAGTCAGAAAATAACAAGTTCAAATACAAGAAGGACAAATCAAAGAAACGAGCTTTCTCAGTCACATGGGATGATTCAGACTCGTCTTCATCAGAAAGTGAACGTGATTCAGAAGATGAATAAGCAAATGTTTGTTTCATGGCAACAAAAGATGAGGTACAAATTCCTTCAGTTGATGAAGTTCTTGATATTAATGCTGAATTGATAGTTAAATTTAAAAATATGAAACGACAATGGAAAGAAGCCAAAGCAGATTTAAGTAGAGCAGAGTTTGAATGAGATATGTTAATAGACGAGAAGGAAATATTAGAAGAAGAACTTGAAAAAGCTCAAGAATCATCATCTATTATTGATTCTCAATTATCTCTTTTGAGTCTAGAAATCGAAACTCAAAAATAGAAAAATGATACTCTCACTACCGAAAATCATGAACTTAAGGCAAAAGTCAAAATTCTGGACCTAGAAAAAGCTAGTTTACAAACCAAGTTAGATAATATTACTCAAAATGTTTCTAACTTCAATAAAGGTCGAGAAAATTTGACAAAAATCATTGAAAGTTCACAATCTGCTTCAAATAAACAAGGCTTGGGACATAAGAAACAAGAAATCGATCATAGAAATAGTACTAGATATGCTTTTATGTACAATAAGAATATCACTGCTGGTACTAATGTACATCCAAGACCCAATTATTATAGAAATTCGAATACTTCTAGGACTAGCGGTATTTATAATAAATATAGAAGTATGAAAAGGAATATCACTAAGGATTACTTAAGTATTTGGGTTCCTGTAAGTTGGAAAAACAGAGAAAAATATATCGATGATTATTTTGATTCAGTAGTTAATAATGAAAATTTTATCTTTAAAGGTACCATTAAACCATCTCGGGTATGGTTACCTTCCATCTAACCCATGGACCCAAACAAAGAAAGTAGGTACCAAAACTATATATGTCATATTTTTTGCAGGTACACCACCACAAAGAGAAAGTTATTCGGTATCTCTAAATATCTTTGAAAACTCAGCTTATCAAAAAATCACATGATTCAGTATCTCCTAAAGGTGCTATAATTATTTGTATTCTCTACTACTCTCGATTACTTTGCTTATTATGGTATTTATTCTTTTTAATCGATGACAAAGGGGAAAAAATATTTTCTCTCATGATGATACATATAATTCAAGTTACATGTACTATCATTTAAAATTATGTGCTTAACATGGTAATAGTATATGTGTGCTAACATTTGTTAATCAAAAGGTAAGATTATTTATATTATGAACTAACAAATGTTGCAGAAATTCAGGGGGAGCTTTATATTTAGAGAGAGAAAATCCAAGGTGTTGTCATCAATCAAAAAGGGAGAGAATGTTGAGAACAAGATTTTGATCGATGCCAACATATAAAGTTGCAATGAAGATCATTTCATAGAGATAAGGTTTTATATATATATATACATTGAGTCGAGTTAGAAATATGTTAAAATCTATCCTCAAAGTATAACATGAATGCACAAAACGTTATATCATATCTTCGTTGCTGAAATCTGTATATTTGAGAAATTGAAAAGTCATAGAAAAAGCCCGAACGGTCTAGGCTTCGACCGGGAAAGAGCGCAGAGTGATCTAGATTGTGGACCGAGGTCCTCTGGTCCGGTCCTCCGGTCCACAGCCATAAACCGGTCGACCGGTCCAAATATGGGCGGTCGACCGGTCAGTGTGTTTTTGCACATAACGGCTATTTTTCTGGAAGTTTTAATTTTAATTAAATTCAACCAGTCAACCGGTGATTTTAACCCGTCGACCGTTTTTAAACAGAAGCAACCTTTCGTATAGACACTTCCATTTCTTTAAGAGTTGCTTCTCTTTCTCTTCACCAACGATCATGACTATTGTTTGTAACTTTTCACAAATGGTTACAACTGTTTATTTCTTATTTAAACATCATGAAATCATCATTTCAATTAACCGAATCGTTCTATATTCTCTCTAATTTCTGAATTGCATTTTCATACTCTTTGCAAAACAAAAGCTCTCCAAATTTAAATACTTGTTGAATCCTTGAATCAATTTAATATCATTTGATTCAACAAGCATTCTACTTCCTTAAATCTACGCATTCAAAGTATATACTCGAGGATCAGATTTTAGAAAGATTGTACTCAAACTGTTGACTATCCATGTTGAATCAAGAACACAAAGCAGAAGTCAAAACCATTGTATTAGTTGAAGTCCTGTGTGTGATTAGGCAAGTGTTGAAGTCCTCAGTGTTGTAAGAGGCAAGTATTGAAGTCCTCGTGTTGTTAGAGGCGTGAAATCCCGTTCGGCTGCTCGGGTGTTGAAAGAACAACAACTACTAATTCATCCGCCAATATATTTCCAAAAAGTCGAAAACTCAGAGATAAAGGTTTTGTGAAATCTTCCAGGATGTTAATTGGTAAAAGGATTGGAGTTGATTGAATGTATTTTCCAAAATAAGCCAATCCTTTTTTGGTAAGACCCGCATAAAAATATGCCACGGACGTGAGTAAAGCTATACATGTTCCTCCAGGTGAAGTGAGGAGATTGCTAGTGAAATTCCAGAAGGAAGTCTGGGACTGGACGTAGGACGGTGCTCCGAACCAGTATAAAAATCCCTGGTGTGATTTTTCTATTTTTACTGCATTTACTATCTTATATCCGTGATCAGCTGTCATTTCATACTTGAGTGTTATACACCATATTACACGATCCTTATGTGTACTATACTATCACGTACACGCTTACATTTTCATTTACTTCATTCTTCAATATTGTTCGTCATATTATACGATCCTTGTGAGTGTATTATACTTGGCACGTACACGCACGCACTTTCAATAACGAATTATTACATCTTTCAAATACTGTCTCTAATAGGAAATAAAGAGGTACACTACCAATGCCCAAAGCAGTAACAGCAACAACATCGGGAGAATATGTATATATATATATATAGTACGTGGAAGCCTCCTACTCGTCTCCGGACAGCCACTCTGCATAACCACCTAACCTATCTCTGGTCTGCTCGTTTAGGAGCACCCAGAGTAATAAGTAGAGACATAAAAATCTGGGTCAGATGAAAGTCCGGTATGAGCGATAGCAACAAAATAAAGTAATAACAGGTATAAATAATCATACATGACCTGGACCTATAACCAGAGAGTTAGCATAACAAGATGTACAGTGCTTTAAGGTAACACTGACATAGAGTGTAAAGTGGAAGTGTACATGTCATGGGGATAACAAACATCAAACATAGCAATCGTCCTCACATCTCTCACTCAGTGCGTAAAGGATATGATATCCACCGCTTTGATCACCAGATCTATTAGGGCTACGACAGAGTCCCACCCCACACAACTATTCCTATGACCACTTGGCCCTTTGGGGCCATGACGGAGTCCCACCCCGTACAACTATTACTTTGACCCCACTGCACTGATCCATAGTCAATAACCCTAACGGGCCAACCAGTCTACACAGCCCTGGCTCTGGTTCGTTTACATGCCCTCTCTCTCAATGGTGAACCAAAGTTATAGATATCGATAATCCCTTTGCACACGTCCCGCAACAAAACCCAACTCTTGAAGTTAACTCATTGGTTCCCATCTGCAACCTGAGTAATAACTTCCCATTTGGACTTCCTTTGCATCTCGGGTTTTAGTCGGATTGGAGTTCGGTTCGGTTCTCCACTTCTTGTTCGGTTCGGTTCGAGTAACAACGTATATCCCAGCTCGGTTCGAAATACTTTGCTCAAGCTTTCCATTTGGTTCGGATACTCCGGTTTGGTTCGTGTCCTTCGCATGTTTGCGGTTCGGTTCGGTACTTCACACTTCGGTTCAGTTTGTGCTCCTCTGTCTCGGTTCGGTTCATGCTTCACCACTTTGGTTCGGTTTGGTGCATGCCGATCCGATCCCACGCCCTCCAACTGCTCCGATCCGATCCCAACTCGCTCCACACAGGCCTTCCTTATTGCCCTACTCTTTCCTATGTCAAGCTTCAGTTCGGTTTGACTAGTCCTATGCGGTCCGAATTGGAATCCTGACATTTTCCGACAAGCTTGTATCATCCATTCTCGCCATACAACGGCGTTTTCAACCATTCTAACTTTACTAAACAATCATAAAACATCCCAAACAATAGTAACAACATATTGGTTCAATCAAAAAGGTCAAAACATCAATCGCATAGGCTATTTTAGATCAAACATACCCAAATCCATGATTTTTCCCTTAACCCTGTTTAACTATATGATTAGCAAACTTAATCCAAATTAACCCAAATTCATACTAGAGACATAAAATATAATTTCAATTTTTTTACATATTTTTCCATAATTTTTAGGTGTATAATTTCGTTAATTATCACTAATCACCCCTAATTAGCCATAATTAGTGAATAAACATGCTAATCACTCACCTTAGCCAATAATGAATTATAGATCTGAAACTTTTACTGATTTGGCTCAGATTCCTATATAGTGCAGCAGCTCTACCTCGAATTTGCTGCTAATCCGATTTGATTTGATGTAGATTTGATCAATTAGTGATTAGAAAGTGATTAGAGAGAGATTTAGAAGAAGCCATTACTAGCGTTCAAGGAATGTTTGTGGCGGCTAGAAAAATGAAAGGAAATGTTTCTCCAAATCTTTTCGGCCACCTCGTAACCCTAATCCTGAAATCGGTTACGGGCCTAGCTGCTAATCAACCTATTAAGCCCGATTAGGCTATTTTTCCATCTTCAAATTTGATTTCAGCCATATCACCCAAACGGTAAGTCCGTTTGATTAATATGACCACTCTATAGAATGGGAAACCATCATCTGAATCTAATGGAAGTGGTTTCAGGTCAAAACTCCTTACCAATCAAAAGTTATAGGCGAAACAAGATTCGTCAGGGGCAAAATGGTCGTTTAAAATTCGGCAAAAATCGTGAATGTGGGAAGTGACCCCAATAGTCGTTTCCCAAAGTTACACGACCATATGATTTCGTAAGAAGATGAAATAAATATTCTACGATCCTCCGATACATAGAATGTGGGTCGTTACACAGTGCTTAGCTACGTTTTCTAATAAGCAAATTGTTTTATCAACATTTCATCCTTATACATAGATTTATAGTTAATTAAGTTAACATCAAGGTATGTTGTAAAACAAAAAATTTCCACCCAAGCTTTATGCACGATGTGTTTCATGTACTCGATAAACTCGTCGGTGTAATCCTTTAAAAATAAGTGACCATGCACAATTATGGTTTAGTTAATAAAACCAACATATTGAATGTCTACTAAAAATTTATTCTCCTTAGGTTAGTTGCTTACAAAAGATGATTCAATATTATGATCAATATCAAGTGCCTTGTTAGTTGAAGCTACAATATTCTCATTAAATTAAAAATTAAGCTTGGGTTCACATTGATCATCAGTCCCGTTAACTGAATTTTGAACTTCACACACAAAATATTCATGTTTTTCCTCTTTTGCAATTTTTTCAAAATTTAAATTATTTGATAATTAGGCGAAAGTTCGTTAGAATTGTCATTTTCAATTTCATAGGTTATTATTTGGAAATGATCATTGTGAAGAAGATATGAATTATCATTTGATACGTTGTATGTATTGCGTGAAAAATCAACGTTCTCTTTATTTATTGATAAGTTCTATAAAATATGCGTGAGTTGATTGAATTTATCATCTGATTCTTTGTGCCTTTGTTCAAGGCGCCTTTATATTCCTTACTTTGTCTCTCGATTTATGTATATTCTTTTAATACAAGAGTCGTTCCCAAAATTATAATCTAAGTCATTTATATCATTGGTCTTATTTTCATTTTCCATATTGTTTTCGTATTCATCAAATTATATTGGTTGAGTACTGAAAATCTATTTCGTGATGGAAATTAATTTGATATCGGGAATCAAAATTGTATCAGAATCATTAAATTTGGAAGAGACATTTCTAGTTATTTTCAAACTTTTGTCTTGAATTATTTTGAAAATATTGTTCACAATGGGATCATTTTCAGAATGATTTTTATTATCTATATTGATTTTCATTTCCATTTTCATAAAAATCATATTGATGTTGAAAATCATTTTGAAAATAAAAATTACTATTTTGACAATCAATGTCATTTTGATGATGAGAATTACGTTCATAACCAAAATCATTAGATTAGTTGGAAAAATAACTATAATTTTGGTTGTTTCCAAAATTATGATTTGGACTATTTTGGAAATATTGTTTGCTTCAAAAAATTTCTGTATTATAACAAAGCCTTTTCCATAATCAATATTTTTCTTAGAGTAATTTTTATACATGTATCGGGTTTGATAAAATTATTTTCAGATTCAAATTTATTTTTAAGTGGATTGGATGAGCATTCAAAATTATTATAATTTAGACAAAAGTCGTTATTCTGAATATTTTTTAAATTTCGATTTTGGTTATTTTGACCATATATTAACTACCTTAATGTTTTTCGTTTTGGGCTAACTATTGAATGAAAATTAGTCATCCTGATTTTTAATCATTTTCTTTTCTAAAGCGATACAGAAATAAAATTTATAATGAATTGAAACCGACAATGAACCCTTATTGATTTAAGTCTTCTCCCCAATTACCGACTGTCCGAGCTTGATGTTCCTTTACTTTATGTTCTCGGTCTACTCTTAGATGATCATAGATACTTTATTTTCCCACTTTTATTTTTCAAAGTTCAGCCCGCGTGTATGATTATTATCCTTTAACCTTTTTTTACTTAGTTAAAAGCTCAGCCCAAAACAAGAGGCTTAACTTTGCTTCGTCTTTGCTTTTACTCTCAACTTTACGTTCTTCCCTTTCTTTCTTTAGAGCAGTGCTAAATGCACTACAGTGCACCCTAAAATTTACCCAATCTCTAATTTACCCCTCCACAAAAATTATAAGCTAAAATATACCGTTGTATTACCCAAACTTTTTTTTACTGAAATCAAACTATCGTCTTCCTCTTAATCAAACTATCATCTTCCCAACCCTAACCCTAACACACATATGCAATATGCAATGACTTCAAAATCGAAGAACCTAGCGTCAAAGAAGAAGACACAGGCAAAATTGGGCCAAACTTCATCCACTGTAGTTGTAACACCCTGAAATTTTAACGACACTAAAAGAGGATAAATTAAATAATAATTAATTTAATATTCAGAATTGAGGAAAACAGACAGCTCCATTGCGTCCGTCTCGAAATTCTGGTCAAGATAAACATTTGGTTTGCATGAAACGGACACCGTATGGAGAAGTTATGAGAGTTTTAAGTTTGTATACGTGTAGAAAGACTATATATATATATATATACATATGAGTCACATAAGAGTCAGATATGAGTCAACACCTTATCCAAAACAGTTCGAATTCGAAAAATGAATAATGGCGGTAGATTTCCCGCTCTAGGGGGTCGACCCCCATAGAGGGGTGTCGACCTAGGGGTCGACCCACCCACAGGGGTGTCGACACCCCTGGGGATGAGGTGGCAGTCGGTTTCATAGGGTTTTGCAACTATATATACGTGGCTATTTCTCATATTTTCTTCATTACGAATTCATGGTAGCCAAACTCTGCCAGTGTCTGAATTGAATTGGATCTTTAATCCTCTACAACTTTAAGCTTTGCAAATCAAATTCTGAGATTCAAGCAAAGATTCAATACCAACTTCTATTCTATCTTCTTAACTATCCAAACACTGTGAGTTGGTAACTTTTAGGTTTAAATGAATAAAAGTAACTTGTGAAAGACTGTGATTTGGATATGATGTAAACTATGAATCTATACTGTTGTTAAATCTTATACTATGTCATGATAGATTTGCTTCTCTAGATCTAATTCAATTGGGTTATTCTATTATGTCGCCTTTGTGGATCTTGATTTGTAACTATATTGTGGTTAATGTTAATTTGGATAGTTACAACATTGGTTAGATCTAATTCTTTATGTAAATCACCTTTTACCTGTCATATTGCGGTCATTCTATGTAAATCACCTTTCTCCTGTTATAAATTGGACATGTGAATCCATATTTAGATCTAAACATGCTACTATGTCATCCTAATTATATCGACATTCTATGATGTAGATCTTAATCCCTATTTTTTATATCTACTTTTACCTACCAGATCTGTATCATGTGGACACCTATTATTAATCAGATCTAATCTGTCATTTGGATCCCCTTGTGCTTCTCATATTAGATCTAAACTTGTTGAACATCTAAAATAAAATTAGATTTTGTCCTGTTCATCTTATCACCTTTGCTATGTTACAACAAGTTAACTACTACAAAATCATTAGATCTATGCTTATATGTTCACCATGTTAGTATATGTTCATGCTAGTTATGTTAGAACATTAACCTTGGTCATATTTCCATTACCTTCCCTTTTTATCGTTTATGATTAGGCTAATATTTAGCCTATACATGTCGTAAATTGTGTGAACACGCTAGTTAGGGAATGGGGAGGGAAAAAGGTTAATATTGACATAATTTAATATAAACATGAGTTGGACATATAATTCAAAAAGGGGAAAAGTGGGGATATAATCACCAATTAAGACATAGGTAAGAATTGAATAAAAATGGAATGTCTAGTAATTACAATTAGGAATTGTAATTGCAATTACGACACGAGGTTAGGTTGCATTAGTGGTGGAAGTCTTCCCGGACCCGACCGGCATATCCAGCAGTCACTAATGTTGAACCTAATGTGAGAGGTCTAAGTGCGCAAATACGAATCGGGCTAAGACACGAGGTTAGGACCAACTATGGAATAAGACTGCCCGGACCCGACCAGCATAACAAACATCCACAAGTTGTAGGCCTAATGTGGGAGGTCTAGCCCATTATAAACCACAAATGGACATGGTAATAAATTGGACTACTTAACCAAATCTAATCCATAGGGATTGTATGATTATGAACTAAAGTTAGGGTTAAGTAAAATTTGTTGGAAAATGGATGGGTTAAGCAAATCTGGAGGGGTGGGTAATATTTACATATAGGCCCACAAACATAACCCGATAAGGTTATGTAATTAAAGACACCTAGTGGTATACATAACCGTAGGAAATAATAAAGTTATGTAATTAAAGACACCTTTAAGGTAAGCATAACTAGTAGAAAGATTGGGGTTATATAATTAAAGACACCCTTAGGGTAAGTATAACCTGTGGAAAACCTATTGGGGGATACAAGACAAAGGGGAATGCTTGTATCATATTGTGTGGGACCTGTTTCAATCAATAAACCGGAGTATGTATCGAGTAGAGAACTCCGAGCTAAGTCGAAGGTGGGGCACGCTTACTGACTGATTGTAAGAGATCCAAACGTGGAGTCGATGTTGGGGCGCAAACCGACTGGGCCATGTACGTGCATGAGCCGGGCCGAAGGGGATAAGATGGCCGTGATACATGTAGACATGGGGCTGTGCACATCAACGAGGGGTTGCCACTTTAGGACGTGATACATCCTACTGTGGGGCCGACACAGAGTATCTACGGAGTAGAGAGCCGAACGATTAGGGTAGTAGTTAGGGTACATTTGGACATATGCCCTAAGTCTACCACCTTATAGTGGAAGGGACCATCTCATTCGGGTTATACTAGTAATAGCGCAGAGTTATCATTAGAGAAGCGTAAACACCTTATCCTGTCTACCTTGTCACACCTGCCATTTATGTAGTGATCTCTCTTATCCACTTTATATGCCTGTCATGCTACTTTTATTTATTTACTGACTAAAAGTAACTAGACTCGCCAGACTTTATGTCTGACCCTTTTGTTTCTCCTTCTTTCTTCCGTTCCCCCTGATTCTCAGGGAGGAAACACTCAAGCTTGACCGTGATTCTGCTTATTTTTTTGGAGCTGGTGATATGTATGGCTCAAGCTCATGTCCTTGTTGCTATGGCTATATTTTGTTCTTGGGTAATTTTACTTCTTTTATGTACTCTGATATTTTTGAAGTACAGGACAGTAACTTCTATGTTGTAATAAGTTTTTATGTTTCAGACATGTGATGTTTTTGGACCACGATATCTTATGATAAATAAAGTTTTTATTCCGCTGTTATTATATATATCTATCTTGTAATATTCTGTGTCTGTTTACCTATAAGCTTCATGAAACTTAATGCATTCCCTTTGTGAGTTACAATAACGGACGTGGGGTGTCACAGTAGTGTCATCTTCTTCTAATTTGGCGATGTCAAGTAAAAGTTCGACAATTAAGATTTGATTTCTACTTTGCGCTGAAAGTAGGAATTTTATGCTCAAATCAATTTGAAATGAAACCCTATAAGTCAATTTTTTTTACTGATTTAGCTTAGCTCAGCTATATAAAATGGACTGGAAATAATTTTTTGGGTAATATTATACCATCGATTGATTAGTGGTTTGAATTTTTTTGATCAAAATTTCACATAGCAGTGTACAATTTTTGTTGTTTTAGTTCAATCCGATAGTATAATGTCGATCGGTAGTATATAGTTTTAAATGTCTTCGTTGATGTCGGCCTCACACAACCGAATGAACATACAATTATTATTATTGGTTCATTTATGTACTTGTTTTATTAATTGACAATTATTTTGGTAACGTTATGCAGTGCAGCCTAGAAAAAGAAAGTTGACGGCTTCTTTTAGATGTAAGATGGAAAAGGCTCAAGTAGGTAATAAAGATATTTATGAAGGGAAGGAAGGCCAAGATCAATCTTTAAGCAGTAGTAACGATGATGAGGAGGAGGAAATTCTTCCTTTAGGTGTAAAAAAAACCACGTGAAAATGAGGTTCAAAAGGAAATCCAGTCGTTGATTGTAAGTAGTGGAGGTCCGTAATCTCAAGAAATATTGAAAAGCTTTTATAGTCATACTTCCAAAAAAAATTGGGAATTGTATTCCTGGGAAGATGAGCGTGGGCCATTGAAATGTGTTTATCATTGGCGCAAAATATTTGAATGGAATTTGGAACATGAGGCTGAGCAAGTTGTTTAAAGAGTCAAAAATTCAGGTTTGTATAGTATTATTAGACATTCATACAAGTGAATGGACATAGCTATGATTTTTGCATTTTTTGAGCGATGGCAGCCGAAACAAACTCATTTCATATGCCATTCGGGGAAATGACTGTGACTATAACAGCCCGTAAAAATATACTTAGTTAATTTAATTTAAAATAAATAATAGTTACTAATAATATTTTAATGGGCTAAAAATGGAATTTTGAACAATTAGGAATTGGGTGATGAAAGTACCCATATACCTATTACATGTAGTGTACCCTTCCAGATCTATGTGCTCTATCATCTTGATTGGGAACCCATAAATCTTCATATCGGATATCGTTCCATATGATAATTCTTCTTTACATCGGTTCATTGATTATTAACGTGACCGAATCTATGGGTTCTTTCAAGACCATCTTTCCTTTTATTGTATTCGGAGCTAGAAGAATAGCTAATTCAACATCTATTTCCAGTTGTATAGCATCTTTGGGCACTCTTCCATTTGTTATGGGTCTTCCTTCATATGATGTAGTCCCTCAGGCTATTCCATTTACTATGGCCTCTCGGGCTATTTCACCTGTTGTGGCTCCTCTAGATGTTCCATATGCTGAGCAAGTCATGACTCCTTTGATGCCCATTTAAAGCATAATTCAAAGCTTGAGTGATCCTGGGGCTATCTCAATCCGTAATTTTCTTCCATCCTTTCAACTTCTAAAGCTTTCATGTGTTTTAATCTTCTTACACCTATAATTTACTACCCTCATAAATAATTACAGTTAGAATGATTAACCCATACCACCATATGCTCAGTGTAAACTAGTGCAAAATGTTCAGTGTTATGTGTGCATATTCAACTTAATATGTTCTCCAGTGAGTGGAAATGAGATTTAGTTTACGACTAGAGTGACCATCATCGTCCTACCATTTTCTAGATCAATGGCATTGAGTTTCATTAAGATTCAAGATCGGATTTTTTTCTCAAAAATTCAGTTTGTTCAATCATATGCGCTTTGTTCAAATATATGATCTATCCTATGTGTGTGTCCGAAACCGTATTCTAGTCCATGTTCAAAGGCTCACGTTAATGAATGTGTTTGTTTGATCATCATCGTGACAAGAAAACATGTAAAAAAAAATTCAAGTTAGGGGTCTTATCCATTCCCTAACATCTCCTTCCTCCACTTGAAACTTGTTATGTTGTCCCAACCTCATTGTTATGCTCATCCGATCCCTTACTACCAAACCTCCAAGCTTCCACGTCCATGAACTGCTCTAGACTAAACTCCTTCTTCTACTTTTCTCTTTCCTTTCTTTATATACAGATCTTCGACCTATCCTAACCATTTCCCATCGCATTACGATAGCCTGAACTGAGCTCCATGGCTAACCTCCTTCCTTCCTCCGAAGTCAAGAAGGACCACGACAAACCCACTTCTAGATTGTGCCAGCTTCTCCTCTTATGACTCCTCCTCTTCCTTGGCTATATTTCTCCGTTGTTAACTTTAGGCCACCGTTACTGAATTGGCAAAAGTAAAAGCAAAACTTTATTTCTTTTATTGTATCATTATTATAATTACATTAAAAATTAAAAATATATACATCACTTATGTACCATTCAGCCCAATTGCTTAGCCCAATAACAATGATGCCTTAACCGAAAATAACTCTCAACATACCCCTCAAGCTGGAGATTGGAACAAACCCTGCTTGAATAGAATAGAATTATGTTGATGAGATGGTTGAGTTTTTGTAAAATCATCAGTTAACTATTCTGAAGAGGGACATAGGCAAGCTTTAACGATCCTTCCATAACTTTGTCTCCAATCAAATGACAATCCACTTCTATGTGTATAGTCCTTTCTTGAAAAACTGGGTTTCTCTCAATATGCATGATAGAATGATTGTCACAAAATAAAGTGATTGGATTAACCCCTAACTATTGTAGTAATCTAACTAACCATGTCACCTTAGTTGCAGCCTGTGCCATAGCTCTATACTCTGCTTCAGACAAACTTCTAGAGACTATTGCTTATTTCTTCAACTTCTAGAAAATAGGAGAGGAGACAATAAATATAACGTATCCAGTAACAAATCTTCTGGTCATTGGGCAAGCAGCCCAATATGAGTCAGAAAAATCTTGTAATAATGGTTGGTCATAGCCATTAAGTAGAATGCATTGCCTGTGGTGCCTTATACATATGAAAGTGTTTAATTCAAAGCTTCCAGATGAGGAACTCGAGGATGCTGCATGAATTGACTTAGTTTTTGTACTACAAAATAAATCCGGTCTGTTATGCATGAGATAATTCAATTTACTAACCATAATTCTATATTGAGTAGGAACTTGTAAAACATCACCATCCGTTGCATTCAATTTCATATGTTGAGGTAAAGGTGTTACTAGACATGTTGAAAAAATAATGGCAGGAGTATTTACCAATTCAGTGGTGAATTTATGTTGTGTTAAAACAATCCTTGAATTGATATATGTAACTTCCAAACACAAAAAATAATGAAGAAAGCCCAAATCCTTAATGCCAAACGCAACATGTAAGAGTGTTTTTAAATTCTCGATTTCAGAAGAATCAAAGCTTGTAACTAAAAGATCATCTACGTAGACAGCTAATATGGTTAACAAACCTGATTGCTTCTAGGTGAATACAGAATAATCGTTCTTTGATTGTGAATATCCACAAGAAAGCAAAGCTGAGGTAAGCTTGTGAAACCATTGTCGTGATGCTTGTTTCAGTCCGTAAATGGAATTCTTAGGTCTACAAACAAGGTGATTAGGTTTTGGAATTCCTTCAGACATCAACATATAAAATTCTTCATGTAAATCTCCATGAAGGAAAGCACTGACATCGAATTGTTGAATATGCCATTTCTTTGAAGATGCAACTACAAGAATGGTTCGAATACTTGTCATCTTAACAATCGGAGAGGATATCTCAGAAAATCCACCCGTTCTTTTTATGTGAAACCTTTAGCTACTAATCTATCTTTATATCTCTCCAAAGAACCATTTTCTTTCAGCTTAAACTTAAAAACTCATTTACAACTAATTGGAGATTTCCCTGTAAGAAGCTTAACCAAACCCAAGTGTTATTCGACTTAAGAGCATTCATTTTTCATGGCTAAATCCCAGTTTTGATCATTTGAAGCATAAAAAATATGAAGAAGGTTCATGATAAGAGGAAATAATTGAGAGAAATAAATAATGAGAGGAAGGTAAAGAAGGAGAACAAATTAACGAAGAATGTGTTAGATTAGAAAAACAAATATTGCAAACATAGTCTTGAAGATAAGTTGGTTTTCTGTGCCCCCTTAAAGATTCCCGCAAAACTAGTTCATAAGAAAAAACATGTTGTGCATCATAAACAATTGGACTTGAAATAGGAGAAAATGTTGTATCATGAACGATATCGGTTTGAGGAGAGGATGAGTTAATTTGTGGAATGTTGGTTTGAATTGGTGTGAAGATGAAATCAGAAGAATCAGATTGAATTGTAGTTAAAGTAATGGGAGGAGAATATGGTTTGAGGTGAAAAGGAAAATCGAATTTGTGAAAAATAACATCTCTTGATTCAAAAAATTTATGTGTAGCAAGATCTAATGCTTTGTAACTTTCCTTGCGAAAGGAATAACCAATGAATACACGGTTTTTCTCTAGACTGAAATTAATCTCTTCATTGAGATATGGTAGAAATAAAGCAAAGAGAACCAAATATTCTTAAAAAAGAGTAATTTGGTGTTTTCTTAAAAAGTTGAAATAAGGAGAATGAAATTGAAGAGATGGCAATCGATTACGATTTATGAGACAAGTAGTAGTTAAAATGCATTCTCTCCAAAATTGTAAAGGAATGTTGGATCGAAAAAGTAAAGATCTATCCACTTCAAGAAGAAGTTTGTGTTTTCTCTCAACTATTCTGTTGGAGAATGGAATGTTGGTGTTGTTTTATGACAACAACCTTGTTTCAATTATTAACATTATTGATTATAAAATATATACTAACACTGTTATCCATAATATATATATATATATATATATATATATATATGCAGGAAATAAATATTGAAGACTGTACAGTTTAAGAGATTTAAGATTTCAAAGGATATTCAAGACTCATGGTATCAAGATATCCAGATTGCAAGAGATCAAGATTATCAGAGTAATATAGTCTAGTTAGTATGTAAAACTCTAATAGCACTCTCAAATTCTATTTCCGAATTTTCCTTTTAAATTGATTTTAAATTATCAACTCCTTTCAATGATTTTAAATCATCCAAAGATTTTTTTACTTATGGCTTCAAATATATATAAGTTACTTATATAGTTTATACAAAGCTTTATAACTATATTATATATGTGTTTATAATTATATTATATAGTTTTACATTATTCATATATATAGTTTTTATATCATATGGTTAAATAATATTTTATATGTTTTTTATACTTTAGAAATTATATTTTAAACCACTGGTTTTGTTTCAAAAATTTATAGAATATATATATATATATTGATTTAAATACTTTAAACAATGATTTAAATTTGAATAACAAACATTTGTCGACATACATAAAACTCCATGTTAACATATAACTGTCACAAATTTTTAAATTTAAAAGGATGTGTCCTTTCATATTTAAAACGTTGCAGGAATGGTTGTGTCAATTTTTAAATTTAAAAAATGTGTCTTTTCATATTTAAAATGTTACAGGAATGGTTATGTCCCTTGAAACACTATATAAAGGGTCTGATTTCGAGTTTTTTCAATATATATCTTCTCCTTCTTCCTTCTTTATTTAACCACCATTATTCTTCTTAATTTTCTAAGTTGCTACACTTATACTATGCAGATTTCAATATAAATTATATCACACTTCTTCTATTCTCAATCTCTATTAAATACTCTCTGTTTGGAAGTGCTACTCAAGAGTTCTACGGAAACTGTAGTCGACAAGGAAAGGGTGTGTTCCTTGTAGCCCGTAAATCAAGGAAAAGGAGCGGCGTTAACCATGTAGCCGTGAAATCAAGGGTGTTGAATCGCTGTTAACCTTATAGCCATGAAATCAATGGGGGTACTAATTGGATACTGATATTAATGAAACTCTGCGCAATCCTGCGTTGTGTGGAACTGGACGTAGAACTAATCCGAACCAGTATAAAATGTGATATGTTCTTTCATTTTCTGCATTTTACTTTTGATTATATCTGCATCTATAATTGTTTCTATTGTGATATTCATTCTGTGATTCATATAGAAGTTTGAGTAATTGTTAATTGTTTAAGATTTCTAAAAGTTCTTTAAAAACACTATTCACCCCCTCTTGTGTTAGTTTTGTCTTAAGATCCTTGTATGCACACGAAGTTTGATTAATTATGCCATTTGTAGAATAAAATTTCAAAGCATTAGATCCACAAAACTCAGCTGCATTGTCAGATCTAATGATTTTAATTTTGGACTAAATCTGTATAAAAATAAGAGTATGAAAATTCTATAAAATGGAAAGTGAATCAGTTTTAGAAGTCATGAGAAAAGTCCATGTGCATATAGTATTATCATCCACAATGGTCAAGAAATATATAATGCAATTGTGAGTAACATGTTTAAAAGGACCCCAAATATCAATATGTATGAGATCAAAAGGTCTATCAGCTTTTGTGGTAGAAGTGAGGAAAGAAAATTTGTGTTGTTTATCCTGCTCACAAATTTTACACAAGTGAGAGGGTTTGAAAAGAGAATCGAAAACATTGATACGTTCAAGTTGAACAAAAGGTATATAACCAACTCTACAATGCCACGATTCAAGAGTATATCATAAAAGGTAACGTAATATCATTCATGTGAGAAGTAACATACAATTTGATAGCAAAACATTTGTGGTAACACTATTGTCAGAAGACTTATTCAAAACTGAAGAAATAGCAGTAACATGCTTATAGTTAAGGTCAATATTAATAATGAAAAGTCCTTTAGTCTCACTACCAAACATAATTAGCTTCTTCATAAAAGGGTCCTGAAGGAAACAAAATTGGGGAGTGAAAAGAACATTATTATATTTTTTTGTCATGAGTTTTCTCATAGAAACAAGGTTGAAACAAAATTCTGGCACATGTAAGACATTGTGCAAAGTTAAAGAAGAAGAAAGAACGATTGTACTAGAGTGTAAAACATTGCATGTTTTACCATTTGGCATGGTAATACAAATTGGCTTATATGAAGAATATAATGTTTAAAAAAAATAAGATGGGGAGTCATATAATTTGTAGCTCCACTGTTGATGATCCAAATAGGTTTAGTTTCTAAAGAAATAAGGCAAAAATTCTTACCAGCTAGAAAAGCAGTTGAATCGGATGGTGAAGTAGAACTATTATTCTTCAACAAATCAAAATGTTGATTATATTGCTCACTGCTTATTATAGATGAATATTTTGAGGATGATGCTTTGGTTGCTGTGCGAGATCCTCGCCTAGTGGATATCCATTTTTCTTCTAGCACTTCTCTGCAGTATGACCTCCAATTGAACAATAATCACAGAAAATAGTATGACCATGCAATTTCCAGCAAGTATCCACGGTATGACCAACAATGTTGCAATGATCACAAGGATGCATCTTTCGAAAGTGTGGAGAAGGATCGTTGAATTTGGAAAAGACTAGTTCAGTTAGATCTAGCAAGTCGAACTGTAAGATCTGACCAATTGGTAAAAGCAGATTGATAATAGAGCACAGATTGGGAAATATCTTTCCCAACAGAATGTAACAACCACGAAATCACCATATTATTACATCGATCCCATTGATATGCAAGAATTGTATTAGCAACTGGACGAAGAAAAATACCAGTAGCAAACCCTAATTTGTTCATCGCCGTGAGTGATACCTCAACCAAATGTCGCCAGTGACTGTAATTGCGATTGGAAAGAGGAATTGTTGAGGGAACATAATTTGGATGATATGAATGGTGGAGAAAAGTTCATGTTGGATGTAAGAGAAGAAAGATCAGAGGATGTCAAAGATGATGAAAATTGAGGTGGGGTGGAGGCAACGGTGGCTCTGATACCATGTTAACTTTAGGTCCCCATTGCTTAATTAGGGAAAGTAAAAGCAAAAAATTATTTCTTTTAATGGGTCGTTATTGTATAGTACATCAAAAATAACAAAATATACATCACTTATATACCAATCGGCTTAATTGCTTGGCCCAATAACAATGATGCCTTAACCGAAAATAACTCTCAATAGCCATGGTAGAATCCTAACACTCGTTTAGTGTCAAAATACTTATCCAAATCTCCGTAGATTGGGTTGAAGTCTGTAGTCGTCGTGGGGGTGGTTGTGTAAATGATAGTGTTCATAGGGGAACAACTGGTGGAGGTAGAAGGGGTAACTCGAACTTGGTAGGAAATGTAGAAATCTAGTTGTAACTGGTGAAGTTGAAAGAGTGGGATAGAAGATGATCTTATATATGAAAGTCGACCCTTTGTAATCATCCAGAGTTCAGTGGAGATCCTTTATAATATCTAATAATAAGTTAATATACACATCATGTGTTTATATGAAAGCCACTTCATATGTATATGTGTATGTGAAACGTTCGAGCACATTAACTTATGAACCCCAGTATGTTGTACGCACTAACATACATTTTTATATACCTATATGTTTCCACGTATTTCATGAAAGAAAACCCGTGTATTATACAAAGTCATATACGTGCATGTGAGTTTGTGCGCAACCGCGGTTCAACAACAGCTTACTTACACCCCACCAATGGCTAACAACTAACTTATTGATTTGACTTATGTTGGATGTTCACTTGGAAATTCCAAAAAGATTCCGACCCAGATTGCTGAAACCTAACAAGCAGAATTGATCTACTAGCATGTTGGAGTAGACGAGAGGTCGATCAAGTTTTTAAATCATATAAAAGCAACACATCTCTTGGCATATACAACTCAATGTAATTATTCACAAAGAACTTTGTGGAATTCCATTCCAATCATCAGAACTTGTGTTGATTCATAGAACGCCATGCTCACCATAAGATGCACATTAAAGGGCAAGCATTACCCGACCTTTATTCTCAACCATTTCTATCTATCCAGATTAGCATGATTACCGATGTGATTCATCTAGAGAGATGGTTAGAAGATACAAACATCAACTATGGACAACACTATGAGTTGATGGTTGAGAGAATCTAGCTAAATATCGGCTAAGGCTCACTAAATAAGGGATCAGTTTAACCCAATGTTCCAGATTGGTAAAACTTTGCGATGAACCAGGTAAAAGTTCAAAACATCACTCTATATCTCTATAACGACAAGGACACTTGAAGAGCCACCAGATAATAAGGTAAGAGATTACTAAAAGAGGCTACAAGAGGGGTCACACCAGCTATATCCCTCACCTAGAGGGGTTAATACCAATCTCTATTATAGGGGTTAGTGCCTATTCACCCAACTTGTAAGGGATATGGGTTAGGTCACCATTGATTTGACCCTTCAAGGGTTTTACGAATTTTCCAGGATATTGTTGGCAATATACATCGAATAATAACATATTCCTAAGAGATTAATGAATTTTTTGGCTACTTGTCTACGTTATTTTTATACGCTCTGGATCCCTGACCATCAGAGAATCTGTAACTCTTAGAGTACAATAAAATATTCAGAATCTTCAAAGCTGATGTGTAACACCCCGTATTTTCTATGAATATTAAAATAACGAATTAAAGAATACTTAATTTTAAAGTGGGAATTAAGTAAAATGGGTAGCGCCATTTCATTCATCTCGGAATTCTGGTTGGAATAGAGTTCGAGTTTGTGTAAATCGGACTCCGTATGAGGAAGTTATGAAGCTTAGAAGAATTCAGTTCAAAGCAGAATTAAATTAAATAATAATTAAAAATCAGAAAACAAATTCAAATTTCGAAAATCAGCCAATAAAAGATGAGCGGGAAAAATCCTGCCTGAGGGTGTCGACCACCCTAGGGGGTGTCGACAGGGGTGTCCACCCCCCTATAGGGGTATCGACCCTTATCTTCCCAGATCTGGGTGACAAATTCTGAAGGATTAGGGCTTATGTGTCACGTTGTGGTTGGATGGGTGACGTGTCTCTTTGGTTTGGATGGCTCTGATGACTCCTATGCTAATCTAAAGGCAATAGTTTGTCTAACACATCTATAAATACACATCTAAACTTAACCCTAACCTCATAACCCTATTCTATGGTGCCTCCATGCTGTCGATCTCTAAACTAGCCTAGCCTCCTTCTTCTCCAAACTAGAAATCAAATTAGAGAGATTCAAATTGAAAAAAAGTTTTTCCGCTTCAATCAACAAAGAAAGATTAGAATTGCTACAACGTCAACTAATTCTCTTTTTCTAATCCTATCGCTGTAAGTTCAGTTATTATTCAGATTTGAACACATAGTAGAAATCATGATTGTAATGAATCGAATCTAGAACTATGCCTAATTGTAAGATAATCAATTCTGATTCATTCTTATCCTTTTGTCAAATCTGAAATTACCTATGCCTATGAGACTGTTGTGATTGAACCTATCATGTTGTACATCAAATTAGTAATTTCTTTATGTTCTGTCTTATCGAATCTGTATACCTATGATGTATTTTCCTTAGTTTGCTCATATTCGTTGTTAATGTACAACATTCCTATTGGAACCATGATTCTTGTGTTTGGTACACCTTTACATGCCTATTTTCCTTTGTGTCAATTCTTGTGTTTCTTCTCTATCCCCGTTCCGTTTTATTTTATGAGTACTTGGAATTTGGAAACCTTGTTGAATCTTGTTGTACGTGCGATTGTAACGCGGGGAATTGGGTATAACCTATTGGAGTAATTTTGGACATAACAAGTATATTGGATGTAACTTGAATTAACTACAATTGTGGATAATTGGCATACAAAAATCTAGACATGGACATGAATGGTAAATATGTAAATTGGATAAAAGATGAACATGCCTTACCCGAGGTTAGATTGAATTAAGGTGTAAGACTGTCCGAAACCACCCGGCACATCCAGCAACCGCAACAACAGGTCTAATGTGAGAGGTTAGCGCATTAAGCCCAAAACCGAGGTTACAATGAGTTTGCGATAGAAGTCTGCCCGAAACCGCCAGGCACATCCAGCAACCGCAAACAACAGTTCTAATGTGAGAGGTTGGTGCATTAATAAATTAAGTAATGCTAATGAACAGACATGCTAAGAATAGTAAGGTTAAGTAACATATGAATAGGCGACACTTAATCAATGCAACATGTTAATTAAATAAATGGGTGGGGTTAGGTTAAATTGAGAACACTTAACCGTTATAACATGTTGATTAGGAAACCCTAGAAACGGGGACCCATTTCAGCAGTAACCCACATAGATGTATCACGGTACCCTGAACTAGGCAGGGTGGGGCACGATTACTGGGCTGATTATAAGCGGTCAAAATAGCGGCAGGTGGTGCGTCAGTGTAGGTTCCGACGGAGTACGGGCGTGCACATACTCTGGTGGTGGAAAAATCAGACACAGGGCATTAGTAGTTATGCACTGTGCATCTTGAATTGTGTCGGGTTGTCATCATAGGGATTGATACACCCCCTGGTGAGACCAGCACAGGTATCTACAAACAAGCGGGGCCGAATGAGACAAGTAATAAATACATGCGAGTAGAAGCCGATCGATAAAGGGATCATTTTATTATGAACACATGAGGCTAGTTGAAACAATTGTTAGTAGGTGCAGAGAAATAGAAATGGGTGCGATAGCATATTCAGTTTATCTTGCCTTATCTTGTCTTATGTTATCTTGTTACTATGGTATTGTCTTATATTCGGTTTATTCATGTCATGATCCTTTTTCTTGTTTACATGCTGAAAATCACTGGGCTTACCAGGCTTTATGTCTGACCTATTTTCTTTTGTCTTCTTTTCTTCCGTCCCCCCCCCCCCCACCTAGGTCCACAGGGAGGGAATACTTCAGCTTAGTTCAGACCTTTTCCAGCTTGAAGAGAGTAGATGTATTGCTTGGATTCTCTTTTCTTGGGCTATGGCTGTGGTTACACTTTTATTGGGGATTTATGCGGCTTTACTACTGTTTTATACTTCTTTATGTATTTGGAGTTTTGAATCAAGACAGAGGTTTTATTGTAACGATTTGGAAGTTGGGTTTTGAGACAATGGTTGTAATGTTTTGACTGAACCACGCTGCTTATGAAATAATTTCAGTTTTTTCGCTGTTTGAATGTCTGTCTTGTAAATTATCTGTATCTTTTACCTATAATGCTTCACCAAAGTTAATGCATTCCCCTTGTGAGTGGCCTTAATGGAGGTGGGTGTTACATGATGTATGTCATTACAATATCGCGAACCACTACAAACTTTTACATCTTGATTTACTTCTTTTTTGTTGTTATAACTCATTTTTTTATCCACTTCTTTAATATATTTCTCTTTAGAACACTTAGGAGTTAAGTCAACTTTTTGTGCTAACACATCACAAACCTCTCAACAACTACAAGACTATGCTATTCTCGAGAGACAAATTAACACTGAAGTTAAACAAATGTGAAAAAGAATAGAAAAATAAGTACAATCAACCCATGAACATGATAAAAAACTTATCAATAAATAAGAGAAGGGAAAATTACCAAGCTAACATGCAAGGAATCAAACAATAATCCAAAATCTATTCACAATGATAATTTATAATTAATAATTTATAAAACGGGAAATGAATTAAATTTGAGTTTTGTTCTCCCTTTATTTAACATGAATAAGGTAGACGCAATGATGTTTTAGGTTGAAAATTATAAAGATAACAAAGTTGTTGCTGATTCAGCTAAAGATGATGAACTTAGTGAACATGTTTTTTTTTGAATTGTTTGATAACGAATTCTCATCCAACTATGACTCAAACTTGCATCATCGTCTTATTTTAAAAATTGTACTATAGAATTCACAGTGAAGGTAGAACATGAAACTTTTGCATGTGAAACTGGAAGTTCAACTAATGAAACTAGTAGTGAACGTGAACCCAAATTTGACCTTAAACTTGATAATAATGTTGAAATGTCAACTAATAAGGCACTTGGTATTGATCATTATCTTGAATCTTCTCTTGTAAACGATGATCCTGTGCTGAATAAATTGTTAATAGACACTCAACATGCTATTTTTACTAGTTTATCTACACCTGTGCATGATTGTATATTTTTGAAGGATTACATTTATAAATTTGTTGAGTACATGAATCAATCACATCATGCGCAAAACTTATATGAAAAAAAATCTCAAATTATAAGATGCTTAGATATTAACTTAATAGATTACAAATCTAGGTAAAAAAGATATGAAATGTTAGTAAAAATAATTTTTTAACCACGCATCAAAGCACAACATGGGGAAATACAATAAATCAAAACCAAGTGCGGAAAAAGACAATAGTGGCAACCTCTGCATCGTATTCATCGAAAGCATATATGTTATTCCATATGTAATTAGTTTCTGTATATCATCAAATTTCATTTTATATCACAAGTTATTTTATATTGCATCCATTTATGGCTACTTTCTAGAAAATGTTTTGAATAGTGAGGAAATCATTAAATTTAAGCTTAGGGGAAGACAAATGTTGCATACCTTTTTCTACTTTCTTTTTTCTTAGAAAAAAAATGAATTTTTATAAAAAAATTTGTTTTTTTCATAATTGCATTCATTTTTTGCATATGAGTCTCATTTCATTTAGGCTTATGTATTTACGACAACTATTTTTCCCTAAAAAAGATTGAAATATGTAGAATAGATAGAACATAGTAGATGCACTGTGTTGGCCATCTAAACAGATTTTTTGTGAATCACCAGCTTCAAATGGAACATAAAACAAAATGTTTAAATCAAACGTGATAATGTGAAGTTATTGTATAGGTTGATTCATAGGTGATGACTATGACGTTTGTTGGAATTTATTACCATCATTTAAAAGTGTTATGTCTATACGACATGCGTTAGCAAGTTTTAAATCTATATGATTAAGTGGTGCTAAGATGATTTTAATTTTCTATCTCTTAAAAGAAGGGAAAAGGGCCTTAATAAAGTTAGTAATAATGATATAAATACCTATTGTGACAGCCCACCCTGCACCAGCCGACATTTCCAATGAAAGTGTGTTGTGCCAATGTCCAACCAGCACGGGACGGTCGACAAAGAAAGGAATTTGAACTAACAAGGAACCTGTAGAATGTCTCACAGCGCATGGAATAAAATATAATAATAACATACTTGACATAAAATAGGCGAGACAGTGCATAAGCTGAAAACTAAATCATAATCACCATAGCAGCGGAAATCTAAAATACAGCTTATGATCCATAACCATTATTACAACTTCAAAATACTGTCTCTGAAGCAAAAGAAAGGAAAGGTACACTACTAATGCCCAAAGCAATGACCATCAACAACACAGGGAGAATATATGTAGATAATACGTAGGAGCCTCATGCTCGTCTCCGGATTAGCTACTCGTGCATAACCAGCTAACCTATCTCTAGTCTGCTCGTTTAGGAGCACCTACAGTAATAAGAAGAGATATAAAACTCTGGGTCAGACAAAAGTCTGGTATGAGCGATAAGCAGCAAAACAGAATAATAACAGGTATACTAAACCGTACCTGAACCTGGACCTGCAACCAAAGAGTTAGCACTACATACTGTACAATACTCTAAGGTGTCACTAACATATGGTGTAAAGAATACGGGGGTGGGGGTGTGCATGTCATAGTGATGACAAACAATCAAGCATAACAATCATCCTCACATCTCTCACTCAGTGCGTAAAGCATACGATATACACCGCTTTGATCACCCAAATCCTTGCTATGATCACTCTGCCCCATGGAGTCATGGCAACTCCACTACGCTGATCCATAGCCACTAGTCCTTGCTATGTCCACTCTGCCCCATGAAGTCATGAAGACTCCACTGCACTGGCTCATAGGCATGCTACGATCACTCTGCCCCCATGGAGTAGTAACTACCCCACTGCACTGATCCGCAGCCTAACACTTGTCTTTCCATGGTGAATCAAAACTATGGACGTCGATAACCCCTTAGCACACGTCCTGCAGCAAAGCCCAACTCATGAAGTTAACCCGTTAATCCCATTTGGATCCTGAGTAATAACCTCCCATTTGGACTTCCTTTGCCTCTCGGGTTTTGGTCGAATTGGAGTTGGTCTTCAGAAGAGTCATCGCGTAATCGTAGCTCCAGTCCGGTTCGGTTCGACCTCCAGATGCGGTTCGGTTCGGTTGTCCTTCCCTGGTTCGGTTCGGCTTACTCCAGTTCCTAGCCATCAATCTGGTTTGGTTCGATATATGAGGTCCACCACGTCACATCGATTCGGTTCGTCCCTCTTGCTCCAGCTTACTCATTCCGATCTGATCCCATGTTCCATCCAGATCCGATCTGATTCCGCTCCCTAGCTCTAGTCCGGTTCGATCCCCACGCCAAGCTTAGGTCCGATCCCAACCCCAACTCAACGCAAATGACCTTCCTTCTTGCCAAGTCTTCTCAGGTGCCAAGTTCCAATTCGAATCAAATCCTTTTGCCCAGTTCCCTTATCCGATCCGAGCCCCATACCCGATCCGATCCGGTCCGAAACTCTGCACATGTCCTGCAACTTTTCCAGTGACTGTTTTATGCCATACGGCGGCGTTTTCGACCATTCTAACTCTTCTAATCAATCACAAAGCATACCATACAGTCATAGCAACACAAAGAACTAACCATAAACACCAAAACAATGAATTAACATGTCAAAACGGATCAAACATACCCAAAAACCCATATTTCCTTAATCATGTTTAAGCATAACTAATGATATGATTAGCAAAACTTATCCAAATTAACCAAGTTTTCTAACAGAGACCTAAAACAATATTTCGGAATTTATAAATATTTTTCCAGAATTCAATCATGTTTAACTTCGCTAATTAACACTAATTACCCTCAATTAACCATAATTAGTGAGGAACTATGCAAATCACTCACCTTAGCCACAAACAAAATACCAAATCTGAAACTATCCTCTGTTTGGCGCTGTTCCCAAGGCTATACAGCAGTCCCGACCTTGATTTGTGCTATTTCTCCTTAATTTGGTGAAGATTAGGCTAATACTTGATTAGAAAGTGATTAGAGGTGATTCTGGATGTTGGAGGCCATTACTAGGGTTCCAAGAATGAAAGTGGTGGCTGAAAAAGTGTCTAAGGAAATGTTTTCTAACCCTAATCAGCCCCTATATACCCCTAATCCCGAAATCCCCCACTGGGCCTAACTATCAACTACCCAATTAAGCCCGGTTAAGCAGTTTTTCACCTTCTAAACATTGTTTCAGCCATATCTCCCAAACGGTGAGTCCGTTTGGCTAATGTGACCACTTTACGAAATTGTAAACCATCATCCGAATCTAATGGAAGTGGTTTCAAGCCAAAAATCCTTACCAATCAAAAGTTATGGCCGAAACAAGATCAGCTAGGGGCAAAATGGTCATTTAAAAATCGGCAAAAATCATGAACATGAGAAATGACCCCAATAGTCGTCTCCCAAAGTTGCATGACCATACGACTTCGAATGAGAAAGAAATAAATATTCTATGATCCTCTGATGTATAGAATGTGGGTCGTTACACCTATGATATCCAACATTACTAATGCATCTAGTCTTGATGTGCAGGTCTGTTAAGCTTCGTCTCACTTACATAAGCCTGAAAGGTAGTTTATAGGCGGCATACCTTAGTCTAATTTTTATGAGTTGGACAACTAAGAATCATTGACGTAAACAATGACATTGTCAAAGTCGGTTTGCACAATCCGCCAAGCTCTATTCCATTTTAATATAACCTCAAAAGGCAACATAGTGGTGGTATATCTTGGTACATGGGTTGGGTGTATGCACAAAAAAAAGCTGTGGCTATGTAATACAAATGGAAATAGAAATGTGACGGCCCACCCCGTACTAACCGACATTTCCCTGAAATGCGCTGTACCAATGTCTAACCAGCACGGGACGGTCGTCAAATGAAAGGAAAAAGGAAGGGATTTGAAACTATGAACCACTAAGCACCCGTAGTATATCTCACAGCGAATGGAATAAAATATAATAGTAACATAACTTGACATAAAACAGGTGAGACAGTGCATAAGCTGAAAACTATACCATGACCATCAGAGTAGCAGAATCCAAAAAATACAGCTTATGATCCAAACCATTATTGCAACTTCAAAATACTGTCTCTAACAAGGAAATAAAGAAGGTGCACTACTAATGCCCAAAGCAGTGACCATCAACAACACAGGGAGAATATATGTAAACAGTACGTGGAAGCCTTATGCTCGTCTCCGGATAGCTACCCGTGCATAACCACCTGACCTGTCTCTAGTCTGCTCGTTTAGGAGCACTCAGAGTAATAAGAAGAGACATAAAACTCTAGGTCAGACAAAAGTATGGTATGAGCGATAGCAGCAAAATAAAACAATAACAGGTATAAATAATCATACCTGAACCTGGACCCACAACCAAAGAGTTAGCACAACAAGATGTACAGTACTCTAAGGTAACACTAACATAAAGTGTAAAATAAGAGTGTGCATGTCATGGTAATAGCAAACATCAAACATAGCAGTCATCCTCACATCACTCACTCAGTGCGTAAAGCATACGATATCCATTGCTTTGATCACCAAATCCTTTGGGGCCACGACGGCAACTCTGTCGACTATTGCCATGACTATACTTCCCTGGTCTATAGTCATTAACCATACCCAGCCGACACATCCTGGCTCTAGGTTAAGGGCCAACCAGTCCACACTTCCCTGGCTCTGGTTCGTCTACATGCCCCCTCTCTTCAATGGTGAACCAAAGTTATAGATATCGATAACCCCTTTGCACATGTCCCGTAGCAAAGCCCAACTCTAGAAGTTAACTCGTTGGTTCCCATCTGGATACTGAGTAATAACTTCCTATTTGGACTTCCTTCGCATCTCGGGTTTTGGTCAAATTGGAGTTGTTCTTCAGAAGAGTCGTCGCGTATAAGCAGAAGTACACATTTGGTTCGGTTCGGCTTGTCACCCTGGTTTAGTTCGGATCATCATTGGATCACCGCCTCGGTTCGGTTCGGATCCTTGGTTGGGTTCGGTCCATGGTCATTGCCTCGGTTCAGTCGTGAAGCTCCATGGTGCAGTTCGGTGCTCCTGAGGTGGTTCGGTTCGGTGCTACTCTCGTTCAGTGCTCCATTCAAACTCAAACCCTACTCCAACCCGATCCGATCCGGCCTTCGTTGTTGCCTCTTTCATTTGCACGCTCCCAAAGATGCCAAGTTCCGGTTCGGTTCGGTAGCCGATCCGATCCCCCTATCCGATCCGGTCCGGATCTCTGAAGCATTTCCAACAAGCGAGTTTTCGTCCATTCTCGCAATATGACGGCGTTTTCAACCATTCTAACTTTACTAATCAATCATAAAACATTCCAAACAGTAGTAGTAACATATAGGATCCACCAACAAGGTCAAAACATCAAGCATATAGGTTATTTTAGACCAAACATACCCAAAAAGCATGATTTTCCCCTTAATCATGTTTAACCATAACTAATGATAGGATTAACAAAACATGTCCAAATTAACCCAAATTTTTATTAGAGCCATAAAATAATATTTATTTTTTTTTACATATTTTTCCAGAATTTTATCGTGCATAATTTCGCTAATTATCACTAATCACCCTAATTAGCTGCAATTAGTGAAAAATAATGCAAATCACTCACCTTAGCCTCAATTAAAACTTTAGATATGAAACTCCACTGTTTTGGGGCATTTTCCAATGCAACATAGCTACTCTTCCTCTGATTTGGTGCTAATCCTCCTTGATTTGGTGTTGATTTGCCTAATTAGCGATTAGAAATGACAAAAAGGTGTTTTGGGAGCGATTTAGAAGATGAAGGCCATTGCTAGAGCTCAAGGGAGGTTTGTGGCGGCTGAGAAATGACAAAAACTATTTTTCCAAACCCTATCAGCCTTCCCGTAACCCTAATCCCGAAATGGGTTATGGGCCTAGCTGCTAGTTACTCTAATTAGGCCCGGTTAAGCTGTTTTTCACCTTCCAAACCTTATTTCAGCCATATCTCACAAACATTAAGTCCGTTTGGCTAATGTGACCACTCTACGGAAAGGCAAACCATCATCTAAATCCAATGGATGTGGTTTCAGGTTAAAACTCCTTACCAATCAAAAGTTATAGGCGAAACAAGACTTGCCAGGGGCAAAACGGTCATTTAAAATTCGGCAAAAATTGTGAACATGGGAAATGACCCCAATAGTCGTTTCCCAAAGTTACACGACTATACGACTTCATATGAATATAAAATAAATATTCTACGATCCTTCGATATGTAGAATGCGGGTCGTTACAAGAAATATCACTTTGCAAAATTTGAAAATCAAATTAAAATCAATTTCATGATTTCACTTTGTTTTTAATAAAAATTAACTAGCAAACTAGAGTCAAATGTGAAGAGAACTTAACTTTTGTTGAAGTAGTGGCTATGTGATAACTTAGATTTTTGGATTTTGACTATAATATATTTACAATACAACGTTAAAACTATTTAAAATAAACCAATTCTTCATTTTCCGTATCATCTGACATTGTTATAATGTGGCTTTTGGATTTCATCAGTTGTTTCCCCTGAAATCCCTCGCAGAACACAACTCATCATACTATCTATAACCAGGGGTTTAAACACTTATTGCATACGCTAAATGCATTCATGTTTTTTCTATCAAAGTATCACTAATAAATTTAATTAGATTTTATTCTAGGACGAATAAATTTTCAAATGTGGGGTATTTGATGAACATCGAATTATGTAATTTACATCGCTTATTTATACGTTTTAATATTCTAAAAGATGTACGACTTGTTCTTTTAGTTGTATTTATTGCAGGTCTTGATCTTTAGATAATGTAAAAATTATTTATGAATAGTTTTTGAAACAATGGATCGTGTTCAAGAGTCCGTTGATGAGAAATAAAGTGTCTACGCATGCATAAAATGTATCATAGCTCAATTGGTTTGAAGGCCATCTCTTTCATAATTCAATGATTTTCGGCTAATAAATTAATTAACCACAATTTCTTATATTGTGCCTTTCTATCCTTGTTATTTAATTAATTTAATTGCACAATTACTTATTTTTATGTCTAAAAGATACCGTTTTCTTTTATTAATTTTCTATTTTAGTTTAATAGTTTTCAACCTCAATTTAGTCTAACTCGCTTAAAATTAAAATAATCAGTAGTAATTTTACAACTTCCTATGGATTCGACATGTATTCACACAATTATTATAGAAGACATCATGCACTTACGTTAAAATGAAATCGTAGTTTTTGTTCACATAAAAAAAATCCGTTGATCACGACAGTGAATACATACATACATATATACACACACACACATATGTATACATATATACATATATATATGCATATATATATATATAGACACATATGAGGAGGGTTCCGCTACACCTCTTATACTACATGTGAACTCTCCCCCTAAATCTCCACCATCTATTTCCCCACTCATTCTCTATCTTCCCACTAAGAAATAATATTGAAATGGGAAGAGAGAGAATGAGTGGGGAAATGAGTGGTGGAAATTAAGGGGGAGAGTTCACATGCAATATAAGAGATGTAGTGGAACCCTCCTCTCTCTCTCTCTATATATATATATACATATATATGTATGTATGTATGTATGTATGTATGAATGTATGTATATATATATATATATAGCGTTTAATGACACCCCTAAATTCTAGCACCACAAAAGCCCCTCGATATCCACCTCTCATTTATAGTAAAATAAAGTAGTGGAGGGAGAGAGAGAGAGTTAGTGGAGGGAGAGAGAAACTAAATGTGTGGGGGAGAAAGGGAAGCTAAAGGGGTGCTAGCACTATTTGGGGTGCTAGCACTGTTTGTGGTGCTACTGAACGCTACTCATATATATAAACACTATTTTTTTGTATTTGTTTAAGAGGAAACTAACCGGAGTCATACGTGAAACCTCTTTGATGCAGTTAGCCAAGTTCTCGAGTATCAAACAAGTGGATTATTTTTCTACACATACATATATAATACACAAGTGTCCATATATACACACACAAGATTTCAACAAGCATGACTGCCACTTTTTTGCACAAAACATTAAGAGCATTGCTTAATTAAACAACGAATGTGTTAAAATAATGTTGTGCATAAATCAACATAATTGTTTTTGAACTGGTTCGATGTTATGATGATCCAAGTCCACTAGGTGTTCTTAATTAATTCAGATTTTGTAAGGGTGGCTGAAGAAAGTCTTATCTTAGCAGAATCATCTTTTGATGATGTCCCTTGTCCCGCGAACAAGGAGGCATGGGCGCTTGCCCTAATCGCAATTTTGTAGCAACCCACCCGGAATAGGCCTAAACTTTGATCCCAAAAGACCAATCGAAACTTAGAGCCACTCTAAATGGATCATTGGTTCCTATAAGGAAATCGTACAACAGATATAACAGAGCATACTAAAACAAAATCAGAATCTCACACTGCGGAGGGGATAAAATATGATAACTTAAAATAGAGGTGCCTTTAGTTTAAAATCATCATAAATATCTATTGCAACGAGTTTTATGCAATAATAGGCACATTAACATCAATTATGCCAAAATAATAATATTGCCATAATGCCTAATAGCTATGGATCCTCCATCCTTAGGCTCCATTATCGTTTCGTCCATCGAGCAGCTACCCCACATAATTAACCCTGGATATGTTAAGGAGAGGGGTCAGAACATAAAGTCCTATGTGATTGAAAATAATATTTGCTTAAAGAACATACCTTAGATTTGACAGATTATATATGTCAAGGTATGTTTACGAAACACACAAGCATACACATACACAAAGGAGTATCTAACCAATGATGTGGATATCTGAATCAATCGCTTATGACCTTCATTAGTGCATTAAGGGTGGAGACCCAACGAGCTGGACACTCTCGGTTACTTAAGGCATGTTCTAACATATTTATTAAGGGTGGATTCTCATGATCTGTTATGACCCTAAGGCAGACCCTAGCCACTTAAGACCCGTCTTAATACATCAACATCCTTAAATATTTATTCTCACGAGTAATATGAGAAGTAGTATCTCGTCGCTAAGTACCTGTTTAAGGTAGGCCCTCACATAGCCATTTAAGACCCCTACAACGGATGCCCCATGTTACTCCTTAACTGATATTACGGTAGAACACCTATGACGTCTAAGACCTCCTTTAGACAGTTGGTGAATTAAACAGCATACTACGTCCAACGTATACCAATTTTGTCCTTAGGTTAGCCCTCACAAGCTCCTAGAGGAAGTGGATATTACGGTAAACTATCCTACTCCGTTATCGCCATGTCTAACCACTTTTAGGGAAGGAGGACCCATAGACCAACTTTAAATCTGACAAGGGTGAGTCCCATGACCTTGGCCCAAATCCAAGGAATAAATCTTCGGAATGGTCCTAGTCATTAACCACTTAAGACCTAAACTAGATGAGAAGGAGGTCAATCGCTTGAGACCTTCTCAAGGCGTAGTAAACCTACCTATTTACATGCAATATAAGTATATATGCACTAGATCTCTCACATTAAACCGTCTACCTATGGATGTTGGATATGTCGAGCGGTTGTGGGCATACTTCTACTACAAGTGGGCTTAACCTCAGGCTATAGTGTACTAAACTAAATGGCCCATGGCACCCAAACCTCTCACATTAGCCAATCCACTTGTGGTTATTGGATTTGCTGGTTGGTTCCGGGCAGACTTCTACCACAAATGATGACTAACCTCGTGTCTATGTTTCATTATTTAATATATATATATATATATATATATATATATATATATATATAAGGCATTTTATACACACACACAAACAACAATTTACGTAGGGACATTTAAAATTCTAACCTTATTCTTATCGTATTTATTACGTCATTACTACGTTGAATTACGTTAATTACGCTATATAAATATAATATTTAATACGTATGATAAAGCTAATTTCCATTCAAATGAAGAAACTTTTTAATGGGGTAAATTGTCAATTTGATCTACATTCAAGGCATACAAGTTAATTCCCAAACTAGACCGCTAAATATATGGCATAATGGCATAATTAATGATAGTAGAAATGGGAAAATACAACATAACAATCAAAACTTGCACCCTAGGTTTGTTAGAATAATTTAAGCAATGAATCAAGAACAAGGCTACATCATATATACATGTATACATATATAAATATGTACATATATATATACATGGACATTTATGTAATCTAATTTACCCTTTCTTATGTTGTATATAAAAATATTGACACTTGATTTGTTTCAAATCTGAATACGCTCAAATCGTCCATTTAGAACAGAAATCCAAACCTATTCAAATAATAAAACTAAATCAAATCGGAACCTTTTTACATCACAAACACTTTTATTCCATTTATTTATTTTGCAACTTGAATTTCAAACACTATTGCATACATATTTAATGTTCAACATCTTTTATATGTAACTTTTTCATACATAGATATTGACATATTATACATATAAACTGATTAGAATCTCAACACAAATACAATTATGCTATTTTCGTGGTCAAATTCCAATTGTTGTAAACTTTCATTTTTCAATCCATCAATATATTATTATTTTAGTGTTGATTTTCATTACTTATTATTATTTAATTTTAATTAGATTATCTTAAATTTGGTTAGGTGTATTTTTATGGGGTGTTACATTCTCCCTCCTTAAAATTGGTTTCATCCCGAAATCTGTTTGAAGGGAAGAAAAACACAACTCGCTCTAAACATCCATTTTATACACGCATGTTGTTTTTAATTCATCCATAAACATCCATGACTTGCCGTGATTATGAACTATAGACTTACTAAAGTGAGCTCAATCCTAACGTGAATGTGTAATAAGTGATGCGGTATGTATTCAAAACTCCTGAAAATGCATTTAATTTCTATATGAGTGCTTGGTGCATTGCAGCAGCTTCTCCTACCATCCAATATAGCAACCACAATGCAACCATAAATCCTAAATTTTCGAGGGTGGCTACAATTTTTTAAAATTTTTCATGTCTTCTCTCGAATTTTCTCCTTACTATACTCGAACCAATCTATTTGAATAATGCAGAGTCTCAAAATCCCGTGCTCCAAAAATATCTATGGTGGCATAAGATTTTCGAGGTTCCATCTTTGTCCCCGTTTCTTTAATAGGCCCTACCAAAATTTATTATACCGTGGAGGTATCTTATCAAACATAAAACCTTTATTGGTTTCTATTCATAATATCATATATCTCCCTAACTTAGGGAAAACCCAAAATGTAATATCAACTCATCATCCTCCACAGTTTGCCTAATCAATTTAGACTTTTTTCTTCTAAAGTCTAACCACAAATTTGGTTTGAGTAGAAATCTGTCAATGGTTATTCCATCAACACTTCGGTAATTTAGGTGGCCTTCCTGAATTTCTTCAAGAGTGCCCACTAATTACCAAAAGATAATTACGATACTCCTATAAATATTACTATTATTCCTATTATCTAAGAGATTAATGTTGCAGATTCTTCCTCTTATCCCCAAAATTTTGGTTGTCTCCATTCCGTTTACCAATCGTCAAGTGAAGTTTGACTCAAAAAGAATTTTCAAAATCAAATCTCTAGATCTAACTAATTAATGTCTAATCTATACTAATGATTATAACATTTTACTATGCTCCCATTTGCTGTAATTTAAATCCGAGTATGGTTTTTGATTTAATTTTCATAAATTTGCCCAACAATAACATTAACATATTAAAAATTACAAGGAATGAGTACTGTTTTATTTTGGATGGATAGTATAATCTACATGTAAATAAGAAAATTAACACATCACATCCTTTTCATTTCAAGCATATTCCTCATAATTTTAAATATAGTCGTTTTGTGAATAATGACAAAAGGGATAATTTATAAAAATTAAACAAATGCCTTTAAATAAATCAAAACACGGTCATATTCAAACTAAAAAGGTTAATGCAATTTCAGTATCTCATATTTTATGTTCTTATTATTGAGGGTGGCATTCCATAAGGCTAAATTTCCAAAAATCATAAGACTAATACCTACCTCTATGTAGGCTATAAATCCAGTTCGGTTATTAACTCCGTTTACATATATAGTAAGTCGCTAGGTTGAATATCCCCATGAGGTTCTTTCTCTTACCTACACATTTATCTTAAGAATTTAATAAGGGTTTTAAATTCAAAAGTCTCAGGCATAACAGGATTTATTACTTATATCACATTTATACCTTTATCCAATCAATATGGGAAACCACTAACCATCACAGCCTAAAAATTATTTTGGAAGTTTTCTCTTACAATTAAATGGTCTAAATAGCATTGAGGTCTTAACTCTTTTAATCCAAATCCTTAAGTCGCCAAATCCATACCTTTAAATCTTTCATCTTTGTCCTCTTTACAAACGTGTTCCATTCAAATATATATTGTAACATCCCAGATTTTTAGTGATTTAATAATTAATTTGTTTAGTTATTTTAGTATATTGGTTTAATAATTTAAATGGGCTGAATTCAAATATTTTGAATAGTTAATTAATTTAAATAGTGGAATAATATATTTAATTTATGAAATAATCGAAATATGGTTGAATTTGTAATATTGTGGGAACTGGATAATTTGAATGATGTAATTCAGTTATTGAATTATAATAACGAATTTATTTATAAATGGCGTTTGAACATATAAATTATAATATAATTATAATCGAGCATGTAACGTCGCGCTAGTTCGTGATTTAATGATTTGAACTTTAAACAAATATACACGATTCGTTATAAGTCGGATTTCTTTAAAACAAGAAACGTCTGAATTTATTGAACTATATTTTTCTAATGAAAGTGAAAAATCAAGATTTCTTCTTATATATTGTAAGTTATGTCCAAATCAAATTTTCAGAGAGTCGTTATGGAATCATTCATAAACCACAGCGATTTATTTAAATTATAATAAAATATTTGTTTTGAATTTGGATAAGATTTTTAAGTCATATTATTAATTTAATTTATAGAATTTTTCTGTAATGTTTATTTTGGAAAAATAAGTTGTTTTTTGTTTAACGTATTTTGCATCTTATATCAGTATTTTCGAGTTTTCACAAAATAAGTTATCTTGTTTATTTTATTATATTTTTTGGATCGTAGCACATTGCTCATCAGTGTAGTATTTTTATTTTTGTTCGTAGCTGCTCGTACTTGAACTGAACTTTTAATAACATGACACCCATATTTTCTTATTTGAATTATTCAATATGTACCCATCTTAGGATATCTCATGTAATGTATCCAAGTGTGTGGAAAGCTAGGTGTATGTCTACTTGAGAAGAAAGCTATTCTTCCCAAAGTTTGTTCAGTATTGGACATGGGTATCTCATGTGATGTATTATATAGATCGTTGATAATAATATTCAATTTTGTTCTTTAGCGGAAGTGTAATATTCTTTTGCATAGCGTATGTTGAGTCATAGGTTGATCTTGGACTGAAAAAAAAGACCTATGCCTATATTTTCAAAATTTTAGATCCTAACCCACATACCTAAGGTATACGGTGGACATGCTAAGGCTGAAGGTAAAAATCAAAATCACATGCCTACAAGAAGTAAACGTAGCTAGTTGAAAATCTCACACATGCCTACTACTGTGCGTAAACTTTGAAAATTAAAATCGCGTACATGCCTAAATATTCACACCCTAGTTTCACATGCCTAACGAGAGAAAATCACATGCCTATTGCCTACTATGTATGAATTGAAAACGACTCTGTTCTTATTCCCTTATTCTTTTTATATATATACACCCATCGTAAGCCATATATCTCTAGGAAGCAAAACAAAAGCCCCACCGTTCTCTCTTTTTCTCAACAACGAAACGCAGGTTACATCGTGCTTCATTCTGCCCACTAACACATCTCAAACACGTGTTATTCCTTCTACTTCTTCCATTATATATTTCATTTGAAACATGAAGAAGAATAATTAAAAAAATGTATTAGTGCGCTATATGTTTGGATAGTGCCTGCGTGTTAGGGGAAAGAAAAGGAAGGCGGTTGCATGGGATGCTTGTGCATGTATTTGTTGGAAGCGTGAGGAGGGGGGTCCTAGACAAGTATAAGGTGGTTTTTACTGTAAAGTAGTGAAGTTGCTATTTGACGTGGGAAGGTGAAGGAGGGTTCGACTGATGGGCTGTTATAGGAGGAGTGGGATATGAATAAATGGACAGAAGTGGGATGTTGGGTACATTGGCTGTAAACTATTTTGTGGTGGGAAGTTGTGCAAAGTGAAAATGGTGGAAAGGAAACATGAAGCTGCAAGGGGCAGGTGGTGTGGGGAATGCATGAGCTGAACGTGGTCATGATTGGAATACAGAACGTGTGCAAGTGAGAAGAAAATAGAGGAAAGGGAGACTAGTAAGTTGGCGAAGTTTTGGTACGATTCTTGTGAATAAAAATGACGCAACTTGGTTGAGCAACAACTCACAGTTGGGAAGACGCATTAAGGAGTATGCGTGCGAATGACGTAAAACGGTGATGGGGGGCGGTTGCTTGTTCGAAGAGAAGAACATTGGGGTTTGTTTCGTGAATTTTCATGGGAAAAGGAGATTGGGAGGGGAGTTCGAATTTTTCGAAAATGGAGAAATATACTAGACTGAAGCTCGCGTTTGAAAAAGATGGGAGAAGCTACTATTCCATTGTGATGCGGGTAAGTATGGCTATGGGCCGACATGAATTAAATGGAAAATCCCAACATAAAATCTTATTAAGTTTAAATTCAACATTACACAGTGTATTAAATTAAAACTATAATAATGTATGCATACGTTGTCCAAATTTAACAAAATAGGATCCATTAGGATCGTATGATCGCAGGCTACAAAATGGAACCAGTCTGGAGCGACTTGGAGGTCGTTAAAATTTTAGGCAAAATAAAACTTCGATTGAATCAACCGACGTTGACCATTTTTCAACGATTAACGACCAAGGTGAGTAAACTCATTAACTCTATCCAATTTTATATTGATAAATGATAAACATTATATAATATAGATAAATGATGATTGAATGTTGTGTGATGGTTTTTTGGATAAATTGCAAATAAATTGGTTGAAATAATATATATAGTTACATATATAAACCGTTGATTGAATATTGATTTTGTTTATTATTATATTTTATATTGATATGAAATTAGTATTATTGATGTTGATTAACAATCTGTGGATGCAGGGAAACAGGTTAGCGGGATCCAACTGGATTCCTCAACGGCTATATTATTGTTTTTCATATATTGCATTATATGTGTGACAAATAATCTATGATTGATTATTGTGTGTTTGTGATGTTTGAATAACATTGACCCTGAAATAATTGGGATTTAAGTACGTAAAATATATTAGAAAAAGAATTCAAGTTTTAAAAGGGAATTTTTTTGTTTTTAAATAGAAATTTAATTTCAATTTGGCTAGAATATAGTAACTTGTTTTTATTAGAAACAAGTAGTTTAAAAATTAAACGATGTTTATAAATGGGAATCGTTTTTAAAAGGAAATGGTGAATTTATTCCGACGTTCGGAATGTTAATCGAATATTGATTTTTAGAAAGAGAGTTATAAGTTGAAATTCGATTATATCGAATTCAGGAAGGTACTATATATTTTTTGGTTTTAATTAAGATTTATTTAATTAATTAAATATTATTTATTTATTCTAAATAATGAACCAAAGTTATATTGTAAATTTAAATATTTTTGAAAGCGGGTATTATGACATTATCGTTATAATCAATGTTTTATCCAACGTTCGTTTAAAGTTATATAAATCGATTTTGGACATGTTTTCCAGATATAACCAGATGTTTTCTAAATATAGAAAATGAAATGATTTTTGTTAATAAGAAGTTAAGAATGGAGTTAAGGAAATTAGAAACTGACTAGAAATTAACCAAGTTGAATGGCTTTCTAAGTATTGTTCTGATGTTGGTCTCGGCCTTCATGGTTGGTACTTCGGAAGTTGTTCTCTTGCTAGTTACTATTAAGGTCCGATGATGTGGAAAACAATAATGCATGGATAAGAAATGAAAATGCTTTCCAACGTAAATAACATATATTTTCTAAATATAGAAAATAAGAAAATGTAAATGTATATGGGCATATTTTCCTATGTTAAAAGGAGATATTTTCTTGAATATAGAAAATAAATAGTTTATAATAGATGGAAACATTATCTAAGAATCATGAAAGGTTAAACGAGTTGGAGAAATATTTTGGTAAAGATATTTAAGAGAAATTGGGAATGAATTAATTAATGACAAATTAATTTAAAAGGCTCGTTGTTGATTAATAATTGATTGGTAAGATTTCCATTTAGAAATATGTTCGTTGCTTGTGTGGATGTTTTCCTTTGATAGTAAAATTACCGGCTACCAAAGATTTTTTGACCATCATTGTCAATATGGAGAGACCGATTGGATTTATTATCCGAAAACCACTCCGTATAGGCATAAGTGTTGTGAATTAGATTATGTAGAAGATAATTGAAGACGAAGTAAAATGCAAGGGTTGTCCTTTCTATAGGATAGTGCCTTTGGTTTGTCCAGTCCTACGACAACTTGTATGGATGAATGTCTGATAGAGTATGCCTAACAGATCACATAAGACGATCCTTTCGGGATATTACATTTGATGGCGGAGGAATTCGTTTCTCTTAGCGTTTTATACCCATAATATTTTTGGGAAGATGAACTAGTGATTTGACGAGTTTGACGATGTGGCATTCAAAGTAAATGGTGGCCAAATGTTCTAAAAAGGAAAATGTAGCCCCAAGCCTCACAACCGGGAAATAATAAAAATCGGGCAGGCAGCATGACTAGTTTGGTCATACCCAAGCAGGGTGTATTATCACCGATCTAGACAAAATTCATTTGTTCTTCTTTCACTTCTGTATCTTATGGTTTATGATTGGATGGCCAATAACAGTGGGTGATAATGCATTCGGTCTACTCAAACTAAATGAATAACCAGTCATGTGTGGCCGGGTTGCAAGATGTTCTTGTTGAACCACAGTGTATCCCCTCTAAAGTACACTGATCGGGATGTGGTCTCATACCATGTCATAATTGGAACCCAATGTTCAATAAGTGCCCTACGGTTTTGGATTTTATACTATGTATGTGGAGCGTGAGATGCAAGCGTTCTGCTAGATGATTATTTATTTGATTAGACATTATTATAATATCACCGGATTTTGATATAATTTTTTTGGGTTATAGCAAGGAAAAAACCGTCCATGTTTATGTGTGGGTTGGTCTTACTATTATCCTTTTCTTTCAAAAAGTTTTTCAAAGTTATGATATATGATATTATATTTTGTTCGTTCCGCTGTGAGATTTGTGTTTACACCAATTTTGTTCAGTTGTGTTCTTCTTCTTCTATTCTAACTTTCTTTCTATTTCTCACCCTCTTACTTCTGTTTATTAATGACTCATTATTTTCGATACTTGAATAACTGGCATGGTATTTATGTCGATTTTCGAGGACAAAAATTTCCCGGGTCGTCACATATATATACCACTAGATATTCCCTGAATACTCATTTAATTCCGTCAAGATTCCTTAAGCTCGAAATATACCCATTTTTCTTCAAACCAATTTGTCTTTTAAATTAGTTCCCAAAATTTTCTTTCTGATTTTATTAATTCTAAATTCCTTGCCCACTAAATTAGAATTAATAGTCATGAATACGAATTACGTTGCTTATATCTTTATAACTATATACATTGCTAATCGTAGAGACGATTACTAATGTATTAAACCCTGGCTAAACTATCTCTAGCAAATTAGTTTACAATCAAATCTCTTTTTGGAAATCCGTTGAATTCACCAACTCTGCTAATATAATCCTTTTTGGGACTGATATTAAAATTCTCAAATTTAGTTGTGTAAGTTATTCTATCATAATCCTGATTTGCCTAATTTACTACTACAAAATCTATTTCTTTTGTAACAGTATAAATCTTAGCAGTGACATTAAGTAAATTCACTTGTATGCTACTGTCATTTATATGCATGTATATATATATCTCATTGTGAAAACAATTTATTAAGGTTTTTTAAATTCCAAAAATTCACATTTAATGCCTTTTTTAAATGCTAAAGCATTAAAAATTTGAATTTCCACTTTAAAAATATAATTCTATTGTTTCTTACAAATCATGTCCACTAAATGTCTCTTTTTGATTTTATAATGTTTTCAAAACATTGTCTACACATTCATAAATCACCGATTTTAAAGAGTAGAACAACTTTTCATGTTTAATTGTTTACTAAATAAAATATTAATGCATGCTTAGTTAGAATAAAGTGTTTTTTTTAAGGATTCAATAATGTTGTAATAAGAAATTTGATGTTCTTTTTTAAAGTTTTGAAAACACTCACTAAATGTCTCAAAATAGGAGCGAAATAAATTTCCTTTTCAACACTTATATTTACTGATATGTTGAATGTCTGTCATTAACACTTTACAGGAATGATAAACGTTTTAAGGTCTTGCATGAAAACAAAAGATAATTCTATTTAAAAATATAACCTTAATTGAATGCAAAAAATTTAATTAGGAGACATTAAGTTTCCTAAAATTGTCTAATTGTCATTCATTATTATATTTTCAAAAAACGTTATCCAGTAAAGCTAAATGGCTTTACAAATGAATATCTCAATTTTAACATTTCACAAATATTTACTACATGACCAAAATTTCTTTATTTAAAAATAAAATATTTTCTTATTTCAAAACTCATCATTTATTCATACTGAACGTTGGTGTAACAACCCGAAATCCAAGCCAATTTAAAATTTTTATTTTGGCAATTTTGATGAATTTTGAATATTTAAAATGATTTATTTTAAATAATAACAACGAGAAATTTATTTTGAATAGAATTCGAACGTATATATTTATATAGATCATCGTTAGAATATAAATATTTATTTATAATTATAAAAGGAATTGAAAATGGCGCGGTAGTTTAAAATTTCGATTTCAAAGTTCAAATGAATGTACAAGATTCAAAATAAACCGGATTTTAGCGAAACCAAAAATATTAGAATCTATTTGAAAATATCTTTCCAACGAATCCGAAAAATTGAAATTACATAACTGGGATAAAAAGTTATGTCCAATTGAAAATTCAGAATAGTCGTTATGGAATTCTGGCCCTTAAAAATGGAAATTTTGCAAACGACATCGGTTTTCGATGAAACCTCTTTTGTTGGATCCGTGATCTCAAGTTATTGCTAGGTTTCAAAATTCGTAATTTTCTGAATCAATATGTGAGCGTGGCAAAGGAAAACGCGTTTGACCAGTTTTAGTTGATTTTAATCGACCTGAAAATGACCTTTTTTCAAAAGGTCTCAGAATTTGACGAAATTAGTTTTGTTAGAATCGTATCGTCAAGACGAAGCTAGGAATAATTTTTCGAGTCAGTATGTGGCAACGGTAAATTAAAATGTACGTTTAAATTTGAATATAAGGATTTATATTTTAATTTTGATCAAAACTGATTGTAACAGCCGAGTTGGCTTACGATACATATCCCAATGTGTTCGGAATGTGGGTAATTATTTATGGACGACAGTCGATAGGCCTCGTTTGGAGGTCGAAATAAAAGGTTACTTTTTTTAGAGAATTAAAAATAATAAATAAATAAAATAAACAACTAAGTCAACTCCTTCCCCCTTTACTCTCTCTCTCTTCCCTTCCACTCTCCCGTTCGATTCAGAATAAATAAAAAGAAAAAAAACGACGTGGGGGGGGGGGGGGGCGATTCGCCGCCGCCCATCAGAGGCGCCGCACCTCTGGCGCCACCTCCCCAGGCGGAGCCGCCGATCACCCCCCTCTCCATCGCCTCCTGCTCTCCCCTCTCTCGCCCTTCAATTGAAAACCGCTGCCCCCGAGACCTAGAGCCCTCTGACCCGCCACAGCCTTGGACCCGCGCCCTCCTGCCACTAGCTCCGACGAGGTCCGCCGCCTCAGGCTGGCCCACCTCAACTTCCTCCTCCACCGCTCGAGCCACTAGCCGTGTTGATTAGATATGCGCCATTTTGACGTAAACGATATTTGTATCGATTTTATTCATTTTTATAATGAATATAGAAAAGGAAGTGATTTCAAAATATAACGTTTTGAAAATATTATCATTTGTATATCGATGATGTGGAATATTCAATTTTGATTAGAAATTGAATATGAAGTTGAAATCATTTTGAAAACGAATTTAAAACGATTTATAAAATACGTTTTAAAGGAAATTCGATGAAATATATATAATATATATTATATAGATTAAATGGCCTGAATAGAATGCGCCGCGCCGTGGCAGTTAGCGAATTTCGACCATTGACTTTGAATGGATATTACGAGAGATCCGACCGTCGGATTCTCCTAAAACTGGAACCGTTGGGTTCGTATCGAAAAGAGCTTTCTAACGAACATTAGAGATTTGAAATCTAACGGTTGTATTTGGAATTATGTCCAAATAAAATTTGGAAAAGGTCATGGTTAGTGCAATTCGATGGCCGTTGATGGAAATCGACTGTACGGGCCTTGATAAAGATATTAAAAATAGTAACAATTTGTGTAAAATCATAAGAAATGATTTGTGAAGAATTGGGATGAAAATTTCCATATTTAAGAAGATAAAAATAGATTTTTATCGAAATGAACTAGTTTTGAACTAGAATTATAATTCCATTTATTTTTAAAATAAATAAATTGGATTTGAAATGGTTTTGAAAATAACCAGAATTTCCAATAATTGAATTGGAATGGATTTGAATCGAAATTGTCTTTGGAATATTTCGATGTTGGATTTGGTGATTATACAGATATTGTTATGGAAATTTGAAAGATATATTTATATCGTTATTTCCAATACGATATTTGTTGGTCGTAGAATTTGATATTGAATATAAGCCGATATATTTTCTATTCAGAGCCTAGTATTTAATATCAAATGTGATTTGGGTTTGTCGTGAATGGTGTCTTCATTAACACTGTTCTTAAACCCAGTTGAGAAAAAGATTAAATCTTTTTATTTAGATTTAATGAACGGTGTTTTAAATAACACTTGTTCTTTAACCCGATAATTAATGGAATGTGATTTTGGGTTTATCGTGAACCGTGTTTTAGATGACAATGGTTCTTTAACCCAGTTAAAGACAGGATATTGATTTTTGGGAAGATTAAAACTAAGTGGAGTTTTAATGAATCTTTAATTAGATTGAAGTGATCGAGTAATTAGATTTGAACGTGAAATGGTAATTAAATTTACCGATAACACCGTGGTGTTAGATATGAAGTATGACCAGTTTTACTTCATGGGATGAATAGGTTGGGATTGGGGAATAAAATAAATGATTACTGCGGTGTGGTTCGCTAATCCCGACTAATTTGAATTGATATTCAAAGGAAGATTAAAGAATAAATTTAAAGAATTATCTTTGATAAAATTAATGAGAACCTTTCCCAAAGTATAAGAATATTTGAATAAAAGAATATTCAGAATTGGAATGAGGCGTATGTTGTGTTTGTGTAACACTTGTTTATTATATACACGAGTTATTCAGAAAGACCGGGTTTATCCCATTCTGAATAACTGATTCGACGTGGTGTCGAGGATGAAGACGGTGGTTGAAGACCAGAGGTCTTCACATCGTTTGGGTGATTACTGATGATCTTGATTGGGCTGTACACCCAAGAGGAGGGAATCAGTTGGTGATCATCCAGACGTACTTGGAGATCGATGGATATGCGAGGTACAAGGTGCCTCCGGTTTCGTTCAGACCCAAAACGAACTTGTAAATGGACTGTGTGTCTGATATTGGATTTTATTCTGTGTGATTGATTTCTATTAAATATATATCTGTTTGGGGCGGAGAATTTATTCTCTTGCTTAACTCCCTTCTCTGAGACGTACGAGCTCATGGGTTATATATTGATGGATATTAATCGCATGGAGTGAATTGCCTATGTGGCATGCCTAAGTGGCAATTGATCAAGGCTTCTGTTGAAAAGCAAAGTCTTGTGGTTGATGATCAAAGCACCGCCTGTGTGGCATAGCTTTGTGTAACGTTGATTCGCGAGCCTCACACCCCGGTTGTGAACCATAAACGGGAGAGGACATCAGGGAGGGCATGCGTTTCCTTCTAGCTAGGGTGGTGTCAGTGACCTACCAGCCCTGACATTTATATTATTTTCACCTGTGTGGTTGTTGCTGTTGCGAGGCGCCTCGGATATATCGGTGACTGAGTGGAGCCGATGGAGTCATTTGGCTCATTTACGCCCCAAAGGGTGGGGAAACGCAGTGTTCCGGCATTTTAATCCACATCGGTCGACCGACCCTGACGATCCAAGGGCTCAACTGTGTCTGGGTCCTAAGGCTCGGGATAGAGAGTCTCGAATCGGTAAAGGACTATCTTTTACCTCGGTTCACAGATGGAAACCCAACTTCCAATACGTGACTTTGTGGTTTTTGATTGTGGATCCTAGTATGGTGACATGATATATGGTACCCATGCCGTATATGATTGATATTTATGATTGAAATTGTTTTGACACTATACACTTATAATAGTATCAAATGATTTGTTTTTAACGTACCAAGCATGTTTGGCTATTATAAGGGAAAACCCTATCCTCCGGCTTGCGTTGCATTGTGTGATGGGACCTGGGTCTTATAATAGCTTCATTTTTCCAAAATAGCATTGCGCTGTTTTGTTATATGCACTGGTATTCTTGGGAGGAAACCCGTTCCGTGTTATACGGCGTGGTCCCTTGATATATCTGATTTAAAGTAAAGTTTTAAATAACTTTTTTAGTTCTCACACCAGTCACATGACTGACTTGGAGTTTATTGTTTTAACCTAAACTCTGGGTGCCCTTATTTTGACACGGGCAGCTAGTAGTTTTGGTTTTGCAGATTTATATTCATAAGATCCTGATTTACAGCTGGAATGATACTCGGAAAGCTCTGTATCCGTGTATTACTTCTAGTTGTGTTTTGTATTATTTTCCGCTGCGATGCATTTAAATGTAATTTAAATCTCTGATATTTTCTGTGTAATATTTATTCATACTCTGTATATTCTTGTATTCTGATGGAATTGTTGTAATATACAATGAAATGTTCTTCTGTTCGCGTTCCAATTTGTCGTGTTCTCAAAACAATCAGGGGTTTCGAATGGTCTTGGTCGGTTTAGCGATCGATTCGGATCGAGCGAAATTCACGGTTGTTAAAGCTGGTATCAGAGCTTTGGTTTACAAAGCTCAAAGAACAAGGCATATTAGATCCATACGAAAGGATTCATCAGAGATTGGATTTGTAATATCCAATGAGAATGACTCGTTAGAGATGGGATCAGCAGTATCCTAGAACAAGTGTAAAGAGTGTTGTTTTGAAAAATAAAATTGAAAACAAGTTTTGTTTTGAAAATTTAATTCAATTATTCGTATTTTAATATTTATTTATATTGATTTGAACTATCGAGTATATAAAGATTTTGCATATACGTCTGATCCACGTGTATACGAAGTCTTAATATACTGGATAGATATAGAATCACACCCTAGTCGCCCGGAGATGATTCTGATGATTACTCGAGTATCATCAAAATTTATATTCGAGTTTCGAAAGTGGGATTTCTATATATTTCCAATTGGTTGGTGTGAGAACCAAAACTAGATAGGGTTATTGTTGTGATTCGGCATCAAAAACAGGATTTTCTGTATATGTACCCAAGTTATGAATTTGAAAAGATAATCAATTAATTGACTGCTGATTGTGTTGTTTGATTAATTAAATGATGAATCTTTAGCCAAATTTAACCAAATAGTGAATTGTATTGAAAATTAGTCGCATTTGCATGCATATACATGTACTTACATTGAACAGGTCATAGCAAGGAGGCTAGAGAAGAGGAATAAAATTGTTTGCCTGACAAATAGGTACATGTTTATTGTATTTCTTTGGGTTTGGATGATTTTATGAGCCGATTGGCTAGCCGCTTGGTTTTTCTTTTGGACTGGTGAGGGCCATGGGAGGCTATTTGAAATATCCCGAAGCTCCCGGTGCAGGGGAGGTTATGGCGAAATTTTTCGAAAATTTAGGGTGTTAGCCAAATTTTTGAAAAAATTTGAAAAGTTCTTAGAAACTGAAAAGTTGAAGAACTTAAGCCATAATGAAAATAATGAAAGTTGAGTTGATTTGTAAAACAACTTTCAGCTTCGTTCCTTTTCGGGGATGAAAAGTTTTAAGTGGGGGAGATTGTAACAACCCGAAAATCCGAGCCAATATAAAAATTTTATTTTGGTAATTTTGATGAATTTTGAATATTTAAAATGATTTATTTTAAATAATAACGATGAGAAAATTATTTTGAATAGAATTCGAACGTATATATTTATATAGATCGTCGTTAGAATATAAATATTTATTTATAATTATAAAAGGAATTGAAAATGGCGCGGTAGTTTGAAATTTCGATTTCAAAGTTCAAATGAATGTACAACATTCAAAATAAACCAGATTTTAGCGAAACCAAAAATATTAGAATCTATTTGAAAATATCTTTCCAACGAATCCGAAAAATTGAAATTTCATAGCGGGGATAAAAAGTTATGTCCAATTGAAAATTCAGAATAGTCGCTATGGAATTCTGGCCCTTAAAAATGGAAATTTTGCAAACGACCTCGGTTTTCGACGAATCCTCTTTTGTTGGATCCGTGATGTCAAGTTACTGCTAGGTTTCAAAATTCGTAATTTTCTGAATCAATATGTGAGCGTGGCAAAGGAAAACGAGTTTGATCAGTTTCAGTTGATTTTAATAGACCTGAAAATGGCCATTTTTCAAACAGTCTAAGAATTTGACGAAATTAGTTTTGTTAGAACCGTATCGTCAATACGAAGCTTGGAACAATTTTTCTAGAATTTTTCGAGTCAGTATGTGGCCTTGGTAAATTAAAATGTAAGTTTAAAAATGAATATAAGGATTTATATTTTAATTTTGATCAAAATTGATTGTAACGGCCGAGTTGGCTTACGATACATATCCCATTGTGTTCGGAATCGGGGTAATTAGTTATGGACGACAGTCGGTAGGCCTCGTTCGGAGGTCGAAATAAAAGGTTACTTTTTTTAGAGAATTAAACATAATAAATAAATAAAATAAACAACTAAGTCAACTCCTCCCCCCTTTACTCTCTCTCTTCCCTTCCACTCCCCCGTTCGATTCAGAATAAATAAAAAGAAAAAAAAACGACGTAGGGGGGGCGCGATTCGCCGCCGCCGCACCTCTGGCGCCACCTCCCCAGGCGGAGCCGCCGATCACCCCCTCCCCATCGCCTCCTGCTCTCCCCTCTCTCGCCCTTCAATTGAAAATCGCCACTCCTGAGACCTAGAGCACTCTGACCCGCCACAGCCTTGGACCCGCGCCCTCCTGCCACTAGCTCCGACGAGGTCCGCCGCCTCAGGCTGGCCTACCTCAGCTTCCTCCTCCGCCTCTCGAGCCAGCACCCCCCCCCAACTCCTCTCCTCCGACCTTCAATCAATAAAAACCGTGAGTTTCTTCATTTTATTTATTTCATTGTTGAGTTTATTTTCAGTTATGTATATAATAACCTAGTACAATAAAAAACTGATTTTCCTTTGAAATAAAAACTGATTTTCTTTTATTTTTAAAACTGAAGATGTACGATTTTTATTATCTAGAGAACGAAGTAAAAATAGTATTTTTATATGTAGGAAAAGTGAATAAAAATATGATTTTTATTTTCGTAAAGACATGATTTTTAAACATAAAAAAGGATGCAATTTTTAGAAAATAAAAAGCTTAGATTTTTACTAGATAAAGAAACGATTTTTATTTATAGTTATAGATAATAAAAATATAATTTTTATATAAGTATGATATTAAAAATATGATTTTTATATACTAGAGAATATAAAAATGTGATTTTATATATGTAGCGAATTAAAAATATGATTTTTATATAATAGGAAATATAAAAATGTGATTTTTATGTATGTAGTGTAACAACCCGAATTTTAATAACATGTTGAAACTAGAAATCAGGGTATAATTAAATTTTAAAATGAGAATCACGGGAAACGGGTTGCGGCATTGCGTTCATCTCGAAATTCTGCTTGGAAACGAGTCCGAGTTTTCAAAAATTGGAGTCCGTATGAGGGAGATATGACCCCTCTAAAAGTTTCACGAATTTTCGGAATCAGAAACAGCTCAGAAATTCGAATTCTAGATCCAGAAGCGGGCTGGGCGAGAAAATTCCCGCCCAGAGCCCAGGTCGACTAGGGGGTCGACCTGACCAGACCAGGTCGACCATAGGGTCGACCTGGGGGTCGACCTGGTCGACCATAGTGTTGACCTAGGGGTCGACTTGCTCCCGAACCCACTTTTTGAACTAGATGCATCCTGATGTATTTGACCTCGTTTTCTTTCCAGATTTGTCTGCCTAATCCTATATAAATAGCCTCCTAGCCTCATTCTCTTTACACCATTCTTCTCTAACCTTATGCTGCTCATACTCTTAATGATCATGGCGTCTTCTTCTTCCTCTAAATTAAATTAATTAAATTAAAACGTGAAGATTTATTTCTTGAAGACTACGGCTAGGAATTGGGGATTTGCTTCTACAATCAAAGCAAGATTCAACGATTCAACTATTCGACGACTAATTTCTAGACTTGACTTCTACATCTTTCTTAGACCACGATCTGTAAGTTCAAGTTACTTTTTGATGAAAGCTGTAAACTTAATATCCATGTTGTAAATTGGAATTGGATCTGTGTATGATAATTGATTCATATCTATTCTTGTTCATCTTGGATCTTGACTTTCGTGAATATTGCTTTGGGCCTATTCATGTTGTAAATCAAACTCTTTCATGTCTATAACTTTAACATGCTTATGACGTTGAAACTATTGTTAATGGCCAAGGACTATGATTGAGAACATAAGACTATGCCTATGACTGAGAACATAAGACTATGCCTATGACTGTGAACATAGGACTATGCCTATGCCTATGGCTGTGAACATAAGACTATGCCTATGCCTATGACGGTGAACATAAGACTATTGCCTATGACTATGACAAGGACAATTGTGGCTAATCATGACTCTTGACTATGAGAATTATTACCTATGATTATGAACATAAGGCTATTATCTATGACCATGACTTTGAAACTATTACTTTTAATTTCCTATGACTATTTGCCTAGAACTATTTTGGATAATTATCCATGACTATTGTGATTGATCGCTTATGGTTCTTGGTTATGAGATTTCTACCTACGACCATGACTATGACTATTGGGGTTAATTGCCTAAGACTATTATAGTTGATTGTTTATGCCCATAGTTGAAACCCATGTTGTACACCGAATTTGCAGTTGTTGGATCGTATACATAGGGTGTGACTTGCTTAGTTTATTCGCTATTATGTACACCAAAACCATTGGTTCCATTATCCTTGTATTTGGCTTGCTTTTGCATGCCTATTCTTTTATGTCAGCGTTTACCATGACTATCGCCTTATCTTGCTAGATTTGAATTCCTATATGTCAGTGATGTTGTAACCAATTATCTCAAGTTATGTCATGCTAGTCTTGTAACCCTTTTATCGATTTATGCTCGTCCCTTTTGCCTATCATAGTTTTGATGTTATTCCCTTTATTTTGAGATTTGGATTTATTTGTAGTATGGATCGATTCACGTTTACGTGCGATGGGAATACGATTTGGGTAGATTAGGCAAAACATGAATCGGTTATGAACATGAATTATGAACTTGATAAAAGGCAAAACTTGAAACATGAACATTGTTATAACTTGAATCTGGATGTGGGCATGAAACTTGCCTTGAAAACTTGACATGAACTTGACATGAAACTTGAACATGGACATGACACTAGAATGAACTTGAAAATGGCCAACTCGAGGTTGGGTTGAGTCTGCAATGTAAATCTGCCCGGAACCGCCCGACAAATCCAGTAACTGCAAACAATAGGATCCAATGTGAGTAGTTGGTCATATCGCGCTTGAAACCCGAGGTTAGACTGAGTTGTGGTGTAAATCTGCCCGGAACCGCCCGGCATATCCAGTGACCACAACAACAGGTCTAATGTCAGAGGTTGGGGTGCATTAATTTATTTAATGCCACATGATAGGGTTAAGTGATGAACCGCTTGAACAAACTTAACCAACTTGACATGCTAGACTGATAGGGTCAAGTCATGAACCGCTTGAATATACTTAACCAATTTGACATGATGATTTGATAGGGTTAAGTCATGAACTGCTTGAATATACTTAACCAATTTGACACGATGATTTGATAGGGTTAAGTCATGAACCGATTGAATATACTTAACCAATTTGACATGATGATTTGATAGGGTTAAGTCATGAACCGCTCGAATATACTTAACCAATTTGACACGATGATTTGAAAGGGTTAAGTCATGAACCGCTTGAACATACTTAACCAACTTGACACATGATTCGTAGGGCTAAGTCATGAACTTGAACGACAACACTTAGCCAATTTGACATGACACATAGACGGGTTAAGTCTCGAATTTAAATGACAACACTTAACCTACTGGATGGAAACCCTGGTTACGAGGTCCTTTTCAGCAGTAACCCACTAGATGTATCATGGTACCCTAGAACTAGGCAGGGTGGGGCACGATTACTGGGCTGATTGTAAGCGACCAGAACGACGGCTGAGTTGGTGCGCCATTGTAGGTTCAGGTGGACTATGGTCGTGCACGTAGTCCGGAGTTGAAAAAGCAGGCATTGGGCACCGGTTGGTTTACACTGTGCGTGCTTGATTCGTGTCGGTGGTTAGCACCCTAGGGCTTGATACACCCTATGGTGGACCTGGCACAGGTAACTACATTCGTGATAGGGCCATATGACACAGACACATGACGAGCTAGAACTTGTAGGGAGCTGATCGATTAATAGATCGTTTCATGGGACCAAGTAATGGGTTATTTCATAATATTGGGCAAGGGATCATTTCATAATTAATACATGACACGGGTTGTGTTACTAGTACAGGTGGTAAAGGCCTATTTCTGTTTCTGTTTCTGTTAGGGAGGTAAAATCCCATTACTATTTCTGTATAGATCACCCTGTTTCTGTTTCCGTTTCTGTTTGGACATTAGGATAACACCTAATTCTTTTATACTAGTACTAGTGCAGAGAATGTTGAACATGCGATGCTATACGTATTTTATCTTATTACCGTAGTTTATCTTGTTATCTTAGTTTAACTTGCCTATCTTGTCATCATCCTTATGTTTACTTTCAGTTTATACATGTCATGTTACCTTTACTTGTTTCTATGTTGAAAGTCACTAGGACTTACCAGTCTGTATGACTGACCCGTTTTGTTTCGCCTCTTTTTCTTCCGTTCCACCCTCCCCAGGTTCTCAGGGAGGAAACATTACGACTTAGTTTGGACTTCTTTCTGCTTCAAGATCATCATATATGGCTTGGACCTTTCTTGGCTATGGCTGCTTTACTGTTTTACTTGGGGAATGATTTATGACCATGGTTTTATGCTTCTTTACTATTGCAAGACAGATTTCGATGTAATGGATTTAATGGCATTTTGATGTAAAAGGCTTTAGACCTTACTAGATTTTAAAGAAATGAAATTTGGTTTTTCTTCCGCTGTTTTATATGTTCTGTCTTGTAATATTTCTGTGTATGTTTACCTAGATAATGCTCCACCAAAGCTAGTGCATTCCCTTTGTGAGTGACCCTAGCGGAGGTGGGCTGTTACATTTGATATCAGAGCAGAAGGTTACCAGACTGGGCAAAAGCTTTTAAAAACCTTCTGAAATTATTTTCAAAATGTTTACAAAGAAGCATTTTCTAAGAAAAGTTTTGTTTTACGAAGGGCATATTCCCCAAAGCCATATGCACTATCTTTTGATCCTCTCCTTGAGTTTCTTCTCTCTTTCTTTTTCACCATAGTTTTGTAGGTGTACGACACATGTAGGAGGGCATAGAAGTGCCCAACTTCCATCTGTAGCCGCAGTAGTTCCATCAGCGTCTAATCTTATTTCAAGCTTTGTAGAGTTGTCGTGCGATGGAGGTAGCTTTCGATAGACTTGTCAACAAACTATACAAGGATAGCAAGAACGAGAATAAATAACACAAGCCTAAGGATGCGAAACTTGTTGATATTGTAACACCCCACATCTGTTAAGGTCACTCACAAAGGGAATGCCTTAACTTCGGTGGAGTATTATGAGTACTGGAACAGAAATATTACAAGACAGACATATATAAAACAGCGGAAAATAAAGTGGAAGTACGTCAAACCATTTATTAAATATAAATGTTTACAAGAAAAGCCCATCAACTTCCAATACCCAATTTCATAGTTAAAATATCTGTCTTGCTCAAAAACAAAGAAGCATAAAAACAAACTGCAGTATTCCCCAATAAAGCAAAGCAAGCCATCGCCAAGAGAAATCCAAGCCATACATGAAAGAGCCTTGGAGCTTGGTAAGATCCGAACTAAGCTGTATTCCCACCCTGTGAACCTGGGGGGGGGGGGGAACGGAAGAAAAAGAGGCGAAACAAAACGGGCCAGTCATAAAGACTGAGTAAGTCCTAGTGACTTTCAGCATAAAAATAGGTAAAGATAACATGGCATGAATAAACTGAAAGTAAACATAAGCATGATGACAAGGTAGGCAAGATAAACTAAGATAACAAGATAAACTTCGGGCAGGATGAAACAAGTATAATGTCCCATAATTCCTATCAATCATCCCACAGCATGGTTTCTATCAAAAATAACATCGCAAGGTTTCTAAGCTTTACCATTAAAACGATATCTATTTGCTCTGCACCACCTAACTAGCATCCTCGTAAGTGTCTTACATTGAATGATCTGTATTCCTACTAGTGTCCCAACTAGTGTCCTGTGTAACAAGGATCCGTACCCCCTACTAGTGTCCCAACTAGTAGCCCGTGTTATATAATAATTACAACGTGATCCCAATCCCCGCGATTATGGTAGCCTTCAGGTGTACATCGATTATGAGGATTCCACCTCGATCACCCCAATGGCCATGTATATATTCGATGCACCCTTACTACCTTATCGATCGGCTCCCTACTTGACCTAGTTCTCGTTTGTGTCATGCGGCCCCTTACTTGTAGATACCTGTGCTGGTCCCATCATGGGGTGTATCAAGTCCCATGGTGGCAACCATGACACAATCAAGATGCACAGCTTTATACCTACTGATGCCCAGTGGCTAAATTTTCTACGCCGAAGTGTGTGCACGCCCGCACTCCGTTAGAACCTGCACTGCTGCACCAACCGCCGCTAATTTGACCTCTTATAATCAGCCCAGTAATCGTGCCCCACCCTGCCTAGCTCAGGGTTCCGTTGATACCTTATGTGGGTTACTGCTGAAATGGGTCCCCGTTACTAGGTTTTTCTAATGGTTAAGTCTGTGGGCCTCTACTCTCTGATATTACCCACCAACACTGATGTGTACTTAACCCCGCTACTGATTCAAGCATGTGTATTTAATGGTTAAATGTATGTGGGCCTATATTTAATAATATTACCCACCAACCCGATATGTACTTAACCCTTCTACTCGTTATGTTACCATGGTTAAGTGTTTACCTTAGTTAACTTAACCTTTCTCGCTTATTATGTTTGATTGGTTAAGTGTGGTTTATTAACTTAACCCCGTTCGTCTATCTAGTTACATTGGTTAAGAATTTTCTTGTTAACTTAACCCCATGTGTTACTTAACCCTACTACGCATCACATTAGATTGGTTAAGTGCATGTTAACTTAACCCCATCCACTAGTCATATTATAATGGTTAAGTGTTATCAACTTGTTCAAGTTAACTTAACCCACCCGCTTGTCCTGTTATGTTGGTTGAGTGTTACTACTTAACCGAAACCACTTGTCTAATTAACCCATTGTACTAGTTAAGTGTTCTCATTAACTTAACCTCACTCTCTAGTCCAGTTTAATCATGTTATAATGGTTAAACATTTGCTTAACCTTACCCACTCCCGTAGTCAACTTATTAAATTGGTTAAGTATCCAGATTAACCTAATCATATTACTTAACCCACCCATTTATATCATATTGGTTAAGTGTTCTTATTTACTTAACCCTACCCACTGGTCTAATTACCATGTTACGTTGGTTAAGTATTACTATTCGTATTTCCACATGTCACTGACTTAACCCCCATGTCCCACCACATGTTTATCTGGTTAAGTATTTCTTAATTCATTAAGGCCGTAACCTTATAAAGACCTCTCACATTAGACTGACATTTATGGCAGCTGGATTTGTCGGGCGGGTCCGGGCAGTCTTACACCATAAAAGAGTCTAACCTCGTGTCTTTACAACTGTTACGCTTTTAATTTGGGCCTAGGACCTCTCACATTAGGCTGACATTTGTGACTACTGGATTCGCCGGGCGGTTCCGGGCAGGTTTACGTCACAAACGAGTCCAACCTCGTGTCCTAAGCATTGATTATCACTTATAATCTTTTACCCTAATTTGAATTTATTTCCCCTATTCAAATTATCAATTAATTCCTAATTTAATGATGTCCATAATTGACTCAATTATGTCCATCAATTAATGGTATGCAAAAATCATACCAATTTTACCACAATTTATCTTAGGCCATTAAAGGCAACTTATGTCAATTTATATTTATCCCTCTTTTAAGGCTATTACATATCAACTAATATATGTACCCAATTCTAGTCAGTTTACATATATACCAAGTTTCATGCTTTTTTTTTTCATATGTCAGGATCTAGCCAAAATTACATGTATCAAGTTCCATACCCAATAAACCCAAATCCGATGATTCATGATGTAGTTATCCCAAACTATAATCTTTTTATTTCAATACATGCCAGTTGATGATAGGCATAAAGATTAGAACTTGATGATAACATCATTACGAACCAAGAAAACTGCTGAATAAATCACAAATTTATCATGAGAATAAAGGTAGACAAGTCTCAAAACTAGAGATTCAAAAAGCAACAGGAATAGATCTGAATCGATAAACATACTTAGATTCAATTCCATTTCATTTCATGCCCATATTAAAATTAAATATTTAGATCTGAAAATAACTAGCACTTACAGAGAACGGCTAATGAATTAAGAAGTGAATTTGTCTTAGGAAGTTGCAGTGTCATTGATCTATCCCCTTGAATTTGTTGTAGAAGCATTGATCTTTGATTTGATTTGAGTTTGAACGCTTAAGCTTTAATTTGGAGACGGCGGCCATGGCTCAAGAGAGATTCCAGCAGCATTTAGGTGTAAGAATGATTTGTTATGAATTAGGTTAGGTCTAGGTGTTATTTTATAGGTGTAGCAATTCATTTCAGCCATCGGATTAACCCTAAAACCCATCCGGACCATCAAAACTCGTCCCGGGCCTCAAAAATGGGTTCTGGGCCACCCCAGGCCGACCAGGTCAACCTCTATAGGGGGGAGTCGACACTACAGTCGACACAGGGGGGGGGGGCAGGTCGACTTGGGTGTCGACACTACAGTCGACACGGGTAGTCTGCCAGAAAGTCTGCTGAAATCTTGTTTTGGCCATATCTTGGTCATACGGACTCCGATTTTCGAAAACTCGGACTCTATTTCGCGTATTTTTCCGAGAGGAACGTAATGGTGATGTCCATTTTCCCTAATTCCTGATTCTTGAATTAGTTATCCTTATTTTTCTATCTTTTCTGTTACATACGCCGTTATCGAACTAATTTTTCTTCTCTTCCATGTATTAATTAATTCTCCTTATGCATCACCATTATTTACCTATCATAAGCATATATTCATATATTTTATTTCATTTTTAATTATATTAAAAAAATATGGGTTGTTACATTCTCCCCTCCTTAAAGGATTTCGTCCCCGAAATCTTCAAGTTAAGAAGAATGTGTCCTACCATCCATCATCCATCTACTCAATCATCAATCACAGGCATTCATTGTCCTTAAGAGATTTCTAATGCTGTATGAACATATGCAAGAAGTGTGTGTATATGTTCCTTGTCTAATGCAAATGATCAGGCCTAATTGATCTTCTAAATGCAAAATATGTTTAGTGCCATGAGTCCAACATGTATGCAAATAGTCCTAGTCACATAAACACTATATGTGTGCACAAACATCCATCCATATGCAACATTCACATGATAACACATTCAATTTCAGCCATAAACAAGTATAGACACTCATGCATATGCAATATGAAAGGTGACTGAGCCGATCTAGTGCGTAATGTGTGTAAATGCATCCACGAGCAACCACTTGCAACCATCAATCATAACATGTCTCAAACACATGTTTACACCCAATTGTTCCTATCTAAAGGTATAGTCGAATGATAGAAGCAAGTAAAAACTTTGTGCCCATTAGGCAATGTCAAAACTGGAAATCTATGCCACATATATATTGATTAGGAGAAGAACTCTCTAAGCATCAGCCCCGAAGACCGAAATCAACATCAGACTGACACCCAAAGAATTACTCAACCCAACCACTATATATGATTCTAGGAAACTAAGCATGATGGACTCCTTTTAGGTCACAAGGAAATCCCTTCCTAAGACCAACCCGTATCCTATAACACCCAAAAAAAGTTTAGTCAACCCAACGAACACCATCAAGCCCCAACATGTGTTACTAATAGATGAGTCATACTCCCTATGGGGTTTGCAACAGAAATTGGATTGAGAATAGGACCGAGAGGATATACACGAAAGATAGCATGCAAGTAAGCTCTATAGGAAAAAGGAATCAAGGATATACCCTTAAAAAGAGATATGATGCACGAATATAGTCTTCAATCTTCTAAGCCACATTCCCTTGAGCTTAACTCCGTTGTGCTTTGACCATCTTTAACTTCACAATTTCGTAGCTTCTTAATTCTTGTTTCCAAAATATGATTTGGAACCCATTTCACTATTGCCTCTCGTTCCACTTTCACTTATTCTCCTTTTTGTATACTCGGCTTACACATAACAGCGTACTCATGGTTTCACACAAGCTCTCCAAAATTTACTAGAAAGTATTCCACATAGATGAATTATCTCTCGAAAATAAACAAATGTTGCCCAATGTACTTACTTAGGTGACTCTCTATAACTCATGCATAAGCGAAATGACCCATCCGCCTTAGTGGCGAAAACTACTCGAGCGGGTCAACTAATGTATCAAGAGATTCTAGGTAACTAATCATAATAGAACCCTAAATGTAACAACCCGAAATTCTGAACCAGTTTAAAATTTTTATTTTGGCAATTTTAATGAATTTTGAGTATTTAAAATAGATTATTTTAAATAATATCGACGAAAAATTTATTTTGAATATAATTCGAACGTATATATTTATATACGTCGTCGTTAGAATATAATAATTATATATAATTATTAATAGAATTGAAAATGGCGTGGTTGTTCGATAATTCGATTTCAAACTTCAATTGAATGTACCGGGTGCAAAACAATCCGGATTTTAGTGAAACCAAAAACATTAGGATCCATTTGTGAATATCTTTCCAACGAATCCGAAAAATCGAAATTTCATAGCGGGAATCAAAAGATATGTCCAGTTGAAAATTCTGAATAGTCGCTATGGAATTCAGGCCCTTAAAAATTGACATTTTGCAAACGACCTCGGATTTCGACGAAACCGCTTTCGTTGGGTCCGTGATGTCAAATTATTGTTAGATTCCAAATTTCATAATTTTTCGAATCAATATGTGAGCGTGGCAAAGGAAAACGCGTTTGACCAGTTTTAGTTGATTTTAATCGACTGGAAAATGGCCATTTTTCCAACGGCCTCAGAATTCCACGAAACTAGTTTTGTTAGGATTATATCGTCAATACGAAGCTAGAAATTATTTTTCTGCAATTTATAGAGTTAGTATGTGACCCCAGTAAATTGAAATGCGCGTTCAAATTCAATATGTAGAGTTATACGTTGATTTTGACGAAAACTGATCGAAACGATCAAATCAGCTTGCGATACATATCCCATCGTGTTCGGAATGGGGGTAATTAGCTATGGACGACAGGCGGTGGGCCTCGTCGAGGTCGTATGTAAAAGTCAACTTTTTCGTAAATTAAATAAAAAAAACCTTTCTCTCCTTTCCTTATACCCTGGCCCCCCGTTGAAATTCATTTTCAACAGAAGAAAAAAAAAGATGGTCGAAGCGGAGAGGAGCGTCGCCCCCCTCCGATCGATGCCGCACCGCGCGCCCCCCTCGTCAACCTCCGCCTCCCACGAGCCTCGCCCCCCCTCGATTTCCGTCCAGACCCTATAACTCCCCACCCTCCCGCTGCGCCCTAGCCTGGAAACCCCCCCCCCCCCCCCCCAACCTCGCCGACCCTCTCAGCCCCCCCACCACCTGCGACGACGGTAAACACCCCTCCCCTTTCCCGATTAAAAGCTGTAAGTATTTATATATATATTATTTTGTTTTAACAGTCTGATTTATTTTATATAAATTAAATTGTTTTACAAATCTGATTTTTCATTTATAGGATATAGAGGTAAAAAGATATTATTTTTTTAAAATAAAAAGAATGATTTTAGTTCATAAAAATATGATTTTTATATTTTCAAAGTATTAAAAATATGATCTTTACTATGTAGAAGATGTAAAAATATAATTTTTACATGATAGGCGTATTAGAAATGAAATCTTTATATGTGTAGCAAAAATAAAAATGTGATTTTTATAATGTTAAGTTTAAAAAGGCGAGATCTTTATATGTAAAAAGGCGAAATCTTTATATGAAAAATAGCGTGATAAAAATATAATTTTTATCTATATAGTAGCATTAAAAATTCAATTCTTATATATTGAATAGCATAGTAAAAATTCGATTTTTATATATTGAATAGCGAAGTAAAAATTCGATTTTTATATATTGAATAGCATAGTAAAAATTCGATTTTTATATATTGAATAGCATAGTAAAAATTCGATTTTTATATATTGAATAGCATAGTAAAAATTCGATTTTTATATATTGAATAGCATAGTAAAAATTTGATTTTTATATATTGAATAGCGAAGTAAAAATTCGATTTTTATATATTGAATAGCGAAGTAAAAATTCGATTTTTACATATGTAGAGAATACGGGCAACGAAGGTGATAAAAAGGCGAGAACGATGAAGATTTCTATCAATGAAGAGTCGTGGTATTGGATAGCTATTGGTGAGAACTTCTCACTCTTCAATTTCTTTTTCCAGTTATATATATATATACTAGGATGTAAACGGTGTTTAGTAGCACCCGACACCCGTCATCCACAGAACATGGATGGCTTGTTTGTTTAATTGTTTGGTTGTGTAGTTGGTTAGATTATTTGGTCTGAATTGAATTGTTTGGTGAAATGGAATGGATTTGATTGATGTGTGAATGGCGTGGGCCTTCACTAAACCGGGGATAAGGCTAGGCCTCGTCCCGTTTCTAGTATCGTGCCGTTATGCCGCCGAAATTTTCTAAAATAAGTTAGAAAAATAAAAATATCATTTTTATTTTGTAAATGAACTGAATAAAAATTCATGTGTTAAAATAAAATATTTATCGTTAAAAATATAATTTTTAACGTGAATGTGAATAAATAAATATTCATTTACAAACCGGACGGTTTGTTTATGTATACCTATTTGAAGGACATTGATTGGGACGATAAATTTTACACATCGCCCAACTGCACAAATAAAATCTGTGTTTGTTGATTTGAAACCCCACACGGGTATTGGGATAATAGATGATATACACTAATCTCAATAATTAGTTGTATGTCGATCGATGGATCGACAGGCTGTTATAAGCGTTAGATATCTATATTTGATGCTTATACAGTGTAGTGCACTTTGGATGATGGTTGATTATTTATCGTTGCTATTATATGCATGTGTTGTATGGAATCCATATAATTAACTTTATATGGTAATTGATTGGGCCTCATTCCAATTTAGAAAATAAAGAACATTATAAGGTAAAGGTTCATGTGTTGACTGTACTCATCCGTTGAGATTAGTCATGTGTTGAACGAAATATTTTAATAATAAAATATACATCTTTATCATATTTAAAATTAGAACTACTTCACGGTGGAGTCTAATTGAAAATCAAACGATAGATACCCAAATTTTATAAAATATTTTAAATAACAAAAATAGTCACACGTGGACAATACTCATTCGTTGAGATTTGTCGTGTGTTGAGAAAAAAGATAAATATTCATTTGTTGAATAGAATAACGGAATTATTGAAATATATAAAGCCGTATTAATTAGAGATGCGCTATTTTGACGCGAATCGATATTTATATCGATTATATTCGTTTTTATAAATTGAATTCGAATTGAATAGAAAACGAATTTGATTTCAATAGAAAATATATAACGAATTTGATTTGATTTGAATAGAAAACGAATTGAATTTGATTTAATTAGAAAACAAATTGAATTAAATATATAACGAATTTGATTCGAATCGAATATATAACGAATTTGATTCGAATTGAATAGAAAACGAATTTGATTTCAATGAAAATATATATTGAATTTGATTTGAATTAAATATATAACAAATTTGATTCGAATTGAATAGAAAACGAATTTGATTTCAATGGAAAATATATAACGAATTTGACTTGATTTGAATAGAAAACGAATTGAATTTGATTTAATTAGAAAATGAATTGAATTAGATTTAATTAGAAAACGAATTGAATTTGATTTGAATTAAATATATAACGAATTTGATTTGAATTGAATAGAAAACGAATTTGATTTGAATTAAAAAGAAAACGAATTTGAATCAAATTGAATTGAAAAGAAAATGAATTCGAATCGAATTAAAATCGATTTGAATTGAAATCAAATAGAAATGAAAGTAAAAAGGATTTATAATAGAAAATTCAATTTTGATTTGAATTTGAGATAAAGGTTGAAATTGTTTTTGAAACAAATTCAAAACTATTTATAAAATTCGTTTTAAATAGAAATCGACGAAATTTATATTATATATATTATATATATAATATAATGGCCTGAATAGAACACGCCGCGCCGCGGCAGTTCGTGAATTTCGACCATTTATTTCAAACGGACATTACGGGAGATCCGACTGTCGGATTCTCCTAAAACCGGAACCGTTGGGTTCGTATCGAAAAGAGCTTTCTAAATAATATTAGAAATTTGAAATCTAACGGTTGGATTTGGAGTTATGTCCAAATCAAATTCGAAAAAGGTCGCTGTAAGTGCAGTTCGATGGCCGTTGATGGAAATCGACTGTACGGGCCTTGATAAAATTATTAAAAATAGTAATAATTTATGTAAAATCATAAGAAATGATTTGAGAAAAATTGGGATGAAAAACTCCATGTTTGAAAAGATAAAAATATATTTTTATCGAAATGAACTAGTTTAGAACTAAAATAACAACCCATTTATTTTTAAATAAATAAATCGGATTTGAAATGGGTTTTAAATAGAATTGATTTGTGGGTTTATCGTGAACAGTGTTTTAAATAACACTTGTTCTTTAACCCGATAATAATTAGAATGTGATTTGGGTTTGTCGTGAACTGTGTTTTAAATGACACTAGTTCTTTAACCCAGTAAAAGGAGTTTTATTGAATCTGCAATTAGATTGAAATGTGAATTGATAATTCAAATTATCAAATTTAGAAAGTAAGCGAGAATGGAGTACCACCAGTTTTGCTCCAAAGCGATAGTTAAATCTTTTTTTAGATTTGAACGTGAAATGGTAATTAATTTTACCGACAACACTGTGGTGTTAAATATGGAGTATTACCAGTTTTGCTTCATGGGATGAATAGGTTGGGATTGGGAAATAAAATAAATAGTTACTTCGGTGTGGTTCGCTAATCTCGACTAGTTTGAAAAACCATAATTTGGTTTGAAATGACATCCAAAGGAAGATTAAAGGATAAATTTTAAAGAATTTATCTTGGATAAAATTAATGGGAACCTTTCCCTAAGAATATTCTGAATGGGAATGAGGCGTATGTTGTGTTTGTGTAACATTTGTTTTTAATATACGCGGGTTGTTCGGAAAGGCCGGGTTTATACCCATTCTGAATAACCGATTCGACGATATGTCGAAGATGAAGACGGTGGTCGAAGACCGGAAGTCTTCACATCGTTTGGATAATTACTGACGATCCTGATTGGGCTGTACACCCAAGAGGATGGAAATAGTTGGTGGTCGTCCAGACGTACTTGGAGATCGATAGATATGCGAGGAAAGTGCCTCCGGTTTCGTTCAGACCCAGAACGAACTTGTAAATGGATTGTGTGTCTGACATTGGATTTTATTCTGTGTTGATTGATTTCTGTTAAATATATATCTGTCTGGCGGCAGAGAATTTATTCTCTTGCTTAACGCCCTTCTCTGAGACATACGAGCTTAGAGGTTATATATCGATAGATATCAATCGCATGGCATGAATTGCTTGTGTGGCACGCTGAGTTGCATGGATCAAGGCTTCTGTTGAAAAGCAAAGTCTTGTGGTTGATGATCAAAGCACGGCCTACGTGGCAGCTTTGTGTATAACGTGAATTCGCGAGCCTCACACCTCGGTATGAGTCAAAAACGGGATACGGACTGCAGGGAGAGCACGACGTTTCTGTCTAGCTTTGGTGGTGTCAGTGACTTACCAGCCCTGACATTTATATACTTTTCACCTATGTGGTTGTTGGATGAGGCGCCTCGATTTTAGTTCTGTAAGGACCGGGAAACGTGTGTTCAGGAATTGCCAATCCTCTAACGTAAGTGAGGACCGGCCCTAAAGATCTAGGATTGCCCAGAGTGTGTAGTCCTGAGACATTTGCTAGAGTGTCTCGAACGCGGAGAGGAGCTTGCCCCTTGCCTCGACTCATGACGAAAATCCAATTTCCAATACGTGTATTGCGGTTTTAATTATAGAACTAGTATGGCGACATGATATATGGTACCCATGCCGTCTATAATTTATATTTATGATTGAAATGTTTTGACACTATACACTTATTATAGTATCAAATGATTTGTTTTAAACGTACCAAGCATGTTTGGCTATTATAAGGGAAAACCCTATCCTCCGGCTTGCGTTGCATTGTGTGATGGGACCTGGGTCTTATAATAGCTTCATTTTTCGAAAAAGCATTGCGTTGTTTATTCTATGCACTGGTATTCTTGGGAGGAAACCCGTTCCGTGTTATACGGCGTGGTCCCTTGAATTACTCTCTTTTAAAGTCAAGTCTTAAATAACTGTTTTAGTTCTCACACCAGTCACATGACTGACCTGGAGTTTATTGTTTTAACCTAAACTCTGGGTGCCCTTATTTTCGACACGGGCATCTAGTAGTTTTGGTTTTGCAGATTTTTATTCGCAGGATTCTGGTTTGCAGCTGGAATGATATCCGGAAAGCTCTGTATCCGTATATCACCTTCAGTTGTGCTTTGTATTATTTTCCGCTGCTATGTAATTTATTGTAATCTCTGATATTTATCGAATGTAATTTATTCAATTATACTCTGTATATTCGTGTATCTGATGGAATTGTTGTAATATACAATGAAATGTTCTTCCGTCTGCATTCATTTGTGTGTTGTTCTCAAAGTATCCGCTCTTTCCTTCACGGGGAAGTAACGGGTCCTTACAGTGGTATCAGAGCTTTGGTTTACAGAGCTCGAGAACAAGACACATTAGAACCATACGAAAGAATTCATCAGATATTGGATTAGTAATATCCAATTAGAATGACTCGTTAGAGATAGGATCAGTAGTATCCTAGAACGAGTGTGAAGAGTATATTTTTTAAATGAAAACAATTTTGTTTTGAAAATTTAAATCAATTCTATGTATTTGAATATTTATTTATTTTGAATTTGGACAATCCGATATATAAAGATTTTGCATATACGCGTCATGAACGTATATTCGAAGTTTTAATATATTGGATAGATATAGAATCACATTCTAGTCGCCCGGACATGATTCTGATGATGGCGCGCCATCACCAGTATTTATTTTCGTGTTTCGAAGGTGTGATATCTATATATTTCCATTAGACTGGTGTGAGAACCAAAACTTATATAGATAGATTTATTGTTGTGATTGGCATCAAAAACATGTTTTTTGTATATATCAAAATTATGAATTTGAAACTCTAATCCACTAATTGATTGATGTTTGTGTTGTTTGTTTAGTTGTTTGATAATTTTGAACACTTATGCCCAATTGAATCAAATATTGAACTGTATTGAAAATTGGTTGCATTTGCTTGCATATACATATACTTACATTGAACAGGTCATAGCAAGGAGGCTAGAGCCGAAGAATAAAATTTGTTTGCCCGACAAATAGGTACATGTTTACTATAATTTACTGTTTTGTTTGGGTGATGATGATTTTATGAGCCCATTGGCTAGCCGCTTGGCTTTTTCTTTTTCTTTTTGAGATCAGAAGGCCTATATGGCAATTTCGGGATTTTCCCGTGGCTCCCGGTGCATGGGAGGTTATGGCGAAATTTTTCGAAAATTTAGGGTGTTAGCCAAATTTTTGAAGAATTTGAAAATTCTCAAAAACTGAAAAGTTGGAGAATGGAAGCCAGATCGAATGTAAAGTTGATTAATCAAACCACTTTCGACTTTGTTCCTTTTCGGGGACGAAAAGTTTTAAGTGGGGGAGATTGTAACAACCCGAAATTCTTAACCAGTTTAAAATTTTTATTTTGGCAATTTTAATGAATTTTGAGTATTTAAAATAGATTATTTTAAATAATATCGACGAAAAATTTATTTTGAATATAATTCGAACGTATATATTTATATACGTCGTCGTTAGAATATAATAACTATATATAATTATTAATAGAATTGAAAATGGCGCGGTAGTTCGATAATTCGATTTCAAACTTCAATTGAATGTACCGGGTGCAAAACAATCCGGATTTTAGTGAAACCAAAAACATTAGGATCCATTTGTGAATATCTTTCCAACGAATCCGAAAAATCGAAATTTCATAGTGGAAATCAAAAGATATGTCCAGTTGAAAATTCTGAATAGTCGCTATGGAATTCAGGCCCTTAAAAATTGACATTTTGCAAACGACCTCGGATTTCGACGAAACCGCTTTCGTTGGGTCCGTGATGTCAAATTATTGTTAGATTCCAAATTTCATAAATTTTCGAATCAATATGTGAGCGTGGCAAAGGAAAACGCGTTTGACCAGTTTTAGTTGATTTTAATCGACTGGAAAATGGCCATTTTTCCAACGGCCTCAGAATTCGACAAAACTAGTTTTGTTAGGACCGTATCGTCAATACGAAGCTAGAAAATATTTTTCTGCAATTTATAGAGTTAGTATGTGACCCCAGTAAAATGAAATGCGCGTTCAAATTCAATATATAGAGTTATACGTTGATTTTGACGAAAACTGATCGAAACGATCAAATCAGCTTGCGATACATATCCCATTGTGTTCGGAATGGGGGTAATTAGCTATGGACGACAGGCGGTGGGCCTCGTTTAGAGGTCGTATGTAAAAGTCAACTTTTTCATAAATTAAATAATAAAATAAAAAAAACCTTTCTCTCCTTTCCTTATACCCTGGCCCCCCCGTTGAAATTCATTTTCAACAGAAGAAAAAAAAAGGATGATCGAAGCGGAGAGGAGCGCCGCCCCCCTCCGATCGATGCCGCACCGCGCCCCCTCCCTCGTCAACCTCCGCCTCCCACGAGCCTCGCCCCCTCCCTCGATTTCCATCCAGACCCTATACCCCCCCCACCTCGCGATACCCTATTACCCCGCCCCCCCCGCTGCGCCCTAGCCTGGAAACCCCCCCAACCTCGCCGACCCTCTCAGCCCCCCCACCACCTGCGACGACGGTGAACACCCCTCCCCTTTCCCGATTAAAAGCTGTAAGTATTTATATATATATATATATATATAATTTTGTTTTAACAGTCTGATTTATTTTATATAAATTAAATTGTTTTACAAATCTGATTTTTCTTTTATAGGATATAGAGGTAAAAAGATATTATTTTTTTTAAATAAAAAGAATGATTTTAGTTCATAAAAATATGATTTTTATATTTTTAAAGTATTAAAAATATGATCTTTACTATGTAGAAGATGTAAAAATATAATTTTTACATGATAGGCGTATTAGAAATGAAATCTTTATATGTGTAGCAAAAATAAAAATGTGATTTTTATAATGTTAAGTTTAAAAAGGCGAGATCTTTATATGTAAAAAGGAGAAATCTTTATATGAAAAATAGCGTGATAAAAATATAATTTTTATCTATATAGTAGCATTAAAAATTCAATTCTTATATATTGAATAGCATAGTAAAAATTCGATTTTTATATATTGAATAGCGAAGTAAAAATTCGATTTTTATATATTTAATAGCATAGTAAAAATTCGATTTTTATATATTGAATAGCATAGTAAAAATTCGATTTTTATATATTGAATAGCATAGTAAAAATTCGATTTTTATATATTGAATAGCATAGTAAAAATTCAATTTTTATATATTGAATAGAGAAGTAAAAATTCGATTTTTATATATTGAATAGCGAAGTAAAAATTCGATTTTTACATATGTAGAGAATACGGGCAACGAAGGTGATAAAAAGGCGAGAACGATGAAGATTTCTATCAATGAAGAGTCGTGGTATTGGATAGCTATTGGTGAGAACTTCTCACTCTTCAATTTCTTTTTCCAGTTATATATATATACTAGGATGTAGACGGTGTTTAGTAGCACCCGACACCCGTCATCCACAGACCATGGATGGCTTGTTTGTTTAATTGTTTGGTTGTGTAGTTGGTTAGATTATTTGGTCTGAATTGAATTGTTTGGTGAAATGGAATGGATTTGATTGATGTGTGAATGGCGTGGGCCTTCACTAGACCGGGGATAAGGCTAGGCCTCGTCCCGTTTCTAGTATCGTGTCGTTATGCCGCCGAAATTTTCTAAAATAAGTTAGAGAAATAAAAATATCATTTTTATTTTGTAAATGAACTGAATAAAAATTCATGTGTTAAAATAAAATATTTATCGTTAAAAATATAATTTTTAACGTGAATGTGAATAAATAAATATTCATTTACAAACCGGACGGTTTGTTTATGTACACCTATTTGAAGGACATTGATTGGGACGATAAATTTTACACATCGCCTAACTGCACAAATAAAATCTGTGTTTGTTGATTTGAAACCCCACACGAGTATTGGGATAATAGATGATATACACTAATCCCAATAATTAGTTGTATGTCGATCGATGGATCGACAGGCTGTTATAAGCGTTAGATATCTATATTTGATGCTTATACAGTGTAGTGCACTTTGGATGATGGTTGATTATTTATCGTTGCTATTGTATGCATGTGTTGTATGGAATCCATATAATTAACTTTATTTGGTAATTGATTGGGTTTCATTCCAATTTAGAAAATAAAGAACATTATAAAGTAAAGGTTCATGTGTTGACTGTACTCATCCGTTGAGATTAGTCATGTGTTGAACGAAATATTTTAATAATAAAACATACATCTTTATCATATTTAAAATTAGAACTACTTCACGGTGGAGTCTAATTGAAAATCAAACGATAGATACCCAAATTTTATAAAATATTTTAAATAACAAAAATAGTCACACGTGGACAATACTCATTCGTTGAGATTAGTCGTGTGTTGAGAAAAAAGATAAATATTCATTTGTTGAATAGAATAACGGAATTATTGAAATATATAAAGCCGTATTAATTAGAGATGCGCTATTTTGACGTGAATCGATATTTATATCGATTATATTCGTTTTTATAAATTGAATTTGAATTGAATAGAAAACGAATTTGATTTCAATAGAAAATATATAACGAATTTGATTTGATTTGAATAGAAAACGAATTGAATTTGATTTAATTAGAAAACGAATTGAATTAAATATATAACGAATTTGATTCGAATCGAATATATAACGAATTTGATTCGAATTGAATAGAAAACGAATTTGATTTCAATGAAAATATATATTGAATTTAATTTGAATTAAATATATAACGAATTTGATTCGAATTGAATAGAAAACGAATTTGATTTCAATGGAAAATATATAACGAATTTGATTTGATTTGAATAGAAAACGAATTGAATTTGATTTAATTAGAAAACGAATTGAATTTGATTTAATTAGAAAACGAATTGAATTTGATTTGAATTAAATATATAACGAATTTGATTTGAATTGAATAGAAAACAAATTTAATTTTAATTAAAAAGAAAACGAATTTGAATCAAATTGAATTGAAAAGAAAATGAATTCGAATCGAATTAAAATCGATTTGAATTGAAATCAAATAGAAATGAAAGTAAAAAGGATTTATAATAGAAAATTCAATTTTGATTTGAATTTGAGATAAAGGTTGAAATTGTTTTTGAAACGAATTCAAAACTATTTATAAAATTCGTTTTAAATAGAAATCGACGAAATTTATATTATATATATTATATATATAATATAATGACCTGAATAGAACGCGCCGCGCCGCGGCAGTTCGTGAATTTCGACCATTTATTTCAAACGGACATTACGGGAGATCCGACCGTCGGATTCTCCTAAAACCGGAACCGTTGGGTTCGTATCGAAAAGAGCTTTCTAAAAAATATTAGAAATTTGAAATCTAACGGTTGGATTTGGAGTTATGTCCAAATCAAATTCGAAAAAGGTCGCTGTAAGTGCAGTTCGATGGCCGTTGATGGAAATCGACTGTACGGGCCTTGATAAAATTAATTAAAATAGTAATAATTTATGTAAAATCATAAGAAATGATTTGAGAAAAATTGGGATGAAAAACTCCATGTTTGAAAAGATAAAAATAGATTTTTATCGAAATGAACTAGTTTAGAACTAAAATAACAACCCATTTATTTTTAAATAAATAAATCAGATTTGAAATGGGTTTTAAATAGAATTGATTTGTGGGTTTATCGTGAACAGTGTTTTAAATAACACTTGTTCTTTAACCCGATAATAATTAGAATGTGATTTGGGTTTGTCGTGAACTGTGTTTTAAATGACACTAGTTCTTTAACCCAGTAAAAGGAGTTTTATTGAATCTGCAATTAGATTGAAATGTGAATTGATAATTCAAATTATCAAATTTAGAAAGTAAGCGAGAATGGAGTACCACCAGTTTTGCTCCAAAGCGATAGTTAAATCTTTTATTAGATTTGAACGTGAAATGGTAATTAATTTTACCGACAACACTGTGGTGTTAAATATGGAGTATTACCAGTTTTGCTTCATGGGATGAATAGGTCGGGATTGGGAAATAAAATAAATAGTTACTTCGGTGTGGTTTGCTAATCTCGACTAGTTTGAAAAACCATAATTTGGTTTGAAATGACATCCAAAGGAAGATTAAAGGATAAATTTTAAAGAATTTATCTTGGATAAAATTAATGGGAACCTTTCCCTAAGAATATTCTGAATGGGAATGAGGCGTATGTTGTGTTTGTGTAACATTTGTTTTTAATATACGCGATTTGTTCAGAAAGGCCGGGTTTATACCCATTCTGAATAACCGATTCGACGATATGTCGAAGATGAAGACGGTGGTCGAAGACCGGAAGTCTTCACATCGTTTGGATAATTACTGACGATCCACATTGGGCTGTACACCCAAGAGGATGGAAATAGTTGGTGGTCGTCCAGACGTACTTGGAGATCGATGGATATGCGAGGAAAGTGCCTCCGGTTTCGTTCAGACCCAGAACGAACTTGTAAATGGATTGTGTGTCTGACATTGGATTTTATTCTGTGTTGATTGATTTCTGTTAAATATATATCTGTTTGGTGGCGGAGAATTTATTCTCTTGCTTAACGCCCTTCTCTGAGACATACGCGCTTAGATGTTATATATCGATAGATATCAATCGCATGGCATGAATTGCCTGTGTGGCACACTGAGTTGCATGGATCAAGGCTTCTGTTGAAAAGAAAAGTCTTGTGGTTGATGATCAAAGCACGGCCTACGTGGCAGCTTTGTGTATAACGTGAATTCGCGAGTCTCACACCTCAGTATGAGTCAAAAATGGGATACGGACTGCAGGGAGAGCACGGCGTTTCTTTCTAGCTTTGGTGGTGTCAGTGACTTACCAGCCCTGACATTTATATACTTTTCACCTATGTGGTTGTTGGATGAGGCGCCTCGATTTTAGGTCTGTAAGGACCGGGAAACGTGTGTTCAGGAATTGCCAATCCTCTAACGTAAGTGAGGACCGGCCCTGAAGATCCAGGATTGCCCAGAGTGTGTAGTCCTGAGACATTTGCTAGAGTGTCTCGAACGCGGAGAGGAGCTTGCCCCTTGCCTCGACTCATGACGGAAATCCAATTTCCAATACGTGTATTGCGGTTTTAATTGTAGAACTAGTATGGCGACATGATATATGTTACCCATGCCATCTATGATTTATATTTATGATTGAAATGTTTTGACACTATACACTTATTATAGTATCAAATGATTTGTTTTAAACGTACCAAGCATGTTTGGCTATTATAAGGGAAAACCCTATCCTCCGGCTTGCGTTGCATTGTGTGATGGGACCTGGGTCTTATAATAGCTTCATTTTTCGAAAAAGCATTGCGTTGTTTATTCTATGCACTGGTATTCTTGGGAGGAAACCCGTTCCGTGTTATACGGCGTGGTCCCTTGAATTACTCTCTTTTAAAGTCAAGTCTTAAATAACTGTTTTAGTTCTCACACCAGTCACATGACTGACCTGGAGTTTATTGTTTTAACCTAAACTCTTGGTGCCCTTATTTTCGACACGGGCAGCTAGTAGTTTTGGTTTTGCAGATTTATATTCGCAGGATTCTGGTTTGCAGCTGGAATGATATCCGGAAAGCTCTGTATCCGTATATCACCTTCAGTTGTGCTTTGTATTATTTTCCGCTGCTATGTAATTTATTGTAATCTCTGATATTTATCGAATGTAATTTATTCAATTATACTCTGTATATTCGTGTATCTGATGGAATTATTGTAATATACAATGAAATGTTCTTCCGTCTGCATTCATTTGTGTGTTGTTCTCAAAGTATCCGCTCTTTCCTTCACGGGGAAGTAACGGGTCCTTACACTAAAGGTTACACGCGACTTCGAGGGTATTACCGAGGCAAGTCAAAAGTCTAACTACCCTCCTTTCGAAACCGAGAATGGCACCCTTATCGGATAACCACTTCATCCCTAGAATCAACCCATAGCTCACCAAAAACATGAGCATTCCTTCTAAACTCAACACTTAGCATAGACATTCTCAAATCCTAACAAGTCATAAATAAATGAGCCGATTCCCCAATAGGATTTGAGACAAAAATGGGATCCTCTACCATGCTAGTACTAAGGTGAAGTGACTCAACTTTCGAAGCAGAATTAAAAGGATGCGATGTACAAAAACAAAGTTCTAGTGGGATGATAGAAAAGAAAAGCTAAACCTTTAACAGAAATGTTACCACTCTCTTAGGTACGCTAGTAGTGAGAGCATTCAATTGTCCTCTCGACGATCTTGTCCCTTGCCCTTGTCCTATAATACTTAACTACATGTCCCTTCTCACTAAAGATACTCTCTCTTGTCATGGGTTTTACTATTCTTTCACTTTGGTATCTTTCCTCTCACCTTTTTCCTCCTTCGTGGATTAAGCTATAACAACTAGTTTCTTGTTCTTATTGTCCTCGTATAGTTTGTTGATAAGTCTCTCGAAGCTACCTCCAACGCACGGCACTCTGCCCAACTTGAAATAAGATTAGACGCAGATGGAACTACTACGGCTACAGATGGAGGTTGGGCACTCATTTGCCCTCCGACCTGTGTCGGATGCCTACGAAACTATGGTGAAAAGAGAGAGAAGAGATTTCAAGAGAGAATCAAAAGATAGTGCATATGGCTTTGGGGAATATGCCTTTTAATCAAAACAAAGTTTTCTTGAAAATTTGCTTCTTTGTAAACGTTTTGAAAACTAGTTTCAGAAGGTTTTTGAAAACTTTTGCCCAGTCTGGTAACCTTCTGCTCTGATACCAAATGTAACACCCCACATCTGTTAAGGTCACTCACAAAGGGAATGCCTTAACTTCGGTGGAGTATTATGGGTACTGGAACAGAAATATTACAAGACAGACATATATAAAACAGCGGAAAATAAAGTGGAAGTACTTCAAACCATTTATTAAATATAAATGTTTACAAGAAAAGCCCATCAACTTCCAATACCCAATTTCATAGTTAAAATATCTGTCTTGCTCAAAAACAAAGAAGCATAAAAACAAACTGCAGTATTCCCCAATAAAGCAAAGCAAGCCATCGCCAAGAGAAATCCAAGCCATACATGAAAGAGCCTTGGAGCTTGGTAAGATCCGAACTAAGCTGTATTCCCACCCTGTGAACCTGGGGGGGGGGGGAACGGAAGAAAAAGAGGCGAAACAAAACGGGTCAGTCATAAAGACTGAGTAAGTCCTAGTGACTTTCAGCATAAAAATAGGTAAGATAACATGGCATGAATAAACTGAAAGTAAACATAAGCATGATGACAAGGTAGGCAAGATAAACTAAGATAACAAGATAAACTTCGGGCACGATGAAACAAGTATAACGTCCCATAATTCCTATCAAGTATCCCACCGCATGGTTTCTATCAAGAATAACATCGCAAGGTTTCTAAGCTTTACCATTAAAACGATATCTATTTGCTCTGCACCACCTAACTAGCATCCTCGTAAGTGTCTTACATTGAATGATCCGTATTCCTACTAGTGTCCCAACTAGTGTCCTGTGTAACAAGGATCCGTACCCCCTACTAATGTCCCAACTAGTACCCGTGTTATATAATAATTACAACGTGATCCCAATCCCCGCGATTATGGTAGCCTTCAGGTGTACATCGATTATGAGGATTCCACCTCGATCACCCCAATGGCCATGTATATATTCGATGCACCCTTACTACCTTATCGATTGGCTCCCTACTTGACCTAGTTCTCGTTTGTGTCACGTGGCCCCCTACTTGTAGATACCTGTGCTGGTCCCACCATGGGGTGTATCAAGTCCCATGGTGGCAACCCTGACACAATCAAGATGCACAGCTTTATACCTACTGATGCCCAGTGGCTAAATTTTCTGCGCCGAAGTGTGTGCACGCCCGCACTCCATTAGAACCTGCACTGCTGCACCAACCGCCGCTAATTTGAACTCTTATAATCAGCCCAGTAATCGTGCCCCACCCTGCCTAGCTCAGGGTTCCATTGATACCTTATGTGGGTTACTACTGAAATGGGTCCTCGTTACTAGGTTTTTCTAATGGTTAAGTCTGTGGGCCTCTACTCTCTGATATTACCCACCAACCCTGATGTGTACTTAACCCCGCTACTGATTCAAGCATGTGTATTTAATGGTTAAGTGTATGTGGGCCTATATTTACTAATATTACCCACCAACCCGATATGTACTTAACCCTTCTACTCATTATGTTACCATGGTGAAGTGTATACCTTAGTTAACTTAACCTTTCTCGCTTATTATGTTTGATTGGTTAAGTGTGGTTTATTAACTTAACCCCGTTCGTCTATCTGGTTACATTGGTTAAGAATTTTCTTGTTAACTTAACCCCATGTGTTACTTAACCCTACTACGCATCACATCAGATTGGTTAAGTGCATGTTAACTTAACCCCATCCACTAGTCATATTATAATGGTTAAGTGTTATCAACTTATTCAAGTTAACTTAACCCACCCGCTTGTCCTGTTATGTTGGTTGAGTGTTACTACTTAACCGCAACCACTTGTCTAATTAACCCATTGTATTAGTTAAGTGTTCTCATTAACTTAACCTCACTCTCTAGTCCAGTTTAATCATGTTATAATGGTTAAACATTTGCTTAACCTTACCCACTCCCGTAGTCAACTTATTAAATTGGTTAAGTGTCCAGATTAACCTAATCATATTACTTAACCCACCCATTTATATCATATTGGTTAAGTGTTCTTATTAACTTAACCCTACCCACTGGTCTAATTACCATGTTACGTTGGTTAAGTATTACTATTCGTATTTCCACATGTCACTGACTTAACCCCCATGTCCCACCACATGTTTATCTGGTTAAGTATTTCTTAATTCATTAAGGCCGTAACCTTATAAAGACCTCTCACATTAGACTGACATTTATGGTAGCTGGATTTTTCGGGCGGGTCCGGGTAGTCTTACACCATAAAAGAGTCTAACCTCGTGTCTTTACAACTGTTACGCTTTTAATTTGGGCCTAGGACCTCTCACATTGGGCTGACATTTGTGACTACTGGATTCGCCGGGCGGTTCCGGGCAGGTTTACGTCACAAACGAGTCCAACCTCGTGTCCTAAGCATTGATCATCACTTACAATCTTTTACCCCAATTTGAATTTATTTCCCCTATTCAAATTATCAATTAATTCCTAATTTAACGATGTCCATAATTGACTCAATTATGTCCATCAATTAATGGTATGCAAAAATCATACCAATTTTACCACAATTTATCTTAGGCCATTAAAGGCAACTTATGTCAATTTATATTTATCCCTCTTTTAAGGCTATTACATACCAACTAATATATGTACCCAATTCTAGTCAGTTTACATATATACCAAGTTTCATGCTTTTTTTTCATATGTCAAGATCTAGCCAAAATTACATGTATCAAGTTCCATACCCAATAAACCCAAATCCGATGATTCATGATGTAGTTATCCCAAACTATAATCTTTTTATTTCAATACATGCCAGTTGCCCAAGTTCATAATACATGTTTATGCCAATTATAAAGTTTACAATCGCTTTCATGCTCAAATTTCCAAGTCTACACATGCCTAATTAACATAAGCCCAATCTTTTGATTTAATTTACATAGGCTACAAAACTCATAATTTAATTTTACATGCCAAATTACATACATGTTATATATACCAAATTTCATGTTACATTACATAGATCCAATTGGTGTCGAATTCCATGTATAGAATATTTATGCAAATTTTATCATAACAGGATTATACCAAAATTTACAGATCTACCCCAAACTTGCAAATAAAATGATAACATCCAATTTCATGTTGCCAATTATTAATCATATTCTTATAGGCAATAATCCCATTATTCCCCCGTATACATCTCGTATGCGAATCGCGATTTTAGGCCAAGGTCCGAAGTTGACCAAGGTTCATCAAATGAAAATAAATAGGGGAAGGTAGAAATTTGCATAATAAATAGATCAGAGAGAAAAGCAACATCATGATAGGCATAAAGATTAGAACTTGATGATAACATCATTATGAACCAAGAAAACTACTGAATAAATCATAAATTTGTCATGAGAATAAAGGTAGACAAGTCTCAAAACTAGAGATTCAAAAAGCAACAGGAATAGATCTGAATCGATAAACATACTTAGATTCAATTCCATTTCATTTCATGCCCATATTAAAATTAAATATTTAGATCTGAAAATAACTAGCACTTACAGAGAACGGCTAATGAATTAAGAAGTGAATTTGTCTTAGGAAGTTGCAGTGTCATTGATCTATCCCCTTGAATTTGTTGTAGAAGCATTGATCTTTGATTTGATTTGAGTTTGAATGCTTAAGCTTTAATTTGGAGACGGCGGCCATGGCTCAAGAGAGATTCCAGCAGCATTTAGGTGTAAGAATGATTTGTTATGAATTAGGTTAGGTCTAGGTGTTATTTTATAGGTGTAGCAATTCATTTCAGCCATCGGATTAACCCTAAAACCCATCCATACCATCAAAACTCGTCCCGGGCCTCAAAAATGGGTTTCGGGCCACCCCAGGCCGACCAGGTCGACCTGTACAGGGGGGAGTCGACACTACAGTCGACACTACTGTCGACATAGGGGGGCAGGTCGACTTGGGTGTCGATACTACAGTTGACACGGGTAGTCTGCCAGAAAGTCTGCTGAAATCTTGTTTTGGCCATATCTTGGTCATACGGACTCCGATTTTTGAAAACTCAAACTCTGTTTCACGTATTTTTTCGAGAGGAACGTAATGGTGATGTCCATTTTACCTAATTCCTGATTCTTGAATTAGTTATCCTTATTTTTCTATCTTTTCCGTTATATACGCCGTTATCGAACTAATTTTTCTTCTCTTCCATGTATTAATTAATTCTCCTTATGCATCACCATTATTTACCTATCATAAGCATATTTTCATATATTTTATTTCATTTTTAATTATATTAAAAAAATACGGGGTGTTACAGATATGGCTTAATCCACGAAGGAGGAAAAGGTGAAACGAAAGAGGACAAAGTGAAAGAATAATAAAACCCACGACAAGAGAGAGTATCTTTATTATGGTAAAAATGGACATGTAGTTAACTATTAGAAGACAAGGACAAGGGAAAAGGACAGGATCGTCGAGAGGGCAATTGTATGCTCTCACTACTAGCGTACCTAAGAAGAAGTGGTAACATTTCTGTTAAAAGTTTAGCTTTTCTTTTCTATCATACCATGGGAACTTTGTTTTTGTACATCGCATCCTTTTTAATTCTGCTTCGATAGTTGAGTCTCTGCACCTTAGTACTAGCGTAGTAGGGGGTCCCATTTTTGTCTCAAATCCTGTTGGGGCATCGGCTCATTTATTCATGACTTGTTTGGATTTGAGAATGTCTATGCTAAGTGTTTAGTTTAATGCTTATGTTTTTGGGCTATGGGTTGTTTCTAGGGATGGAGTGGTTATCCAGAAATGATACCATTCTCGAGTATGAAAAGAGGGTAGTTAGACTCTTGACTTGCCTCGGTAATACCCTCGAAGTCTAGTGTAACCCTTAGGGTTCTGCCATGCTTAGTTACCTAGAATCTCTTGATACATTTATCAATCCGCTCGAGTAGTGTTCGCCACTAAGGCGGATGGTTCATTTCGCTTATGCATGAGTTATAGAAAATCACCTTAGTAAGTACACTTGGCAACATGGTTAGCATTTGTTTATTTTCAAGAGATAATTCATTTATGTGGAATACCTTCTAGTAAGTGAATGAGATCCAAGATTCACTAGTGAATTTTGGGGAGCTTGCATGAAACCATGAGTACGCAGTTATGTTTGAATCGGGTATACTAGAAAGAGAATAAGCGAAAGTGGAACGAGAGGCGACAGTGGAATGAGTTCCAACTCATATTTTGGAAACAAGAATTAAGAAACTACAAAATTGTGAAGTTAAAGACGGTCAAAGCACAATGGAGTTAAGCTCAAGGAAATGTGACTTAGAAGATTGAAGACTAGACACGCGCATCATATCTCTTTTTAAGAGTATATCCTTGATCCCTCTTTTCCTGTAGAGCTTACTTGCATGCTATCTTTTAAGCATATCCTCTCAGTCCTATTCTCCATCCTATTTCTGTTGCAAACCCCATAGGGAGTATGACTCGTCTGTTAGTAATACATGTTGGGGCTTGAGGGTGTCCGTTGGGTTAACTAATCTTTTTGGGTTTTATAGGATATGGGTTGGTCTTAGGAAGGGATTTCTTATGACCAAAAAGGATCCCATCATGCTTAGTTTCCTAGAAACATATATATTGGTTGGTTAATTCTTTGGGTATCAGTCTGATATTGATTTCAGTCTTCAAGACTGGTGCTTAGGGAGTTCTTCTCCTAATCAGTATATATGTGACATAGATTTCCAGTTTTGACATCGCTTAATGGGCACAAAGTTTTTTTACTTGCTTTTATCATTCGACTATATCTTTAGGTAGGAACAATTGGGTGTAAACATGTGTTTGAGACATGTTATGATTGATGGTTGCAAGTGGTTGCAAGTGGTTTCTAGTGGTTGCTCTTGGATGCATATACATGCACCTTAGACACTAGATCGGCTCCGTCACCTTTCATATTGCATATGCATGAGTGTTTGTGGATGAAATTGAATATGTTATCATGTGGATGTTGCATATGGATGGATGTTTGTGCACACATATAGTGTTTATGTGACTAGGACTATTTGCATACATGTTGGACTCATGGCACTAGACATATTTTGCATTAAAAAGATCAATCAGGCCTGATCATTTGCATTAGATAAGGAACATATACACACACTTTCTGCATATGTTCATATAGCATTAGAAATATCTTAAGGACAATGGATGCCTGTGATAGATAATTGAGTAGATGGATGATTGGATGGTAGGATGCATTCTTCTTAACTTGAAGATTTCGGGGACGAAATCCTTTAAGGAGGGGAGAATGTAACAACCCGAATTTTAATAACATGTTGAAACTAGAAATCAGGGTATAATTAAATTTTAAAATGAGAATCATGGGAAACGGGTTGCGCCATTGCGTTCGTCTCGAAATTCTGCTTGGAAACGAGTCCGAGTTTTCGAAAATTGGAGTCCGTATGAGGGAGATATGACCTCTAGAAGTTTCACGAATTTTCGGAATCAGAAACAACTCAGAAATTCGAATTCAAATTTGAATTCTAGACCCAGAAGCGGGCTTGGCGGGGAAATTCCTGCCCAGAGCCCAGGTCGACTAGGGGGTCGACCTGACCAGACCAGGTCGACCTGGTCAGACCAGGTCGACCATAGTGTCGACCTGCCTCCCGAACCCACTTTTTGCACCAGATGCATCCTGATGTATTTGACCTCGTTTTCTGTCTAGATTCGTCTGCCTAATCCTATATAAACAGCCTCCTAGCCTCATTCTCTTTACACCATTCTTCTCTAACCTTACGCTGCTCAAACTCTTGATGATCATGGCTTCTTCTTCTTCCTCTAAATTAAATTAATTAAATTAAAACGTGAAGATTTATTTCTTGAATACTACGGCTAGGAATTAGGGATTTGCTTCTACAATCAAAGCAAGATTCAACGATTCAACTATTCGACGACTATTTTCTAGACTTGACTTCTACATCTTTCTTAGAACACGATCTGTAGGTTCAAGTTACTTTTAGATAAAAGTTGTAAACTTAATATCCATGTTGTAAATTGGAATTGGATCTATGTATGATAATTGATTCATATCTATTCTTGTTCATCTTGGATCTTGACTTTCGTGAATATTGCTTTGGTCCTATTCATGTTGTAAATCAAACTCTTTCATGTCTATAACTTTAACATGCCTATGACGTTGAAACTATTGTTAATGGCCAAGGACTATGATTGAGAACATAAGACTATGCCTATGATTGAGAACATAAGACTGCCTATGACTGTGAACATAGGACTATGTCCATGCCTATGCCTATGACTGTGAACATAAGACTATGCCTATGCCTATGACGGTGAACATAAGACTATTGCCTATGACTATGACAAGGACAATTGTGGCTAATCATGACTCTTGACTATGAGAATTATTACCTATGATTATGAACATAAGGCTATTGTCTATGATCATGACTTTGAAACTATTACTGTTTATTTCCTATGACTATTTGCCTAGAACTATTTTGGATAATTATCCATGACTATTGTGATTGATCGCTTATGGTTCTTGATTATGAGATTTCTACCTATGACCATGACTATGACTATTGAGGTTAATTGCCTAAGACTATTATAGTTGACTGTTCATGCCAATAGTTGAAACCCATGTTGTACACCGAATTTGCAGTTGTTGGATCATATACCTAGGGTGTGACTTGCTTAGTTTATTCGCAATTATGTACACCAAAACCGTTGGTTCCATTATCCTAGTATTTGGCTTGCTTTTGCATGCCTATTCTTTTATGTCAGCGTTTACCATGACTATCGCCTTATCTTGCTAGATTTGAATTCCTATATGCCAGTGATGTTGTAACCAATTATCTCAAGTTATGTCATGCTAGTCTTGTAACCCCTTTTATCGCTTTATGCTCATCCCTTTTGCCTATCATAGTTTTAATGTTATTCCCTTTATTATGAGATTTGGATTTATTTGTAGTATGGATCGATTCACGTTTACGTGCGATGGGAATACGATTTGGGTAGATTAGGCAAAACATGAATCGGTTATGAACATGAATTACGAACTTGATAAAAGGCAAAACTTGAAACATGAACATTGTTATAACTTGAATCTGGATGTGGGCATGAAACTTGCCTTGAAAACTTGACACGAACTTGACATGAAACTTGAACATGGACAGGACACTAGAATGAACTTGAAAATGGCCAACTCGAGGTTGGGTTGAGTTTGCAGTGTAAATCTACCCGGAACCGCCCGACAAATCCAGTAACTGCAAACAATAGGATCCAATGTGAGTAGTTGGTCATATCGCGCTTGAAACCCAAGGTTAGACTGAGTTGTGGTGTAAATCTGCCCGGAACCGCCCGGCATATCCAGTGACCACAACAACAGGTCTAATGTGAGAGGTTGGGGTGCATTAATTTATTTAATGCCACATGATAGGGTTAAGTCATGAACCGCTTGAACATACTTAACCAACTTGACATGCTAGACTGATAGGGTTAAGTCATGAACCGCTTGAATATACTTAACCAATTTGACACGATGATATGATAGGGCTAAGTCATGAACCGCTTGAATATACTTAACCAATTTGACACGATGATTTGATAGGGTTAAGTCATGAACCGCTTGAATATACTTAACCAATTTGACACGATGATTTGATAGGGTTAAGGCATGAACCGCTCGAATATACTTAACCATTTTGACACGATGATTTGATAGGGTTAAGTCATGAACCGCTTGAACATACTTAACCAACTTGACACATGATTCGTAGGGCTAAGTCATGAACTTGAACGACAACACTTAGCCAATTTGACATGACACGTAGACGGGTTAAGTCTCGAATTTAAATGACAACACTTAACCTGCTGGACGGAAACCCTAGTTACGAGGTCCTTTTCAGCAGTAACCCACTAGATGTATCATGGTACCCTGGAACTAGGCAGGGTGGGGCACGATTACTGGGCTGATTGTAAGCAACCAGAACGTCGGCTGAGTTGGTGCGCCATTGTAGGTTCAGGCGGACTATGGTCGTGCACGTAGTTCGGAGTTGAAAAAGCAGGCATTGGGCACGGGTAGGTTTACACTGTGCGTGCTTGATTCGTGTCGGTGGTTGGCACCCTAGGGCTTGATACACCCTATGGTGGACCTAGCAAAGTTAACTACATTCGTGATAGGGCCATATGACACAGACACATGACGAGCTAGAACTTGTAGGGAGCCGATCGATTAATAGATCGTTTCGTGGGACCAATTAATGGGTCATTTCATAATATTGGGCAAGGGATCATTTCATAGTTAATACATGACACGGGTTGAGTTACTAGTACAGGTGGTAAAGGCCTATTTCTGTTTCTGTTTCTGTTAGGGAGGTAAAAGCCCATTACTATTTCTGTAAAGATCACCCTGTTTCTGTTTCCGTTTCTGTTTGGACATTAGGATAACACTTAATTCTGTTATACTAGTACTGGTGCAGAGAATGTTGAACATGCGATGCTATACATATTTTATCTTATTACCGTAGTTTATCTTGTTATCTTAGTTTAACTTGCCTATCTTGTCATCATCCTTATGTTTACTTTCAGTTTATACATGTCATGTTACCTTTACTTGTTTCTATGCTGAAAGTCACTAGGACTTACCAGTCTGTATGACTGACCCATTTTGTTTCGCCTCTTTTTCTTCCGTCCCCCCCCCCCCCCCCCCCCGGTTTCTCAGGGAGGAAACACTATGACTTAGTTTGGACTTCTTTCTGCTTCAAGATCATCATATATGACTTGGACCTTTCTTGGCTATGGTTGCTTTACTGTTTTACTTGGGGAATGATTTATGACCATGGTTTTATGCTTCTTTACTATTGCAAGACAGATTTCGATGTAATGGATTTAATGGCATTTTGATGTAAAAGGCTTTAGACCTTACTAGATTTTAAAGAAATGAAATTTGGTTTTTCTTTCGCTGTTTTATATGTTCTGTCTTGTAATATTTCTGTGTATGTTTACCTAGATAATGCTCCACCAAAGCTAGTGCATTCCCTTTGTGAGTGACCCTAGTGGAGGTGGGGTGTTACATGTAGCGAACACGGACGACGAAAGTGACAAAGGGCGAGCACGGAGAAGATCTCCTACATACGAAGAGTCGCGGCGTTTGGTTTAGCTTCTCGGTGAGAACTTCTCACTTTTAATTTATTTTCTAGTTTGAAATATATACTAGGATGTAGATGGTGCTTAGCAGCACCCGACACCCGTCGTCCACAGACCATGGATGACTTGTTTGTTTGATTACTGTGTTGTGGAATTTGATTGTGTGATGTGGAATGAAATAAAATATTTTATAGTTAAAAATATGATTTTTAACGTGTATATAAAATAAATAGTAATAAACAAATCGGACGATTTGTTTATGTACATTGATTCGACTGATATTGATTGGGACGATAAATTTTACACATCGCGCAACTGCACAAATAAAAATCTGTGTTTGTTGATTTGAAATCCCACACGGGTATTGGGATGATATTTGACGTACACTAATCCCGATTGTTTAGTTGTATGTCAATCAATAGGTTGACAGACTGTGTAAGCGTTAATTATTTATATTTAATGCTTACGCAGTTGTATGGTGCACTCTGGATGATGGTTGATGATTTATCGTTGTTGTTATATACATGTGTTGTAGGGAATCCATATAATTAACATTATATGGTAATTGATTGGGCCTCATTCCAATTTGGAAAATAAGGAATATTATAAATGAAAATTCATGTGTTGAATAAAATAAATAGTCATGTGTTGACGATACTCATGTGTTGAGAATATTCATGTGTTGAAAGTATCATGTGTTAAACGAAATATTTTAACAATAAAATTTACATCTTTATCATATATAAAATTAGAAATTAGCTGGAAACTAGTTAAGATGAGTGGTTTCCTGGGTATTGATCTGATGTTGGTTTTGGTCTTCGGGGTTAATACTTAGGGAATCGTTCTCTTACTAATTTACGGTTGGAGTCTGATTAAGAATTAAACGATAGAAATCATAATTTTATAAAATATATTAAATAGAATAAATAGTCATGTGTTGACGATACTCATGTGTTGAGAATATTCATGTGTTGAAAGAAATATAGATTCATGTGTTGAATAGAATAAATATTCATTTGTTGAATAGAATAACGAAGTTATTGAAATGTATAAAGCCGTGTTGATTAGATATGCGCCATTTTGACGTAAACTATATTTGTATCGATTTTATTCATTTTTATAATGAATATAGAAAAGGAAGTGATTTCAAAATATAACGTTTTGAAATTATTATCATTTGTATATCGATGATGTGGAATATTCCATTTTGATTAGAAATTGAATATGAAGTTGAAATTGTTTTGAAAACGAATTTAAAACGATTTATAAAATACGTTTTAAAGGGAAATCGATGGAATATATATAATATATATATTATATATATATATATTAAATGGCCTGAATAGAACGCGCCGCGCCGCGGCAGTTCGTGACTTTCGACCATTGACTTCGAATGGATATTACGGGAGATCCGACTGTCAGATTCTCCTAAAACCGGAACCGTTGGGTTCGTATCGAAAAGAGCTTTCTAACGAACATTAGAGATTTTAAATCTAACAGTTAGATTTGGAATTATGTCCAAATAAAATTTGGAAAAGGTCGCTGTTAGTGCAGTTCGATGTCCGTTGATTGAAATCGACTGTACGGGCCTTGATAAAATTATTAAAAATAGTAATAATTTGTGTAAAATCATAAAAAATGATTTGTGAAGAATTGGGTTGAAAATTTCCATATTTGAGAAGATAAAAATAGATTTTTATCGAAATGAACTAGTTTTGAACTAGAATTATAATTCCATTTATTTTTAAAATAAACAAATTGGATTTGAAATGGTTTTGAAAATAACCAGAATTTCCAATAATTGAATTGGAATGGATTTGAATTGAAATTGTCTTTGGAATATTTCGATGTTGGATTTCGTGATTATACATATATTGTTATGGAAATTTGAAAGATATATTTATATCGTTATTTCCAATACGATATTTGTTGGTCGTAGAATTAGATATTGAATATAAGCCGATATATTTTCTATTCAGAGCATTGTATTTAATATCAAATGTGATTTGGGCTTGTCGTGAATGGTGTCTTCATTAACACTGATCTTAAACCCAGTTGAGAAAAAGATTAAATCTTTTTATTTAGATTTAATGAAGTATACCAATTAAATGTTATTTAATTGGAATTGAATTGGAATTGATTTTTGGGTTTATCGTGAACGGTGTTTTAAATAACACTTGTTCTTTTACCCGATAATTAATGGAATGTGATTTTGGGTTTATCGTGAACCGTGTTTTAGATGACAATGGTTCTTTAACCCAGTTAAAGACAGGATATTGATTTTTGGGAAGATTAAAACTAAGTGGAGTTTTAATGAATCTTTAATTAGATTGAAGTGATCGAGAATGGAGTATCACCAGTTTTGCTCCAGGCGATAGTTAAATCTTTAATTAGATTTGAACGTGAAATGGTAATTTAATTTACCGATAACACCGTGGTGTTAGATATGAAGTATGACCAGTTTTACTTCATGGGATGAATAGGTTGGGATTGGGGAATAAAATAAATGATTACTGCGGTGTGGTTCGCTAATCCCGATTAATTAGAATTGATATTCAAAGGAAGATTAAAGAATAAATTTAAAGAATTTATCTTTGATAAAATTAATGGGAACCTTTCCCAAAGTATAAGAATATTTGAATAAAAGAATATTCTGAATTGGAATGAGGCGTATGTTGTGTTTCTGTAACACTTGTTTATTATATACGCGAGTTATTCAGAAAGACCGGGTTTATCCCATTCTGAATAACTGATTCGACGTGGTGTCGAGGATGAAGACGGTGGTTGAAGACCAGAGGTCTTCACATCGTTTGGGTGATTACTGATGATCTTGATTGGGCTGTACACCCAAGAGGAGGGAATCAGTTGGTGATTGTCCAGACGTACTTGGAGATCGATGGATATGCGAGGTACAAGGTGCCTCCGGTTTCGTTCAGACCTAGAACGAACTTGTAAATGGACTGTGTGTCTGACATTGGATTTTATTCTATGTGATTGATTTCTATTAAATATATATCTGTTTGGCGGCGGAGAATTTATTCTCTTGCATAACTCCCTTCTCTGAGACGTACGAGCTCAGGGGTTATATATTGATGGATATTAATCGCATGGAGTGAATTGCCTGTGTGGCATGCCTAAGTGGCAATTGATCAAGGCTTCTGTTGAAAAGCAAAGTCTTGTGGTTGATGATCAAAGCACCGCCTGTGTGGCATAGCTTTGTGTAACGTTGATTCGCGAGCCTCACACCCCGGTTGTGAACCAGAAACGGGAGAGGACATCAGGGAGGGCATGCGTTTCCTTCTAGCTAGGGTGATGTCAGTGGCCTACCAGCCCTATCATTTATATTATTTTCACCTGTGTGGTTGTTGTTGTTGCGAGGCGCCTCGGATATATCGGTGACTGATCGGAGCCGATGGAGTCATTTGGCTCATTTACGCCCCAAAGGGTAGGGAAACGCAGTGTTCAGGCATTTTAATCCACTTCGGTGGATCGGCCCTGAAGATCCAAGGGCTCACCTGTGTTTGGGTCCTGAGGCTCGGGATAGAAAGTCTCGAATCGGTAGAGGACTATCTTTTGCCTTGGTTCACAGATGGAAACCCAACTTCCAATACGTGACTTTGCAGTTTTTGATTGTAGTGCCTAGTATGGCGACATGATATATGGTACCCATGCCGTCTATGATTGATATTTATGATTGAAATTGTTTTGACACTATACACTTATAATAGTATCAAATGATTTGTTTTTAACGTACCAAGAATGTTTGGCTATTATAAGGGAAAACTCTATCCTCCGGCTTGCGTTGCATTGTGTGATGGGACCTGGGTCTTATAATAGCTTCATTTTTTCAAACAGCATTGCGCTGTTTTGTTATATGCACTGGTATTCTTGGGCGGAAACCCGTTCCGTGTTATACGGCGTGGTCCCTTGATATATCTGATTTAAAGTAAAGTTTTAAGTAACTGTTTTAGTTCTGACACCAGTCACATGACTGACCTGGAGTTTATTGTTTTAACCTAAACTCTGGGTGCCCTTATTTTGACATGGGCAGCTAGTAGTTTTGGTTTTGCAGATTTATATTCACAGGATCCTGATTTACAGCTGGAACGATACCCGGAAAGCTCTGTATCCGTGTATTACTTCTAGTTGTGTTTTGTATTATTTTCCGCTGCGATGCATTTAAATGTAATTTAAATCTCTGATATTTTCTGTGTAATATTTATTCATACTCTGTATATTCTTGTATTCTGATGGAATTGTTGTAATATACAAAGAAATGTTCTGCTGTTCGCGTTCCAATTTGTCGTGTTCTTAAAACAATCAGGGGTTTCAAACGGTCTTGGTCGGTTTAGCGATCGATTCGGATCGAGCGAAATTCACGGTTGTTAAAGATGGTCTTCAATGACTTTCAAAACGACTATTGTTTTGGAAGGAATGTTCATTTCTATTTGAAAATTAGACCTAAATCTCTTAGCATTGAATTAATTAGCCAATTAATTATTCTATTCATATCCATATTTGCAGTTTATTCTTTTACTCTCAAATATATTTTGAAATATTAGACTGCATTCATTTTAGCACCAAACTTAAAACTCTCATTTATATAAAAATGAATTTTGAAAGTACTTAACAAACATAACTATGCATTACTCTTTTGTTCGCACAAGAGAGGTCTTTCAAAATTAAATTTTATGGTCATAAATAAATTCCAAATTACTAATTAAATTCCTTGGAGTTGTCTTTTATCCTTTATACCACTCCTGTTACTCCTTACCATTTTAAGTGCTCCTCATTTTACGAGGATTTTATTTTTTCAACTCTACCCAATTTTAGTAAACGAATTTACTATATTTTCTCTTTTAATTGAGTATGTCAATGACGTTTATTTTACTAAGCTTATATGTGTTGTCTTCTTTCCCTTTTTGATTAAACATTAATTTATTACCATAATCTTTACAAGATTTTAGGAAAAGAATACTTTTAAACTTTTTAAAGCTCGTTACATCAAGACCATGACAATTTCAAATTAACCATTTGAATTGTTTATTGTTTGTTGCTTTAATTCTTTTCCATCAAAGCTCATATTTGCAAACATTTATAATTAAATTTTTCATCTTCTATTTTTGCTAAAACTCATGTTTATTATGTAATAACCCGAATTTTTGACCATTCAAATCGACAATGATCCTCAAATGTCGACTTAAACAAATCAAACATACAGATAGTTATTGGGATTAATATAAGAAAAAGAAGAAAGAAGGAAAACAATCATTGAATCACACAGCAGAAGGATAAGATATAATAAATAAATAACAGTTCATAAAGCTGTTAAAACATAAATTTCATTATATTTTACAACAATTATCAGAGTTAACTGTTATACAACATACCAAATTTTTTGCAGCGGAATAGTAATAATAATACATCTGTTGAGCTCCATCTTCATCTTCATAATGGTATCTTCAAGGCAAGGTAATCTTCGCTAACTGCAACTTCGGTTGACCCGAGCGTATTGCATAAAAAGAAAACACAACAAACACTCGGATCAGAACTAAATCATTCACATATTAGTCAAATTAAAATACCAAATAACATGAGGGTCATGGGTGCAATAATCTAAAGAAGTATTATGGAAAATTCGCGGATGATTTTGGAAAAATGAAGCTATCAGAAGCTCGTTCCATACCACACAATGCAAGCGCACACCAAATAGGCGAGTTTTGTCTTATGATAACCAAATATGCTTCATACGTAGAAATCGTGAAGTGTTTCAAAAGATGTTAGCATACAAATATTTCTACCGAACCCAATGCTAAATGTAAAAGCATATCTTGCTCATCAACTGGTCGAGCACAGTCGAAACAATCAAATCAATCACATTCAATACCAAAAACCTAGAATATTTAGTTTATAACACATCCCATATTTTGGTCAATTTAATTAACATTCATTCATTCCAATCTAATTAAAGATTTATTAAAACTCTTCTTAGTTTTAATTCCAAAATCCATTACTTAATGATTATTCAACTTTCTGGAAATTAATCCTGCCTTTACTTGAGTTAAAGAACAAATGTCATTCAAAACACAGTTCACGATAAAACCAAAATTGTCTTCCATTAACTATGGAATCTTCATGGAAAACAGATCAATATATAATCGATATAAATTTTCGTATTGTACTAATACTATAAACGGAATAATGGCAAGGCCTTTTAAATTCCATATATAGTAACGGTATTCCTTTACAGAAGCTCATCTCGATTATTACCAAATCGAATTCCATTCAATTCTAATTTAATATATTAAATTAGAAAACTTTACTTTGGAATTTTCCATTAAATTTTAGAATAAAGATTTATAAATTCCAAATCATATCTTCGCTTTTAGTTGGGTTAAAGAATGAACGTTATTTAAAACATTGTTCACTATAAACCTCAAAATCCAATTTGATATTAAATATAAGGCTCTGAACAGAAATAATTTCGACTTATATTCAACATCAAATTCTGAAACTAACGGATATCGTATTGGGAATAACGATATATATATCTTCCAAATTCCTCAACAATATCCGTATAATCACGGAATCCAATATCGAAATATTACGAAGATTATTTCCACTCAAATTCATTCCAATTTATTCATTGGAAAATTCTAGTTATTTTGAAACCCCTTTTTAAATCCAATTTATTTATTTAAAAACATTGGATTATTATTCTAGTTAGTAACTAGTTCATTCAGAAAAAAAAATATTTTTATCTTTTCAAAACTGGATTTTTTTCATTCAAAATCTTTTCAAATCATTCATTATGATTTTACACAATTTTTCCATATTTTTAATAATTTTATTATCGGCCACCAAACTGCATTCATAACGACCTTTTCTGAAATTGATTTGGACACAATTTAAAATCCAACCGTTCAAATTTAAATCTCTTATATTCATTAGAAAGATCTTTTCGATACGAACCCAACGGTTCTGGTTTTAGGAGAATCCAACAGTTAGATCTCCTGCTATGCAATTCGAAGTTAATGGTTGAAATTCGCGAACAGTCGCTGCACGGGGCGTTCTATTCAAGCCATATATATGTATATAAATATATATCGTCGATTTCCATTTAAAACGTATTTTATAATCGATTATAAATTCATTTTAAAACGTTTTCAAATTCCTTTTCAATTTTAAATCAAAATTGAATATTCCAATACATGGAAATTTTATATAGTGCATATATATGTTAAAAATTATATTTTTAACAACAAAATAATTATTCCATAGCATGACCATTTTATCCATTTCATATATAGGCTAAAAGTAATATTTTTAGCGAACAAATATTTATTTCATTACATGACCATTTTATTCATTCCATATATATGCTAAAAATTATATTTCTAATGATCTAATAATTATTTCACAACACAATCAATTTTATTCATTCCATATATACGTTAAAAATTATATTTTTAACAATCCAATAATTATTCCATTACATCACAATACACAAATCACCATCACAATACACAAATCACCAAATCATCCATATAAATAAATACTCAACTACCCAATGCCATTTACAACGCCACAAGTGGCCGTCCATGGAGTATGAAATGCGAGTGTCGCTAATATCCATACATCGCTTTCAATTCAATGATTTATGTGAGTTTGTGTGTTGAACTCCAAAAATAAATAACATAACTGGCAATCACTACATTCAGTTATAAAATAAATAACTATACAAAATTTTAGTGAGAGAATTCTCACACTGGTCTCCACTCAGTCAGTCTTTAGTTCTGAATTTCTGTACCGTTTGATTTTCCAACCAGGCAGTTTACATTCCTGTCTGCGTCGGACGTGTCTGACGCATCAACAGTGGGACCCACTCATTTGCCCCTTTAAGACGAACGATTGGAAACTTCGCTTTCACGTCGGATGCTTTGGACGCGTCCGGCGCGACAGATATTTTATTCCCTTCTTTCTTCCCTCTCCTTATTTATATCCCACCCATTTCTTTGTCACCATACTCATTTCTCATTTTCCTTGAGTTCTTCATTCCTGTAGTATTCTAGATCAAATATAATGGTAGATAGTGATGAATCTGATTTGGAAGATTTGCAAGATTTGTTCGATATTCAAGAAATTATGGCTAATCAAACACGAGAAAGGAGCATAATACATAATTCTGTAAGTTCTGGCCTTGCTTGGGTTCATGAAATACTATCAGGACACGCAGACCGTTGTCATAGCAATTTTCTAATGAAGCGATTATGTTTCAGATCCTTGTGTGAACGGTTAGCAAATTACGAATTGGAAGGCTCAATGCACATTACGGTCAAAGAAATGGTGGCTGTATTCTTATATACTATTGCATTGGCCCTTCCTACAAGGCAGGTTGCCGAGTGGTTTCAACGATCAAATGGTACGATTGGTGTCATTTTTCGTAAAGATTTGGATTCATCTTTCTTATTGGCAGTCGATATTATTAGACAGGTCGATATCCAATTTAACCGATACCCAGAACAAATTCGTTCTTCACCCCGATATTATCCATTCGTTAAAAACTATATTGGGGCTACTGATGGGACACATGTGATGGCTCACGTGGGTCAAGAAGACATGCAACAATGGCTATTCACAACTACATCAGAAAATACAACGCTAGCGATCCAAATTTTATGCCGTATGATGATGACCCTGATTTAGTGCCAGATGAATACCTCAAAGAATATTATAGTATATCAAATCGCAAAAACAGAGATCGAGAACCCGTTCAAAGAATCAGAACAACATCCACCATGGAGATATTATAAGACAATATACGAAATGAACTAGTTGCCGTGGGAATGCATTAAAAAGTTTCATTGTATTCTGTATTTTATATTTGCATTTTAAATTCTGCAATTTGTATTCCGCAATTATGTAATTTTAGTTCTGCAATTTGTATTCTGCGTTCTACTATTCCATTCAACAATAAACACATATAAACACAAACAGTTAAAAATAATATATACAAAAACAATAAAATAATAACTCTGCCCCTTCCAATATGCCCCTTTCATTAAAAAAACACATTCCCATTTCCAACAATTCCCCTTCAAATACCCCTTTAAAATAACCCTTCCAAATACCCCTTCTAGTTCAAAATCAAACGGACCCATAGTGGATTTGGAGAAATCTTTGATCGAATTTCTGAAAATATCGGCTCTCAATCGCTTGTGACGGCGGATGGTTTCTGAATGGTATTAGGGTTTTGGCAAGAGTTAATATATATATATATATTATTTTAATTCATGAAAAAGGAGATTTTGCATCCAAACTCCAAATCAAACCCAACGACTGTTGTTTCAAACCAAATACTCCTATTCCGGAAACAATGAGATATGTTTCGTAAGCCAATTCTACTGTTTTGATCAGTTTTATCAAAATTATAATATAAATTAATATAACGGTCAATATTGAATTCCAACATACATTTTAATTTACCGGGGCCACATACTGACTCCAAAAATTTCAGAAAAATTAATCTAGCTATGATTTGATGATACGGTTCTAACAAAACTAATTTCGTCGAATTTGGAGATCGTTTGAAAAATGGCCTTTTTAACTGACTATTTAAATTTAAATTAAAAACACGTTTAAATTTACTACGCTCAGATATTAATTCAAAAAATTATGAAATTTGAAACCTAACAATAATTTGACATTCCAGATCCAACAAAAATTGTTTCGTCAAAAATGGAGGTTGTTTGCAAAATGGCTATTTTTAAGGGCATATATATAATAAAGGGTGCGTTTTTTACAGGTCCCTATTAAGTTTCAAAATATATTAAAAAAAATCGCTTATAAAAAGAATATAAAATACATCCCTATTTTTGATCTTCCGCCCAAAAAATTCCAGATCTACCCTTATGCACTTAAAAAACTATCCAACAATGATTGGTCATAATTTACTCAGTCAATCGTTCCTTTTATCTCGCTGAATACCCTAATCCCACAATTCTGCAAATCGTTCGATCACTCCAACAACGATTCTGCATCATTTCATCAGATCGATCGCTTCTTTTATCTCGATCGAAACCCGAATCCCACAATTCTTCAAAACCCTCGATCAATAAATCGCGTTTTAGATTCAAAAGACGGTGATTATCAGTTTACTCAACATCTTCCTGTTTTGCTTAAAATTCGACGTACTCATCATCAAATTACAACAAATAGCGGAAAAAAAAAGTATAAATCTGGTGGCTTTTTTTCGTATTCAACTATAGATACTGTCTTCCGGTAATCTGATTTTTATTCAGTAAATATTTATAATTGTAAGCAAGTATGCATAAAAATTAAATTTTTGAATGCATTTATTCGTACTAGATGCACGCTGGAGATTCAGAATTATACAATTCAGCAAAATAACAATAATATCTGCATATTTATATGCAAAAATACTAGATATATGCATACAAATATACATATATTCTATATTCTGTTTTTCTGCATGTTTGATATAAAGTTGCATACAGATATGCATATATTAAGAATAGATGCATATTTGTAGGCAAATTTTTAACATAAAAGCTGAATATAGATATTTAAAATATATCATATTTGTATGCATATATCTAGAATATATGCATGCTTATACTCAACTTTTCTGAGTACGTGCAAAACCAAAAGTTCTAACAATAGGTGCATACATTTATGCTCATTTTGACAATATATGCATATTTTAACAATAGTTGCATGATTATATTAATGAAGTAATAATTGTTGCAGTTATCTTCATTCAATTGTGAATACTGCTATGCATTTCTTAATAATTATTCCACGCATTTATGCAGATATTTTAAATAGTTTCTTAACAAAGCTATTATCCAATTGACAATTGGTGATGCTTTATAAATTTTTGCAGTGTCGAATATGCAATGTTTGTAATGAACATAAAGAATCAAGGAAGTGAGGAAAAAGATTTGGACAAGAAAGATGAACTGTACAACGCTTAGGATGTTGATTTACAAATAGCGGTTCTTGCATACAAAATTATGAACTGCAAAGCACAAAGCTGGACTCCAAGTTAACACCTGACACAGAACTGGTTGCTGTCGAATGCAAACAACGTGAAATAAAACTGGAAAATTTGACAGTTAGAATTTTTTGTGAATATTTGTACTATTTTTTTTTAAACTACGGTCTGTTGATTATTATTTACGAAAATGAATTACAGGGGAATATTACGTAGTGTTTGAAGTTATTTTGGTTCTATATGATAACCTGGAATTTTTGGTTAATGTTGTGCAGATATTCAATATATTAGCATCGTTGTATGCAAAATATTATGAAAATTTGCAAATTTGAATTGCAGAAGTAAAATAATAGCATACTTATATGAAATTATTATTATTAGTTGCATACGAATATGCAAAATAATACAAATACTAATTGCGTGCATATAATTTCCAGAGTTGCATACATTTATGAATTTATGTGGAATAATTGCATACATTACTACATAAATTTGCACAAGTAGTCAAGGCGAAACAACTGCCAATATTATTTTTAATACTTATTACACGAGCAAAAGTTCAAAACATGTACAGAGCAAAATGCAGCGTTATAAATGATTCATAGTAAGATGTAATAGGTAAAGGAATGTTCAAATATTCTGCATATATTTATTCAAATATAACAAATATTAGCATACATTTCAGCTTAAAAAAATGTCAATCTAAAACAAATTCACAATAACAAACTGAACTGATTTTATTACATTAGACAAATGTTTACAACAAATGGTAAAAGTAAACACTAAAACCAAGTGTCTTAAAAAAAATAACAAAGCAGATCTAATGGTCTTTCGAAGAACAAGTTCTTTTGTTATGACCCAGCTTATTGTACACACCACATCTAGTAGGCTTCATAAAATCACATGCAGATTTCAATCTTCTGGAATAAGATGTACGACCAGACATTCGTCTGCCTTTTGAAGGAACACTGTTATACAAAAAAGAAAATCAACATTAATAAGCCTAATGTGCAGTAATCAAATTACATAAACAGTTTTAGATTAATATAAATACATGTGTACAATTCAGCAAAAAAAAACAATAATATCTGCATATTTATATTTAAGTATTTTAGATATATGCATACAAATATACAGATATTGTATATTATATTTTTCTGCATGTTTAATAAAAAATTGCATGCAGATTTGCATATATTAAGAATAGATGCATATTTGTATGAATTTTTTTAACATACATGCTGAAAACAGATAATTAAAACTGATGCGTAGTAAAATGTAACAAAAAATACAACATATAAGAAAAGGCTGATGCATAGTAAGAATTTGTACATCACAAGTCCCTGTAATCGTAAATTGCAAATACAATATACATTTATTCGAATATAACGAATATTTGCATACATATTAGCTTTAAAAAACCGGCAATCACAAACAAATTTACAACAAAATACTGAATTGATTTTGTTATGTGACATAAATTTTACAACCAATGATAAAAGTAAACAGCTTCAGATTACATAATAACAATAATCAAATTACATAAACAGCTTCAGATTAATATAAATACATGCGGACAATTCAACAAAATAACAATAATATTTGCATGTTTATACGCTAGTATACTGTATATCTGCATGCAAATATGAATATTTTTTAAATCTCTTTTTTCCTGCATGTCTGATAAAAATTTGCATAAAGATATGCATATATTGTGAAAAGACGCATATTTGTAAGCAACTTTTTAAAAGAAATGATGAAACTAGAGATTTAAAATATATGCATATTTGTATGCATATATGTAATATATGTGCATACTTATACTCAACTTTTCTTATAACATGCAAACCCAAGTGTTCTAACAATAGTTGGATCTGTGAAGAATTTGCCGAGAAACGTGAATTTTATATGGACAGAATAGTTTCATCAACATAAATCGATTGCAAAATTGAAATAAGTATGCAAAATTTAAAAATAAATAAACAGTATAAATTACCTTGACAAGGATGGACCCATTTTTTAAATAAAAGCTCAATCAAAAAAATCTCTGGAAAAATTACCGATTAGACTGAATTTTATATCGCAAGAATTCGAAGTTGAAAAATTTAGAAAGTTGCTGTCGCCGCCATTTACAAGGAAGAAATAAATAAACCACTAAACTAAAAATGAAAACGAAAAGAATCACCTGACAAAAAAATTGATCGATGAAGCTGCCGCCGCCATGGATACGAAAATTATGTTTCTAGAAAAAATAAAACCCAAATACGTAATCTATACCCGTTAATTACATCGCGAATTTGAATGAGGGCATTTTCGTGAAAATAAAAGCCGTGTTTTAAAAATAGGGATGAAATTTATAAAACTTAAAAGGGGAGGATGTGAGCCTAATTAACTTTAGTTTTAAGGATGTGAAGCTAATTTTCACTATAATAAATATATATATAAATTCCATAGCAACTATTCTAAATTTTAAACTGGACATAAATTACAATTTATAAAGTGAAATCTTAGTTTCTCACAATCATTAGAAAACTATAGTTCAAAATATTCCAACATTTCTTTTTTTGCTGAAATCCGGTTTATTTTGAATTCTGTACATTCATTTGAAATTAAAAATCGAATTTTCAAACGACCATGCCATTTCAAACTCTTTTTATAATTAAATTAAATTCTTACGCTCTAATTTCGATATAAATAAAATTTAAATTGTTATTATTTAAAATAAATCATTTTAAATATTCAAAATTCATTAAAATAACTAAAATAAAAAAATTAATTGGTTTAGAAATTCCGGGTTGTTACACTTACTTAGTTGCATTAAATTCCATATCAGGTTAAGTATTCATCGCCTATAATCACGACTTAAGTTTTTATTTATTTCATAAGCCACTCATTTAATTTCAACATTCATTATTCATAGCACTATTAGTATATTATCAAATTCCTTATTCCCATAACAATTTAACTTCCTATATACATTCGGTAAATCATATACATGCTATATAAATGAGTATTATTTAAGTTCAATTTTTTCCAAATTATTCCAACTCCAATGTTTTCTTACTTTAATTTCTCTTTCTTAGATTTATTTCCTTATTTCACAATTTGAAGGTTTTTTGCAATTTCAAATTTAGTCCAATTCATTGTGTTTAAGAAGAAGAAAAAAAGCATTATTTATTTGAGAATTTAAGAATTCAACTTCGAGTTTATTTTCAAACCACTTTCAAAATATCTCATATATTATATCTTTTATAACAAACCGAGCTATAAAAGATTTAAATGAAAATTCAATTTCGCAAACTAAAGGTATAAAAGTTCTAAGCTGTCACCCCACTCAAACTCTTGAAAATAGATATCGATGATGCATGCACTCATCACCGAAATCATTTCTTGAAGACAAGTAGGGAGTATGCACTTAGTAGTTTTGAAATTCATTTGAAAACAATTTCTATACGAAACCATATTTGAAATATTATATCATTATTTCAAAAATCATTTTTGAATCAATATTGCAAAACCACCAAAAATTAAATTATCAAATTCATATTTTACTTCTTATTTCATTACCAATAATTTTCAATATTTGATTTTTCTTAAGCAATTCAATAACCAATAGTTTTAATTATTGACTAATCAAATAATAAATGATGGAGATCTAATATTATCATCAACAAAATCAAATTTCAAAGATTTTCAAATAATTCTCTCTCTCTCTATATATATATGAAAAATATAATTCAAAACAATATTATGTCAATGAGTCCTATTCAAGTGTTTAAAAATCCATATCGATGCCTTGGCATCCCAAGTACCGACCAGAATTCATAAATACTCAACGGAACAAACCGACGCAATACAAAATCAAAAATTACAAGTACGCTCTCTCATATACACTCAAACTCATTCTAGGGTATTACTACGCTATCTCTAATGAGTTAATCCCAAATTGAGCCAAGGTTTTCGCTAAGCCAAAGCTCTGATACCAAATGTAACAACCTGAACTTTTAACCGTTAAAATCGACAATGATCCTCAATTGTCAACTTAAACTAATCAAAAATACATATAGTTATTGGGATTAATATAAGAAAAAGAAGAAAGAAGGAAAACAATAGTAGAACCTCACAGCGGGAGGACAAAATATAATAAATAAATAACAGTTCGTGAAGCTGTTAAAACATACATTTGATTATATTTTACAACAATTATCAGAGTTAACTATTATACAACATACCAAAAAATTTGCAGTGGAATAGTAATAATAATACGTCTGTTGAGCTCCATCTTCATATGATATCTTCAAGGCAAGGTAATCTTCGCTAATTGAAACTTCGACTGACCCGAGCGTATTACATAAAAAGAAAACACAACAAACACTCGGATCAGAACTAAATCATTCGCATATTAGTTTAATTAAAATACAAAATAACATGATTGTTATAGTTGCAATAATCTAAGGAAATATTATGGAAAATTCGTGAATGATTTTGTAAAAATGAAGCTGCCATAAGCTCGTCCCACATCACACAATGCAAGCGCACACCAACTGGGCGAGTTTTGTCTTATGATAACCAAACATGCTTCATATGTGGAAATCCTCTTTCAATACTATTATTATGTTCACAAACGGACGATTTATTAATATTACCAGTTTATTCATGAATTAATATAAACTATTTAATTAACTAAATCATTATTTAATTAATTACCTAATTAGTTACGTTAACCTTCCTTTTTAATCCTTCTTCCCTGTAACCCAAATACGTTGCTCCTCTTATTAGTTATGTCATGCTAATTTTCCTCATGCCTAATCTTCACCGCTGTTCACAAAAATTTCCCCTCCACTTCTCATCTAAATCCCCTCCTCATCGTACCATCCTCACCAACTCGCGCTTTTCTCTTTATATATATATATATATATATATATACGTATGTATATGTATAACCCGAGGCAGCTGAAAATAAGCAGATCACTTTGGTCATCATCATTCTGATCAACCATCCCCTCCGGCGATGTCATCAATAGACCCAGTGCCTCCTCCCCTTCCTGATGATCATCCTCATGTACGGACCCCACCATCAATGTAAAACGTGTCGAACTTGCCACAATACCCATCTCGAACTTCTCTATCACCAACAGCCTCGTAGAACAACCCATACATGCGCCTCTGACCTAGCTTCCCCCTTCGATCACCCTTGTCCCCCTCTGACATCCAACAGGGCCAGTACGAACAGAGAATGCGAACCATCCCTGAAAACCAATCAACTCCTACAAACAGTGACCATGCGCCACCAGACGCCTCAACAGAGAACACCATGACCTCCCCTACTCGAGGCATGCCGCCGCGCCCAACAGAGGCTCATGCGGTGCTGAATCGGCCATGTGAATCGAAACTAGGAATGCCACGAATGGTAGCCGACTGCGGCTGATTCGGGAAGATCTAGCAATGACCACCCGTACAAATCTATAGAGCTCAAAAGGGTCTCCAATTTCCATGTTGAAACCAATTTCTATTAATGGATGAGTTTAGAGCGATTGAGTGAGAGAGTTGTGAGGATTTTAGCCATTGAATTCGCTGGTGGCGGCTCTTAGAAGCGTTGACCACACGATTTTGTTTTTGGATAGTGAACTAGAGTTATTGACCTGGGAACACACACACACAAACACACACACACACACACACACACACACACACACACATATATATATATAGTATATATATTATTATTTGTTTATTAAAGATCTCGGTGGCTTTCTAGGAAAGCTATGTAGTGGATTTTTAGAGAAGCTTCGCAATATTTTAGTCAATCAATATTACATGCTTGCTTGCATGCTGCAAATCTCAGAGATTTTATCTTTACTTGAACAAATTAGAAGATATGTTGTCCTTAATGTAATCATATATTAACAACTAGCCTATTGATTTTTATTTTTATCATACGATCCAGTAACTTGGTATTCATTTGCAGTTATGCTTGTGTTGTTATACTTAAGAGTTTAACGTGCTGGCAAAATCACACACTAAAAGGGACAAGATATTCTGTGAATGCATACCATCAATTAATAAAATTAATCAATAACCAATGTACTAAGAAAACTCTTAAAATAAGAGTACTTCATAACAAAGATGAACAAGCAATATAAAACCATATATTTTACTAATCAAATGGATGTAACTTACATTATTTTACCATTTGCCCATGTGCACAGCACGTGCCTCATTCTAGTATTTTAATATGCCAGTAACCTAAAACTATGACCACGTACAGGCAAGATCTTAATCGATATTTTTTTTAGATTTCCTTAGGGCTGACATTATTGACTATTCGAATGTGACAGAACAAAACATCAGCTTGGATGGATTTTTGAAAACGACTGTTTTTCAAAACAATGTTTCTGAAAAGTGACTCAGTATATAATATTATATTTTGCATTATATCGCGTTGAACGTGTTACCTACTTATAACCATCATGAACTTTGATTTTGAGGGAACATGAAATTTTACAATAATTAAATGTTTTGGGAAAGATAAAACTGATTTTGTCAAGTTCCGAGGTTGAATAAAAATAGGTTATTCTTTAATTTAATATTAAATCGATAAATAGAATTTGATGTTAAAACAATTAAATTTATTGATAATAAATTATTATTATTGTCTATATTCAAATAAAATGTTATATAACTTCCAAATAATATATTTTGGATTTTAAATCTGAAATTATCATTTTCAAGCTAAATAGGTATTCCTTTTATTTCGTTTTAATAAATCGTTATAATTTATAACGATCCCATAGCGACTTTCTGGAATTTTTATTTGGGCATAACTCACAATTTATAAGACGAAATCTCGATTTTTCACTTCCATTAGAAAGATATAGTTTAACGGATTCAAACGCTTCTTGTTTCAAAGAAATCCGATTTATATTGGTTTCTATATATCTAGTTGAAGTTCAAACCGTTAAATTACGAACTACCGCGATGTTACGGCTTGTTTTAAATCTAATTATAAATTTTAGTTCAAACTTCGTTTTTGATAAATAAATTCCGTATAAAAATCGTTTTATATTTCCAATACAACTTTAAAACAATTAAACGTTCAAAATTAATCGGTTAAAAATCCGGGTTGTTACATTCCTTCCCCCTTAAAATACTTTAGTCCTCGAAGTTGGTAAGGTAGGAAAAATGTTACATACCCTATTGACTTAGCTATAAATCCTTTAGTTTACTTCTTAAATTCGGATTTAATCGAACCAATTTATTTTAATTAAAATATTAATTCATTCCTATTATCGAAAATTCTGAAAAATTTCTAACGCCTTAAATTTCCGAAAAAATTGGGCAGAGTCTCCCATGTACCGAGGGAGTTCTGCGATATCATAGGAATAACAATTATATATACATCGACCCACACGGTCGGAAAATAAAATTCAAAATCCAATTTTATATTTTTGCGTAGGCGTATTTTATATAGACGTTATCAAGTGAACTCGCTTAATTGACATGCAATTTACATTGCCAAACTCAAACTGATGGCTCAGGTACCTGTATTTACTCAACCTAACAGGTGCGTCTCAAATCATGAAGTTTAAATCATCATTCATCCTTTTAATTCGAGCAAAATACCAAATTTCTAGGTTCTACATGCTATATATGGATATATAAGCAAACCCAATTCCATCATTCAATTATTCATTTCAAATATTGGTTTTAAACCAATTTATTTACTTCTCATGGTTCCAAACAATTTAGTTTGGTTCAGTTTATCAAAATGACAATCCAACTCATATCATTTGCTTATGAATCGATTCACAAATTCACTTAGCCAAGTTTCCGTCCAGTTGCAACCAAATTTAATTTCGATTGATTTTAAACATCATTCCATTTAGTCTTGAATGATTATCATTCAATAGCTTACATTTAATTCACCATCCATCCATATTCACCCAGATTAATTTCGAATCAATTTATTCGCTTTTCCATTAAATAGGGTACTCAATTAATTTCCAATCCAATTTCAACCAAATTCCATTTCAATTGGTTTCAAACATTTTTTAGTTTACATGAAATCTATCCAATTCATTTAATCAAACCTCAATTAAAATTTTAATCCATTTGGTTCACTTTTATCATTCCCACCAAATTAATTAGCACGAGTTCAATTTAATTCTAGAATTCGAATTCCCGGCCTTCATTTCAAATTCCTTGAAATTAATATAAATATATGCAAATATTTATCACCATTTACAACTCAAACATTTGAATTTAGAAAACATTTGTCCTTTTCAAACAAATTTCCATTTACAAACCTACTATGGTAGCAAACCATCACTTAGAAACTCGAAAATGAATACCGATAATGTCGCGATCCATTATCAGAATTATTTTCTCACCACCGAAGTGATTTCAGTGCTTAATCATTTCCAAAATCCATTTAAAACCATTCTTATCCAAAAATCCCTTCAAAATAACGGTGTATTACCTTTGAAATACTTCAAAAAATATTTTCTAATTATCCGGGACTTAAATTCCAAATTTCAGTCTGAATCAAATTTTATTACAGTTCATCTATTCTAAACAAATTTCATTTGGTTATATATGACCATTTCAGTATTATAATCTCATTGGATTATAAGAATAACAACCAATTTATCAATAATTCAAAAAATTATTTATTTTATATTAAAATAACCTTTGGGGAAAATTATTTCATTACCCATTTAAAACAATATTGTATCGAATTGCTTTGTTCAAGAGTTTAAAAACACCTATCGATACAGTTGTACATTCTATATCGACCAGAATTCACAAACGACTCAACAAACCAGTCAACACAATATAAAACAATTTTATATCAAATATACAAGTATGCTCTCTCATGTATATATTCAAACTCAATCTAGGGTATTACTAACCCCATCTCTATTGAGTTACGCCACAAAGCCAAGGTTACTACTCAACCTTCAATCCAATACCAAATGCAATGGCCCGAATTTCCATACACTTTGAGTTGACTAATTACACCACACGTCCAACCCAATTTGCACAGAAACACGAATCATTAATAGAAAGAAGTTAGAGGATGAGAAATAGAAAGAACGAAAAGTTAGAATAGAAGAAAACAAAGAACACAAATCTCACAATGGAACAAATAAAATAGATTATATAACATAACTCTTTAAAATACAAATCTGTTTTGTATATACATACCATCATCAGAGCACAACAGTTATTCCTAGAACAGTTATAAACACCTATTTCCAGAGACAACATAATACACAGTGGAAAATATAATAGTCTATAGATATTTGATGAAGCCTCCTGCTCAAAGCTCCTCCAAGTGAATCGGTAAAATCCTGACTACTTGACTGCCCGTACAAATTTGGGCACCCAAGAGTTTAGGGTAAAACAAAACAAAATAAACTCTGGGACAGTCATGGGACTGGTGTGAGTAAACTCCAACCATTTGATTTAACTTTCAAAATCCTTTCGAAAGAAATGATAATCATTAGACCGATCCACACATAAATACAGATGTTTTTACGTTACGATATCCCAAAAATATTTTTGATATTAAATCCAATGATATTATAATAGTGTCTACATCAAATAAATAGAAATATAGCGGAACGCTTGCATCTCACGCTCTATATATAATATAAAATCAAAAACCGCAGGGCACTTATTGGAGATTGGATTCCGACTATGACAAGTTATGGAACTACCTTCCGATTAGTGTACTCTAGAGGGGATACACTGGGGTTCAACAAGAACGTCTTGCAACCCGTCCACACATGGCTGGCCACTCATTTAACTTGAGTGTACCGAGCATACTATCACCAACGGTTGTGATCAGCAACCATTACCGAAAGCATACAGCAGCGAATAGAATAAGAAGCAAAATGAAATTTCTCTAGATCAGGTGATAATACCCCTAATGGGAATGACCCACTTGGCCATGCTCCCTGCCTGATTTCTGTCATTTCCCAGTTGATGAGGCTTGAGGTCACGATTATCTTTCAGCACATCTAGCCATCATTTACATTGAATTTCATGTCATTAGACATTCGTCCACATACGTTGTCCTGGGACTGGACAAACCAAAGGCACCATTCTATTAATCCATCTTGGGCAATTTCTACCTAGGATTAACAGAACAGCCCTTGCACTTTACTCCGTCTTCATATCTCTTCAACATAAGTTGATTTGTAATGCTTATGCCAATATGGAGTGGATTTCAGATAATAAACCTGATCCCGGTCTCCCCGTATTGACAATGGAGGTATAAAGTAAATTAAAACTTTGATAGTCGGTGGTTTAACTAGCAAGAAAACATCCATACAACCAACGATCCTATTTCCAAATGAAAATTTTATCGATCAACCATCAAACAACACTAGCCCATCAATCATGAAGTCAATCAAGTTGGGGTATAATTACCTCTTAGACCTTAATTGAACAACATTCTCAATTTTGAAATATTCAAAGCTCACAACTTCAAACAAAACATTGCTTACGCGTTTCTCAGATTCAATCTAAGAATCCACTTTTTTTACGGAAAAACATTTGATTATAACGGTAGCGTTATAATCGCTGTTTCCAAATATTTGGTTTATAAAATATTAATTATAATGGTAGCGTTAAAATCCTACTTAGATTTACAAAACATTTATTATAACGGTAGCGTTAAAATCGTTGTTTACACAACATTTATTATAACAGTAGCGTTATAATCGTTGTTTCCAAATATTTGGTTTATAAAACTATAACTTGCACTTATTAATTTCAATAAATAAATTAATAAGTAAATAATTAAATAATTAAATTTGATTAAAACGGAAAGTAAAAATAACTACTACCCTAAATTTGATATAATCGAATTCCAATAAACAACTTTCTCTCGAATAATCTGTATTCAATTTATATTCCAAACTTCAGAATTTATCTACCATTTCAGGTTAATTCAAATTCCAATTTCACTTTTGAATTTATCCTTTCCAAATCATCACCAAATTCCTTTATAACCATTCCAGTCTACAAAACGTTATCACACTTTATTTTATATTCCGAATTTTGAACTAAAACTCATCATTTTCTTTTAAAACGATTACCCATTTCCCTTTTCATTCAATTTCCAATTTGGATTCATATTTCAAATCTAAATTTCCTTTAGAGATGTTTCATTTGCAAAATATTTCCTTTAAACCATTATTCACTTTAATCGTGAATATATTTCTTTTATATACAATCAAATCAGTTTGATTTCGTACTTATTAATAATATCTTAAACCCAATTTCTATTTATAACTTCTATTCAGATTTTTCCATACCAATCTTACCTGTATTGCAATCATTTAAAATCTCCTTTATAATTTTCTAAGTTCAAATCTCATTTCAAATATTTGGTTTCAAAACCGATTTCCACTTTTTTCATATAAATTCAAATTTGAATTTATATTTCAATTTATCCAATGATAATTAATTCACTTAATTTATACCCTCGTTTATAAACAACTTCTTGTTTTTCTCCATCAACATGTTTTTAATTTCAACTTTATTCGTAATTACATTTCCATTTTTGGAAATAAATTTCCTTTTTAAAACTCAAATTTCATTTTCTATATTCTAAAATATTTTACGGTATTTAAATACCCAAAATTATGGGGTCAGTGTTATTCAACCACAACATAATCAATCACCGGTCATATATCACATCATATATCACAATAAATAAATAAAACAGTAAATAAAATGTTGAGGAATCCAACTGGAACCCTCCAACCTGTTTCCCTGCATCCACAGATGTTAATCAACATCAATAATATTAATTTCACATCAATACGAAATATCATGGTGAGCAGAAATAATCATCGATCAACGGTATAACTATATCAACTATTTCAGCCAATTTTATCAATCATTTATTCAAACAACCATCACACAGTATAAAATTACGAGAAATAAATTTAAAACTCGTTTTTAAAAATATAAACGAGCCAGAGTTAGTGTACTCACTTTGGTTTGTAGTTGACGATTCTGCTTTTATTTTGTTTTAAAATCAAATAAGTGTTTAATTTTATTGTGAAATTCTAGTAGCTCTTTTCTCAATGAAATCAATTCTATAATGTAGATTTTGTTGCTGCAATTCCAATGTGATCGGTTTTGTTTGATTCTGTTTACAAACGGTCGAGTTATTAATATTACCAGATAATTCATGAATTAGTATAAACTATTCAATTAACTAAATCAATATCTAATCAATGGGAGAGGCTATTGAGACACAAAATTAAACCCAAAGTTGGAGACATAAAGCTTGGACCATTGGATTTGTTTGTCTTTATGCGGAAAGTGTAATTCATGGGAAGATCTAGTGGTTGAGATTTGTTGTATCCATTTTTGTGTCTACTTTTTATGTCCAAATAGATTTTCCCCTAATTAATTACCTAATTAATTACGTTAACTTTCCTTTTTGATCCTTCTTCCCTGTAACCTAAATACGCTGCTCCCCTTTTTAGTTATGCAGTGCTCATTTTCCTCATGCCTAATCTTCACCGCTGTTCACAAAAATTTTCCCTCCACTTCTCATCTAAATCCCCTCCTCATCGTACCATCCTCACCAACTCGCGCTTTTCTCTTTTTTATATATATATATAACCCAGACAGTTGAAAAAAAGCTGATCACTTTGGCCGTCATCATTCTGATCAACCATGTCCTCCGGCGATGTCATCAACAGACCCAGCATCTCCTCCACTTCCCGATGATCACCCTCACATACGGTCCCCACCATCAATGTTGAACGCGTCGAACTTGCCACAGTACCCGTCTCAAACTTCTCTGTCACCAACAACCTCGTAGAGAAACCCATGTGTGCGCCTATGACCTAGTTTCCCTCTCCGATCACCCTTGTCCCCCTCTGACATCCAACAGGCCTAGTACGAACAGAGAATGCGAACCATCCCTGAAAATCAATCAACTCCTAAAAACAGTGATCACGCGCCACCAGACGCCTCAGTAGAGAACACCATGACCTCCCCTACTCGAGGCATGTCGTCGCGCCCAACCCAGGCTCATCTGGTGCTGAATCGGGCCCATGAATCGAAATTAAGAATGCCACAAATGGTGGTAGACTGCTGCTGATTCAGGAAGATCTAGCAATGACCACCCGTATAAATTTATATAGCTCAGAAGGCTCTCCAATTTTCATGTTGAAACCAATTTCTATTAATGAATGAATTTAGAGGGATTGAGTGAGAGAGTTGTGAGGATTTTAGCCATTGAATTCATTACTGGCGGCTCTCAGCAGCGTTGACCACACAATTTTGTTTTTGGACACTGAACTAGGGTTATTGACATAGGAATATATATATATATATATATATATATATATTGAGTATATATATTATTATTTGTTTATTAAAGATCTCGGTGGCTTTCTAGGAAAGTTATGTAGTGGATTCTTAGAGAAGCTTCACAATATTTTAGTCAATCAATAGTACATGCTTCCTTGCACGCTATAAATCTCGGAGATTTTATATTTACTTGAATGAATTGAAAGATATGTTGTCCTTAATGTAATCATCTATTAACAACTAGCCTATTGATTTTTATTTTTCTCATACGATCTAGTAACTTGGTATTCACTTGAAGTTGTGCTTGTGTTGTGATACTTAAGAGTTTAACTGCTAGTAGTATCACACACTAGAAGGGACAAGATATTCTGTGAATACATACCATTAATTAATAAAATTAATCAATAACCAGTGTACAAAGAAAATTATTAAAATAAGAGTACTTCATAACGAAGATGAACAAGTAATATATAACCATATATTTTACTAATCAAATAGATGTAACTTACATTATTTTACCATTTCCCCATGCGCGAAGCAGATGCCTCATTCTAGTATTTAATATGTTAGTAACCTAAAACTATGACCACATACAGGCAAGATCTTATTCAATATTTTTTTTTGATTTCCTTAGGGCCGACATTATTGACTATTCGAATGTGATAGAACAAAACATCAGCTTGGATGGATTATTGAAAACGACTGTTTTTCAAAACAACGTTTCTGAAAAGTGACTTAGTATATAATATTATATTTCTGCATCATATCGCGTTGAACGTGTTACCTACTTTTAACCATCATGAGCTTTGATTTTGACGGAACCTGAAATTACAATCATTGAATGTTCTAGGAAAGATAAAACTGATTTTTTCGAGTTTCGAGATTGAATAAAAATTGGTTATTCTTTAATTTAGTATTAAATCGATAAATAGAATTTGATGTTAAAACAATTAAATTTATCGACAATAAATTATTATTATTTTCTATATTCAAATAAAATGTTATATAACTTCCAAATAATATATTTTGGATTTTAAATCTGAAATTCTCATTTTCAAGCTAAATAGGTATTCCTTTTATTTAATAACCTTTTATTTCGTTTTCATGGATCATTATAATTTGTATCGATTCCATAGCGACTTTCTGGAATTTTTAGTTGGACATTACACACAATCTATAAGACGAAATCTCGATTTTTCACTTCCATTAGAAAGATACAGTTTAATAGATTCAAACGTTTCTTATTTCAAAGAAATCCGACTTATATTGGGTTCTGTATATCTAGTTGAAGTTCAAATCATTAAATTACGAACTACCGCAACGTTACAGCTCATTTTAAATCTAATTATAAATTTTAGTTCAAACTTCATTTTTAATAAATAAATTCCTTATAAAAATCGTTTTGTATTTCCAATACAACTTTTAAAAAAATTAAACGTTCAAAATTAATTGGTTAAAAATCTGGGTCGTTACATAATAGCTGTGTAGGGTGTTTGTTTTCTTGTATTAGTTAAGGAACTAGAAGGCTCACTTGAAATTTAAACTTAGATCAGATGATTAAATAAGCTAAGAAAAGAAATATGGTACAACTAAAAAGGAAACATCAAATTCAATAAAGCAACAAACATGATCAATTATGAGAAAAGATGAATAAGAGTAAAAATTTCCTAGATAATATGAAAAACAAAATCAGTAACAAAGAAAATTTTCTTATGTGGGTTGTCTTGGATAGGAAAATAGGGAATCTTTATAAATAGTTACATAAAATCCAAGTATGGTTGAAAAAGGGTACATAAAAGAAAAACGGAAGATATGAAGTTTTCCATTTTCCATCTTTTTGTAAGATAAGAAATCGAATTTAGAATAATAATTTTTTCTGAAATTCGAGAAATAAAGTAGGTTGGCAGGATTTTGGATGCAAAAATTGGACGAACTATGCTCTTATTCACTAAGAATGTGGGGAAATTTGGATGAAAATGTATTTTGATTTTCAAAATATTGCATTCATGTAGAACTGCCTGTATATTTAGGATTTGAGCATCATGTTTTAAAAGGATTTTAAAAAAATTTGCATACACATAGGAGGTACCGCTTATGCATTCATGCATTATTATGTTGTATTTTACTATGCACAAGTGCACAATGTTTGCAAAAATAGGATGCACACATAATGGATGTATATTATGCGAGGGGTTAACTGATTTTTACCCTTATCAAATTTCGAGGACAAAATTTCCTAAGGGTGGGAGAATGTAACACCCCTTATTTTTAAGATAATAAAATGTGGGTAACTTAATTAAATAATGAGAGTTAAGTAAAACAGACGACGTCATTGCGTCTGTCTTGGAATTATGTTCAAGATAGACACCTGGTTTGCGTAAAACAGATAACTTTTGAAGAAGTTATGGGCGTTGGAAGTTTGTATACATATAAGGAACATGTATGTATATATATTAAATAAATTTATCCAGAAAATAAAAACATGAAGCGGGAAAACCGAGCGGGAATTTTACCCGTTGGAGATCGACCCAGGGGTCGACCCATCAACAGGGTGGTCAACCCCACCACAGATCTGAAAACTATTTTTGACATGGATGGTTCTGATGACTTGCAAATCAAATCTAAAGGACCCGGTTTCTCTGATACACCTATAAATAAGTCTATAGAGCCTACCCTAAGTCTCATATTTCTGAGACAACGCATAAGCTTTGCCATTACTCTTCCTCCTCAAATCTCTTCAGAATATTTGGATTATTAATTTAGGAAAATTCTAAATCTATATCTGGAGGAAAAGGATGAAAATCAATTAGAAGGTATTCAGATATCTTATCGAAGTGAGGTAATTTTCTAGATCTGGTCTATTTCAATTCTCCTCTCTTTCTTTCCTTTTCTCTTAGTAAAAATTATGAATCCATGGTTATTAGGTTCTGAATCCAGTTAGGGGAAAAACATTGAATGCTAAATCTGGACCAGATCCAGGATTTGGAAAGCATATGAGGTGAGTGGATTTAAGTTATATCATTTTAGATAATGATATATTATCTTTTAACATTCCCCGTTATTATATGTGAATTTGCCAGAATAATTAAGAATTACTGTTATAACAAGTTGAGATATTAGTATGAATGTTTTGAAAAATTCATATATTGAATCAGTCAAAGTGTTGAAATGTTTACATGATGAAAAACAAACTTGTTAGAATATGGGTAGCGACTACTGTTGTTATGATTACATGATTTACTTAGGGCATACTATGTATTTGAATCGTTAGTTGTAGAATTGAGAAAATGACACGTTAACATGTCACATTTATATACATGAATCCTCACTTGTATGAATTGGAATAGTTATATGATTAAATGATTTCATGTTAGCATAAAATTGAATACATGAATATGGGTTTATGGCATAAATCAAATTATGATTAAAGATCTTAATTTGTGCATACGGTACATGATAAATATGACTTGGGAAAGGGGCATGAAAACCTATAACGACATAGGAATAATTGGTTAATAATGAAGATGCCTAAATTTACAGTAAACAGGAAATTGTAACCGCACTTAGACACGAGGTTAGATTACACTTTTGATAGAAGTCAGCTCGGAACCGCCCGGTAAATCCAGCATCCACAAGTGTAGGGTTAATGTGGGAGGTCTAGCGCATAAATATATATATATATATATATATATATATATATAAGGATTGGAATGAACAGGGAATGATAAAATCCTATTACAAATAAATTACATTAATGAGGATGTTATATAATAGGCAGACTTGTCCTAAGGACAAGTGGATATTATAACTTAGGTTATAATTAACTAGTGAGAAATTGAGAACTTGTGTAATGAGATAAGAGGTACTTAATTGTAAATTAAGTAATCAGTAAATGGGGGAAAATTTATGAAACGAAAGAAGTTGTACTTAATTATAAATTAAGTAATTTGAAAACTTGGAAATCTGAAATATGCTGATTAGAATAACATGTTAAGGTTTGTCTTAGAGACCAAAAGGAAATTAGAACATAGGTTACAGAAAGGAGACTTATTGGTGAATCTTAGTTAAGAAAACTAAGTTAATAAATAAACAACGATAAGTTGTAGTGACAGGGTAAGATGGAATTATGATTAAATAGGAATGAATGAGTCAAACTTATGAAATGAAATAAATTATGTTTTATCATAAATAATGAGAGACATGTAAATAGAAAACATGTGAATTGAGATATATTTAATCACATATTAAGTAGAACATGTTATTGTAAATATGAAATAAAACAAGAATATAAAGGGAATGTGGATTACAGACGTTGGATGACAATCTAGAGAATAACATGTTGCAGGCTTATTAATAAACTTAAAAGGGTTAAGTTATATGACTGAAATTAATAAGCAAGAGAAACTTGGTAACTTGAATAAGAAGTCAATGTGAACGGGGATAACCAAGTTAAATGGAAACCTGGTGAGGTATAGCAAGCGCGTAAAAGAATGTTTAGACATAGGGTCTAATGACACATTAAAATGAGGCGCTTGGACCAGCCCGTACATTTGAGGGTAAATAACCCAACAGGGTAGATGATCGTGGTGTCATGAGGCACGAGGGGAGCGCACGTTCATTTGATTATTCTGTCGGCTCTAAAAGACTGGAAGGAGAAGCATGCGACTTCCCTAGATACGTAAGGTGCTCCTGGTAGTCCTCTGTGTGGTGGCAGATGTTTAGGTTGTGCTCGTAGAGGTTGGGTCTGCGCGTAACTAGTAGGTGGGTAGGCCTTGACTGCAAAAGTATCTTTGAAGTCAGAATGCTATGGCGCGGTGACACTAGGGTGATTTGGCGGTCGCCTCAACAGAGATCAGGACCAACAGAGATAGTAGATCATCGGATACCCATCATCGGCAGCCGTGGGATGCGAAAAAACTAGAGCTAAACCCAATAGACCATTAACCTTTCACTATCGGGGTACAGTGGTTGAGGGGAGATGCTAACTGGTTGTTTAGATTGTTTGTTGTTAGGAGGAAGTCGCTTAGCTCTTGTAGTCTTTCCTAGTTAAGGGAGGGGCCGAGATGGGGCCATAGCCACCATGAAAAACAGACCTCAGGAATATCTATATATAGAGGCTCTTAAAGACAGGCCTGTACAGATATTGAAAAGCTCCCGACCAAGTTCCGTGTTTCTTGTATAGCCCTGCCTCGGAACCTGGTGCACATTATGTGCGGTTAAGGCATCCAATGTGATTGATGATACGTACGTGGGACAGTCTAGATACAGGCATGTCGGCTCTGGGTGGTGTATTGCAGACTTGAGGGTATTACTTCGGTATGAAATCTGATTCGATTGACGGTGGCAGTCCGTATGTATACGTAACGTAGTAATAAGGGATATATGTGAAACGTAACATCGTTATATAGAGATCTATACGTCACTCCAGCGTAGGACGTGGGACTGCACACATTTCTGTGGAATTACGGTGGAGACCATGTGAGTGGGGTACCATGGGGTGTACCTCAATATTGGGGGTAACTACATATATACAATATTAGGTTAATAAACTGGGAAGTAAATGGATATGACGTGTGTGTAAGCCTTGAGTGTTGTTAACCCAACTAACCTAATAAATAAGAAAATGTGATTAAACGGTATATGTAGGATTATTCAAAGTGTATAGTTTAAATCCAGTCACCAGAACTTGTGTTTTGACCCCCCTCCTCATAACGTACTCGCAGGTTAGATTTGTGGCTGAGACATGTTAGCTTTGAATGCTAGTTAGCCAGTATTATCTATACGGTAAGGCTATATTTTGATTACGTTATATTTTATCCATTCCACTGTGAGATATTTTCTGAGCTCTGACATATTTTACGTCTCTGTCTTTTCTGCAGGATACCAGAGCAAACCAACATGAGTTTCGATAGATTGGAATTTTGAAGAAAAAATTGGTTTGTCAGAATTCGGGTTGTTACACGTTTCCCGTTATTATACGATGTGAATTTGCTAGAATAATTAAAAGAATTGAAATGTTATATATGACAAGTTGAAATATTATATGTTGAAATGTTTGAACATATGTTAAAAAGATTAAAGTGACATGTTAAGATATTTATATGTTGGAAAGTTCATATGTTGAAATATAAACTTGTTAGAATATAGGTAGCAACTACTGTTGTTCGTATTACATGTTATCATTTATAGGCATGAACCCTTACTTGTATGAATTGCAATAGTTATATGATTAAATGGTTTCTTGTTAGCTTAGAATTGAATACATGAATATGGATTTGGGGCATAAATCAAACTATGATTAAAGATCTTAATTTGGGCATATGGTACATGATAAATATGACTTGGGAAAGGGGCATGAAAACTTATAATGAAATAGGAATAATTTTTAAAGAATGAACATGCTTAGATTCACAATAATTTGAAATCGTAACGCGCTTAGACACGAGGTTAGATTACACTTGTGGTAGAAGTCTGCCCGGAACCGCCCAGCATATCCAACATCCACAAGTGATAAATCTAATGTGAGGGGTCTAAGTGCATGTTAGCCTAATTTGTGAACTAGGCTACACAAAGTCAAAAAGTTAGGATATCAAGCATTGAAGAACACTACTTCCTAAAGATTATCGGATCGGATCGGATGGTCACTGCCACAACGGATCGGAGTGGAATAGAAAATAGACAAGTTAGAGTCCATTTCAGACCAGATCGGGGCGGATGGTATAAATCCGATCCGAGCCCCCGCATGCTAGCGTGCCCGATCCGATCCCGAGGTTACAACAACTCTTACCCCACGTTTTCCTTAATACTCGGGGCGGTTACACCCACGTTCTTCCCACGTCTACCACTAACCCTATGCGCTGTCAATACCAAAATCCATCTGAACCCGAAAGTGGTGGCATAAGGGCCACGTAAGTCCGATCCGAACCGAATTCTGGAGAAGTTTCCACCTATAAATAGACCCCCAAGGGTCATTTGAAAGGATCTTTTTGGCACTTTGAGAGTTTGAGTATCCTTGAGAACCGAATTCCAGCACTCCCAAACAATCCAAATCATCATTCAAAGTGTATCTTGAATATAATTGAGTGAATGTGTATGAAAAATGAGTGAGATTGAGTGAATATCTTGGTGTACTTTCATCTACATCATCAAGCAAAGTGATATAAAGTGGACGTAGGCTTTTTAGCACCGGACCACTATAAATCTTGTGTCTCTTTTCTGTTTTTAATCTCATTTTATTAGAATTTTAGTCAATTTGGGTGTTAGAACCACTTTTTGGTCTAACATTTTGGTGCTTTCACCGAGAATCATTTGAATTCTCTGTTTTTCTGGATTATCGTTCTACTTTTTGGACCGTTGAGTTCAAAGAAGTTAATCCCCAATTTTCGACGCTTTTAAGTACTTGTTGGTTGATTGTTGAAGAATTTTGGCCAAAGGAAAAGACAAGGAAGTTCAAACCAGTCGAGGGAACAAAGTTGATGAAGATCAGCAAAACGCGGTCGTGACGAGGTCTCATGGGCAAAGCTCGGGAGCGGATCCGACTGGCTCAGGAAATCCGAACCGGTCGCAGAGGGAAAGCTCTGATCCGACCCGAGTAGAAGACATTGAAGAGGTGCGCTCCCCCAACCCGAACCGATCCGGTCAGGTCACCTTGCTCTGATCCGACCCGACTCTAGGTGATGTTGGAACCTCTACTCGAGCCCCACCAAATGCTCCGACTCCAGCCACCAAGACCAATGACCAGATCAATCTGTCTGCGCCTGTCACCCAAGGAGATCTTTCGCGCCTTCTCGACATGCTTGAGAGCACCAGGGAGGCTATAAGAATCCACGAGCACACCAACCTTATGATGCAAGAGAATACGAGAATCATGAGTAGGGAAATTGGCGAGCTTCGCAGGCAGAGGACCCCTTCCCCAGTTCATCACACTGCAATGGATCAGTCTTCTTCTTCTGAGGAAGAACGGCCTCGTGAAAGAAGGCCGCTTGAACGACCTCAAAATTTGGAACAAATGACTTTCGGATCTCTTCGATCCCGCGAAGACGCTGCTCGTGTGTTAGGACCCAATGACCCGAGCCTGAGAGAGCCTATGTTGTTACCAATGCGAGGATCTCATGTTCTTCCTAGAGATCCTAACCTTACCAACCCCACTCAGGGACAAATGCTTCAGCCCCTTCCTCCCGAGATCAACCGGGAACGTAGGGAGCAGAGCAGAGTAGAAGCCGCTAGAAGAAGGAGGGTGTCCCCTAATCAGGAGCCCAGAGGAAACCCGAATATCAGGGCCAGGGAGCCTGAACGGCCTTTGACCAATGCTGATGTGTGGGCTATGGTGCGCTTGATCATGTCTAAGAGTCAAAATTACACCAATGAAGATGATGGTATTGAGCGAAGCCATACTCCCTTTACTGACGACATTCTTAACTTTCAGTTCCCCCGACGATTTAATTTGCCGCAGATGGACAGATATAATGGGAGAACTGACCCGGGACAACATTTGATGCGATACGCATGGTTTATGAATGATGCAGCTGCTCCCGACGCTGTGAAGTGTAAGGCTTTCCCGATTTACTTAGAAGACGTAACATTACTATGGTTTACCCGACTTCCTCCTCGATCGATATCGAATTTCAAAGAATTAAGTGAACATTTTATGAATCAATTCCGACATCACGCCCGAAAGTCTAAGACTGTTATCGAATTATCGAGAATTAACCAAGCACCGGGTGAGTCCTTGAAGTCGTATCTAGACCGTTTCAATTTAGCTGTAACAGAGGTCAGCGACCCTCATGAGCCTACCATCTTGATGGCCTTAATGGTGGGAGTTGATCCTGATTCAGAGTTTGGAGATTATCTTTCTGGGAAACCGCCTCCTACAAGAGAGTTGTTTAATGAGAATGCCAATATTCAGTTAAGACGGGAGGAAGCACGGGCAAACAGAAAGAGGAAGTCCGGAGCGGCCTCAAAAGAAGCTGTTCAGAGTAATTTTGCTGTAAAGCAGTCTGGAGAAAGCTCTGGGAAAGTCGAAGTGAATGTTGGAAACAAGAATGGAAACAATAATAATGGAAACGGAGGCAACAGCAACCATAATGCGAATGGTAATAGGAGAAACAGGAACCGAGGAAGTAATTCTGACAAAAGACCCCGGTTCCAGACCTTTGAAAATTATTCACCGTTGAATGACACGTTGGAGAACATTTATTTGGACACGTATAATGTTTTGCAATACAAAAAACTACCGCCACGAGATTCGATAGAGAAAGAAATTGCTACCGGAAAATTTTGTTTATTTCACGGAACCCACGGACATTCAACGAACGAATGTCGACACTTGAGAGATGTGGTTGAGAAGTTGTTGCATGAAGGAAAGTTGGATGAGTATAAGGCTTCCCCAAGGGACAGGGGGCAAGGAGGACAGGCCCCAAACCAGAATCAGTCTGCTCCCAAGCCTACAGCGCAACAAAAGAGCAAAGGGATTGTCATTAACACCATAGTAGGTGGACCCCATCCAGTTATCCACAGCTTCAGAGCAATGGACCAATACGTTAATGCAGTTAAGCACATAGATGTAGATGAGTGTAATGATTTGGAAGATATCACCCCTGTGAAATAGCAGAGGACAATGTTCGATGATGTAGTGTTCCGTAGCAGAGTCGATACCGGAATCCAATCACCTACCGAAGATCCGTTGGTTATTACCACTGCTATTAGGCCGGCACTGGTTCATAAGATACTAGTAGACAATGGAAGCTCTGTCAACATTCTGTTTAAGAAGTCGTTTGATCAGATGAAACTCGAGTCTGGAGATTTGAAGCCCTGTGAAGGTTGGATCCGAGGCTTCAATGGGGCATCGACACCTCCAATGGGGTATATAGAATTACCCGTAACATTGGGACAAGGGGATCGTCGAAGAGTACAAATGCTTCAGTTCGTGGTGCTAGATATCGATTCTCCCTACAACGCTTTTTTAGGAAGGCCTGCCCTTGCATAGTTCAAGGCTTGTATCGCACCATGGTGCTTATTGCTAAAGTTCCTAACTGAAGCCGGAACAGGAGTAATGAGAGGAGATCAAGTCTCCGGGCGAGCTTGTTATATTGCTGAATTAAAGATGCTGATGAAGGGACTCAACATCGATACTAAAAGTACTTCACCTCCTCCAAAGGAGGGTTCGGCATAGAAATTAGAGGGATCAGCCCCGAAGGAGTTGCCCAAGGGAATGCCTGAGGACCTAGATCCCAGAGAAGATGAAGAACCTGAGGGTAGAAAGGCAACCCCTAACGAAACGACAGTGGATATACCCATTGATGAAGCTGATCCAGCAAAAGTTTTGAAGATTGGATCCCGGTTGGATCCACACCAAGCCAAAGAACTAGCTGACTTTCTGAAGGCAAACCTGGATGTGTTTGCCTGGACCCACGCTGACATGTGTGGGATATCACCATCCATCATGAGTCATTTGCTGATTATAAACCCAAAACACCCGCCTGTAAAGCAAAAGAGACGTATGTTGGGCCCAGAGAGATCGGCAGCTCAGAAAGAAGAAGTGGAGAAGCTGAAAGAGAACGGATTTATTAGAGATTCGACATATCCTGACTGGATATCGAATCCTATTTTGGTAAAGAAGTCAAACGGAAAGTGGCGGACGTGTATTGATTTTTCAGACTTGAACAAAGCCTGCCCGAAAGATAGCTTCCCACTCCCCAGAATAGAACAGCTTGTGGATTCGACGGCGGGACATGAACTTCTTTCTTTTATGGACGCATATTCCGGGTACAACCAGATTCCCATGCACGTGCCCGATCAAGAGCACACGAGCTTTATTACAAATTTGGGGTTGTACTACTACGTGGTCATGCCTTTCGGATTGAAAAATGCTGGAGCTACCTACCAACGCTTGGTGAATATGATGTTTTATAACCAAATAGGGAAAACCATGGAGGTCTATGTGGATGATATGCTTGTCAAATCGAGGCAGTCCTCTAGCCATACGCAAGACTTGGCAGAGATGTTCGGTATCCTGCGAAAGTATCGGATGAAGCTAAATCCTTTGAAATGCTCGTTCGGAGTGGCATCTGGAAAGTTTCTGGGTTTCATCGTGAGCTCTCGGGGAATTGAAATCAATCCCAGTCAAATAGCAGCGATAAAGAATATTGAGGAACCACGAAGAATCAAAGACGTCCAAAGTCTTGCAGGGAAAGTGGCTGCGTTGAGTAGATTTATCCCCAAAGCAACAGACAAATATGTCCCGTTTTTTGACTTGATAAAAAGGGGAAAGAAAAATTTTGAATGGACTCCGGACTGTGTTGAGGCCTTTCGAAATCTATTGGACTTACTAGAGAGACCACCGATTTTGTTGAAGTCGGTGGATCATGAAGAACTGTTTGTTTATCTAGCAGTATCGGCTCACGCCGTTAGCACCGCCTTGGTCCGGGAAGAAGACAAGGTGCAAAGGCCGGTATATTACGTAAGTAAGAAATTGGCCGCTACAGAACGTAACTACCCAAGGATTGAGAAGCTTGCTTACAGCCTTCTGATCGCCTCCCGAAAACTTCACCATTATTTTCAAGCTCACCCAATAACCATATACATTGATCAGACTCTGAGACAGGTGTTGCAAAGACCTGAAGCATCAGGACGGTTGATCAAGTGCAATATTGAATTAAGTCAATTTGATTTAAACTTTCAGCCGTGGAGATCGATCAGGGGCAAGCTTTGGCTGACTTTATAGAAGAGTTCACAATTCCGGAGGAACAGACGATCGATGATAAGGTGGTCAGATCAGAGGAAGAGTTAGAATTAGGTCCATGGAAGTTATACACAGACGGAGCCAAGAACGACAGAAGGTCCGGAGCTGGAGTCGTCTTAGTTACTCCTAAAGGACGATCGTTATATTATGCTCTACGACTAGAATTTTCAGCGACCAATAATGACTCTGAATATGAAGCCCTGATTGTCGGGCTGAAACTTGCTAAGGAATTCGGAATAAAGGCATTAGATATATTCTATGACTCCAAAATAGTCGTCTGCCAAGTGCGAAAGGAGTTTGTGGCCCGGGGACCTCGACTTATTACCTATCTTGGAAAGGTGAAGGAGTTGTTGAGCAACTTGGAACGGTGTAACATAACACATATCCCAAGAGCTGAAAACCAGAAGGCAGACAGGCTAGCGAAGCTGGCAAGTTCCGACGATCCGGAGGAAACCAAAATGGTTCCAATTGAGACATTGGGATCGCCAATCTTTGAGTTAATGGAAATTGAATTAGCTTTCGAAGTAGAACCGGAGAGGGAGTCGTGGATGACCCCAATCAAGAATATCCTTAGAAATGGAGTACTCCCGCCAAAGAAAAGTGAGAGGCGAGCCATAGTTCGCAAAGCTACCAGATACGTCATTCAAGATAATACCCTTTATCGGCAAGGATTTTCTATGCCCCTGTTACGGTGTATAACGCACGACGACATCAAGCAAGTAAGGGAAGTACACGAAGGTGAGTGTGGAGATCATACGAGGGGTCAGACTTTAGCAAAAAAGGTGTTGCGGTATGGGTATTTCTGGCCCACTATTAATAAAGATGCAGCTGATTACTCATGATGCTGCGACAAGTGCCAGAGGTTCGCCAAGATCCCCAAAGCACCACCGACCCAGCTCAAGTCGATGGTGAGTCCGTGGCCGTTTGCCATGTGGGGAATTGACATCATCGGAGTTCTACCAATTGCCAAAGGAGGAGCGAAGTATGAAATAGTCGTCGTGGACTATTTTACGAAGTGGGTGGAAGCTGAGCACTTAACCAAAATCACAGCGAGAAAGGTGATAAGTTTCGTGGTTAGAAATATCATATGCCGATTTGGGATTCCAAGGACCATTATAACTGATAATGGAACCCAGTTCGATGGCGCCAAATTCAGAAATTTCTGCCAGAAATACAAGATTGACAAGCGGTACACTGCAGTCGCCCATCCACAGTCAAATGGGCAAGTAGAAGCAATAAATAAAGTCATGAAATCCATCCTCAAGAAGCGGTTGGAGCGTGCAAAAGCAAAATGGGTGGATGAATTGCCCTTGGCTTTGTGGGCATATCGGACAACGTTTAAGACAGCCACCGGCCATACTCCTTTCTCTCTCTCATTTGGTTCAGAAGCGGTAATCCCGGTAGAGCTTGAAGTTACCTCCCACAGGGTGACATATTATGACCCGATGATGAATCGGGCACTCCTTCTCGAGTCCCTTGATGAAGTCGAAGAGAAAAGGGATGAGGCAGACTTGCGTGCGTCAAGACATCGACATCAGATGGCATGCTATTATGACAAGAAAGTTCGCTTTAGAACCTTTGAGCCAGGGGATTTGGTGCTAAAGCGAGTTTTTCCATCCCTTCCTCATCTCGGTCCAAAGTGGGAAGGACCATTCGCCGTCCAACGGAAACTTGAGACAGGAGCTTTCAAGTTAACGACCGTAGATGGTGAAGAAGTACCTAGGGCTTGGAATGCCCAGCACTTGATGCGATATTTGAATTAGAGATGTTGTATTTTCTTTTGTTTTTTTATAAACCCTGTAAAAAGGCATGACTTGCCTAGAGAAGCCCGTTTATATTAACAAAAGATTATAAAGTGGACGTAGGCTATGACTAAGCTGAACCACTATAAAAATATACTGTGTCAATTACTTTCCTGCATTATTTATGCAATCGACAAATATCCTATCATGACTGTGAAACACGAAATGTTAAACTAAACTTAGAAGATTGGAGATGACCCATGTGCAGGAGTAAATAAAACGACTGACTGTATGACCAAACACAGAAGAATGAGAAGACGACATTCTTAACTCTAACTCTCAAGAGTCGAGAGAGAGTATAAAGGACGGGAAGACGACGTCCTCTGAGGCGTGAAGGTGCACCCAGATGAGAGACCGCCTCAGCGAAAACTCTAACCTAGATATGAGACAGGAGAGTATAAATATTCCAGAAAGAACAGGCATCAATGACGAAAAGAATATGGCCCCCGTCGGAGAATCGGGGACATTTGGACTCTTTAATTTAATCTTGAGTAGTTCTTCCTCAGTCATTCAAGATTGACTGGGAGCATGTATACGTATACATGTTTCCTCCAGCAATAACTTCGTTATATGACTTTAATTTGACATACTTATGTATTTTCATTTAAGTACTGAATTAACGACTATCAAACATTGCAGGATTTTTTTTTTTTTTTACAAGCGTGTGAGTTTGTACAAGGAAAACAAGCAAAAAAGAAGATGCGAGGGCTGCGCTCGCTGCAACAATTGCGGGCCAATTAAATGCTAAAGTAAAACAAAGCACTTCATCACTTAGACTTTGGGGTGAACTTGGATTTTTTAGCAGCCTTCCGAGCATCCTTCGTCGCCTTTTCAGCATCAGTTAGAACGCGCCTTGGTTTTTTCCTCCCTGCGACCGAAGTGCTGGAATCGGTTAACTTTTTCCCAGGAATTGGAACAATGGAATCAGGAGAAGACTTTTTAGCAAGCTCTTCTATAATAGACCTAGTTGAAAGCTTAAAAACTAACCTCGATCCAGCATCCACCACTGTAAGAGGCTTAAGGCTTTCAGAGTCTAGGTCTTCAACTTCAAGTTGACATTTGTCTTGCTCAGATTTCAATGCAGCCAAAATGATGTCATCAACGCCTTTTGATTCCCCAACTATAGCCACCTCAGGGTCTTCCTCATGTTCCTCGTTGCCGCCATCATCTTTCAAGGCGTCTATCATCTCGCCATCATGAGGAGCATCAACCTCACCCTTGTCTCCTTCAGCCTTCTCCGCTAACTTTGCTTCGACAGTGGTTCCCTGAGGCACGTCTGTCTTCTCAGACGGTTCAACACCTACAGAGTGAGGAGCAACAGTTATCAACTCAGGAGAAAATAAAGGGTCCTTCATCGATTGCCCGATTATGCGATGGAAAGTGGAGACAGCTTTGACGAATTGGGGTAAAAAGGTAGAAATACCTTCCGATGATTTTTCAGCTGGAGTAACTGTCGTCTCTGACACCGTCTCAAGAATGGGGGATAAGAGAGATGCCTGAGGGATCGCCGGGTTTTCAGGGTCATATCCCTCGATTTCAGAAGTCCCAGCGGTAGTAGAAGAAGAACCAGCCTCAGAGACACTTTTCTGCTTGGCCATCCGCTTCTCCTCCTCCATAGCAGCAGCGATGAGATGACGCCCCTCAGCCAGACGTGCTGGCTCGTCGTCTTTTAAATATTTTTCTATGAGCTTGTCTTCATCAATGGAATCTACCTTGAGCTCCTCTTTTTCCCATTCAACAATTTGGCTCCATACATGAACCAAGGTAGTTGGATAATCTTCAATCCAAGCAATATTTCAGTGACAAATTATATGCGCGAAGAATTCGATTAGTAATTCGCCGAAGCATGCACTTCCTCCTCGGCCTCTGACAGCTGCTTGTGGGTCTCTTCGGCGGATTTAATAACGCTCTCTACATTACCCTCCGCTAGGGCAGCCCTATTCTTAGCCTCCACCAACTTAGAAGCCAAGTCAGCGTTTTTCTTCTCCAATTCAGCATTCTTACTCGCTAACTCGGCTTTCTCTTGCTCCAGAGCAGTGTAAGCAAGTTGCATTTTAGCATTATCCGACTTGGCATCTTCTGATTGCTTTTTCAATTCCAAGCGCTCTTGACTATGAGACTCGAGCAAGTCATGATAGCGTTTTTGTAGCTCTTCAAATTGCTGCTTGAAGTTGGTAGCGTCCCGTCGAGCAACAGCAAGTTGGGCCTGTGTGTCCTCAAGATCTTTCCTTAAATTTTTCAAGGCTTTAGCGTCAGCTGCTGCAGTGTTTTTCATCGACTTAGTATCCGTAATTAGAGTTCGGATGATTCTGGAGAGGTTACGCGAATACTTGAACATTTCTGAATACTGTTTCTCCACTGCATCAATCTTGGCTTTGGCCTCGTCAGCCCACCTTGAGGAAATAGGCTCGAGAGTGGGTAAGAAAGTCAGGTTTTAAAAGTAATGCTCGGGGAATTTTTTCTCCAAATATGCCCGCTTGACTTTAGTTTCAGCATCCAATGGTGGAGGTGCACGACATGTGAGCTCGGTATCCGTAGAATGAGCAGGCACGACGGCCGTATCACACTTCCTTGGCCGCTTATCGGAAACCTTATGCTTGCCTCGCGAGTCGGAATCATTCGGCGGTCTCCTTTCCCTACTGCGTTTTTCTTGAGAAGAGATTTGATCTTTTGACTGCGGCATGTCTTCTTCTCGACGGCCTTGGTAGCCTCTGTATCGTTCTGAATCCGACCGGGCGGGGGAACGAGAACGTGAGGTCCGCGACTGATAAGAGTCATAAGGCCTTCTATCTTCTCTTCCCCAGCCTTCGCGGCGATCGCGCTCAGTGTCAGAAGGGGGCCAGTCATGCTGCGACGAAGTTTCCTGATATCATAATGGGAGCGAGACATTGTACCTGCGCAACAATGCAAATGTAATTCAGAATTAGTGTTCTCACAAAAGGTAAGTGCTATGAAATGTGATGCTATAGTGCTAAGTGCATCCTAAGTGGTGTTTTCCCCCCGACAAACCCGAATCTGAAGCCAGACTAGTGCGAGAAGGCTCTTTGGCCTTAGCGGGAGTGGTCTCTTCTGAAGAAGTGAAAACTAAAGGATTTGTTCCAAAATCCTCTGAAGTATAGATAGTTTCAGGTAAGGGGAGATCTCCTAAACCCTGAAATGTAGGATCATCGGTACTAGGGGCATCTCCCTGGGAAGCATCTATTGGCGGTTCTTTAGAAGACGTCGACTTCTCTGGAGAGATATCATCCTCGGGGACGATGTACCCTTCTCGGTGCTTTTTGGCCATGTTGGCCAGCTCATCGTCTTGAGTCGAAGATGGAGAAGGTGAAGCCTGAAGCGGCATTGTATGAGTTTTCGAGCTTTTGCCCGTTTCTGGAATTACGTCCACCGGGGGATGTATACATATGGACCCAACCCGTGACCTATGCTACGGGTAATGGATAGCAACCCGTGAAGAAGAAGATATTCATCCTTCAGGACTTCATCGATGGTTAGAAATTTTTGGTCGCCATTGAGGAGCTGGTGCATCCGGTTAAAGAACACTTGACCCGATATTTGTTTTGGATTATCAACTGTAAACAAAAAGAAAACGGATTAATGTGGTGGCGTGGATATTCAGAGTTGAGATTTAGAAAACCAATGCTTTACTTGATTTTGTCCATCTTCTGGCACATCCCGGCTGTTGTTTTACATAAAACCATTCCAGTTTAGAATCGCCGGCCTTGTTGCTGAACGGCGCTGAAATTATTTTCCTTTTTGGGACTGATTCGAAGTAAGAGAAAGAAGGGGTTTCTCGAGTCCGATGCTTGAAGTTGTAAAAGAAATGAACGTCATCGAAAGTGAGCTCTATACCCAAGATCTCACGGTATGCTACATATAAGGTGTATAGGTAAGCATAGGAGTTGGGATGCAGCTGTATGGGAGCAATCCGCATCTGTCTCATAAAGTCGATAACGAAAGGAGAAAACGGCGGAATAGCACCGACCATGCACATCAATCGGGTGATTTCCATAAATCCTTCTAGAGGGTTGTGAGGACGGTCAGTTTTCGATGGCACCAGGGTATCCTTTTTCAGTATTCCGTACTTTAAGCATATTCGAATGAGCCTGTTGTTGTCAATCGTCGATTCAACAGAATCTTGAGGTGATTCCAATATGATGGAAGACTCGAATTCGTCGGGAGCTCGATTATCTCCAACCCCTCCTTCCTCTTCATAGCCCAGAGAAACTTCGCTGTCAGATGGCATTTCGCTATTATGCGCCCCTACTTCATAATCCGATCCCTCGTCATCCCATTCAGGGTCTGAAGAAGAAGCTATGTCACCGAGAGTATACTTCTCAGAAGTTCCTGTAATTTCTGTCTTCTTTGCTAATCTAGAAGAACGTCTCTTGGCCATGATCACTAGACTATTGAAGAAATAATGACAAGGATTAGAGTAAAGTTACTCGTGTCCCCTGTGTGCGCATGTGAACTAAAGTGTGTGCTACGTGTAACAAAGATGCAAAGCAAATACATGAAAGCATAATGTAAACGTCCAAGGAAGCAGTAATGTTCAGAACGGTTCTTGATATTTGTGTATGTTCGCAGGGCACTATCCTAACTGTTCATGAAGTTAGAAGTTATGTCAAATATTGATTTAGCCAATTGAACAAATTATTGTGCTTTAAGTTGGGTGGCTTCGATTCGGCTCGGGTGTACGTGATGGGATCGGATCGGAGGCAAAGTCATGCTTTAGACAGAAGTTGACATCCAACCGGATCGGTTCGGGAGCATGTTTTCGGAGCGGATCGGATGGGCTTGAATACCAACGCCTCTTCTCCTTTTTTTTCCACCGACCCGATTCGGTCAGCTGAGCCTCGTTTCCCATTTTTATTTTTTGCTCCAACCCGACTCAGTGGAGTAAAACTTTGCTCTCCTCCTCCTCTATCTCCCATGCTTCCTTGCCTGAACCAATCCCTCATGCCCCTCGTCTTCTTCTTCCTCCTCAATCACAACTGAACCCAATCCCGTCTCCAAAACTCTAATTGGGACTGAGCAAATGCCATCTTCCACCTCCCAATGCTTCGAGGTGATGGCGGACCCACCGACGACGACAGCGTGGGAGGAGAAAGCCATGACGTCGAAGCCAAGCAACAATCACGCCCAAATCATTTGATTTTTACCACGAGTCTAAACTGAAACCGATTATAGCGAGATGATTTAAGATTATAAAACTACCTATATGGTTGATTCAGGAATTAGAACGAGAAGTTTTGGGGTTTTAGGCGTCTAGGGTTTCGTTCTCTTGTTGGGGCAATTTCTGAAGAGCAATGAAAGAAAGAAATAAAAGAAGAGGAAGGCAATGAACTTATATAGAGTTACAGTGACTACTCGTATTCCCCCTCTTTTTCTCCGCTCGGACCGGAATAAAAGCCCACGAGCCGCTCCTAGCCTACTAGTTCAGTATTAAGCAAGACAAAAAGGAATTTCATGCGGATCGAATCCGAACTGAATGGATTTAACACAAGGGCCTGACAAGCAAGTTAAATTCGAAATAAAAATAAAGATAAAGATAGAGATTACCTAGAGAGGTCGCTGGAGATCAAGAAAAGCTCTTAAAGTTGTCTAAAAATGAAGAAAGAAATCTGCACGCTACGTGATGTATATATAGACATCAAGAGATGCGACTTTCTTAAGTAGTATATCCCTATACGTCAATGGAAACGACTTTTCAACGATTCAAATTCAAAGACCAATGAGCAGATGATATCAAAGCACGCTTTTTCTTCAACAGAAGCATCCTTTGAGGGGGCAAAATGTTAGCCTACTTTGTGAACTAGGCTACACAAAGTCAAAAAGTTAGGATATCAAGCATTGAAGAACACTACTTCCTAAAGATTATCGGATCGGATCGGATGGTCACTGCCACAACGGATCGGAGTGGAACAGAAAATAGACAAGTTAGAGTCCATTTCAGACCGGACCGGGGCGGATGGTATAAATCTGATCCGAGCCCCCGCAAGCTAGCGTGCCCGATCCGATTCCGAGGTTACAACAACTATTACCCCACGTTTTGCTTAATACTCGGGGCGGTACACCCACGTTCTGCCCACGTCTACCACTAACCCTATGCGCTGTCAATACCAAAATCCATCTGAACCCGAAAGTGGTGGGATAGGAGCCACGTAAGTCCGATCCGAACCGAATTCTGGAGAAGTTTCCACCTATAAATAGACCCCTAAGGGTCATTTGAAAGGATCTTTTTGGCACTTTGAGAGTTTGAGTATCCTTGAGAACCGAATTCCAGCACTCCCAAACAATCCAAATCATCATTCAAAGTGTATCTTGAATATAATTGAGTGAACGTATATGAAAAATGAGTGAGATTGAGTGAATATCTTGTTGTACTTTCATCTACATCATCAAGCAAAGTGATATAAAGTGGACGTAGGCTTTTTAGCGCCGAACCATTATAAATCTTGTGTCTCTTTTCTGTTTTTAATCTCATTTTATTAGAATTTTAGTCAATTTGGGTGTTAGAACCACTTTTTGGTCTAATAGTGCATAAATAAAACATGTTGTGGTGCTAAGACATGAGGTTAAGTCAACTTGTGTTAGATGCCCGGATCTGCCTGGCAAATCCAGCATTCACAAGTGTAGGCTTAATGTGAGAGGTCTAGTGCATAAATATATATATATATACATATATATATATATATATAAACATATGTATATAACACGATATGAATAACTGAAAATGATGGTAATTAAATGTCTAGCTCTGAAAATAAGAAAGGAAGGGTTGTAATGGACTGAGTTAGTGCGATGCGAAGGAAAAGTGATGTATTTCCCTAAATGACCTATTTCTGAGAACGTTGTTGCAAGTAAGCCACAGTGAAAAAAGTAAGAAAAGAAAGAGAAATTACTTGCCACAACGGATTTGGATGGGAATACATTGTGAAAATAAATCGCTGATTCCTTCTGTAAATCAAACTAATAAGGTGCATGAAGTGTTTTCCTTAATAAAATAAGGAACATATATTACAGGGAATGAAGAATAATGGGTTACAACTATAAATGGTTTGGAATAATTGGGGAATGATAATAACTTATTATAAATAAATTACATTAATGAGAATGTTATATAATAGGTAGACTTGTCCTAGGGACAAGTGAAGATTATAACTTAGGTTATAATAAACTAGTAAGGAAATGAGATAACTGGTGCAATGAGATAAGTGACACTTAATTGTAAATTAAGTAATCAGTAGAGGGGAAAACCTGAAACCATTTGTTTGTAATAAGTAGAGAAAATGGGGAAATTTGTGAAATGTAAGAAGTTGTAATTATTATAAATTAAGTAATCTGTAAACTTGGAAGATAAGAATAAACATGTTAAGGCTTGTCCTAGGGATAAGGGGAAATTATAACATAGGTTAAAATGGAAGGGAGACTTATTAGTAATCCTTAGTTAACAGAACTAAATTAATAAGTAAACAACGATAAGTTGTAGTGACAGTATAAGATGGAATTATGATTAAATAAGAAAGAATGAGGCAACTTATGAAATGAAATAAGTTATATTTAATCATAAATGATAAGTGACATGTTAAAAAGAAAACATGTGAATCTAGATATACTTAATTACATATTAAGTAGAACATGTTATTGTAACCTCGAATCAAACAAGAACATAAAGGGATTGTGGATTCCAGACCTTGGATCACAATCTAGGAAATAACATATTGTGGGCTTGTTAATAAACTTAAATGAGTTAAGTTATATGACTGAAATTAATAAGAAAGAAGAACTTGGTAACTTGAATAAGAAATCAATATGAATGGGAATAACCAAATTAAATGGAAATCTGATGAGGTAAAGCAAGCGCATAAATAAATGTTTAGACATAGGGTCTAATAACATATTAAAGTGAGGCACTTGGACCAGTCCGCACGTTCGAGGGTGAATAACCAACGGGGTAGATCATCGTGGTGTCATGAGGCACGAGAGGAGTGCACATTTATCTTATTGCTCTTATGGCTCCGAAGGACTGGAAGGGGAAGCATGCGGCTTCCTAAGATACGTAAGGTACTCCTGGTAGCCCTCTGTGTGGTGGCAGATGTTTAGGCTGTGCCCACAGAGGTTGGGTCTGCGCGTAACCACCAGGTGGGTGGGCCTTGACTGCAAAAGTAGCTTTGCAGTCAGAATGCTTTGTCGTGGTGACACTAGGGTGATTCGGCGATCGCCTCAATGGGAGGCGATGTCAGGACCAACAGAGATAGTAGATCGTCAAGTACCCATCATCGGTAGCCAGTGGGATGCGAAAAGACTAGAGATAAACCCAAGAGACCATTCACCTTTCACTATCAGGGTACGATGGTTGAGGGATGACCATGAAGGGATGCCAATTGGATGTTTAAATTGTTTGTTAGGGGAAAGTCGTTTGTCTCTTGTAGTCTTTACTAGTTGAGGGAAGGCCCGAGGTGGGGCCATAGTCATCATGAAAAATAGACCCTAGGAATATCTGTATTTTGAGGCTCTTAAAGGAGGACCTATACAGATATGGAAAAGCTCCCGACCGAGTTCCGTGTTTCTTTTATATCCCTGCCACAGAACTCGGTGCACATTATGTGCGGTTAAGTCATCGAATACGATTGACGATACGTATGTAGGAAATTCTAGATACATGCATGTCTGCTCTGGGTGGTGTATCGTAGACTTGAGGGAATTACTCTGGTATGGAATCTGATTCGATCGAAGGTGGCAGTCTGTACGCTTACGTAGCATAGTAATGACAGATATATGCGGAACGTAACATTGTTATGAAAAGATCTGAATGTCACTACGGCGTAGGTTGAGTGACTGCGTTCATCTCTGTGGCATTACGGTGGAGACCATGCGAGTGGGGTACCGTGGGGTGTGCCTCAATATTGGGGGTGTAGCTGCATATATAATGTATTAGGTTAATCCACTGGGAAGTAAATGGGTATGACGTCTGCGTAAGCCTTGAGTGCTGTTAACCCAAGTAGCCTAATAAATAAGAAAATGTGATTGAACAGTATATGTAGGATTATCCAAAGTGTATAGTTTAAATCCAGTCACCAGAACTTGTGTTCTGACTCCCTCCTCATAACATACTCGCATGTTAGATTTGTGGCAGAGATATGATATCTTTGCATACTGGTAAGGCAATATTATTACTACGGTAAGGCTATATTTTGATTATATTATACTTTATCCATTCCGCTGTGAGATATTTTCTGAGCTCTGATATATTTTATATCTCTGCCTTTTCTGCAGGACACCAGAGCAAGCAACACAAGTTTCGATGGATTAGAATTTTGAAAAAAAAAAACCATTCTGTCGGAATTCAGGTTGTTACATCTGGTATGATCTTATGTTTAGGATTCCTGTATAAATAGTGCGTGAATGTATTTGTATTTTAAAAAATATATAAATATTATATATATATACCTAGATCCATAGAAGAACTCACTAAATAGAAAGATTATAATATGGTAAGAACTAGGAAGACTGTTTTGTACACTAAAGGAATGAATATGGAAATCTGAGACCCTTAGGTAATTTGGGTGGAAAGTGTACAATGTACTTTGTATGGAAGGAAGGTGAATCCCATGTGTTAGTGTTTCAGATTAGTGGGCTTGGCAGTAAAACCTTATAAATTGGAAAAGGATAAAAGGGGAGAAAAATGTATTAGGAATATATATAGTTGAGAGAATTGACCTTGGAGAGTATCTAGGAAATCCAAGAAAAATTGGAAACCCTCTTTGAGTCTAACCCCATTGTTAACTTTTAAGAACCTGAAATTTTAAAAGTTTTGGAAAAATGGTTTATGGTATTTTCAATTTTTAATCTTAAAAGTCATAGTTTTAAAATATGTAAAGTACACATATTGAGTTTTAAAGTAAAATGGGGTATATTTGGTAAATAGTGATTTCTTATGAAAACTTTGTCTGAAATAAAATTCTCTCAGTAAAAGGTGCATATTATAGAGCATGTATAGCTCGCTAGTTTTCTTATTATATTTCATAAAAGAATTTTTAATAAAGATAATTTTGAAGTCTCTATTCTTTTGACAATCATTTTTGATAAATTGTTTAAAAGAGAAAATTTTGTTGGGTGGACAAAATAGGTTGTGGAAATTAATAATAGAGTGAATGTTTGCACCTTGTAGGAAGTAACTGGACCAACCTTATAAGTGATAACAAGTAAACTAATAAATAAGAAAATGTGATTGAATGGTATATGTAGGATTATCCAAAATGTAGAGTTTAAATCCAATCACCAGAGCTTGTGTTCTGATCCCCTTCTTATAACATACTCGCTGGTTAGATTTGTGGCAGAGATATAATAGCTTTGCATACTTGTTAAGCAGTATTATTACTACGGTAAAGCTATACTTTGATTATATTATACCTTATCCATTCCGCTGTGAGATATTTTCTAAGCTATGATATATTTTATATCTCTTTCTTTTCTGCAGGATACCACAACAACCAACACGGGTTTCGATGGATTAGAATTTTGAAAAAAAAACTGGTCCGTTGAAATTCGGGTTGTTACACAACGCTTAGAGGTCTCTAAATTATTTCCAGAATTTAATGTTAAGCCTTTCCTAAAGAGACCTATAAATGCTCTTTTCTAAAGATATGCGTTCTTTAAAAATATACATACATATATACTTATATATATAGTAGAACTTTTAAAAATCATTTTTCAAAATAACAAGTACGCCTCTCTTATGTATATATTGTCCCGTAATCGGGTAAACTATGCTCTGATACCAAATGTAAAAACCCACGCGGAACGGGCCTAAATTTTTGATCCAAAAGACTAATCGAAACTTAGAGCCACTCTAAATGGATCATTGGTTCCTATAAGGAAATGGTACAACAGATATAACAGAGCATACTAAAACTAAACCAGAATCTCACACATCGGAAGTGACACAATATAATAACTTAAAATAGGTGTGCCTTTAATTTAAAATCATCATAAATATCAATTGCAATGAGTCTCATGCAATAATCGGTACATCAGCATCAATTATCCCAACATAATAGTATTTCCATAATGCTTAATAGCTATGGATCCTCCATCATTAGCTCCATCATCGTTTCATCATCCAAGTCACTACCCCCACCTAATTAACCTGCTGGATATGTTAAGGAGAGGGGTCATAACATAAAGTCCTATGTGACTGAAAGTAAAATTTGCTTAAAGACCATACCCTAGATTTTGCGGGTTATATATGTCAAGGTATGTCTACGAAATACATAAGCATACACATACACATACACATACACAAAGGAGTATCTAACCGATGAGGTGGATATCTGAATCAATTGATTAATACCTTCATTAGTGCATTTAGGGTGGAGACCCAACAAGATGGACATTCTCGGTCACTTAAGGCTTGCTCCGACATATTTATTAAGGGTCGATTCTCATGATCTCTTATGGCCCTAAGGCGGACCTTAGCCACTTAAGACCCTGTCCTAATACATCAACGTCCTTAAATATTTATTCTCACATGTAATATGAGAAGTGGTATCTCGCAGCTTAGTACTGGTTTAGGGTAGGCCCACACATAGCCATTTAAGACCCCTCCGGCGGATGCCTCATGTTACTCCTTAACTAATATTACGGTAAAGCACCTATGCCACTTAAGACTTCTCCTTAGACATTCGGTAAATTAAATAGCATGATACGTCCAACGTATACCAATTTTGTCCCTAGGTTTGCCCTCATAAGCTCCTAGAGGAAGTGGACATTCCAGTAAACCATCCTACTCCATAATCACCATGTCTAACCACTTTTAGAAAATGAGGACCTATAAACCAACTTTAAATCCAATAAGGGTGAGCCCCATGGCCTTGGACCAAATCCAAGGAATAAACCTTCGCAATGGTCCTTGTCGTTGACCGCTTAAGACCCAAACTAGATGAGAAGGAGGTCAACCACTTAAGACCTTCTCAAGGCGTGGTAAGCCTACCTATTTACATGCAATTTAGGTATATAAATATACACTAGACCTCTCACATTAAACCGTCTACCCGTGGATGCTGGATATGCCGGGCGGTTCCGGGCGCAATTCTACTACAAGTGGGCTTAACCTTAGGTCATAGTGTACTAAATTAAATGGCCTACGGTACCCATACTTCTCACATTAGCCAATTCCACTTGTGATTACTGGATTTTCCAGTTGGTTGTGGGCAGACTTCTTCCACAAGTGATGATTAACCTCGTGTTTGTGTGTCTATTTAATATATGTATATATAAGGCATTTTATACATACACACAAACAACAATTTATTTGGGGACATTTAAAATTCTAACCTTATTCTAATCGTATTTACTACGTCATTACTACATTGAATTACATTGATTACGCTATATAAATATAATATTTAAAACGTATCATAAAAGCTAATTTCCATTCGAATAAAGAAACATTTTAACAGGGGAAATTGACAATTTGATCTACATTCAAGGCATACAAGTTAATTCCCACATCAGATCGCTAAACACGTGACATAATGGCATAATTAATGATAGCAATAATCGAAAAATACAACATAACCAACAAAACTTGCACCCTAGGTTTGTTAGAATAATTTAAGCGATGAATCAAGAACAATGTGTAAATTTTATACATCATATATACAAATATATATATATATATATATATATATATATATATATATACGTATATAAATATGTACATATATAGACATAGACCTTTATTTAATCTAATTTACCCTTTCTTATGTTGTACCAAAAAACATTGACATTTGATTTGTTTTAAATCTGAATACGTTCAAATTATCCATTAAGAATGGAAATCCAAACCTATTCAAATAATAACACTAAATCAAATCCGAACCTTTTTACGTTACAAAAACTTTTAAATAAAAAGGATAAATCAAATCAAACGAAAGCAAATCACCCAAAAATGCTCTTCATCCATTACCCAAACAAAATCATGAACCCAAACATTTATTTACAATTCTTGCGTATAAACATAGGATATTTAGAGGTTTTACAATTTGATATTATCATGAATCCATATTTCCTGAGGCATGCTAATCAATATTAAAACTACAAAATATAGAATATGTCTAAACAATTATTATTTCACAGTGATTTGACTGTATGGAAATGTTGCAGATATGATGATGTTTGCCTATCAGATCTGAAAATCTTCAAGAATGAACATGAATGCGAACTTCATTCCCTTAGAAATATATATATATATATATATATATATAAGAATTATACAGTTAGAATACTTATATTTAAATCTTATGATTCCAGATTCAGATCCTATCCAAATTCTATATAAAAAGGGATTAGAAAAGAAAATAGATTTAAGAGAGAAAGAAGAAAACCTATAATGTTTTTTCTCTAAAATCCACTACAGAGTGGATCCAGGGAAGGAGAAGAAGGCTAGGTTTAGGCCTGAGATCTGGGGTGTTACTTATAGGTGGTGAGTGTGCAATAGTCGTAGGATAATTTAGATTAAATCCTGGCTATTAATTTATAAAAAAAAAACCCAAAAACCTATTCAAACCATCCCGGTTTGGGCACCTGTAACACCAGGCGGTCAACCGCTACCTTAGAAGGGCGGTCGACCGACAACCGGCAATCGACACCCCTTCTAGGGGGCAGTCGGTCTTATGGTCGTAAAATAAGCCAATTAGCTTGCGTTTTAGGCTGGAAGATGATTTTATATAACATTCATTAATTTCGTTTATTTCTTGGCTTATAAACGTTATTGATGTCCCTTGTTGTATAATTATATATAGACACAAACTCAAATTGGATGGAATATTCCAGTCACTCATTTATTGGTCATATATTATTCCATTTATTTATTTTGCGGTTTTAATTTCAAACGTTGTTGCATATATATTTAATGTTCAACATCTTTTAAATGCAAGTTCTTCATGCAGACTCAAATTCTGACATATTAAATATGAAAATTGATCAGAATCTCACCATGCATACAACACGCTTTTTACGTGGTCAAATTCCAAATGTTGTAAAATTTCGTTTTTCAACCCATTAATATATTATTATTTTATTGCTGATTTTCATTACTTATTATTATTTATTTTAAATTGGACTATCTTAAACTTGTTTAGGTATATTTTTGCGGTGTGTTACAGTTTTCGTCTAAGCTTCGTATTGAAAACGATTTCCTTCGACATAGGGCCAGGATTAAGTGGTTAGTCGAAGGAGACACGCCTCTTTCTCCCATTCTTCTGTTAGAAAGAAGAACAACCTCCTTTCGATTCTTCGCCTGAATATGTCATTGGCTTCATCTCCAGAGGAAGTCAAGGCGACTATTATGTCCCACTTCCAATCCTTCATTGGTTCGCCGTTGGCGGCCGTTCTTGATCCGACTCAGTTGGCATTTATCCCTAGGATCATTATTCCTGAGGAGAGCAGTGTTCTTTTTAACCCCCTTCCCCGAGAAAATTCGTGCTTGCGTATTTGCACTGAGCAAGGATAGTGCGAGTGGGACAGACGGTTTCAACATGATCTTCTTTCGGAGTGTGTGGACGACCAGTCGGGGGGCCTTTGTCTCGCTATCCAGTTCTTCTTTTCGGTGGAGAGCTTCCTTAGGGATGGTCTTCCACCAATTTGGTCCTTATTCCCAAGTGCAAAATCCACGTTCGTGCGCAGACTTCCGTTTCATAAGTCCGTGTAACTTCTCTAATAAGATTATATCTAAGGTGTTATCTTCCCGACTTGCACCTTTTCTGGATCGTGTTATATCCTCTTCTCGAGCAAGGTTTATAAAAGGACGGCTAATTACTGACAATGTTCTTTTAGCTTAGGAATTGATCTCGCAAATCGATCGCAAGGTTCGGGACTCCAATGCAGTTATCAGGCTCGACATGGCTAAGGCTTATGACCGAATGTCTTGGTTTTTCATCATTAGTGTCCTTAGGGAGCTTGGTTTTCCAGAGGCCCTTATTGATCTGGTTTGGAGACTCATTTTGAAATGTTGGTTTTCCGTTCTCATCAACGGGTCTCCCACCGGGTATTTCAAGTCGGGAAGAGGACTTCGCCCGGGAGATCCCCTTTCCCCGACATTGTTTGACATTGCTGCTGAGGCTTTTTGTTCGTGGATTGCATTCGCTTTCGATAGCGGGTCAAATCCACCGGTTCGACATTCCAAGTGGATGCCCCCTTATCTCCTCATTATCTTTTGTGGACGACATTATCATCTTTTCTAGCGGCAATAAACGTTATTTCCTCCGTTTGGTTGATTTTATCCATTGGTACAAGAGAAGCTCTGGCCAACTCATGAATTCCTCTAAAAGTTATTTTGTCTCTACGAAGGATTTATCTCGAGGATTTCTTAGATCGAAACCTTCTCCAGTTTCAAGGTGGCGTCCCTACCTTTGCCTTACCTGGCTATTGTTCTATACAGAGGTAGGAAGCTTAACACTATCTTTGATCCCCTAACGAATAAAGCTAGGGGAAGATTATCCATTGGAATGCGTCTCTCCTTTCTCAAGCGGATTGATAGGTTCTTATAAAGTCAGTTCTTGACTCTATAGGATCATGTCTTCGCTGCCATGACTCCTACTTCCTCCTTTTTCCGCTCTTTTTACTCACTGGCTTCGTCCTTCATCTGGGGTAAAGAGGACAATGTCAACGGTCACCACTGGATTTCTTGGGACATCATTTGTCATCCCAAGTTAGATGACGACCTGGGCCTTCGTAATCCGAAGGAAAAATGTTCAGCCTATGCTTGTAAACTGTGGGCTATGTTCTCTTCAAACAACTCCCTATGGGAGTTGTTTTTTGTTGCCAAGTACCGTAGACTTTTGCCTACCACTAGATGGTAACCTTATGAGGATTGATATTCCTTTAGTGTCTCGTTGCCATTGTTGTAGTGCTGGAGGTTCAGAAACTACAGCTCATTTATTCCTCTAAAGTTCTTATGCGATCACTGTTTGGAATTTTTTCGAGAACTTGGTAGGAAAGCGAGGAAATGCAGACTCTCTTTGTGCTTTGCTTCACCTCTGGTCGGGCGGTTCAATTGCCAGATCTCTGTGTTCCATCCTTTTCCATCTGCTTTCTTGCCTTATCTGTGGGCATCTTTGAAGCTCTCGGAACAAGGCAAGTTTTGATGAGACTCCGTTGGATCCTCTTGCCATCATACGAAGGTTAAAGAAATATGTTTTCCTTACCTTTCGTGGTAGGTCTTTCATTGGACCAATCAGATCCCGTTCGAGGTATTTGGCTCATATTTTTGATGTGTCATCAGGTGCTCCTCGTCCTCGGGCAGGGATCGGCTGATGTTCTAGTTGTTTGGTGTGTGTTGGCGCTAAGTGCTTCCTCCCTTCTTCCCTTGCCCCTCCTCTTCTCAACCGATAAGTTGTTGCTTGGCTAAGGTCCTGGATTACAGGTAAGGCGAAATTTTCAGTGGCTTGGAGATGAAGCTAGCGCAACGACAAGGATTAGGATCAATGTAGCAGCTGCCTACGTCAACGTTGGGGAGTTGGAGCTTTCGTCACGTGCTTGGATTTTTGGCTTCTTGATGTCTCCTCGCGTTGGTTTTTTTTTTTCAAAATAAAATATTATATAACAAAAGAGAGAATCTTGTCATTCTCCAATGGCTCACAAGAACAGTTTATACTGAGATGGCTACAGAAAGTCAGCATACACACGAATAGAGGATACAAATTGAAAAAAAGATACAGTACAAAAAATCGATGCGAAAACTCAAAAAGCACTCCAAACAGGCGAGTCTTTGCTCGTCGGTGTCGTAGACACCGTCAGTACCGAAGTCATAGCTTGCGGGTTCCTCTACTCTTGCCCTGCTCGTTTTTTGTGTGAGTTTCGAGTTATTGAGCGAGTGGGCTTTGTTGTCTTTGGGTGCTGTTGGGTGCTGTTTTGCTTTTTCTCAGTTTTCTTATGGTGTTTTGGTCCATGGCAAATTCTATTTGGACCCAAGAATTTGCTGAGTATACCCAGAAAAAACGATGACAAAACTGCCCTTACTTTACAATATTTTTTTGTTCAATTTTCAGCATACCTCGTAGGACCCATACGAGATTCTTTACTGCACCTCGTAGAGCCCCTACGAGATTCTTTACTTTACCCCGTAGGCACTCTACGAGGTAAAGTAAAGAATCTCGTAGGGGCTCTACGAGGTGGAGTAAAGAATCTCGTAGGGGTCCTACGAGGGAGGGTAAAAATGTCTTTTTTTAAATAATACATGGGTGAACTCAGCAAAACATTGGGTTCACCTTGTTTTTTCGGATTTGCTGGGTTTACTCAGCAAATTGTTGGGTTTAAATAGAATTTGCCTTGGTCCATACGTGCTCTGGCGCTTGTTAGACCACTTTTGTGAGTGCCTGAAGATTGTCTATTGCCTCCTTTTTGAGTTGTATATATGTCCTATTTCCGTTATTTAAAAAAAAAAAAAAAAAAAAAAAAAAAAAGTTTTCAGATTTTGTAACGAGAACAGCAGATCACACCTAAAGTCAATTCGAATAAACTTCAAAAGTGGCACATTTGGCAATTGATGATCACCGTGACTTTTGTGTCCTACCTGCCTAATAGATTCCCTGCAGCATTGAAGTCAATGTTTAAAATGATGACATGGAGCACCTTAAAAAATGAAAAACCATATACTTTGTTTTACTTCTAGATGTCTCCAGTTTATTTTACTCTTAATAACTGCTATGCATTACACAAGACCAATTCGTCTATGCCAATATTCACTGTTTCCTCGTTTTTCTCCAATCACATCTTCTGATTTTCGCTGTTTTGCATTTAAATCTCACAACAATTCAGACGTTTAAGTGCAAAAGGTGAAAATCAAGGGGGTGTGATTGGATGGAACACCGGCGTACGCGAAAACCGACATAGAACAATTGAGCCGGCATTACTATATCATATGTCATTTCGATGTCAGTTTCACCATGCTAAGCAAGGATATTGGATACACACGAACTGTTCTATAGTTTTCAACTGAAAATGATGCGTTGGAAAATATAATCTGCAAAAGTTTGGAAAAAAAAAGCCTCAAAACAAGGCAAACGTCATCAGATTTTTTTAATGGCCGTCCGTTCTCATTTCACTGTCAGTTCCACACTTAACTACAACATGAATCTAACTCTAGCAATAATTATAGTAGCCCGGATAGCTAGAACCATAATTATATGGATGCTGACCAGACCTTAACCAGACCGAAAACGCATCTGGAGATGATTATAAAATAATTCATTCATGAATGATGAATGATATGCATGTAGTACATATATTAATGCGAAGATATCATAAACGCTCAAAGGTCCATTTTTGCAACTACTCTCCTCCAACGCATACAAATCCAACGTCTGCCCATCAAACTCTAAAGCCATTAATACTTCACATTAATAATAGGTTAATACCAAACCACCTAATCGTGATTCATCATGTGCGTCTATAATTTATAAATGTAGCATGAATGATGTTGGTCCACGCAGATCCAACCGTTAGGGTTCACCATACCCACACCATGTACCTAAAATTTAATTTATGACTTTCAAAACTTGGATATTTTCAACTGCAGTAGGTAGGTTCTCATCGTATCTCATGCAATCAACCTTTACTTGGTCGCAGATTTCATTATGTCTTAACTACTTGCTTTGAAAATGATAAGAAATGCTGCTATGGTTTTCTTTGTGCTTTTCTTCTTTTATGCTGTTATGAAACTGCATTTTGTGTTAGTTTGTACGCATCTTCATACTTGTCATTATAAGTATGTATTTGTTGGACTGAGCCAAACATATCTTCACTGTGCCAACATAATATTGTTCTACCGATTGGATCACACTTTGATACATTTGTGTTGACAAGGTTTTGTGATCAGAGAATGATTTTGTTGATACTTGAAATGTTTACAAAAGAGAAGAATCTGAAATTGATCGAATAGCCTGAAGGCTGCTGCACAGCAGCTATTTATAATACAACGTTTTCAGTTGGTGGGCTAAAATATTCGGCCTGCTTCAATGTCTCTTCCATGGCCCAATCATGGGAAGATAACATAAGAACAAAGTAACACTCGCTTATATCCTTGTTAACACCCCCCCCCCCCCCCCCCGCCCCTTCCCCCTCTCCAAGCCAACATTAGGGTTAGAGTTTCTAACATGAATCTTCCTTTCCGATGCTTCTTAATTGATGAGTGTAAAGGAGATTGATTTTCTTCTTCTTCTTGAGCAACTTTATCCTTCCATTCTCGATTTCGTGCTTAACCTTATTTATTGACTGTAGTCACATTACTTCAACTGTTGCATTAGCTACACTTCTGTACTCAGCCACTGCACTAGACATTGATATTGTTGCATGTTTCTTTTAGCACCCTGACAATAAATTATCATTAAAGTATATGCAATATCCTGCTGTTGATTTTCTGTCATCAATGTCTGATGCTCAGTCTGTACCAGCAAAGCCTGTTATTGTTAGTGTTTTTGAAGCTTTGATTGATAACCCCATGATTAGCAGCACCTTTTAGATATCTTAGAATCCTCTTTACTGCTTTCATATGGCTGTCAAGAGGAGCTTACATAAATTGATATACTTTATTAGTGCTAAAATCTACATCAGGTCTAGTCATGGTTGTGTACTGTAAAGCACCCACTATACTTCTAAGTTTTTGGAGTATGTTGGCTACTAATCATGGGAGTGGGTTACCGTTAGCTTCATTCATTTTTATTTTGATGAGTAGTTCAATGATGTGTTTTCTTTGTAGCAGCACAATTCCCGATTGAGATTTGCTTCTCAGTTCAACGCCTAGGAAGTAATTTAGTTCCTCTAAATCTTTTATCGAGAATTGCTTGTCTAGATATTGAATGAGTTGGTTGATCTCTGCTTTACTCTCATTTGTAACGTTGAGATCATCAACATAGATTAGCATGCATATAGTCATATAGTTGTTTATTTTTTTATGAACGAAGAGTTATCTGATTTGGCAGATTGAAAGCTAGTTTAACTGGAGTATCTTTCAATCTATCAGACCACATTCTTGGAGCTTTTTTAAGTCCATAGATTGCTTTCTTGAGTATACAAACAAACTGTGAATACACTTCTTCTTGTTAACAACCATTTAGAAATGCACTGTTTACATCAAGCTGTCTCGATGTCCACTCTTCACACAAAGTAATCACTGGCACTACTCTAATTGTAATGTATTTTACAACTGGTGGAAATGTTTCATTGAAGTCAAATCCTTGTTGTTGAGTGTATCCATTTGCAACCAGTCTTGCTTCGTACCAGTTAACATTTCCATCTGTGTTCTTGATCTTGTATGTCTACTTGCATTCAATGATGTTTTTACTTTCTAGAGGTTGAACTAATATCCAAGTTTTATTTTTGTTGAGTGCATTGTACTCATCAATCATGGCAGATCTCCACTTTTCATTAGTTATGGCCTGACTGAATGTTGCTGGATCCTTATCCACTGTGATTAATGAGTACAACTTTAGCTTAAATATGCCACTTTTAGTTGTAGTGCTCTTGGGATGAGTAAATGGATGAGTAGATGTGATAGGTGGAATAGTTTCAGGTTTGTTTTCACTTTCTTCTTATTGTATAATACTTTCAATCTGCTCCCTTTATCCTCTTATTTCACTTCTCTTACAGGCGTATTATTGAGTGTTTCAGTTGAGCTTAGTGGTTCAGGTCCTAACTTAATTGATTCTGATTTGCTAGCTCTCCTTTAATTTGCACCTGCACTTACAACGTTTGAAGACAAAGGTACTTGCATAATATATTCCATTTTGATGTACACCTTGTTTTTGGTTTTGATGCTTCTAACTCGAATAGGAAAACAGTTTCATTGAATACTACATGTCTAGTCGCAAAGATCTTGCCATTTTCATCTAAACATTTATAACTTTTCTAATGAGCAACATATCTAATGGATGTACATGATTTAGATCTAAATTCTAACTTGTGCTTATTATAAGATCTCAAATATGGTAGCAAACACAACCAAATGTTGTTAAAGAGTTGTAGTCTGGTTTAGCATTATACAATTTCTCATATGGGATGACTTTATTCAACACTTCATTTGGTAATCTATTTATCAAAAATATTGGTGTGCCGAATGAATCAGGACACAATTTCTAAGGCGTCGATGGTTTAGCTAATAGTGTTAAATTAGTTTCAACTATATGTCTATGTTTCCTCTCAGCTAAGCCATTTTGTTCTAACGAGTGTGAACATGTGATTCTATGATTTATCCCTCTTTTATGAAAATAGTTTAAGAGAGCTTTGTATTCCATTCCTCCATTACATTGTATGGCCTTAACGTGAGTACCAATTTGCTTTTCTCCATGACTTATAAACTCAATGACAGTGTTGCATGTTTCATCTTTTGACTTTAAAATGTAAATCTTAGTATATCTTGGATATGCATCCACAAACGATATATAGTATTTATATCCATAGTCTGAGGATCCCCATAAGTGAGTGGCTATCATTTCTAATGGCTTACTGTACTCGGTAACAGAAATTGAAAATGGTGGCTTATGATTCTTCCCCATTTGACAATAAATACAAATAAATGACATGTGTACATTATCAAAAGCAACATTGTTATTGCTAAGAATTTTTCTATAACAGTAATACTCGGGGATCCAAGTTTATTATGTTGCTCATTAAAGACATCATTTTTTTCCACGGTTTTACTTTCAATAAGATTCCAGATCTTCTGTCTCATAAAAGTATTGTGGCAATTGAAATGATTAAACTTGTACAATACTTACATTTCTCTACCCTGCAAAAGAATGTCCTTAGTGAGTATGTTGCTTACTAAACAACAGTTAGGATAAAATCCAAAGTATACATTATTTTCATGGGAAAATTGAAACCCATTCACAAGGTTCTTTTTTATTTTGGGTACTCTAAGTAAATTTTTTAATAGGCATTTTCTTATATCAGTGATAGTACCGTTACCTGTATGAGTAATATCAATGAACTTATCATTGCCCAGATATACACTCTGATCACCTCTGTATTCTTTGTGTCCAAGATTTAGATTACCCGTATTATTAGTTAAGTGACTGGTTGCTCATTAGTCATGGTACTATCTTTCATGATGAGTAGTATCTTGACTTGCTGCATCAGTAGACTTTAAATTGTTGTTGTCACTGTTGTCACTTTGAGTATTCTGATCATTGTAAGCTTGTGTGAAACACCCCACCTCCATTAAGGTCACTCACAAAGGGAATGCCTTAACTTTAGTGGAGGTTTTATAAGTAAAAGTCACAGATGAACTCAAGACAGATATAAATACACATATTTCAAACAGCGGAAACCAAACAAACTTTTATTTCTTCAATACGTGTATCAAACAAAGATTTCCATAATTGTCTCAAAATACTTCCAACATTACAACCTCATAACTGCCTTGATTATTAAAGAAGCATGAAAACATAAATAAAGTGACAAAAATCTCCATAGTGATATCCAAAGCCATTTTCCGAGCAAGAAAGATCCAAATCATACATCCACATTCTTGGTGCTTGTAAAGAGCCTGACTGAGTTGAGTTGTTTCCTCCCTGTGGACCTGGGGGGGAACGAAAGAAAAGAAGACGAAAAGAAAATAGGGTCATACATAAAGCCTGGGTAAATCTAGTAACTCTTCAATATGTGAATAATAAAAGGGTATGATGGATGTAAACTAAAAATAGGAAAGTGTCACAAGCTAAGGAAGTGTCGAATGTACTATCACACCCATACTATATCTCTGCACCTACTCGAGTTTATTCTAACTGGCACCCATGGTAAGGGTGAAGTGATCCCCATTCTTATTAAAGATCGGCTCCTACTCGCGTTAACATGTGTCATACGGCCCCCAAGAATTGTAGATACCTATGCTGGTCCCACCATAGGGTGTATCAAGACCCATGGTGGCGGCCCCGACACAAATCCTAGAAGGCATAGGTTATACTACTGGTGTCCCCAGTGTCCTGGTTGTCTGCTCCGGAGTGTGTGCACGCCCGCACCCCGTTAGACCTACACTGTGCACCCACCGCCGTCGTTTGACCGCTAACAATCAGCCCAGTAATCGTGCCCCACCCTGCCTAGTTTCAGGGTACCGTTGATACCTAACTTTGGGTTACCGCTGAAACGGGTCCCTCGTTACCAGGATTTTCTAGTCAAACATGTTAAGTGGTTAAGTGTCTGTATTTACCTAACCCCACCCATCAATTCTTGTTAACATGTCGAATTTGGTTAAGTATTATAGTTGACTTAACCCTACCATCTGTCCTTAGCCTCTTAGGAGCACCAGACCACTCACATTAGACAGGTATTGCTACGGTTACTGGATATGCCGGTCGGTTCCGGGCAGGTTTACACCATAGCTCAGTCTAACCTCGGGTCCTTATCGGGCTCAATGCTTAACCACCCACATTGGATAGGTATTGTTGTGACTACTGGACAGCCGGGCGGGTCTGGGAAGGTTTACATCACAACTCAATCCAACCTCGGGTTAAGCATGTCGTGTTTTCTAAATTTACATATTTTATTACTTCTCAACTATATGTAAATGTCATATCTTTTATTTTTGGGTATTTCAATTCATACCGCTTAGGTGTCATAATCGTTGGCATGTGCCAAACATGCCAACATATATTTTCATATTTTACATCCAACGTTATTACCCCCGTTTGTTCGCAACGTTATAACATGTGTTGGGCTTGTCACAATTCAGCCCAACTTTATAAACGTGAGGAAAAGGGGAAATCAAGAACATGTAATACATAAAGGTGTGTGGCGCATGAACTTGCAATTTGGCGATTCAACTAACATATAACTTGGGTCATGTGAACTTGCATTCAAATCAAAGTATGACTACGTAGGTGACATATGAAATGACATAGTTTAGGCAAATACAAACTTGTGTTCAAACATGTTAACTTGGCATAATATCAACCACAAAACTAGCATGTTTTATATTCACAAAAATGTACAATTTTTACATCTAATCATATAGCCTATTTCAACATGAACTTGCATAGTTTATGAAACCCAAACGATGTTTGACATAGAAACAATTATATTTTGCAAATAAACATGAATTTGCATAGTTTATGAAACATAGATCCAATTATACTTGCAAACATAGATCTAATTATACTTGCCAATAAACATAAGGATGATATCATAGGTTTTGGGTCATGTAGGCACAAAAGGTCTATAACATGTTTACACAAATTCTAATTTAGACTAAGGGAATATACATAGTCCATGCCATCGACATATACAAAAAGGGATCAATTTGTAGTTTTTGCCACAGGCTTGCAAGTGCCATTGTTTTTCACATACAATTGTTCAATAGGCTTGCATCAATCAATTTATGCCACAAACATCAATACACAAGTCATGATAGAACCATTACAATACACAAAGATTATAACAACACAATTCTATTTTCATTTACATCGAATCACATCATAGTTTTTATTCATATTTTGAAAGGTCACTATACTAACAACGTGTGATGAATTCTTGTTTTCTGATTTCTGTTATTCTGATTTGGAGATGCTCTCCTTTGGGTAGCAAAGTTGCGTTGAATGATTTGATTAAGCTTTAATCTTCTTCTAATTTGATTCGTCTCTTAGGCTTGTTGGCTTATCTCTAGGCTTTCTAATTGATGGCCATTCCTAGTTCCTATCCAGCAGCATGACGGCTTTTGTATTCTATTATTTGTGTGAATTTAGGGTTAGACTCGAGTTGTATTTATAGAATTTTAAATTGTTTTGAGCCGTCAGATGAAGATAGGAGGAATATAGACCATACAAAGTTCAAAGAGCCAATCAAGAGGTGACACGTAAGCCCTAGTGACTCAGCCAAGCATCAAAATTCGACCAGACCCTGACCAGGCCAGCCAGGACCTGACTAGCAGGTCATTCTGACCTGGGCGCACTTGGCAGGTGCGCCAGGCCAAAATTGTACTGGCGCACTTCCCAAGTGCGCCAGTTCAACTTTGTTCTGGCGCACTTCACAAGTGCGCCAGTGCATTTTGACCCATTTTCTGGTTTTTCTGCCCAACTTTGTTCGTCCATATCTTCTTCATACGATATCCGTTTTATGCAAACTTGAACTCTATCTCAAGCAGAATTTCGAGACGAACGTAATGGCGTAACTCATTTCCCTTGATTTCATCATTTATAATTAATTATACTTTAATTCATGAAGCTTAACGTTATAGAGTTCACGGGGTGTTACATTCTACCCCCTTAAAAGGATTTCGTCCCCGAAATCTTCAAGTTAGGAAGAATGTATATCCTACCATCCAACAGTCCATCTACTCAACCAACAAACACAGGCATCCACTGTCCTTAAAAGACTTCTAATGCTTCATGATCATATGCATAATGTGTGAACATGTCCTTATCTAATGCAGAAATCGGGCGGTCTACTGATTCAGTTGACCTCCTTAATGCGAATCATGTAAGTGTCATAAATCCATTATGTATGCAATTTTTTTTCCTACTCATAATTCTACATGAGTGCACAACTATTCATACAAATGCGACGACCATATGACAGCATATCAAGTTTTCAACCATAAACAAATAAGAATACATATATGCATATGCAGTATGAAGTGATTGAGTCGATCTAAGACCTAGATTGTGTGTGTATATGCATCCACGAGCAACCACTAGCAGCCATTAACCATAACATGTTTCAAATACATGTTTACATCCAAAGGGGTTTCTACCTAAGGATAAAGGATAATATCGAGGAGATATACCTAAAAAGATAGATACAAGCACAACTTAAGAAAAAGAGAGGTCAAAGATGTACCCTCAAAAAGAAAAGGGTAGGCAGCGCGTATTCTATCCTCAGTTTCCCAAGTCGCGTCTTCCTCGGCATCGCTCCACTGAACCTTAACGAGCTTCACTTCGCGGTTGCGTAGCTTTTTCATTTCAGTTCCTACGATTCGAGTTGGAACTCTCCTTACAGTTGCTTCATGTTCCACTTCGGCTTCTTCTAGAATGCTTGGCTCCACCACTTCCGCTGATTCATGTAGACATTTCCGGAGATGAGAAACGTGAAAGACGTTGTGAATTCCGGCCAATCTTTCAGGCAGATCTACTCTATAAGCCATTTTCCCAATCTTCTCGATGATAGGGAACGGTCCTACAAATCTTGGTGCTAGCTTTCTAGCTGATCCAAAGCGAACGATGTTCCTTAAAGGGGATACCTTAAGGAAAACCCTGTCCCTAACCTCAAACTAAAGGTCGGTCCTTCTTTTGTCGGCTTAGTATTTCTGTCTATCTTGGGCTGTCTTCATTCTCCTACGTATCAAGTCCACTTTCTTTGAAGTTTCTCGAATCATGTCTGGCCCAAGTATAAGCTTATCTGTAGATTCCAACCAACAAGTTGGTGATTTGCACGGTCTTCCATACAAGGCTTCGAAGGGTGCCATGCCGATGGTAGCTTGGTAGCTGTTGTTGTAGGCAAATTCCACTAAAGGAATGTGATCCTCCCACGTCCCTCCAAAGTCAAGAACGCAAAGTCTTAAAAGATCCTCTAAAACTCTATTCACCCTTTCCGTCTAACCAACGGTTTGGGGGTGATAGGCCGTGCTCAAACATAACTGCATGCCTACAGCTTCTTGCAGACTCCGCCAAAACTCACTCGTGAAGATAGGGTCTCGGTCACTAACAATGCTGGAGGGTATCCCATGGAGTCGAATTATTTCCTTGAGATAAAGAGATGCTAGAGATGAGGCAGTCCTTCTACTCTTGATAGGTATACAGTGGGCGTTTTTAGTAAGCCTGTCCACTATTACCCAAATGCTAGTGTTGCCTCTTCTCGACCTAGGCAGTCCATCAATGAAGTCCATTGAAATGCTATCCCACTTCCACTGTGGGACCTCTAGAGGGTGAAGTAGTCCTCCAGGCTTCTTTTGTTCCGCCTTGACCCGTTGGCAGGTCATGCACTTAGAAACGAAATCTGCCACGTCTTGCTTCATGCCGCTCCAAAAGAAAGTCCTTTTTATGTCCTTGTACATCTTATCACCGCCAGGGTGTATAGTAATCTTGGAATGATGCGCTTCCTCAAAAACCTTCTTTGTCAACTCCCTTGCTTGTGGGACGCATAATCTTCCATCTCGCCTCAGCCAACTCTTATCATCGATGGCGTACCTACTGAGGTGACTAGAAGTCTCACCCCTAATAAGTTTATCAATCACATCAACAAGCTGAGGGTCTTCACGTTGTGCATCCCCTATTGAGTCCAAGAGAGTAGGGCGTACTTCGAGAGATGCTAACAAACCCGGTACAAAATCCGAGGAGGGCCTAAAGTTAAAACTGGCTATATACTCCAAGTTTTGCCTTTCCACAAAGAGAGGGCTTAGGGTCAGTTTCTTTCGGCTCAACGCGTCTACTACCACGTTGCCTTTTCCGGGAGTATAGGAAATTTCAAGATCATACGAGGCAAGAAACTCCATCCATCTTTGCTTCCTCAAGTTAAGATCCTTCTGGGAGAAGAGATATTTCAACGATTTATGGTCAGTGTATAATTCAAACTTCTCACCTAGGAGATAATGGCGCCAAGACTTAAGTGCAAAGACGATGGCGGCCAACTCAAGATCGTGGGTTGGGTAGTTCTTTTCATGAACTTTCAATTGTCTTCCGCCATAAGCTACTACCCTTCCTTCTTGCATTAGAACAGCGCCTAGTCCCGTTCCACATGCATCCGTGTATACTGTGAACATTTTGCTTCCGTCAAGCAGAGTTAGAACTGGGGCTGTTGTAAGAGCCCTTTTTAATCGTTGGAAAGCAAACTCGCAGTCCAAATCCCAAGTGAACGCCAGATTCTTCTTTGTTAGCCTTGTGAGTGGGGCTGAGATTTTCGCGAAATCCCTAATAAACTTTCGATAAAAACCGGCTAGCCCAAGAAAGCTTCGAACTTCGGTTGCATTTCTTGGTGTCTTCCAATCTTGCACTGCCACCACTTTCGCGGGGTCCACAGCCAACCCTTCTTTGGACACTATATGCCCAAGAAACCTTACTTCTTTTCTCTAGAAGTGACACGTGGAGAATTTGGCTTTTAGTTGATGTGCACGGAGAGTATCCATGATTTCTTTCATATGCTGAGCATGTTCTTCCTCACTCTTTGAGAAGATTAAGATATCATCTACGAAGACAACCACAAATTTGTTGAGGAATTCTCTGAACACCCTGCTCATTAGGTCTACGAAATAAGCGGGTGTGTTTGTCAAGCCGAAAGGCATGACAAGCCACTCGAAGAAACCGTCTGGGGTTCTGAACGCTGTCTTATCAATGTTGTCTTCAGCTACTCTTAGCTGATGGAACCCAGTTGCCAGATCAAGTTGGGAGAAGACCGTCGCACCTACAAGCTGATCAAACAAATCGTCGATTCGGGGAAGAGGGTGCCTATTTTTCTTGGTCAATTTGTTTAACTCCCTATAGTCGACGCAAAGGCGAAGCGAACCGTCTGCTTTGGTTGCGAACACCACTGGAGCACCCCACTCCGAAATGCTCCGTCTAATGAACCCCTTTTCGAGAAGTTCTTTAACCTGCTTACTGAGCTCCTTTCTCTCCCTTGGAGCCATGTGTCTGACAGGTAAAGCTACAGGCTTTGCGTTATACACAAGATATATGCGGAAGTCTATTTCCCGCCTCGGAGGTAAGCCTTTCACTTCCTCAAAGACATCCGGATATTCCCGGAATACTCTAACTGATTGCAAATTCCCATCAGAAGCATCAAGCGACTCTAGATAACTAAGCATAACTGCATTCAAAGGATTACAAGAAATTTCTAGAGTATTACCAAGCCAAGTCAAGAGCCTAACTACTCTTTTTCACAGTCAAGAATGGCACTATTACTGGATAACCGGTCCATGCCTAAGATCAAACCATATCCCGAGAAGCCCAAAACAAAGGCATTACAACTAAACTCAACACTGAGAATAGAGATTTTCAAACCCAAACAAACCATTGACAAGTAAGCAGAGCCCCCAATTGGATTTGAAACTACTAAGGGATCTTCTACCATACTAGTGTCTAGATACAGAGATTCTACTAAGGCAGATGAAATAAAAGAGTGTGATGCGCCAAAGTCAAAAAGTGTACGAACTGGATGATCATAAAGATAGACTACACTTTCTACAGAAATATTACTACCTCATTCCTGCTGAGGTGCCACTAGCGCATGAACCTGACCCCCTGAAGTGGATCCGGCTTTTTGTCCCTGCCCTTTCTTCTTTGGGCAGTCCTTAGCTTAGTGTCCAGTTTCTCCACAATGGAAGCAACCACCCATCTTCGCCTTCCTTTTCCGGCAGTCTTTTGATATATGGCCCACAATGCCATAGAAATTGCACCTTCTCTTCTCACAGGGCTTATTGTTCTTCCTTCCTTTCTTGAAGTCTGTTTTCTTTGCTTGTAGACCTTCTTTCTTCTCTTCCCCTTAGTTTCTTTCTTGCCGTGGTCTTCCTCGTGTAGCAACGCCATGTCCACCAGGCTTTCATAAGTCGCACCTGTGGATACATGGGTCATGGCAAGGCTGTGTAGAGGCTCATTCAAACCCTTGATGAAGCGGCGTGCCTTCTTGTGCTGGGTGTTTACTAAGTCTATCCCAAACCTGGCTAGCTGATTAAACTGATTAACATATTCCCTGATCGTCATGCTTACCTGTTTCAGAGTTAGAAACTTTTCCATTTGCAGGCTTCTTTCGGCTTGGGAGAGGAATTTCATCTCAAACCTTGTCCTGAAGTCTTCCCATGTTTCCACCACCCTCTGAGCATTAGTAACTTCCCACCAATAGGAAGCTTCATCCTTAAGTAACCACACCGCAAGTTGTATCTTTTGCCTGTCATCCACTCCAAAGATGACAAAGAAATCCTCAGTCTCCTTTAACCAGTTTCTTGCTTCAACAAAAGATTCTGTCCCATAAAAGTCTTTTCTACCCATAGCCTTGAAGTCTCTACATGTTTTTGCGAAGGCATTTCCAAGAGGAGGCGGAGGAGGAGGAGGAATCGCGGCCACTGGAGGAGGGATGTCTGTTGGGCCCGCGCCATTGGCCCTTTCTTCTAAGTACCTCCTAAACCAGCCGGGAATCGGCACTCCTTCTGGAAGGTTAAGGTCTCCAGACATGCTGAAACAGAAAGGAAAAATTCAAAACGAAGGATAGAGAGGGATAGATAGGGCACATGGCTTTGGGGGATTTTTGCCTTCTTATAAATATGACACTTTTTCTAAAAAAATGCTTCTTTAAACTTTCTTTTTGAAAACAATTTTCAAAAACTTTTATCTTGTCTGGTAAACCTATGCTCTGATACCAAGTGAAACACCCCACCTCCATTAAGGTCACTCACAAAGGGAATGCCTTAACTTTGATGGAGGTTTATAAGTAAAAGCCACAGATGAACTCAAGACAGATATAAATACATATATTTTAAACAGCGGAAACCAAACAAACTTTAATTTCATCAATACGTGTATCAAACAAAGATTTCCATAATTGTCTCAAAATACTTCCAACATTACAACCTTATAACTGCCTTGATTATTAAAGAAGCATGAAAACATAAATAAAGTGACAAAAATCCCCATAGTGATATCCAAAGCCATTTTCTAAGCAAGAAAGATCCAAATCATACATCCACGTTCTTAGTGCTTATAAAGAGCCTGACTGAGTTGAGCTGTTTCCTCCCTGTAGACCTGGGGGGGAACGAAAGAAAAGAAGACGAAAAGAAAATAGGGTCACACATAAAGCCTGAGTAAATCTAGTAACTCTTTAATATGTGAATAAGAAAAGGGTACGATGGATGTAAACTAAAAATAGGAAAGTGTCACAAGCTAAGGAAGTGTCGAATGTACTATCACACCCATACTATATCTCTGCACCTACTCGAGTTTATTCTAACTGGCACCCCATGGTGAGGGTGAAGTGATCCCCGTTCTTATTAAAGATCGGCTCCTACTCGCGTTAACATGTGTCATACGGCCCCCAAGAATTGTAGATACCTATGCTGGTCCCACCATGGGGTGTATCAAGACCCATGGTGGCGGCCCCGACACAAATCCTAGAAGGCATAGGTTATACTACTGGTGTCCCCAGTGTCCTTGTTGTCTGCTCCGGAGTGTGTGCACGCCTGCCCCCCGTTAGACCTACACTGTGCACCCACCGCCGTCGTTTGACTGCTTACAATCAGCCTAGTAATCGTGCCCCACCCTGCCTAGTTTCAGGGTACCGTTGATACCTAACTTTGGGTTACTGCTGAAACGGGTCCCTCGTTACCAGGATTTTCTAGTCAAACATGTTAAGTGGTTAAGTGTCTGTATTTACCTAACCCCACCCATCAATTCTTGTTAACATGTCGAATTTGGTTAAGTGTTATAGTTGACTTAACCCCACCATCTGTCCTTAGCCTCTTAGGAGCACCAGACCACTCACATTAGACAGGTATTGCTACGGTTACTGGATATGCCGGTTGGTTCCGGGCAGGTTTACACCATAGCTCAGTCTAACCTCGGGTCCTTATCGGGCTCAATACTTAACCACCCACATTGGATAGGTATTGTTGTGACTACTGGACAACCGGGCGGGTCCCTGCAGGTTTACATCACAACTCAATCCAACCTCGGGTTAAGCATGTCGTATTTTCTAAATTTACATATTTTATTACTTCTCAACTATATGTAAATGTCATATCTTTTATTTTTGGGTATTTCAATTCATACCGCTTATGTGTCATAATCGTTGGCATGTGCCAAACATGCCAACATATATTTTCATATTTTACACCCAACGTTATTACCCCCGTTTGTTCGCAACGTTATAACATGTGTTGGGCTTGTCACAATTCAGCCCAACTTTATAAACGTGAGGAAAAGGGGGAATCAAGAACATGTAATACATAAAGGTGTGTGGCGCATGAACTTGCAATTTGGCGATTCAACTAACATATAACATGTGTCATGTGAACTTGCATTCAAATCAAAGTATGACTAAGTAGGTGACATATGAAATGGCATAGTTTAGGCAAATACAAACTTGTGTTCAAACATGTTAACTTGACATAATATCAACCACAAAACTAGCATGTTGTATATTCACAAAAATGTACAATTTTTACATCTAATCATATAGCCTATTTCAACATGAACTTGCATAGTTTATGAAACCCAAACGATGTTTGACATAGAGCCAATTATATTTTTCAAATAAACATGAACTTGCATAGTTTATGAAACATAGATCCAATTATACTTGCAAACATAGATCTAATTATACTTGCCAATAAACATAAGGATGATATCATAGGTTTTGGGTCACATAGGCACAAAAGGTCTATAACATGTTTACACAAATTCTAATTTAGACTAAGGGAATATACATAGTCCATGCCATCGACATATACAAAAAGGGATCAATTTGTAGTTTTTGCCACAGGCTTGCAAGTGCCATTGTTTTTCATATACAATTGTTCAATAGGCTTGCATCAATCAATTTATGCCACAAACATCAATACACAAGTCATGATAGAACCATTACAATACACAAAGATTATAACAACATGATTCTATTTTCATTTACATCGAATCACATCATAGTTTTTATTCATATTTTGAAAGGTCACTATACTTACAACGTGTGATGAATTCTTGTTTTCTGATTTCTATTATTATGATTTGGAGATGCTCTCCTTTGGGTAGCAAAGTTGCGTTGAATGATTTGATTAAGCTTTAATCTTCTTCTTATTTGATTCGTCTCTTAGGCTTGTTGGCTTGTCTCTAGGCTTTCTAATTGACGGCCATTCCTAGTTCCTCTCCAGCAGCATGACGGCTTTTGTATTCTATTATTTGTGTGAATTTAGGGTTAGACTTGAGTTGTATTTATAGAATTTTAAATTGTTTTGAGCCGTCAGATGAAGATAGGAGGAATCTAGACCATACAAAGTTCAAAGAGCAAATCAAGAGGTGACACGTAAGCCCTAGTGACTCAGCCAAGCATCAGAATTCGACCAGACCCTGACCAGGCCAGCCAGGACCTGACCAGCAGGTCATTCTGACCTGGGCGCACTTGGCAGGTGCGCCAGGCCAAAATTGTACTGGCGCACTTCCCAAGTGCGCCAGTTCAACTTTGTTCTGGCGCACTTCACAAGTGCGCCAGTGCATTCTGACCCGTTTTCTGGTTTTTCTGCCCAACTTCGTTCGTCCATATCTTCTTCATACGATATCCGTTTTACGCAAACTTGAACTCTATCTCAAGCAGAATTTCAAGACGAACGTAATGGCGTAACCCATTTCCCTTGATTTCATCATTTATAATTGATTATACTTTAATTCGTGAAGCTTAACGTTATAGAATTCACGGGGTGTTACATTGTGCCACATTTGCAATAGGGTTTCATTGATTGTTTATGTTATGATCTGAATAATTCTTATTAAATCTAAAGTAGCATTTTATTGCTATGTGTCCGACATTCTCATAAAATTGGCACTTTGGTTTAGAAATGTTGTACCTTCCTCTTCCTATAGATCTGTTTGAGTAATTTCCTCTCTGAGTTGACTATTCTCCTCTATTATATTTTCCTTTGCCTTTGTTGTAGCAGTTGATTGATAAATCAAGTTCTTATGTGCTTTTGGTTTCAATTCTTGTCTCACATGCATGAAGTATTGAGTGGACATCCTCCGTTGAACACATAACTCTTTGTGATGATATCACTACAACTACTATCTCATTTCCATCATTGAGGCCTTTTAAAATGGTAGGAACATACTTAGCTGTGTCTTTTACCCTGCAACTTCAAGTGTATCACAAATTGTTTTGACCTTTGCAAGATATTCCCTCATAGACAAATTATCTCTTCTTGTACTTTGTAGTTGTCTTCTATAATACATAACTTTTTCTGCAGCCTGTGAGTAATTTTTTTTTCAACAATATCCCAAGTATCATTAGAATTTTGCTTCCTAATATTTGTGATGGCAGTTTTGAACTAATTAATGAAAGCAGCCATGGGCTGATTAGTCTGTCTTGCCTATGAAATTGTTGGATCTAGTTTAACCCTAGAGGTGGGTGAATAGGGTTTATTGGATATTTGAGCAAATTCAGAATAATAATAAAAAATTGCAGAAAAGAAAATCACACGTAGAAATTACTCAGCTTCGACAAACCCTGCCTACTGTTGCATCCCTAAGATTTTATTAGGTATAAAAAACAGAACCCACTTACAACCACCTTTGTAAACTCGCAATCCCTGCTCCTATTATAAACCTATGCTTAAATCCTAGACTGATCTTTATAACCCAAATTACAAACCAGTAACCTATAGACCCTAGTTTAGAAGAACACTAGTAAACTTATAGACAGTTTTCAGAAATAACCAAGAAAAAAACAAAGCAAACAAAGCCCTAAAAACACAAGGCTTTAAAATAAAAAGAGACTGGCCACATTATTTCATTATTTCTTTGAGTATGTCGGCCGTCCCTTTATTTCATTTGCTCCTCAAAATGTCGGCTAGGGTTTTCTTCGAGTTGGCTTTGAAACTGATTCGTGGATTCTGGCACTTTTACAATTGATTGATGTTGGTTCCTTGCTCGAATTCGAAGTACAATCTTGCTCGCTCCAACGCTGTAAGATTTCTGATTTTAATTTGAGAACTTGAATGGTTCTTCTATGGGTTGGATTATTTTGCCGATGAGGAAGTGGTGTTTAAAAAGGGTTAATGAAACCCCAATCCTCTGATTTCACAAACTTGTTTTGATTTTGATTTGAGGATTTTTGGGAAGTATTTAGGAGATTTTCTGGTCCTCGATTTCAATTTGATCATTTCTGAAAAAGTCTTGAATTAAAATTGATTGGTTTCCAGAATTAGCATCTTCGAATTTTGAATTTAAAATTGGCGTGAGTTTCTTGTGATGAATCAAGACATGACTTTGCCCCTTCTATGAACCTGGTCGATATATTTCCAGTGTGGAATTTGCTTGTAAAATCATAGCTACCCAGTTTGATTCATGCTGCCATATATACTTTAAACAAGTGAACAAATCTTGGCAATAAAATAGTCATCATCTGGTCCCTTGCGTGATTGTTGTTCAAGAAAGAAATATCGATTTGTTTTGGCAAAAAAAATTGATTATATAATTGCCAAAAAACAATGAATTTGCCAATCAATCATATTGTTATCTCCGTATACATTTAAACATGTTGCCGAATATATGTTTCTAGAAAAAATTGAATTGTAAAATTATTGCTTTCGAATTAAAGATCTTTTCCAGAGAACATTTGAAAAAGAAAAAGTCTTTTCTTTCCAAAAACAGATTCTTAAAAACTTTATATATACGATCTTTGCCAAAAAGAAACATATTGTTCCTTGCCAATTTCTTTGTTGAGATATGATGTTTGCCAAAAAGAATATGGCAATGGTCTAGACCCAATTTGTCATGGCAAACTTCTGGTTCTCTCTTTTGATTCCTTGGCATGCATGATTTCCTGTAACTGGCTTGTAATGTTGTTTGCCCTTGATATATTCAGTATTGCCATAAATTGTTTGCTGGAAGAAAGATTTTGGCATCTTGAATTAATGGTTGAACACTTGCTATATATGAATACTCCTGCAAGTAAACTTGAATTATTAACTCAAACCAAAAATAATCTTTTCTCTACACTGTATGTTTATAAACAATGTTACATTTTTCTTGCATGTTGAAACCTGAACTGTTAGACTTGAAAAAGCTACCATGCTGCTATGCTTGTGTCTTTTCTGGTTTGCATGAGTTTCATACTGCACTTGCCATGTATATTGTATGTTCTTCTTTGAGCTCGAACTTGCCATAAGGTTTGTGCATTTTCCATTGATGTTTACTGCACTTGTTTGCATCATTTGTTTGAGTCTGATGCATACACTTGAGCTCTTTATATTTGCTTTTCTTGTGTATGACCTGGCTTGACAGTCTAATTTACCTTGTGCATGTATAGTTGTTGAGCCTGGGTATTATGCACCATATATATACACATGTGTATATATACATGTGTTTGTATTTGTTGCTTAAGTATTCATGGATACTTGCGGCATGAAAAAGTTGTCAAGCTTCACCTGACGCATTCGATATATTTGCCCCTTTCTGGCCATATTGCCCCTACACGGAAAATATGTGTATATATATACACATGTATGTGTATACATGTATTGTGCACGTATGGAATATATATATATATATATATATATATATATATATGTGAGCACTACAGGATTTGTCTACCTTGTCTTATTTATAGTGTATCACTGTGAATATCACAAGGTGTGTAGACATAGATGGATAGTCATTAAAAAAATCAGATCAAGTCATGAAAAATGATGAGAAACATACCAAAATTCTGAGGCAAACAAATTTTAAAAATAAAAATTGTATCCGCTAGAATATATATAAAAAATGTTCTAGTTTATTGTGTGTTTCTTTTGTGACAGGTTTCCAGATGAAGGAGCAAGATCAGAACAAGATGTAGATACAGTCAGAGTGAACAGATATATGTAACTGAGTGACAGAGATATTGTAGTGAGGAACATATGTAAAGAAAAGATGAATGAAGACTGTATATATATGAGAAATCTAAAAAAATGTAGTATTCTTTTGAATGGCAAGCCGGTTTTTTATAGTGGGCCGTATCACTGCTTATTAAGAAGAGAAAAGAGAATGAGGCTGCACAAGCATAACACTCAAGACTGGTTTGAAGTGCCAGTACACAAAAAATAAAAACTATCTCATAAGCCTAATGATAGAAAGCACCATTGAGTGTTTAGTAGAAAGAACACCACTAAACACTCCTCTTCATCCAAATTAAATACAAAAATTTCTGAAGTAATTTCAAAAGCAGCTTTCCTTTAGCATTCTTCCATCTTGTAGCTTTAAATATATTGTACCATTCTATCATTGCATTGCAAAAAGGCGTATGCAAATTTAAATGCAGAAGCACTTTAGTCCAGACAAAATTCGAATAGCCACACTTAAAAAACAAGCGAGTCACTATTTCATCACCCATCCCACAAAGGTAGCATCTTGCATTATCAATAATACTCAAGCTCTTGTGTGAATAAAGTTTATTTTTGAATAATAAATAATTGTGTGAATATTATAGTCCTGTGTAGAAGTATTATCAGTCAAAAATAATTTTTATTTCTGTATTATGTAAAATAGAGAACAATATTGTTTCGAACACATTTGTGAATTAAAATATGTTTGTTATCATTAAACGAAAAATCACATATTCAACAATCTCCCCCTTTTGATGATGACAAACATACTTAAGATTTTGAACATAGCAAACGTGTTTGATTTTGAAATTATGAGAACTCTATTTATATATATGCTCCCCCTATAACACAACTCCCCCTACAACTGAAAGCAGACATAATAAATATGAAAGAAATTTGAGAAATATAGAATTTAATTAAACACCGAGCATTAATGGCAAAATAAATTCTGTAGATGTCTGCATACTCATCAAAATCTTAACTCTTCCCCCACTTTTGTTATCATCAAAAGATGAACAAAACTGGAATTTTGCAAAGGATATGAACTATAATTATAAATTCAAATCAATTGATAGAATCAAATACCGCAAACCCCAAAAAAATTAAAAAAAAAATCATAATAACCTATAACATGGAAACACATTCACAAACTAGTGGGTGGATTGGAAGAATAGTTATTATATACCAGGGAGGATTCCACATATATTATTATTTACTTTCCCAATTTTTTTATTTTATTTTATTTCAAGTGCACACTAACCATGCATAACCAGATCTTGGATTTTTAAATGGGATTAGTTGCAACATGAAAAAAATAAGTAATCTTATAACCATGCATGACTAGATCTTGAATTTTTAAATGAGGTTAGAGAAACATTTATTATTATTACTATACACAGAAACCCTTAATATATAAAACTATAATGGATGATAGAAGGATGATAGAGATAAAGATGGATGTGAAATAAATTCCTAGTTACTCACATTACGAAATATATTCAATCAATTTAGGATTATTGAGAATCTTTTAACTATCTCATATTCTAAAATATAACACAGTCACAATTTTATTACAAATGTCCCAAAAAAACAAACTTTTCTTTTTTTGATGATTTCAAACAATAGTTAGATTTTTCAGAAAACGAAACTAATAACAAGAACACCCAAGAGAAAATTTAACCAAAAATGCAGAGAGATTAATCAATTTCTGTAATCCCCAAATCCAATCGTATTCTAGAAAATCTCTCTTCAGGAAGGGGCTTAGTAAAAATATCAGCAAGTTGAGATTCAATTGGAATAAATTCAATACAAATGTCCTCACTAACAATATGATCGCTAATGAAAGTGTGCCTCACATCAATGTATTTTATGTGTGAATGATGGACAGGATTATTCGATAAATCTATTGCACTCTTACTGTCACATTTCAAAAGAACTTGTTTATAAATTAGCCCAAAATCAGAACGTGTTTGCATCATCCACAAAATCTGTGCACAACAACTTCCTAAGGCAATATATTCAGCTTCAGTGGTGTACAAAGCAACACAATTTTGTTTACGACTTGACCAAGAAAGAAGAGAATGTCCTAACATGAAACAAGTTCCACTAGTGCTCTTCCTATCAGCGAGTGAACCATCATAATCAGCATAAGAAAGTCCAACTAAATCAAAATTATCACAAGAGGGATACCACAAGCCAAGATTTTGTGTGTGCAAAAGATATCTCAAATTTTGTTTTGTGGCTTTTAAATGAGATTTTTTTTTGATTAGATTGAAAATGAGCACTAAAACAAAAAGAAAACATAATATTGGATCTAGAAGCAGAGAGATAGAGAAGTGAACCGATTTTACCACCTTCTGATCAACAGCAACACTTTTTCATCTTTGTCAAGCTTAGTTGTTGGGCTCATTGGTGTTCTCACTGGTTTTACATCTTCAACTCCAAATTTCTTCAGCAACTCCATCACATAATTTGTTTGAGAAATGAAAATCCCTTTGCTACTTTGTTTGATTTTAAACCCAAGAAAGTACTTCAGTTCTCCAACCAAGCTCATCACAAATTTGTCCTGCATAACTTTTTCAAATTTCTCACACAAAATATCATTAGTAGCACCATAAATGATATCATCAACATAAATCAGAACAATCAAGAAATCATTACCGTCATGTAATAGAAACAAGGTAGTGTCAGCACATCCCTTTTTAAAACCAGTTTCCAAAGGATATGCATAGAGATAGTCATACTAAGCTCGAGGAGCTTGCTTAAGACCATATAATGCTTTTTCCAATTTGCACACATGATTTGGAAAATAATGATTCTCAAAACTAGGGGGTTGTTCAACAAAAACTTCTTCTATCAGCTCTCCATTCAAAAAGGCAATCTTAACATCCATTTGCTTAAGTTTGAAACCTTTAAAACAAGCAAAACTTAGCAATATTCTAATTGCTTCTAACCTAGCAACTTGGGCAAATGTTTCATCAAAATCAATGCCTTCAACTTGATTATAACCTTCTGCAACCAACCTAGCCTTGTTTCTAATTACATTTCCAAATTCATCAAGTTTATTTTTAAACACCCATTTTGTTCCAACAATTGTATAATCACTTGGTCTAGGAACCAGTTTCCAAACCTTATTCCTTTCAAACTAGTTGAGTTCATCTTGCATAGCTAGAACCCTACATTCATCATTAAGAGCAACATCATAAGAGTTTGGTTCAATTTAAAAAATAAAAGCATTATGATTACAAAAAGCACAGACATTTTTATTGAGAGAGGAACGAGTGTGAACACCAACTATTGGACTTCCAATTACCAAATCTGGAGGATGGTTGGGTTTGAACTTCAACTTCTCAGCTTCAATAATTTCTCTTGTGACCTCATCACTACTGGCTTCAGCTTCATTGCTTTCCTTTTCACTTCCTTGTACAACACCATCATGTTTTCCACAAGCTATTTCCAAGTCTGATTTATCAAACTTCACATTAATGGTTTCAACAATTCTCCTTGATCGTTTGTTGAAGATTCTATATGCTTTGCTCCTTGATGAATATCCCATGAAAATTCCTTCATCATATTTTCCATGTTGATCACCTGTATTAAGAATATAACAGGGACACCCAAAAACTCCGAAATATGAGATGTTAGGCTTTTTATCAGACCATAACTTATATGACGTTTTATTAAGTATTGGTCTAATCATAACTCTATTCATTACAATGCAAGCAATATTAACTGCCTCAGCCCAGAAAGTTTGATGCAATTTATACTCACATAACATGAATCTAGCCATTTCTAGTAATGTACGATTTTTCCTTTTGACCACCCCATTTTGTTTAGGTGTTCGAGGTGCGGAAAATTCATGTTTGAAACCATTTTCTTCGCAAAGTTTTTTAAAGCCAAAATTTTCAAATTCACCTCCATGATCACTACTCAAAGTCTTAATTGAAATACTTTTTTCATTTTGAACTAATTTTGAAAACGTTGAAAAATAATCGAACGTTTTGGACTTTTTGGCTAGAAAATAAACCCATGTGAATCTAGAATAATCATCAACCAATACATAACAATAACATTTTCCATTTAAACTAGCAATATTATTTGGTCCAAACAAGTCCATATGAATTAACTCAAGAACCCGAGAGGTGCTAACGACATTTTTAGAGTGAAAATAAGAACGACTAAGTTTTCCTAATGAACAAGCTTTACACACTTTAGAGCTTTTAAAATTCTGATGTGGTAGACCCTTTACAAGCTATTTTGTTTCCATTTTTCCCGAAGGCTCACACTAACATGTGCTAGGCTCATATGCCATAGATTTACCTCTTCATCTTTGGCTACCAAAAATCTAGAAAGAGATACATCATCAAAAGAAAGTGTGTAAAAATTTCCCTTTCTTTTCCCTGTGAAAACAATGTTGCCAGTGGATGTTTCAATAATTTTTAAATCTCATTATCAAAAACCACATTCATTCCTTTATCGCAAAGTTGGTTGATAAAGATTAGGTTGTGATGTAAATTTTCAACATACAAGACATCAGCTACAACAAAGGTACTGTTACTTACTTTACCTTTACCAATGATCTTACATTTGCTGTTGTCGCCTAACGTCACATTCCCACCTTTATATTTTCCTAGGCTAAGGAACAGTCTATTGTCTCCTGTCATATGTCTAGATCAACCTGAATCCAAATAGCATTTCTATTGCTCCTTAGCCCGCTAATGTACCTACACAAAAATAGAAGAGGATGAACCGGAAAAGCTCTTAGGTCCAAGAGTATTAGTGACTGAAGCATTGTGAACAAAAAGCCTTTTGGAACCCAGATTCGTTTTAACTTTTTATTCATGTTCCAATAGTGATGATAATTGTGAGCCAAGTTTTTAGGAATCTAAACTCAAGTGAATTTTCTAGTTTGTCCATACTCTTACAATTTTTAGAATTATGCCCAATTACCCCACATTTCACACACTTTGGAAAGATGCTTCTACCTTTTCCGTTATCATTTACATCATTCTGTATTTTTCCAAAACCTAGTCACTTTCGATTGTTAGGAAACAATTGGTTTCCTAACATCATTTTAAACGATGTTTGACTAATTGAGAACTTATTCAAAATAATTTCAAGGTCTTGGACTTTGGTTCTTAGAGTTGTATTTTCTTTCATAAGTGATGTGCACCGGTTTATGAAACTATCCCTTTTGATATCACCATTCTCTTTCAAGCACAAATTTTCTTTTTTAGGATTTTCAATGTTGGACTTGAGTGTTGATGGTTCAAGATTCAAACATTTACAATTCTCACAATCTAGATTTTAAATATTGAAAAAAAAATTCAAGTTCGGATTCTAATCTATTAATATTGTGAACAAGCTTCAGATTTTTGACTTTTAATTTCTCCACTTTAGATTCAAGTGTTCCAATAATTTCAGAAAGATTTTGACACATCAAAAACAAGTCAATGTAACTATATACCTCACTATGCTCCGCTGTTTTCCGAGTCTGATTTTGCCATAAGGCATAGACTGACTTCGTCCTCGTTACTGTTCGAGACTTCTTCTCCTTCCTCACCATCCCAAGTTATTGCAAAGGCTTTCTTTTTGTTTCTTTTGTTTCTTTTGTTGTGTTGAAGTAGTGGACATTTTGGTTTTATGTGCCCAAGCTTCTGGCAATTGTAGCAAATTGGTTCCTTGTCTGAATTGTCATAGTTCTTCAGTTTGTTGGCTTTTGATTTGTTCCTTCGAGGTTTGAATTTGCTCCATTTTGTGATTTGTCTGATGGCCATAGCAAGTTGTTCGATGGGATCTTTTTCATCCCTGTCAATAGTATTGGACAAGGCAAGTGACTTCTTCTTCACTTCTGAGTTGTTGTGGTCTTCTCGAGCTTTTACCTCCATTTCACAAGTCATTAGATTTCCGATTAGCTCTTTCATGCTCAACTTGCTTAAATCCTTTGATTCTTGGATTGCTGTGACTTTAGCTTCAAAGTTCATTGGTAGAATTCATAGGATTTTCCTCACAAGTTCTACTTTAGTATATACTTTTCCATGTTCTCTAGAGTTGTCCATAGATTTCCTTTATGCTCTCGTATTTTTGCATAGTCAAATTTTCATATTCATTACTGAATAATGCAAGACGGGATTATTTTACTTGATGCGTTCCTTCATGGGTGACCTCCAAAGTATGCCAGATTTCCTGAGCTGTATTACAATGAGAAATTCTATTAAATTCAGTTTTATCAAGAGCACAAATTAAAGCATTCATTGCTTTAGCATTAATAGAATACAACATCTTATCATTTGCATCCCACCTATCCTCCGGTTTAGGAAATTCAGCTTCATTAATAATTACAGTGAGAGTTTTACATCCAATTTCAATAATATCCCACACATCGTAATCATTAGAAACTAAATATATTTACATCCTAGATCTCCAGTAAGACTAATCACTACCATTGAACATAGTAGGCCTAGCTATGGATAGCCCCTCTAGAAAAAGCTTTATTCATCGAGCTCATGACTGTAGAGTTAAGTTGGACACATGCTTTGGTACCACTTGTTGGATATAGTTTAACCCTAGAGGGTGGTGAATCGAGTTTATTGGATATTTGAGAAAATTCAGAATAAAAAAAAAACTGCAGAAAAGAAAATCACACGCAGAAATTAACCATCTTCGATATACCCTGCCTACTACGGCATCCCTTAGATTTTACTAGCTATTAAAAATAGATCCCACTTAAACCACCATTGTAAATCGCAATCCTTGCTCCTGTTCTAAATCAATGCTTAAATCCTAGACTGATCTTTAAACCCGGGTTACAAAGCAGTAACCTGTAGGCCCTAGTTTAGAAGAACACTAGTAAACTTATAGACAATTTTCAGAAATAACCAAGAAAAAAACAAAGCAAATAAAACACTAAAAATACAAGGCTTTAAAATAAAAAGATATTGGCCCCTTTATTTCTTTATTTATTTGAGTTTATCGGTCGTCCCTTTATTTCATTTGCTCCTCAACATGTCGGTCAGGGTTTCTTCGAATTGGCTTTGAAACTGATTCGTGGATTCTGGCACTTCTACAATTGATTGATTCTGGTTCCTTGCTTGAATTCGAAGTATAATCTTGCTCGCTCCAACACTGTAAGATTTCTGATTTTAATTTGAGAACTTGAATGGTTTTTTTGTGGGTTGGATTATTTTGCCGATAAGGAAGTGGTGTTTAAATAGGGTTAATGAAACCCCAATCGTCTGATTTCACAAACGGCTTGTTTTTATTTGAGGATTTTTGGAAAGTATTTACTTGATTTTCTGGTCCCCGATTTCAATTTGATCATTTCTAGAAAAAGTCATGATTAAAAATTGATTGGTTTCCAGAATTAGCATCTTCGAATTTTGAATTTAAAATTGGCGTGAGTTTCTTGTGATGAATCAAGACACGAACCCTTCTATGAACCTATTCGATTTATTTCCATTGTGGAATTTGCTTGTAAAATCATAGTTACCCAGTTTGATTCATGCTGATTAACCATTCCATATATACTTTAAACAAGTGATTAAATATTGGCAATAAAGTAGTCATCATCGGGTCCCTTGCGTGATTGTTGTTCAGGAAAGAAATATCGATTTGTTTTGGCAGAAAAATGATTATTTTATTGCCGAAAACATTGAATTTGCCAACCAATCATACTGTGATATCTGGATACATTCAAACTTATTACCGAATATATGTTTCTGGAAAATTTTGAATTGTAAAATTATTGCTTCCCAATTAAAGATCTTTTCCAGAAAAAATTTGAAAAAGAAAAATTTAATTCTTTCCAAAAACAAATTATTTTTGCATTTGTGGATGTGTATACAAAAAAAACATTGTATATATGATGTTTATCCGAAAGAAACATATTGTTCCTTGCCAATTTCTTTGTTGAGATATGATGTTTGCCAAAAAGAACATGACAATGTTCTCGACCCAATTTTTCATGGCAATCTTCTGGTTTTTTATTTTGATTCCTTGTCATGCATGATTTCCTGTATTTGGCTTGTAATGTTGTTTGCCCTTGATATATTCAGTATTGCCATAAATTGCTTGCTGAAAGAAAGATTTTGGCATCTCAAATTGATGGTTGAACACTTGCTATATATGAATACCCTTGCAAGTAAACTTGAATCATTAACTCAAACCAAAAATAAAACTTTTCTCTATGTTGTATGTTTATGAACAATGTTACATCTTTCTTGCATGTTGAAACCTGAACTGTTGGAGTTGAAACATCTACCATGCTGCTATGCTTGTGTCTTTTCTTGTTTGCATGAGTTTCATATTGCACTTTCCATGTATATTGTGTGTTCTTCTTTGAGCTTGAACTTGCCATATGGTCTGAGCATTTTCCATTGATGTTTACTGCACTTGTTTGCATCATTTGTTTGAGTCTGGTGCATACACTTGAGCTCTTTGTGTTTGTTGTTTCTTGTGTATGACCTGGCTTGGTTTTCGAAAGTCCAATTTCCCTTGTGCATGTATATTTGTCGAGCCTATGTATTATACACCATATGCATACATATGTATATATACATACATATGTATATATACATACATATGTATATATACATACATATATATATATATACACACACACACATGTGTTTGTATTTGTTGCTTGAGTGTCATGGATACTTGTGGCATGAAAATGTTTTCAAGCTTCACCTGACACTTCATATTCCATATGTTTGTTCCTTTCTGACCATATTGCCCCTGGACAGAAAATATGTGTATGTACATACACATGTTACTGTTTCAAATCTCGCAAATATCACCCGAGATCTCCTTCGAGATCTCGTTTTGGGCTCCTTCCGAAACGAAATAGAAAATATCACTTTAAATCTCCTTTCGAATATATCGCCCGAGATATTGCAATATCAAACAATATATCGATCGACCGAGACGAAATACTGGAATATCATCTGAGATCTTAGTTTTTTTGGTTAAAATTTAAATTTTTGCTTGAACTTGAACTATAACAAAAAACTCAAATCTCGCCATATCAATCTTTTGTTGTTTTACATTTTGCATATTAAATGACTATATTGTATGTTCGTATATGTTTTACAATGCTTATGATTTTCATATTCGTCTTTTTACATACATGTTACTTATGAAGTTATGTATTTTATGGTCTATTTATACTGAATTTTTTAATATTTTGGATCCTTTTAATGTTTCCTGTCTAACAATATTCCTGTTTTAAGCATATTACGATTTAAAGTATGAATGATCATTTGCAAAATAAAGAATAATAAAGTTATTTTGCATTTTAAGTTACTATGTTTTGATAGCATTCATTAAAATCATTTTGTTAAAATATCATTTTTAACATATCATGTACCCCTAGATTGTTCCGATATGAACTTTTAGACGCGAGCTGAAAATCTGAGACGAACTCCCAAGTTAGACTCATCTCGTTCGAGATCTCCCCCGATACGAGACCGAGTCTATAAAATCCCCGAGATGTAACGCGACTGATATCCGAGATTTAAAACCCTGTATGTGTATACATGTATTGTGCACGTATGGAATATATATATATATATATATATATATATATATATATGTGAGCACTACAGGATTTTTCTACCTTGCGGTATTTACAGTGTATCACTGTGAATATCACAAGCTATCAAGACACAGATGGATGTCCATAAAAAAAAATCAGATCAAGTCAAAAAATAATAATGAGAAACATACCAAAATTCTGATACAAATAAATTTTTAAAATAAAAATTATATCTACTAGAATATAAAAGAAATTGTTCCAGTTTACTGTTTGTTTCTTTTGTGATAGGTTTCCAGATGATGGGACAAGATCAGAACAAGATGTAGATACAATAAGAGTGAACGGATATATGTAACTGAGTGAGAGAGATATTGTAGTGAGAATCATATGTAAAGAAAAGATAATGATGACTATATATATATATATATATATATATATATATATATATATGAGATTTCTAAAAATAGTGTACTATTTTGATTGTGAATTAAAAAAAATTGGATAATAAATACTTGTGTGAATATTATTATTCTGTGTAAAAGTATTATCAGTCAAAAATAATTTTTATTTCTGTATTATGTAAAATAGATAACAATACAGTTTCAAACACATTTGTAAAATAAAATATGTTTGTTATCATCAAACAAAAAAAAAATCACATATTCAACAGAAATTTCATGTATTCTTCGTTATTAATCACTTTGTTTTTTGCATTAATGATAAATTTAGGTTGAATGGATAATGTTCGATGGATAAAATCTTCTATATTGTATTCTTGAATTGTAGTTTCCATTGCAATTTTCAGAGGAGATAGTTGTCTTCTTCAAGTTTTACAGTGATAAATTGACTTTTGTACTTAGCATTATTTCAACTAGATGTTCAACAGAAGCTTGCTGCTCAGAATCACTCAAATTGCTAGATGCTGATGAAATAGTGTCACAAAGCCGTTGGGAAGATGCAAGAAATGTGAGTCTTCATTTGGTCAGAACTAAGGTGATGATTTAAAAAAAAAGATCTCAAAAAAGTTTTAGTGATCAAAATTCGAATTACTAAGCAGAAGAAAATTAATTCTTAGATAATTCACGTGTGTAGGCCTGTTTTTTAAACTTATTACATATTTAGCTATATTTTCAATTTAATTACATATGTAGACCTGTTTTGTTCTAGAGACTCCGAAGGCGAGTTTTGAAAACACGCCTTCATGCGAGTTTTGAAAACTCGCCTTTGGCTTTGAACTCTTTTAAGCAAACCAGACAATCTTACAAGAATAACATGCAACATACAAACCGCGTTCATCTAATACTGGGAATATTAATACAATAACAATAGACAGCATATTAGTTTGGCCCAGTACAACATAAATAAGACCCAACATAAATTAGACCCACAAGACAACATACAACATAAATAAGACCCAACATAAATTAGACCCACAAGACAACATAACTTAGACCCACAATAAAACATAACTTAGACCCAACGATACAACATAAACACGGCCCAATACAACGTGACTACGACCCATAGCTTTGGAATGAATCGTTGCACCCATGAAGCATTTCATTCTTAATTGCCACATTCATTCTTTCCAAGCGATTTACCTCAGCTTGCATCTCAAGTGCGTACTGGACACCTCTCTCTGTTAAAGCGGATCGTACCATGAAAAAAAATTACAACTCTGCAACCCTTGGCGGTTCTGTGCATGAATGTACGCTTTGTAACCGTAAAAGCGAGACCTGCATTCGTTTGACTTTAGAAACAAGCACATTACATTCGACTCCGCAATAGCAAAGTACTGAATGACCCGTCATGTTGGAGCTTGACCTATCGGGGTTCTATCGAGCAAGAACCTCCCTCAACTGAGCATTGAGGGATTTTTGAACCGGTCCAATGCGCTGGACTGCAACGTTTGGCTGCGTTGCACTAAAGAGTTCGGACTCAACCTCTGCTGCATCTACTTGGACTCCCATTTGCGTTTCGGGCACGAATTCGACATCTTCTGCGGGTTGTTTACCCCGTTCATACTCATCGTACATTTGAACCATGGTATCGTTGTCATATGCCCAGTTAGCCATTATGATAGTGAACAAATGTACAAAAAACCATAGAGTGGTACAAAAAAATTAGAGAGTGATGAAGAAAGGAAGAGAGGGTAGTTGGTCTTTAAGAAGGGAGAGAGGCTGGTTTGAAGCATGTGACGATCCATAAATCAAGGAGTAGTGAGTGATAGGACTAATCAGTATGCAGTTGTCACTTCAGAAATTATCCCATTAGAAACACTGTAGAACTGCTATTAAGTTAAATGCTAAGTGATAGAAGTACTCAGTATGCAGTTGTCACTGTCCACTGTAGCCACGATAGAGAATCTACTCTGTAACCATACTATATACATTTTGGCCAGACATTTGTTAACAATAATGCTCATGGGAATGGGGACGACCCTGTTTTTTAACTCCTTTATATAGTGAAATGTTTAAAATATATGTGCATGAGAACGACCCTGTTTTCCGGTATATATAGCGGCTTCTTTGAATCCGGTTTAACCCTCATTCACTATTTCTTTTCGTCCAGCCGCCTCCTCCTTCCTCTTTCACCATGTCGAAACAGGGAAAAGAAAATGTAGGCTCCACCATGGACAAATGGGAAAACAACAATGAATCGGTAGTAAATCAACGACCTGGAAAAGAAAGGGTAGTTGAGGGCATGTTGTCGAGCCACTAATTCCTGATGGATCCAACCCTATTTGCCGTTGTGGAGAAGTATCGGTCGTGGTAGTTTCCAAAACCAAAAATAATGCTGGTCTTCGATTTTTCGGCTGTGAAGCCTATCAGGACCACAAGGTTTTTCCTGCTGAAATTGATTGTTGTTACTTTAAGCAGTGGATTGACCCTCCGATGTGGGAACGTGGAGTTCAGGCACCTAGAGCTAGATTTTACCCACGCCCATGGTAGATGTATGTGGAAACTACCTTAATGTGTTTTATTGTACTTCAACTTTGATGTTCGTGTGTTCCTTTGTTGTAAGTCGTATGATTGTAGTTTGCGTTTCTTGATATTGTAATCGTTGTCGTTGTAAAATTCTCGGTTATGTAATGCAAACTATTAAAATTCCTAGAAGTTTGAATATTGTTGATAAAAACCGTAAACATTGATGCAAACTTAGTGTGCATGTGACGACCCCTTAAACCAAGTAGTGATGAATCACTCCTGATACGACTAGTCAGTGCATGTTAAAGCAGTACGTAAAGCAGATTCCCTACAGTATTACGCCAGATGGAACAGTGTTGTGCAGCACGTAAAGCAAAGTGTACCAGCGATCATTCACATCATTCTTTGTTTTACCCGTTATTCACTCGTACACTACGCAGCTATATATCTCTGTCAAATTACTCACAACTCACCTCACTTCAACAACTTTGTTTCCAACTACTCTGTGCTTTACCACAACTATGCCTTCTTGGCCATCATCTTCAGACTTTGAAGAGTAGGCGCATGAACAGATGCGACTTCAGGAGCTTGCAGATGAACTCGAGTTTCTAAACGAACTGAGCTCTTGGGTTGGACCACCGTCCGAACAACGGCCCGTCCAACCTCCACATCAAGCCCAAGTACCAAACGTTCAACACATGCACGAACAGTTGGTCATTATACCATGACAAGAAGTTCATTCTTATCAAGTACCACATGTTCCAATTCCTTATGAACATGAAGGTGACTCCTATCAAGTTTGTTGCTACTGCGGTTATCCGGTTGTGGTTGTGGTTCGAGCAGAAGGCAGCAATATTGGTCGTCGCATTCAACAATGTCCATCCTATCCGAATGGATGCCACTACATGGAATGGATAGACGAACCGATAGGCCCAAGGGGGATAACATATGCAAACGAACTCGATCAAGAGATTCGACGTCTCCAAAATGTTATTGAACAGTTGCGGTTTGACCGTAATGATTAGGAAACTTCACATCCCAAGAGCATGAACGTGAGATGTAGTTTGATGGAGTACTATTTTACTAATTAGCTCTGTTGTAGCCTAAGCTATAGTACCTAGTCACGTGTTAGCATTTGTTGCCTCCTAAGTTTTAGTACTTATTTCTGTGTTACGATCTCTTGTAATCAGCTTTTTAGTTAATATTTGTTGTTATCTGGTTTATGAAATTCGCTATATTTGAATGTATAATTTACGGTATAATTAAAAACGAGCTCGTAGCGTCGTGTTATTTCGCAGTTCTATGCATTGAACTTTAACTGAATATATATGATTCGTTCTAAGTTGGATTTCTTTGAAACAAGAAACGTTCAAATCTACTGAACTATATTTTTATAATGGAAGAGAAAACTGAAGATTTCATACTCCATATTTCTAGTTATGTCATATCAAATCTTCAAAAAGTCGCTGTGGAATCGTTTCTAAACCATAACGATTTATTAATAGTTTATGCAAAATTTTTATGTAATTTAAACTGCGCATCAGCATAGCACTATATCACCGTGTTGTGTGTGGGTTAGTTTGAATGTGGTGTCATGTGTACGGTAATTTGAATATGGTGTTGTGTGTAAGTTTGGATGTGTGTGTTTTGCCGAAGGCGCGTTTTGGAAACACGCCTTTGTATTTTTATGAAGGCGTGTTTCCAAAACTCACTTTCAAAACATAAACAGGTCTACATGCATAATTAATTCTGAAACATGGCTATATGTGTAATACTATTTCTAAACAGGCCTAAATGGGTTAATTTCCCATAATTCTTTGATCCATGTATGTGCAAACACTACTCAAACGAGGTTTACAATCATTAGTCTTCCTGTATGGCACTTTCTTGGACTTTTAAATTGATTCTTGTTTGTTCTTGATTTTGAAATATCGTTTTGTTGAATGGTTTGCATCTAAATTCCGTTGTATAAGTTTTGTGTCAGTTGAATATCTGATTCTGGTGTGGCCCTTGATTGATATGTTGAATTCAGCTCTCAAATAAAGAGATATGAGTCTCTTATAAGAGAAAAAATCATGTGATAAAACTTTTCTAATGAGTTAATTTTCATTTTAGCAACAATTTGAATTGGATGATCGACTGCTGTGAGGCTAATAATGGCTCTAATACCATGTAACGATTATATAACACTTTGATATATTTGTGTTGATATAGTTTTATACTTGGAGAATGATTTTTTTGATGCTTGGAAAGTTTAAAAAAGAGAAAAATATGAAATTGATCAAATAACCTGAAGGCTATTGCATAGCAGCTATTTATAATACGACGTTTTCAATCGATGGCTAAAATACTCAGCCTGCTTCAGTATCTCTTGCGTGGCCCAATCATGAGAAGATAATATAAGAGCGAAGTTATAGCCGCTTATACCTTTTATTAACTATGTTTGTTAGGAATAGAAAAACTAAAATTTATTTTTGTTTTTATTTTCAAACATTGATAATGTATAGACTTTATTATGCATGGCTTAGACTGGCTAAAAAGAATTTTGTGTATGGACATAATATACATATTACCTAATACCCGAACATACATATGTTTTATTTGACATGGCTTAAGTCGGTATTCAACTTTTTATTATAAGTATAATAGTAGGACTGAGCAAAAAGTATCCTCCCAACGCCAGCATAACAGTGTTTGTTGGAAATGTGGTGGATTCCATGGAATACATATTGAAGATTAAATTGGATGTACGTAAATGTATTAATAATATAATTTAATTAGAAATGAACACATTTTTTTCTTAAGAGACATGGGACCTTTCTATACCTTAAGATTTTTAATATATATTGGCTCTATTTATACTAATGCATTACCGTCTTTCTTGAGGGAAAATTAAATATAAATTATAATTGTTTTCAGCATTCATTTTTTAGTTACATCCTTAATTAGGTTGTTGCAATATTTTCTAGCCACATCCAAAATTGTATATGAAAAATTGTTCAACAAGAATCAGAATTAAATAGATTTTTTGATAGTAATATCAAATAGCTTGATTATCAATCAAAATACAGATGAAGCATGTGCTCATAAGAAAGAAAGTTTAAAAAGTGCATGGGTATTTCTAAACCATAAAAAAAACTCATTGTTGATTATTAACAAAATACTTATATTAAAATCGTCTTCTATTGTAATACTTAACATTGAATTTAAATGATAAATGATGTCTTTTATAGTAAGTATAAAAGATAATAGGAGTGTCCCAAAGGATATGCCTAGACATCTTGTTAAAATGGTTAGTACATAATATGTAAGATTGATTCCTTATGCACTAGCATTAAAAATTATCATACATCTTATATTCTTTATCATGTCGTGATATGTTTTTGTATTTGATACATGAAGAAAAGATTAAATCCAATTTAATATCAATGAATGAAATTTTAGAATGTTCTCATATATTGTTGGAATACTAGACAACTATGTACGAAAATAATGGATTCCTTATGAAGGAGTATTCAAACTCAAAACTACTTAATAGATATGTGTGTTACAGGCCAATATTAAGTTTGAATTAAATAAATTTCAAATTAAAAATATTCTAGATGAAAGATTATTGCCGACTGAGTAATATGTACGTCCCTTTGAATAACATAGCAACAAGGAAATAAATATAAATGCACAAATTCATAACAGAGCCAAGGAAGATTCCAAATTATGAAAATCTCATGATGTGGTTTTAGGATAACACTGTCATATATAGTTCATAACAGAACTTAGAGCTTACAGGAAGATGATAGGCACTCTCTAAATCGCTCCACTTGGTAAAACAGTCTACCAACATTGGGAAGAGTTGGTTGATGTAGTAAATGATTAAAACATAATAGCATACACATCCACTAAGGGACTACGTAATAGGTTTACGAGAAACCAGTAGAGGTAGTTGGAACGAGATTTCATAGTTAACCCCAAATGAAAGTGGGAGATTAATAGAGCAAGAGTTATGTCATATAACAATTATATTATTTTTTGCATATGTCTAACTTGTTGATCATGTTTTTTCAAAGTAAAAGGTGCTTTCTTTATATTATGTATTGGTATAATATGTTATATTAATTATTTAATTAAATGTGCGTCTAATATACAAATCCATAAACGATATGTTTTGCAATAGTGGTTACAAAGCATTATGGTTGTGAGTAATTTATCTCAAATAAAACAAATACATGATTTTAAATATTCCAAGTCAACATGTATCAACACTAGATATCGATACATTTGTTGAGACTAGAGTGCGCAATGCTCTTCAAATGTTGGACATTGTTTCATTCACGGCTAAGAGGAGGCACCACGAGGTTACGTCCTAATAGTTATTGGATAATTTATAAATTACTCACTCTTTAGTTTTTCTGTTGTTTAAGATAACTCGGGTCAATAAAAAAATATTGAAGTAACTAATTTACAATGTTCTCTTGACTTGAAAATACTGTTGCACTTCAATGTAGAAGTTCTGCTATGGTTATAGTTAAATCCATGCATAATGTCCATCGAACGACTATACGCAGGTCGTGTGAAAACATTGGAAGTAAATAAAGTGAGGATTCATCTCCTTAGTTATATGCGTTTAATATCATGGTTGACTAATATCAACCTAAAGTCAAAGTCTCTGACCAAAAAAAAGTTCCATTAATATTAATTTTCATTATTGAACCAATGACTATGTGCTTAGACTTCAAAGTCAACTATGAACGATATCAGAATTCTGACCGTTGCCAAATTTCGTAAGTCCAAACCGATACAGTTTTGATGAAGAAAATTAGTGTGAATATTTGTCATAACTGGGTAATACTTATTAGATTAAAATGGGATTTTTTTTTTTAAAATAATGACTAAGTGGTAAATTAGGATATATTACCACACCACCTTGTAAGTGAAGTATGGAAGTTGACATTTGAATAGGTTGATGTTGATTGTTGGGTCGTAGACCGAATTTACAGTAATGAGTCACACAACTGAACGATGAATTCTCTTAAAATCAAATGATTTAATTAGTCCATAACTATTATAAATTAATTAAAATAATTAATATTTATAAATTATAAATTATAAAATTTGGACATGATTTGAGAAATATATTTGTTGCATATATTTATATGACTTATGAATAAGTTGATCAATGTGAAATATCGATAACAAGCTTAGTTAAATTAATTGTGTATATTTAAATCGGGTTAAATGAGCTTAGAAACTTGCACTTTTAGAGGAGAAAGATATTGGTTTTGCTAAAGAAAAGGTGACAATGATGCATTAGATTAGGGTTTGGAGATGTGTGGTTGGGATCATTATTTGCACTTTTATGCTACATGTATAAAAGCTAATCTCAAAATCATAATCAATGGATAATTCTTCTTTAAAACCACCACTGTATACTTCTTCCTCCTCTTCATTTTAATGGCAGTAAGCCTCTTCGAAAACATCCCAAAAATATTGTAATCCAATTGAAATTTAAAATAATAATTTGTAGTAGAAGGTTTCCAATCCCAGATTAACAATCTGATTGACTGAGATTTTTTTTTATTTTTTTTGGAAAATTGGTTCACTTTTATTATCTAAGAAAAACAGTACAAAATCAGGTTAGTATACTAACCGTTACAACTAAAATAAAAATGTAAAAAACAACAGGAAATACATGTAAATCTAAATCTAAAAAACATAAAACCGGCCTATGATGAGGCCTTCACCCACTTGCGTCTCGCTGTACCACCCGAGCCAAGTGCTCCTCTCAACATCCTCGCTGCACATCGTAGTATCACTATCATGTATACTTTTAAATTGCATGCAGTATACATATCTTCAAATTCCCATTAAAAACCGCATCTGTATTTACTCTTAAAAAACTACGCTAAACTTGAATTGGAATCAGCTGTCTAAAATGCTCGCCCTCGCTGCATAGTACTAATGCTTTAATTTCCCTTCTTCAACCCATAATCATTCACCACCAAATGGTCCAAATCAGCTCATATACGTACAATAAAAGCATCACTTCTGCCAATTCCATGTAAGCTGCTTATCAGTCAAACTCAATGATGAAACCTAGTACTTAAATCCCATGAATTCAATTGACAACCAGCCAAAGAAATACTGCTGGGTTTAAAACTCTACCAACCCAAGTAGCATATTCAACTTTTAGAAGAAAAACACCGTATAACTACAAGTTGAATTGGACAACACAAAGTTGAGATGTACCACCATATGTAGAAACTTGTTTGCATTCCAAACTTGAATAAAAGCAGTTCGTATGATATTTACATCACCAGTGGCTTCTAATGGCAAGTGAAAATCGTGTGAATCATGCATAATCATGTTGGGAGAGAAACCAAAACAAATTTACAGTATGCATTTATCTCCCCCATTTCATCCAGATCTAAATAATGATTCGTAGATCCAGAACAAAGCATATCATGAAGAAACCAATAAACTACACCGGTACGCTCTTTCATCAGTTTAATTTCTAGATGGCTCGTTTTATGAACAAGGTAAAAACAGTTTACTATATAAGAACACCCAAAAACCGACATAATAAACAACCTGACTTCAAGTATCTAACCTTGGATTCACCCGCAACCAACCGAAAATGAAAACCCTATGAAAACATCCAGATCTGAATGTTAAATTACCTATTCACCGTGAAATAACACAGCAAATTTGAATGACGTGAAGGATCGGTTATGATAATTTGGAAGTGAAAACTTCACTTACGCAGGCCATGCCAGAACCCAAATATCCAAAGGCTTAATCCACAAACACCGAACAAATTGCCATATCTGAAACAACGGTATTGGATCTTGTGATAGATCCGGAAAAATAATAGGGATAAGAATCGCGAAGCCAACGACGATGTGGCGACAATCGGTGCGATTAACAGATCTGAAATAGTTGCCAGGCCTATTTTCTCGAATCGATTGAGGAGGAACTTTAGATATGGCACTTAATATATGGTAATAAATGGAATTAATAAAGGCTTATCAACGAAACATGGAAATTTCGCTGAAGGTTTTGATTTTGGTTTTGTTGATAGAAATCGGAAGTAAAAAGAATGATATGGTTAGGGGAAAAACTCATGCACGGCGAAATCAGACGAATAAATATGGCATGTCGCCATTAACGAGCTTTCCCCATTGTCTTTGATTGAGAATTGTTCTAAAGAAGAAATCCTTGTTCAAGGTGGACTCTAATCACTAAAGGTGAAATTTCATTTACTATTGTTGTTTTGTTATCAATCTTACCATATATAAATTGATTTGCATCCAATTCACCTATCTGTATTTAGATATGTTTGCTGTTTAGATTAGATGAGATTTTATTGGTATGTGTATTTGTTTCAATTGGATTGGTTATGCGCTTGATATTTATCTTAGGCACCTTAAGAATTTTTTTCACATATTTAATTTGATAATTTTTATAACTAATTTATTTCCATTCTACAGTTATTATTTAATTAAAAAAAATATAGTTTAAATGGAGTAAATTCCATAAATTTCTCCAAAGCATAAAAGGTGCCTCTGGTACATTCATAACTTTTTCAAGATATTTTAAACTTTCTTTCATATTTTTTAGTTAATCCTATTTTGGAGAATTTACTATTTAAATGTAAATTGTTGATTTTATACATATATATAATGTTTGGAATATGCATATATGAGGTTAAGGTGGAATTGGAATAAATAAATTTAATGATGATTTATGGGAATTTTAGGAAGTTCAATAAAAATATAAGTATATATTGCATCTTTGAAATAAATAGCAATTTCTTATTTAATAAAAGTTGAAATGAAGAATAAATGTTTTAAAAGTTTATACATGACTTTGGAGATAAGAACGAGTGTTTTGTGATTTTTGGATTTATTAGTTACATTAAATTGCATAGTGATTTTTTGTGTCAAACCATGTTTTCCTAAGTTGTAATTTAAAATAAAATATAAAAAATTGTAATTTAGTTGCAAAAAATATATAAACGTATGTATTAAAAACAATTTTATAAGTTATAGAATTATCTTATAGCAAATTTAAGTTGTTCAAATTATTATAACATTTAAATTGTACGTGTTTTCAATGTAATGAAATTTATGTGCATGTTTTTATACTTTAATGGTAAATATTTACAAACAAATTTTAAAAGAGTGATTAAATTAGTATTTGTACCTTTGTTATGCGCCAATAGTAAAAATTACAACAAGTAATAGAAATTTAGGTGTAATGATTGCTTAGACATGGCCTAACTATGGCAATCAACTCAAATTAGATTACCTAAACCCTAATTACCTCCTACAGACTTTAATTGGTCAAATTAGACCTTAACCACTACTTAGCAAAAGAGAATTATGGAGAAAATTAACACGGTACATTAGTTTTCTCCCTCCTTGTAACAACCTGCCCAAAATGGGCATAAATTCCGATCCAAAATGGCCCATTAGAAATTAGAGTCATTTTAAACGAATTTTTGGTTCCTACAAGGATTGTAGAAACATAGCTAACTAAAAATGACATCAGATTCTCACAGCAGAAGGGATAAAATATTATAACAATAAATATATGAACCATTAAATAAAAACCAAACCATAATGTTGATTACATCAAATATGAATGGTCAACAAGGGTACATCCTAATAATAGTAATATCCCAAAGGTACTACAATACTTCCAAACATGATAATAAAGAAAATAACTATAGATTTTCCTTCTTAGGCTCCAATCTCCATGACTTCATGAATCAGGTGTTTACACCTACTAACCTGTTTATTTGTTAAGAGGAGTGAGACCATAATAAAAAGTTCTGGTGAATGAAAATTACAAAAGTTCAAGGAATGTCTATTTCTTATGCATGACAGTATAAATACATCAAATTTTGTCTATGAAAATTCAACATACAAACATATGCATTAATTAGACGAACTATTTGAAAGTCACTTTAGGCCTACATGTCAACTTATAAGGGAAGAATACATTATCACCTAATACCCTACGAGGTGGACTACTATTTGGTCACTTAAGGCCATTTTCTATATTTATTTATGGGAAGACTCCCATTACCACTTAATAACCCATGGCCGACCCTAGTAACTTAAGACCTTGTCTTATAATCATCAACATTGTTAAATACGCTCTCAGTGAAAATCGAGAGATAGTAAGCAGTCACTTGTTACATGCAGGCGGGGTAGATGGCTCCGTCATTTATGACCTTCCCCCGGTGGATCCCTTTGTTGCTATCTAGCTGTCATTATAGGTTGACTCCTGCCCACTTAATACTTTCCTTAGATAGACGGTCACTTTAACATGTTCTTAAGAACTCTTATTTGTCCATATGTTGGTAAGCCTCACATAGCCCCTAGATAAGAAGCAGACAACTTTCAGAGAACTACCTTACTTTTATGTCCATCTCTTTAATTAAGAATGTTTCATAGCTTGTAACAGAAAGGCATACCAATTGACCACTTAAAACCTTAATAAGGGTGGATCCCATGACTTTGGTCCTAAATCAAGGAGTGAACCTTAGGAATAGACCTAGTCCTAACACCTTTATATCCAAACAAGGTAGGTCGACCACCAAATACCTTCTCGAGGCAGGCCTACTTTACCCAAATATTTACATACATACATACAAACACACATACACACACATGCATACACACACACATATGTGTATATATATATATATCTACAAACACACACAAAAGACATCTCATATTAAATTGACCACTTGTACATACTGGATCTGTTGGACGTTCCGGCCAGGCTTCTACTACAAGTTGGGCATAACCTCATGTCTTTGTGTAATAGTTATAATAGCACATGACACCTAGACAACTCACATTAATTCGACTAACTTGAAGATGCTGGATTTACAGGGACGTTCCGAGCAGGCTTTAACTAAGAGTAATGTTTAACCTCGTATCTATGTGCCATTAATATTAATTTATATCCATTAATACACATACACATGAATATTCCCTATAGGGACATTTATAATTCCAATTTTCTATTTAATGCAATTAGTATGCTCTTAACACGAATTTAATACGCATTTATAATACGGTAATTACATTATATATTATAATAAATAAAACGTAAATCAAGCGCATGTAGGAAACGTCTTAAACCATTGAAATGTCAATCCTAACATCAAAATATGGTTTACAAGTTTATTTCCCTAACTTCATCAACATGACATAAACATGTATATTCATAGTCAATCGACAATAGAGAAAAAACAAGCACATGCATAATAACTTGTAAATAAGGTTTAAAAGACTATTTCAATAATAAAAGAAGGACAAGGTGCAATATTCCAATAATATATATAAAGTCTCCTTTTTGGCATTGCTTCACTTTTTCATATGATACACACACCCCCCCCCCCCCCCCAAACTTAAGGCTTTAGTGATTTGTATATAATATGTTCAAACCATCCATTTTAAAAATAGACTTTTAAACCCATTAAATCTATAATACTCAAGTCTTATGCCTTTTCACACATATAATAATTTTATAATTTCACAAGAAAGTGAATTATAGCGTTATCACAAACTGTACAACACCCAAAAGTTTATCTTTTATTACATCAATAACTAAAACCCAATTTACACCAATTGATTGACCATTTCCACAAATTATAAGGGATTTCGAAGATTTGTCTATATTTTGCTTTCATGCAAATCCTATTTCCTTTAGGCATAACAATCAAATCTACACTATAAAATATAGAAAATAGAAAACTGATGTAATTTCCACTCACCGAGATGGAGAAGGATAATGGAATTAGTGTAGAATCTATCAAATCTAGATTGAGCCTTTCGAATCAACGTACTCTAAATCCTCCTAAAACTACATATAAGAATAGGATTTAGAATCTCATATATATATATATATATTTATATGTATGTATTATACTTAATTCCAGAATCTATATATAAGAATTTAAATTTTGAAGAGATAGAATACAGGTTAGAAGAAGAGAATAAACCTAACTTGTTTATGAAATTATGAAAATGGTGGAGATACAGAATGGAGGCGTAGAAGAGAATGAACATAGGGTTTAGGGAAGTGGCTAGGGGTCTTTTTATAGTTTCTTATTTGTATGCGGACCGTAGGATTAGTTATATTTAATTTGGACTATATGTATAAGAAATACTATAAAAAATCCTCAACAAAAAGTGCCTTTCTCCCACACTCAACTAGAAGGGCAGTCAACCCCTTTTTAGGTCGAGCGTTAGGAGATTCATTTCCATGTGCGTAATTATTATATTAATTATGTTATAAATCTGATTAAATCTTCTTGTTTATTATTTATTTTTATCTCATCCTATATATAAATATTTACACACAAATCAGACTCCAGGGAATATTCCATTATGACAATTATTATATTATTTTATTCCTGGGTTACATTCAATTTGAATTTCAAATCTTATGTGTGCAATTATCGTTAACTTGTTTTATTAATAACTTCTTCATGCAGACTCCGTTTACAAAAATAAAATATGTAAATGGACTAGAATCTCGCCCTGAATATAATGATAATATTATAGTAGCTAAGTTCTCTTTTCCCATGATTCTTATTTCTAGTCCATTAATATATATTAATTTATCATTGCTTTTATATAATTTAATTATCTATGTCTACTTAGGGTATTTTTTACAAGTTGTTACATTCTCCCCTAAAAGAGATGCTGTATGTATGCAAAACACCATCACAATTATCTATGTTATACATCCATTTTATTTATTACACATCCATTACTGGATGTGATTATGCACTATAGACTTGCTAAAGTGAGGTCAGCCCTAGCGTGAAAGTGTAACATGTTATGTTGTATGTATGCAAAACGCCTTAATATGCATACAATTTTTATATGAGGTCTTAGTGCATTTGTGTTGCAACCATCTCCTGCCATCCAATCTGGCAACCACGATGCAACCATAAAGGAAAATTTTAAGGAAATAATTACCCGTGAAAATCTCTGGATGTATTTGCCTCATTTTTCTTTTATTTTGTATGTGCTTTCCACAAGATTATTTCCCCATTGTATCAGACTAAGCCGATGGATTTATTATGATGCCTTTTGATTCCGTGCTCCACAATCCTTAAGGCGGCACGGGTTACCTTAGGTTCCAACTCAAAGCTCACCATGTCCCCAATATGATCAAGCTCAAGTCTATCGATGGAATTATGAAAGCACTTCCTAAGGTGAGAAACATGGAAAACAATATGGACTCCTGATTAGCACTTGGAAAGACCTATATGATAATATAATTTCCTGATCCTATCAACAATCTTGAATGAGCCAATAAATCTGGAATCTAACCTTCCAATCTTTCCAAACAGGATGACTTTCCTAAGAGGAGAAACTTTCACGAAGACCAAATCGCATATACTAAACCCAAGTTCTTTCCTCCTTCTATTTGCGTAAGATTTATGCTGGTTTTGTGTTGCCTTCATTCTTTGTGATATCAAAAGAATCTTGTCTATAGAATCACAAATATATGAGGTCAGGTCCGAGTATACCTTGTCAATAGTTTCCCACCAACAAGTAGGCGATTTGCATGGTTGCCCGTATAATGCTTCACAAGGGGGGGTACCAATCGTCACTTCAAACTATTATTGTACAAAATTTCACTAATGCCAGGTGTCGCTTCCATGCTCCCACAAAGTTGATGATGCAAGATCTAATTAGGTCTTTAAGAACTCTGTTGACTCTCTCCATTTGTCCGTCGATCTATGGGTGATATGTTGTACTCAAGTTGAGTGTCGTCTCTATTGCTACTTGTAGGCTCCTCCAAAACTCATTCGTAAACAGAGGGTCTCTATCTTTTACTATACTCATTAGAATTCCATGCAGTTGAACTATCTCCTTAACATAAAGATGAGCAAACTAAGCTGCAGTCCTATTCTTGCTAACTTTGACAAAACGAGCACTCTTCACCAAACAATCCAAAATGACCCAAATGGCTTCATTCCCTTTCTGACTCCTAGGAAGGCCGTCTATGAAATCCATTGAAATGTGTCCCCTTTTCCAAGTGGGAACCTCCAAAAGTAATAACAACCCTTTGGTAACAAGTCAAAATTTTGCCACAAACTTAGCAACGTCCTTCATGCTTTACCAGTAAAAACCCCTTCTCATATCTTTAAACATTTTATCTCCTCTGAGGTGTATGGTCAACCAATGACACTCCTCTAAAATCTTTTCTCTAAGATTACCATTCTTGGGGACACAAAGTCGGTCGTCCTTTCTCAAACTCCTACTATTGTCTATAGAATAACCATCAGAATGAGGAAAGTGCTGTCCTTTCAAAATCCTTTCCCTCAAGAATCTTAATTCGTCATTGAGACCTTGCTCATACTTAATCTATCTACCAAAGCTGGCCTCACTTCCAAAACTCCAAGGAATCCTTGAGATGCTTCAAACGACCGTTGAAGATTAAAACTATAAAGAAACTCCAATTGCTTCTACTCGGAAACCGCACATAGGATAGATTACCTTCGACTTAGAGCATCGGTAATAACATTACACTTTTCTGTGATATATTGGATAGCAAAGTCGGACGATGCTATATACTCCATCCACCGCTACTGCCTGAGATTTTAATCACGTAGAAAAACCAAGCATTTAAGAGACTTATTGTAGATAAAGTGCTCAACCTTCTCCTCTAAGTAGTGCCTTCAGATATTTAATGCAAATACGATAGCTAAAAGCTCCAAATCATGCATAGGGTACCTTTTCTCATGGTCCTCTAGTTGTCAACCTGCGTAGGCAACTACCCTATCCTCCTACATGAGCAATGGTCCTAACCCTGTCCCACAAGCGTCGATGAAAATCATACCATCAGGAATAATAAGAACAAGTGCACTCAAAATAGATTCCTTTAATCTTTCAAAATCATTACTATGCTTCTTACTCCAAAAGAACAAAAGATTTTTCTTTGTCAATAGGGTTAGCAAGGCTGCAAACCTCGTAAAGTCCTTAATAAATTTCCTATAGTAACCCACAAACCCTAGAAAACTTCTATCCTTCGATGTGTTGCAAGGTATCCTGCACTCTTGAACAACCTCTACCTTTGCGGGGTCTAAGTCCAATCCTCTCCTTGAAACTATGTATCCAAGAAATTTGACTTCCTTTCTCCAAAAGTGACATTTCGGAAACTTAGCCTTGTGTTGATTTTCCCACAAAATTACTAGGACCGTTCTTAGGTGATCCTTATGCTCTTTGAAGTCCTTGGATAATATGGAAATTTCATCCATGAATACCACTGTTATCTTGTTGAAAATACCCATAAATACTCTACTCTATAGATCCACAAAGAAGGCAGGGGAATTTGTTAAATCAAAGAGCATATCCTCCAACTCAAATAATCAATCAGGTGTCCTAAACACCATCTTAGGTTTACTTTCCTCATAAATTATATACGGAAGAAATCCTATCACTAGGTCCAACAGAAAAAAAACTTGGGCACCTCCCGAGTGATCGAACATGTCACCTATCCTAGGCCTAGGATGAAAGAGGCTATACAGCGGTAGGATCGTATAGAATGGAGTATAGGATATAATGTATATGGTAGAGTAGTAAGCAGTAAATCAGACAGTCGATTTATACTGGTTCGGACCACTGTCCTACGTCCAGTCCCCGACTCACTTCTGGTATTTCACTAACACTAAAACCCTCACTTCACCTGGAGGAATAGGTTCACAATTACCCGAACCACTGAATGGAATTTCTTGCCTCAACCACTGAAGAGGTCTTCACTAATACAGAATAATTGTTGACTCTTTTGTGTTCTTGATAACACGGATTGTCGAATATTAAGTACACCCTCCCTATAGCCTTTCCTTGATGATAATCGTGAAGTGCGTGAAGGAATATGGAAGTTTAAAAGTCTCAAGTATGAAAGTAGATAGCTTTTTATAACTTAGAGAGCTTTGAATAAGATAGATAGAATTAGAATAAAATTCGGTTATTGGAATAATTAATAAACCCTTTATTTATAATATATAAAAAGACACAACTGATCACGAAAGGTTTTGATGAAGAGATATGGATTAAATAGTTGTATCTCTTCATAAAGGATGCAACTCTTCGGAATTCAGATGTCTGAAAATAAAATTCAGATGTCTGTTTATTTTAAAAATCAAGTCAGAAAGGAAATAGTGTATTTCGGGGGCATTTCAGACGTCTGAAATATATCAACCAGACGTCTGAATATTGTATTTAAAACATTCTGTTTCAGCAAACAGACGTCTGAATTTTTCAGACCAGACGTCTGTTTTCTGTTTCTTGCCTATTCCTTGCCTTGTTTAAATTAGAAAACTATATATATATATAAAAAACGTGTGTGTGTGTGTGTCATCAAGGAAGACTTCAACATATAAATCTAGGACTAATAGACTCTTACAACAAATAAATGATCTTCATTTTGTGTCCTTGAGTCAGATTGTCGAAAGTATCTTCCTGCAACATAGAACTAGTCGAATATATATGCTTTTATCCTCTTTTGTACTGTGTATCTTCGTATTGAACTTATTTCTTTTTCTCTTTTTGATACCCATGTACCTGCAAGTTAGCTTAGAGGTTCTTTGGTATAATTGTATAGTTGTTGTCATCAAAATCCAACAATAGAGTTTCTTACATTCTCCCCATTTTTGATGATGACAACTATACAATTTAAAAATATATTCTTTCTATAACATCTTCCTCTTAGTATAATATCTCCCTCTATCAATATACATATGAATTTCTCCCCCTTTGTCATTATCAAAAAGAATGAGGGAATGTAATAAATATCGTCGTCTTCTCTTTATTTTCTTCCCCTGAATGTGTGATATATGAATATTTCTCCCCCTAAGTATGTGACTATTATTTTTCCAAATTCCCTGATTTAGCTTTGAGCTCAGTTTTCAAAGATATTAGAGATACTGAAATACCCTCCTTTTTGTTGTGGTGTACCTGCAACAAATATTATATATATATATACTTTGGTACCCACTTTCTCTGTTAGGTTCCAGGGAGTTAGGTCTTAGGAAGCCAAACCCAACTGGGTTTAGTGTCCCTTTTATATAAATAATTTTCATTATTATGCACAGATTCCATAAATGAGTTAATGTGCTTCTTCCTAATCAAACTATTGTTAGTTTTTGGAACCCATATCTTAATTTTATTAATTGTTTTTGTGGATTTCGGTTTTGCATTAATTTTCCTCCTAAACTTTATATTTTTCTTTGGAGGAAATTTCAATTCATTTTTGAATCCTAAACCATTTTTGTTTGAAGAGGGTTGAGAGTTTTCTATGATTCTTGTTAAATTTTCTCTACCCTTGTTAAAATTTGAAACATTTTTTGAAATGTTTTCTAACTTAGTTTGAATACTTTTTATTTCTAATTCTAGTTCTTTTACTTTAATTTTCAACAAATGATTTTCAGAACTAATTTCATCATTATTCGTCTTTTGAGTTTCAATTTCTTGACTCAAAAGAGAAAGCTGACTATCCGAATTCGTAAGAGTTTCTTGAACTTTTTCGAGTTCTTCTTCTAGAATTATCTTTTCATCTTTTAACACATCTCTTTCGAATTCTGCTTTATTCTGATTTTCACGAGTTTCTTTAATCTTTTTCTTTAGAGTTTTTATTAAATTTAAAAGTTCAGCATTAACATCTATTAGTTCTTCATAAGATAATTCACTTACCTCAGATTCTTGTGCCATAAAACACACTTTTGCTTGCTCTTTATCACTATCACTGTCACTGCTTGATGAATCTGAGTCTGAGTCGTCCCATGTAACAGAAAAGGCTTTCTTCTTGAATTTTTCTTTCATTTCTGGACAATCTTTTACCATGTGACCTTTCTTATGACAATTGAAACATTCTAGTTTTGAAGATGAAGGCTTATTTGAAACATTCTTTTTGAAATTTCCTTTTCTATATTTCAGAAATTTCTTAAAGTTTTTGGCAATAAAAGCTAGATCTTCGTCTTCTAATTTAGACTCCTCTTTATCAGCATGAAAGGCCACATTTTTCTTTTCTTGAGTTAGTTCCTTTTTTGCTTGAAGGTTTACTTCATAAGACATAAGATTTCCTATTAGCTCTTCTGGTTTCATTGCTGATAAATCATTTGCTTCTTCAATGGCTAGTACTTTTCTTTCCCAATCGTCTGTTAAAGAATTTAGTACTTTTGAAATGATGTCAAAGTCACTGTATTTTTCTCCAAGTCCTATCAATGCATGTAAGATATCTTGGAATCTTGAGTACATTTCGTTGATAGTTTCATTTTGCTTCATTTTGAAGTTCTGGAACTGATTTTTGAGCATTGAAATTTTAGTTTGTTTGACTTTGTTTGTCCCTTCATGAATAGTTTTTAGCGTCTCCCATATTTGATAAGCTGATGTACAAATGCTAACACGATTGAATTCATTTCGATCTAGGGCACAGTATAGCATGTTCATAGCTTTTGCATTTGCATTTGCTTCATCTTTTTGAATAGTTGTCCAAGTTGCATATTCAGTAGTAGGAGCTGTAAACTCTTTTTGAGTTGCATTCCATGCACTAAAACCACTTGCTTGAATATAAATTCTCATTCTTGTAGCCCAGTAGTTGTAGTGTAGTCCGTTGAATAGTGGTGGTCTTTGAGTGGATTGTTCTTCGGCAAAAGTAGTTGAGCTAGTACTTGGGTTATTCTCCATTTTATCAAAATATCAAATAACGGTGTAACGGTTATAGGATGGCCTTGCTCTGATACCAATTGAAATAGGCTATACAGCGGTAGGATCGTATAAAATGGAGTATAGGATATAATGTATAGGTAGAGTAGTAAGCAGTAAACCACACAGTCGATTTGTACTGGTTCGGACCACTGTCCTACGTCCAGTCCCAGACTCACTTCTGGTATTTCACTAACACTAAAACCCTCACTTCACCCGGAGGAATAGGTTCACAATTACCCGAACCACTGAACGGGATTTCTTGCCTCAACCACTGAAGAGGTCTACACTAATACAGAATAATTATTGACTCTTTTGTGTTCTTGATAACACGGATTGTCGAATATTAAGTACACCCTTCCTATACCCTTTCCTTGATGATAATCGTGAAGTGCGTGAAGGAATATGGAAGTTTAAAAGTCTCAAGTATGAAAGTAGATAGCTTTTTAGAACTTAGAGAGCTTTGAATAAGATAGAAAGAATTAGAATAAAATTCGGTTATTGGAATAATTAATCAACCCTCTATTTATAATATATAAAAAGAAACAACTGATCACGAAAGGTTTTGTTGAAGAGATATGGATTAAATAGTTGTATCTCTTCATAAAGGATGCAATTCTTCGGAATTCAGATGTCTGAAAATAAAATTCAGATGTCTGTTTATTTTAAAAAACAAGTCAGAAAGGAAATAGTGTATTTCGGGGGCATTTCAGACGTCTGAAATATATCAACCAGACGTCTGAATATTGTATTTAAAACATTCTGTTTCAGCAAACAGACGTCTGAATTTTTCAGACCAGACGTCTGTTTTCTGTTTCTTGCCTATTCCTTGCCTTGTTTAAATTAGAAAACTATATATATATAAAACGTGTGTGTGTCATCAAGGAAAACTTTAACATATAAATCTAGGACTAATAAACTCTTACAACATATAAATGATCTTCATTTTGTGTCCTTGAGTCAGATTGTCAAAAGTATCTTCCTGCAACATAGAATTAGTCGAATATATATGCTTTTATCCTCTTTTGTACTGTGTATCTTCGTATTGAACTTATTTCTTTTTCTCTTTTTGATACCCATTTACCTGCAAGTTAGCTTAGAGGTTCTTTGGTATAATTGTATAGTTGTTGTCATCAAAATCCAACAATAGAGTTTCTACTATAGGATACCTATTCTTCTTAGTCAACTTATTAAGTTCCCTATTGTCAACACACAATCTTAACGATCCATCGGCTTTGGCGGAAAATACTACAGGTGCTCCCCACTCAGAAGAACTCCATCGGATGATTCCCTCTTGTAGTAACTCAAAAATTTGTTTGTCCAATTCTCTCCTTTTCTTAGGAGTCATGTGCCTCAATGGCAATGCTATTGGCTTAGCATCCTTTTCGAGGTCTATTCTGAATGAGATCTCTCTGTTGGGCCGAAGTTCCATAACTTCCTCGAAGACATCCATAAACTTGAAAACAATGGGTATTGAAGATTTCCCTTCCAAATCAGACAATAAAGGATGCAATAAGACTGAATCCCTATTTTCAGTCCTACAGGGGATCACAAAGCTACGGCCTCCCCAACTTCTCAAGTAAATAACCTTTCTATCCCAATTAGGAATGGTCCATAATATGATAGCTATTCCATCCCTAATACAAGACTGTACCCCTCAAAATCTAACACATATGCATTACATTAGAAATCATCATCGTTGATATCTAATATTATGTCTATACAAATTTGCGTATCCCTTTCGATAAGGTAAGACACCTCTATCAAACTGCTAGCGAAGGACACAGGAATATTAAAGAAATCAACGATGCTCTAAGCGACGAAGGAATGGGTTGCTCCAAAATCAAACAAAGTACATACAAAAGCTCCTAAAATAAAGATTATACCCTATAAAGTTGGCTGACCTTGGTCTCTTAGGGTTGACTCTGAAGTGGTATTATCTCTAAAGCATAATTCTGTCCACTCTGTCCTCCTTTTTGTTTGGGGCATTTCCTCGCAAGTTCCCTTCTTCATGATAATTGTAACACTTTCCTTCGAACCCTAGCTTTGCTAGATTTACCTTATAATCCATGGCCTCATGGCCCTTCTTGTGGCATGTTGCACATACTTTAGCCCCTTTCTTAAACTTCCCATTCTTCTTTTTCTTTAGCCAAAAACTCTTTTTTGTTGTTTTCAAATCCAAAAGTAACTTCACCTTTCTTACTCTTAGTCTCCTTCTTGTGCTCAGCAGTGTATAGGATAGCAGTCTCTACTGATGCCTCAAAAGTAGCTCCAAAGGTTGCTTGAGCTAACAACATCACTCTCAACGGGGGGTTAATTCCTTTTACGAATCTTAGTGCCTTATTTATAGGTGTATATACTAATCCTCTTCCAAATTTGGACGACTTGGTAAATTTTGCATACTCCCTTGAACTGGACTCTCCTTGTTTAAGCTTTATAAAATTTTCCATTTGTAGGCTCACCTCTGCATTAGGTAATAACTTTATATCAAATTGGGCCTTAAACTCATCCCATGAAATCACCTTGCCTGTGTTTTCTTCGGAAACCATATTCCACCATTCTAGTTCTTCTCCCTTAAGATGTCAAGCGGCTACCCTACGTTTTAGAAGGTCCTCCCATCCTATAACTTCAAAAATACAACTCACTCAAATATCCATGCCTTAGATTCCAAAAATCCATCAGTTCCAAGAAAGTGCTTACCTCCTAAATTTACAAAATCCTTATAGAGATGACGAAAGTTTAAAGCCACATCAACGGGTTAAGCTGCTGGTTCTGCCGGGGATGGAAGGGAAACATGAACCTGTTACAGTCCTGAAGTATTGTTAGAACCACTCAGGAAAGTACCGAGGCCTTGCCAGATTCCTTTGCTCTAAATGATTGTCGTCCATTTCTGCTATCTGAAAAAGGAAAAACCTTAGTGGAAATTCCTAAGATAGTACTTGAGTTAAAATATGAAGAAAGATGGAGACTGCCTAGTATAATCGCATATATCTTTGGGGTATAACACATACATATATGTAATTTAAAAACTTTTCAGATAACAAGTACGTCTCTCGTATGTATATTTCCCAATAACTGTGTAACTTAGGTGTTGACCAGCTTTTTGGCAAAGCAGTCGCACATCAAGATTATGGTTCGCGATGCGCTCACGTCTTTAGAGCGTCGTCATAAAGAACAAAGCAATTTGGTCATAGTGGCGATGTATTTCAAAAAAGGTTAGAAACAACGTCGATTCGCGAAATCATTATTAATAAACTTGGAAAATCCGGCATGGTAAAAATACATGATCAACTCAAAATCCTTAATCGGATCAATCTGATCACGTGGCAAAACTCGTCATGGAAAATATATAGATTTCGATAAATTATGGTTTTATGCACTCAAAAATAGCTGATCGGCGTGGTACGATCATGTAAAATGGCTTACACGACTTACGACACTCAAATCTAGAATTTGGAAAATTGGTAAATCTGGCACATGGAAAACTACTAGGCAACATGGCAAAAACGTGTATTTCCACATGTGCGTGTCGGGTTTGGAAAGGATCGAATATTGGAAAAGCTACAAGGGATTTCATATCCAGACTTTTTGCACCACAGAGGGATGCAAAACAGCTTGGATTGCATTACGATTTCGTCCCTAAAACTCGTGTTTGCATCGTGGAATTTAGGCTTGCCATTGGTAGGTGAATCGACAAGGGGTGGAGTCGATTTTGGCAATAAAAAAGGACGAATCAATATGGTTTCGGGATACAAAATCCTGTGTGCGCTTGGGTATTCAAGATACGAAAAGTGGTACAAGGACCGAGATACAAAATCCCCAACTCAGGATTTGGCAACTCGGAAACAAAAGATCATGGTGGCTCGGGCACGAATTTCCATGGGTGTGAGGCGAGATCCAGGATGCAAAAACTTAACCCAGGCTTGGGATTCGAAATGTTAGAGAGTCACAAGATTTTTGGTAAACTCGTTTTCACGTATGGATCAGTCGGTTTTGGGTAATCGACATGGCTCGCGCACGTGTTTTCTAGGATTCAATTTTCAGAACATCGGCATGCAATTTCAATTTTTGCAAATGACTTGATTTTTTGGCTATCATTTTGGGATGCAAATTTTTCATCCCCTCAGTATACAAAGTTTGGGCTAATGCCTCCTAAACTCACCTATATATACCCCCTTATTTGGCATTCTAAAGGGTTGGCAATTTTGAACATTGCCTACACTTTGGCATATGAAATTAGAGCTCTCAAGCACCATTAATTGCTACCATCATATTCTTTATTACTCTTGGACATCTTTTAGACTTATAGACATAACACAAACGTTTGCCTACAAATTTTGGACATTCGATTAGACTTTTTGCATGCTTTTGGATATATTTTCATACTTTTGGACATTAGAGCTATTCCTCGGACATTAACACACACTTTAACTCAACGAAGAAGAAGAAGGGCAATTTGATCAAAGTTATGAATTAAAGAGCTATTTGTTATTCAATTGTACAGCTTTGTATACACAGATTGTCCGAACATGTACAAACATTGTAATCGATGATTATATGATGAATGATTGCTATGAAGTGGACGTTGGCATTAGCGCCGAACCACTATAAAAATTGTATGTTCCCTTTACATTTCCCGTACTCTGCATATTTGGATTACAAGTTTACATCTAAACATACACTTGGACGTTGGCGTGCGCATATAACCAATTTCCCATGTCAACACTTTGGCGTGCCGGATGGGGTTGGAGGGCGCACAACTTTGACTTCTGCTTTGGTTTTGATTCTCAGATTTGACTTCGGATTTCAGTTTTGTTTTCAGACTTCGATGTCAACTACAATTTTGGTTATCGAACTCACTCTCAGATTTTCTTGGTATTCTCTCGGATTCCACCAAGGTTAAAAGGAAATAGTTAGCTCACTCAGAAGGAGCGGGTGTCGAGGAAAGTCAGGATGTCTCCCTGACCGGACATCTGTCAAATTACGTCACTCGAGACGACATCGACGGAGTCATCAATGAATTGACTAAGGATCTTACTTCTCGCTTAGAGAAACAAAAAGAACATTTCTGTTGATAAGAAGCTACTATGAACACTATTCTCACCTGATTCGAAGGAATTACAAGGTAGTCGGGTCAAGGAAACATGACTGGAACAAGTGCCAGTGCTATACAAGGGTTAGCTAGGGACTTATGGGCAATCCTCGAAGAGCAACCCCGCGTCGACACCAATCCGCAGTCAGCTCCCAGATCGGTTAGGCTTTGGGGAATCACCCCTAACCTCATATAAGGCTCAGCTCTGGTCCCAGTCAATCAGGTCTCGGGATCAGGTATTGGAAATACTACTTAAGCGCCAGTGCGCGCAACTTTTGATGTAGGAACTCCCTCAGTTTTAAATGTTGGATTCGTGCCAGCCGAAGCACCTCAAATCGGAATCGAGGTAGAAACTTTGCTTAGCACTCGATAATTTGATAATGTTGAACTTGATGTTGGGGGCATTGGTGTGTCAACTTACATAATTTGAATCAATTTCTTGGTATATGTAGCAAAAGTCAAGTCGTCGACGTTTTTAAACACTATGCTTGGGGCGGGGATCCCCATGAAAGCTTGGACTATGTTACTCGCAACCCCTTTTCTTGTGACATCAAGAATTCTAAAAACCCACCGGACTTCAATTTGTCTATATTAGAAGCTTTCGATGCTAGGAAGGATCCTATAATTCATCTCATGCGCTATATGCGCCATATGGAAGTACATTCAGCTACGGATAGCGTTATGGCGAAGTGCTTCCCGCTCTATCTTACAGACGTTGCTGCTATATGGTTCAGGCAGTTGGAACCTGAATCCAGTAACAGTTGGAACGTCTTGATTGGGGAGTTCATCGAGCAATTCAGGGTTCATATCGCCGAACCAAGGAATGTCAAGACTTTGACAGCAGTCAGGTGGTGGACAAACAAAACTCCGCACAACTTTCTCGAAAGATTCAATACGGTAGTGGCCTTTGCTAATAAACCTGATCCATTCATGTTTCTAATAGTGGTCATCCCTAGCATGCTTGACAAAACCGACTTCAAAATCTCATTGCGATGAGACCTACCTAGGGATCTCGCCGAATTCTACTTCAAGGATGAATGATTTCTGACAAAGGACTCCCATGATGAAAAATTTGTGCATTAAGTCAGCTCTTCAGCAGGCGCAAGGGCATCTGCGCTGGTAGAAAGGGTAAATTTTGGGACTATCAGAACTCACGGCCTCGCTTTGAGCCAAAGTTCCCGACATACATCGAACTCGACCAGGCCTTGAAAGGATTCATCTTGACATCCACGAAACTGCATATTTCCAGAAGCCTCCCAAGAGGAACCCGACTCTGAAATAAGAAAGCTGTGACAAGTACCGTTTATTCCATGGACTGTCGAATCACAACACCGTCCATTGCGGGAAGTTTCGCTATCTTATCGAAGCACGCATCGGGCGTGGCAAGCTACCATAGTATGTTTGGAATCACGCAGCAGCAGCACCGCATGCTCAACCTCCGACCACATCTCTAGATAAGGACAGGTCTAGGCACTCCCAAGGCATTATAATCGACTGGTCCAGCCCTACGGATCGCTTTGGATTTCTCAAACTCTGATGTGTTACTCGTGTTAGTTCTTTTTGTTGGTAACTTTTCTCCTTTTCAACTTCCTCTACATGTAATCCAAGCGGCAACGCCAGCCCACACATGTACGGAACTTACTTGTGGTTTTCAATCGTACTATGGGTCGAGGTATCAATCTTGTGCTTCCCTAGCATCAATAAACATTGAGATTCCCGTCCACACTTGGTCCGCTAAGTATAAAAAGGGCCCTGGCTCCACGTTTGTCCTACCAAGTATATAAAAGGGCTCCGGCTCCACACTAGATCCGTCCAATATAAAATAGGACTCCGGCTACATACTCGATCTGTCCATTATAAAAATAGGGCTTTAGCTCCACACTGGATCCGTCCGGTATAAAAATAGGGCTCCAGCTCCACACTAGATCAGACCAGCATAAAAATAGGGTTTCGGCTCCACACTCGATCCATTGAGTATAATATTTGGGTTCTAGCTCCACATGTGGTCCACCAAGTATAAAATTAGGATTTCAGTTCCCACTTGATCAGTTAAGCACGAAATTTGAACTCCGGTTCACAACTATGGGCTATAGCCTACGACTTCCTAAAGACTTCGGTTTATCGGGTGCTAAGATTCTCCAAATGGGTTTACCAAGCATAAGAACTAACCGACTCGGTCCTACAAGTATGGAAGTTCCTTATCTTAACACTCTTATCAGGGGAATCTTAACAACCTAGCCCATTAGGCATATAATATTACATTTGGTATGCCAAGTGCAAATTCCTTTGTTAACAGGTACATACTTGCTCCTACAAGACTCAGCAAGCCCATAGCTTCTTATTTTTTGGATCCCAAGCATCCCGGACTCAACTTTCTGTCCTAATACGATCCTAGTGATCATCAGTGTTGCATTCCAAGTGCGATCCCAACGATCGTCGTATTTCCATTTTAATTCGATCTTTGTGATCATCGGAGTTTGATTTTATCATGATCCAGTGTTCGTCGGTCTTATACTTCAATAACACCTCAATAGTTGTTGGATTTCTCTTCTGTATTTTCCTTGGTCGTCTTGCCTCGTCAAGGTCGTCTCAGAGTCTTCTGACTATTCTAGGTCGTCTTAGCTCGACAAGATCGCCTCGAACTCATCTGGTTATCTGGTTATTGGACACTTTGGATTTACGGATTTTGAGTTTTACGAATTTTCTAACTTTGGTTATTTTGGATGTTCGGCCTTCTTGGCCCTTCGATTATTCTTTTTATTCGTTTATCCTGGTTATCTCTCAAGAAATGATCTGGAGCAGTCGTCTGTTTTTATTGGATTTTAGGATTTTTGGTCAGCATGATTGTGGCTCTTCGAATTTCTGGTTATGGAAGTTCTCCTCGGACTTCTCCTGGCTTTCGTTTTCGAATTTATAGTTTGGTCGCAAAACACATCTTCCTCCGACCAGGAAAAATATTTTTTGTTGGGCAAAGTGTTGACCAGCTTTTTAGCAAATCAATCGCACATCAAGATTATGGTTTATGACATGCCTACGTCTCGAGACCGTCATCACAAATCACAAAGCAATTTGTTCTAAGTCACGATGTATTCGGAAAAGCTTGGAAATAGCGTCGATTCATGAAATCATCGTTAATAAACTTAGAAAATCTGACATTGTAAAAATACATGGTTGACTCGATCCAATCAGTTTAAAATCCTCGAGCGTGTCGGTCCAATCACGTAGCAAAACTCATCGTGGAAAAATATGTGAATTTCAGTAAATTCTGGTTTCGCGCACTCAAAAACATCTAATCGGCATGGCATAATCACGTAAAATGGCTTGCGCAACTCACGACACTCAAATATGGCATTTGGCGAATTGACAAATCTGGCACGTTGAAAACTACTTAGCAACACGGAAAAAACATGGATTTCCATGTGCGCATGTCAGGTATGGCAAGGATCGGATTTTGGCAAAGCTACAGGGGATTTCGTATCCCAACTTTTCGCATTACAGATCGATGCGAAAAAGCATGGATCGCATCACGATTTCTTCCCAGATCCTCATATTTGCATCGTTAAATTTTAGCTTGGCATCGGAAAGCAATGTGAGGTGATTTGGCATGGGGTGGAGTCGATTTTGGCAATACAAAAAAGGGTTCGGGATACGAAATCCCATATGCGCATGGAAATTTGAAATACGGTAAGTGGCATAAGAACTATGATATGAAATCCCCAACTTAGATTTGTCAACTTGAAAATATAGGTTCGTGGCAGCTCGGACTCGAATTTTCATGGGTGTGAGGCGAGATCTAGGGTGCGAAAACTTGACCCAGGCTTGGGATTCGAAATGTTGGAGAGTGGCTCGATTTTTGGCAAACTCGTTTTCATGTGCGAATCAGCTGCTTTTGGGTGATCGACACGGCTTGCACACGTGTTTTCTAAGATATGAATTTTCATAACTTCGTGATGCGATTTTTTGCAAACGACATGGTTTTTTGGCTATCTTTTTAGGATGCAAATTTTGCATCCCTCAGAATATGAAATTTAGGTTGATGCCTCCAAAACTAACCTATAAATACATCCTTGTTTGGCATTCTAAAGGGTTGGCATTTTTGGACTTTGTCTACAGTTTAACATACTAGATTGGAGCTCCCGAGCACCATTAATGGATGCCATCATCATCTTCATTGCTCTTGGACATCTTTTGGGCTTGTGGACACAACATAAATGTTTGCCTACAACTTTTGGACATTCAATTGGACTTTTGGCATGGTTTTGAAAATATTTTCATACTTTTGGACATTGGTGCTATTTCTTGGACATTGACACACGGTTTGACTCAACGAAGAAGAAGAAGGGTACTCTGGTCAAAGTTATTAACTAACAAGCTATTTGTTATTCAATTGTATAACTTTATATACACATATTTTTCGAACTTATATGAACATTATATCAACAGTTATATGATGAATGATTACGATGAATTAGATGTAGGCTTTAGCGCCGAACCACCATAAAAGCTGTGTTCCCTTTACATTTCCCATAATCTGGATATTTGAATTATAAGTTTACATCTGAACTAACACTTGGGGGTTGGCGTGCGCAAATAACTGATTTCCCACGTCAACACTAGGCTTTGATACCACATGTAACAACCCAAGCGTAATGAGCCTAAATTCCGACCTAGAAAAGATCCATTGGAACTAAGAGCCATTCTAAATAGATCGTTGGTTCCTATAAGGATTACATAAACAGTGCCAACTTAGAACGACATCAGATTCTCACAGCGGGATTGATAAAATATAACAATATAAAATAGATGTACCATTAAATATAACCCAAAACATAATGTTGATTACATCAAATCTCAACTACCAACAAGGGTGCACTAATAATAATAATAGTCAAGGTCATAATAATATTTCCAAACATAATAATAATGATAATAACTATAAGTCCTTCATCAGGCTCCAATCTCCGTGACTTCATGCATCAAGCGTTCCCACCTACTAGCATGTTTATTTGTTAAGAGCAAGGTGGTCAAAGGTTCTGGTGAATGAAAATCATATAAGTTTAAGGAATGTTAATTTCCTATACATGGTATTATAAATTCATCAAACTATGTCTATGAAAATTCAACACACAAACATATGCTTTAATTAGGCATACTATTCTAAAGTCACTTGAGGCCCACATGTTTATTTATAGGGGCATATTCTATTATCACTTAAGACCATACTAGGTGGAATACCATTTGGTCACTTAAGACCGTTTTCCATATTTATTTATGGGCGGACTCCCACCACCACTTAATACCCGAACTCACCCTAGCCACTTAAGACCTCGTCTTATAATATTCAACATTATTAAATGTACTTTCAGTGTAAATCAAGAGATAGTAAGTAGTCACTTATTACAAACAGGCTAAGTAGGCGATCTGTCATTTATGGCCTTCCCTGGTGGAACCCTTGTTACTAATTGTCGTTACAAGTGAACTACTAGCCACTTTATACTTCCATATATAGGAGGTCCCATTAACATGTTCTTAGGAACTCTTATTTTCCCATCCCTAGGTATGCCCTCACATAGCCCCTAGATAAGAAGTAGACAACTTTCAGGGAAATATCCTACTTCTACGTAAATCATTTTAATTAAGACCCTCTAATAACTTATAAGAGAAAAGGGGACCCAACAGCCAATTATGACCTTAATAAGGGTGGTTCCCATGACTTTGGTCCTAAACCAAGGAGCGAACATTGGGAATGGGCAAAGCCTTAACCATTTAATACCCAGACAAGGTAGGTCAACCACTTAATACCTTCCCGAGGCTGGCCTACTTCACACAAACATATACATACACACACACACACACACACACACATATATATATATATATATACATACATATATTAACAAGACATCTCACGTTAAATCGACCATTTGTAATGCTGTATTTGTCGGGTGGTTTCCGGTACACTTTTATTACAAGTTGGGCTTAACCTCGTGTCTTCGTGTAGTAATTATAATGGCCCATGGCACCTACACCTCTTAAATTAACCCGACTAACTTATAGAAGTTGGATTTTCCAGGAGGTTCCAGGCAGGCTTCTACTTTAATTTGGGATTAACCTCATGCCTTTAGGTAATAAGTATAATGTTCTTGGAAACTAGACCCCTCACATCAACCCGACTAACTTGTAGATGCTGGATTTACCAGGCTGTCTCAAGCAGGCTTCTATTACAAGAAATGGTTAACCTCATGTCTATGTGTCATTAATGTAAATTAACAGCCATTAATACACACACATGCAAATTTTCTAGGAGGGACATTTATAATTCTAGTTTCCTATTTAACGCATTTAATACACTCTTGTTATGAATTTATTACACATTTATAATACATTAATTACGTTTTAAAAAAAATTAAACATAAATTAATCACATGTAAGAAACGTCCATAACATTTGAAATGTCAATCCTAACGTCAAAATAAGGTCTAAAAGTTTATTTCTTTAACTTCATCAGCATGGCATAAACATGTAAATTCACATTCAGTCAACAACAGGGAAATAACAAACATATACCTACTAACTTGTAACCAAGGATAAAAAGATTATTTCAGTAATTAAAGAAAGACAAGATGCAATATCCAAATATATATATATATAAAGTATCCTTTTTGGTACTGCTTCACTTTTTCATATGATTTATATATATATATATATATGCAAAAACTTAAGACTTTAATGATTTGTATATAATACGTTTAGACTATCTATTTTAAAAATAAATGTATAAACCTATTAAATCTAAAATACTTAAGTCTTACGCCTTTGCATGCACATACATAATTTTATAATTGTACAAGAAAGTGAATCAGACAATTATAAAAAATTGTACAACATCCAAAAGGCTATCTTTTATTACATCAATAACCAAAACCCAGTTTACACTATTTGATTGAATGTTTCCACAAATTGTAAGGTATTTGGAAAATTTATTTATATTTTGTTTTTGTGCAAATATAAATCCCTTAGGCATAACAGTCCAAATCCACTCTACAAAATATAGAAATAAACTACTGATATAATTTCCACTCGCAGATATAGATAAAGAAGGATAGTGAATTCAGTGTAGAATCTAACAAATCTGGATTGAGACTTTCTAATCAACGTACTCCAAATCCTCCTAATATATATATATATATATATATATATATATATATGTATGTATAAGAATCGGATTTAGAATCTCATATATATATTATACTTAATTCTAGAATCTATATATAAAAATTCTGATTTAGAAGAAATAGAATATAGGTTAGAAGAAGAGAAAAAAACTAATCAGTTTCTGGATTTATGAAAATGGTGGAGAGACATAATGGAGGCATAGAAGAGAATGAATATAGGGTTTAGGGGAGAGGCCAGGGGTCTTTTTATAGTTGCTTGTGTGTATTTGGATCGTAGGATTAGTTATATTTAGTCTGGATAATCCATTTAAGCAAAACTATATAAAAACCCTCACTAAAAAGTGCCTCTCTCCCACCATCAACCAGGAGGGCGGTTGACCCCTCCACCCCCCCCCCCAAACTAGAGCGGACGATCTCCGGGTCGACCTTCCTCTTATGGGGCAGTCAAACCCCCTTCCGGGTCAAGTGCAAGGAGATTCCTTTCCCTTTATGTTATTATTATATGAATTACATTATAAATCTAATTGACTGTTTCTTTTTATTATTTATTCTTGTCCTCTCTTGTATATAAATATTTACACACAAATTAAAATCTCCATGGAATACTCCATTATGTCAATTAGTAAGTATTCTATTCCTGGTTTATATTCATTCAATTTGGACGTCAAATCTTTTATGTAAACAATTATCGCATAACTTGTTTTATTAATTACTTCTTCATACAAACTCCATTCTCAACAAATAAAATATGAAAATTGTCTAGAATCTCGCTACGAATACAATAATATTATTTTCATGGACAAATTCTCAATTACCTAAAATTATTATTTTCAATACATTAATATTTTACAAGGTGCTACATTCCTCTTCATTTTTAAACACACTGTTAACCCCTCTTTGAAAACGTTATTCAAAAATGATATGAATGATACCGAAATTTGAGGAATCAGGCATGTTATACATTATTGGATCGGTCATGTTTTAACAATGGTTCGACATGATATCGTTCATGGATCGGGAATTTGTTCAACGATGGACCGGGCAATTGTTTAACAATGGATCGGGCATGTAAAATATCAATGGATTGGGCAGTCACCTGTTCGATGGATCGGGCGTCATTTGATAGTATGGGTCATACATAGTTTCTTCAATGGATCGGGCATCTTTCTAACACCTTGGTTAGGGCGTATTTCCTGGCTTGGATCGACCATGTTTACTTAAGGATCAGCCAATGTTGTGCACGATGAAATGTGTGATCGGGCCAGGTGACCAGCGTGGAATCAACTTGATTTTAAGGATCAATGTAGTTTACACATAATGGAGTGATATGGATCGGTTGACCACTTGTTGTCCACGTGGCATGGATTGGAGCCCAATCCATGAGCATACCTACACACACATTATTACAAGATTGACACTCGATTCAAAATTCTTCTATAAATACCTCTTCTCCGCACACATTAAAGGGATCGAATTTTCTTTCCCGAAGGGCTTCCATTTTCATTCTCCGACATCTCTACAACATCCCAAACTCCATTAAAGCATCTACCATCAAGATTTAGACATCTCCATCAACATTTCCATCGATAATTCAAGTATTTCTCCGAAGAAATCAAGAGATAGAGAATCATCGGGAAGTTGTTTAGAGATATGAAAGATTAATTGTAAAGGGAGATAGAAAATGTATGAATTAAAGAAAATCAGGTGCCTTGTAATGAAGATCGTAATGAAATCGTCCTTCAAAGTGGAGGTAAGCTAGATCTAAAGCCAAACCATTATAAATGTTCTCTACGTTTACTATTCTTGGCATTAACATTTTTAGCGCCCACCGTAGGGCTCAAACCCATAGCTACAAGGTTAAGAGCCTTGTTGGGGGAAGGTTGCTAGAGCTTGATCATTCACTATAGGTCCATGAGATCAATAAGTTAAGACAGTCGAAAAAATTCCTATGAAATTCAAAAAGCTGTCAGAAATTATGTCACCTTCTAAGAAGCCTAGTAAGTCTGCGAGAGCTTCAGGTTCAGGGAATGCCACTAATGATGTTATAGCCACTCCTCAAACCAGTTATCTAGCTAATTCTCAAACTCTAGGAGTTGGTGTGTATCGAGAAGAGTTGGATACGGTTGCTGCTAGCTTGACTCAGTAGATGGAAGCTTCAAACAAAGCTATGATGGATATGCTAGAAGCTCTTTTCACTATTCAAGCCAATACGACAAATGAAAAAGTCGTGGTTAGCCGTAAAGAGTATGTTGATTATTCCACTTCAAATCTCAAACATCATCACTTTGTTCAAGAGATCGATGATTCTGATGATGTCAGTGTTGATGATTCTAAACCTAATGCCAAAAGTCATTTTGAAAGATATACTACTCGAAAAGCGGATAGTCCCACCAAAAGGGCACCTCTCCATGCGGGAGGCCCAGGGCCCCGGATCCCTAACCGCGATCGCTTGCCTAAGCGAGCATCCGGTAAAGGAGATGACGTCTGCCCCGAGGAACGAAACGGCGATGAAGAATATATTTTGCATATGATTAGGAAAATTATGAAGGAGAGTATGAAGAGGTATGATGATGAAAGAGAATGGGATTCCGCTCCAAAAACACTCCATTTATTGAGGGAATTATGATGGTCGGGTTCCCGAAGAAGTTTGTCCCTCTAACTCGACCTGCTTATGGTGGAACTATTGACCCTAACATGTTCATGTACAAGTATGACCAGAACATGAATGGTGCACGGGCTACCTATGAAATCTAATGCTTGTATTTTCCCATCTACTTGAACGGTTCACCAAACTACCGCCGAAGTTCATGGATCAGTTTTCTATTTTGGCAAAGAAGTTCAGGGACTAGTTTAGGATGTATGCTAAAAAAGTCACAGACATACTATCATTATTAGACTTGGAGCAAAGACCAGGTGAATCAGTTAGAGCCTTTCTTACTCTCTTTAATGTTGTCATAACCGAAGTGGGTAATCTAGAGTCGCGGATGGTGTTGATGGCGTTATACAAAGCTTTGGGTAACAAAACTGAATTCAAGAGATGGTTGAAAATGAAATAACCTAATACTCTTGAGAAATTCTATAAGAAGGCAGAAGAGTTCATTAGTGTGGAAGACGATCCTTCTCTCACTCAAAATTTTGTTGAAAGTGGTGTTGTGCCAAAAAAGGAGAATGGTTCCCAAGTTAGTCAGAAGAATACAGGGGGACATAAGAGAGGAAATGATGGGAAGGATTAAAAAAATGGCAAGAAGCTCCGTTTTTTCAACCTTGCAGACTCCTCTAACAGGCAACCTAGAAAATATCTTAACTGCCACTAATAATGGAGAAGGTTATCCGAACCTGAGACAGCTGAAAGTGGGGGAAAATGATTGAAGTCCGGAAGGTTTATCTGCTTCTATAATCAGCCCGACCACAACACAAACGAATGCAGACATCTGAAAAGTTTTATTGAAGAGTTAATCAGAAAAAATAGGCTGCATCAATATTTGAGGAAGTCACGGACTACAAATCCTTCCTCGACTCCCCAAGGGCAGAATGCACCTGCTAATTAGCCTGGTTCAAACAGTGGAGCTCCAGTACAAACTATTGCAAGGCCGGTGATTAACACTATATCTGGTGGTCTTCATCCAGCATGTAATAGCTGGAGCAAGATTGAGAGGTATGCATGAGCTTTGAAGTATGTTCCGAAGGAGGAGAGATGTTTGATTCTTAGCAATACTATTCCCCAGAAGTAACAAAATTTTTCTCATAGGACTATTACGTTCGGAGACAAGGATGCAGAAGCTTTCCTAGCCCTAACTCAAGATCTGATGGTAGTCATAATTAGGATAGGCCCAGCTATGGTCAGGAGGGTGCTTGCGACGCCCCCATCAATGTCTTGTCCTGAACGACCTTCAACGGGATAAATCTCTCTATGTCACATGTTCAAGCTTGTCAAACTAAGATCCAAGGGTTCACTGAAGAACCAAAGAAACCCATAGGAACTAATGATTTGCTCCTAGAGTTGGGAGAGGGGGGAAGGAGAGCTATTATGAACCAAACCTTTGTAGTTGTTGATGAGATTTCCTCTTATAATGCATTCCTTAGCAGACTTGCCTTAGCCGATTTCAAGATCTCGGTAGCGCCAGAGTGTCTGACAATGAAGTTTCCTACAGAAAATGGTGTTGGTGTAGTTAAAGAAGATCAGGAGTCAGCCAGAGAATGATAACTTACTGAGCTGAAGGACGCTAAGAAGAAAGACAAGGGGAAGAGTGTAGAGGGCTCCCTCCGCATTCGTGAACCTTCCTTATAACAACTAAAGCATGGCTCCTGCACTGGCGAGCATAGAGGGGCTTAGAAGGAGATGGATCCTAAAAAGTCTAGTGTAGGGGAGAATCGAGCGGCACCAACAGAGATTACAATTTCTATATATCATCCGAAAGATCCTGACAAAGTATTAAAAATAGGGTCTCAGCTGGGACAGAAATTCCAAAGTGAGTTTGTCATTTCTCTTAAAGCTATTCTAGATGTATTTGCTTAGAGCCATGCAGATATGTGCATAATATCTCCTAAAGTGGTTGTTCATGCACTGGATATTGATGCCCGTATCACATCTGTAAAGCAAAAAGGAGAGTTCAGGGCCCCAAATGATCCATGACTCTAAAAAATAAAGTCGGCAAACTGATGAAAAATCACTTCATTAGAGAGTCCACATATCCAGATTGGGTATCCAATACTGTTCTTGTGAAGAAGGCGAATGACAAGTGAGGTGTTTTCATCGACTACTTAGATCTCAACAAATCGTGCCCAAAAGATAGCTTTCCTCTACCCAGGATTGATCATCTTGTAGAAGCGACAGCGAAGCACGAACTGCTATAATTCATGGAAACTTATTCGGGCTACAATCAGATAATTATGCATGAGCCAGACCAAGAGAATACTAGTTTCATCATAGATGTGGGCTTATCTTGCTACAAAGTCATGCCATTTGAGTTGAAGAACGTATGGGAAACTTATCAATGGCTCATTAATGCAATGTTCAAATTTCAGATCGGCAAAACCATCGAAATGTATGTTGATGATATGATCATGAAGTCGAAGAAAAATGTTGATCACATGGAAAATTTGGCTTAGATGTTTGATATCCTCCGAAGATACGGCATGAAGTTAAATCCTCTTAAATGTTCATTTGAAGTCACATCGGAGAAATTTCTGCGATTCACGATCAATGCCAGGGGCATCGAGGCCAACCCTGCTCAAATTTCAGCATTAAGAGAGATGCGAGCCCCAAGGACCAAGAATGAGCTTCAAAGTTTGAATGAGAAGGTTGCTGCACTAAATCGCTTCATCTCAAAGGCAACAGACATGTGTATTCCATTTTCCGATGCATTGAGAGAAGGAAAGAAAGATTTCGAATAGACTCCATCCTGTTAGGCAGCCTTCGAAGATCTGATTAGACACATGGAGACACCTCCAATACTTTCAAAGCCAGGTGATGGTGAAGATTTATTTTTATATTTGGAAGTCTCATCCCATGTTTTGAGTGTAGCTCTGGTACGTGAGGATGCAAAGGTTCAACGACCAGTCTACTATATCAGCAAAAGGCTTGTCGGGGTGGAGGTGATTTATCCAAAGCTAGAGAAGCTTGCATACTATCAACTTATTGCATCAAAGAAGCTCAGACCATATTTTCAAGCTCATTCCATCAAGATGGTCACAAATTGGCCACTGAATCAAGTCTTGTTCCATCCAAAAACTTCGGGGAGAATATTAAAGTGGAATATTAAACTCGGTCAATATGTTATCACATACCATCATCGAAGAGCAATCAACGGACATGCCTTAGTGGATTTCATTGCAGAGTTCACAGACAGAGGCGACGAGAAGGAAGAGCCTGTGCAGGTGATGATTCAATGGAAGCTGTTTGTTGATGGAGCCATGAATGAGTATTGTTCGGGGGGGGGGGGAAGGAGTGGTGCTAGAGACTCCCGAAGGACGCTCAGTATGCAATGCGTTGAGACTCGAATATCTATTAATAGACAACGAAGTAGAGTATGAGGCCTTGGTAGCTAGAATGAGGATACCGAAGGAGCTGAACTTGAAAGCTTGCAGATTTTTAGCCATTCTCAGTTTGTGGTGTGTTAAGTAAAAAGAGAGTTTCAAGCTGAAGGAGAAAACTTGTGAGCTTATCTATCCAAAGCTTGGGAACTACTCAACAATTTGGACTACTACACCATCACTCATATTCCGATGGAAGAGAACATGAAGACGGGTTCACTTGCCAAGTATGTTAGCTCAGGGGCTGCTCAGTTATTGGGATTAGTGTCCGTCGAAGTTCTCTCCAAACTGAGTACTGAAGACGCTAATATTGATTGGGTCATGGAAACTGCCCAAGAGCCAGAATCAGAGATGACTCCAATCAAAGACTATCTTCGTAGTGGGACACTCCCATCAAATCAAAAGAAGCGAAGGAAGCTATTGTGGAAGGCACCTCTTTTTCTAATGCAGTACAACCGATTGTACAAATGAGGTTTTTCTATTCCTCTACTCCGATGTGTTATCAAAGTGGAATCAAAGGCAATTCTGGCAGAATTACATGGTGGAGAGTGTGGAGGACATTTGGGTGGTCAGACATTGGCTAAGAAGATTCTTCGATATGGTTATTTTTGGCCCGACTTATACCGAGAATCTACAGCATATGTCAAAAAGTGCGACAGATGTCAGAGATTCGCCAAGATTACAAGAGCGCCATCCACAGAGTTGACTCAAACGTTCATTCAATGGTTGTTTGCTGTCGGGGGTATCGATTTGATTGGAGCATCGCCAACTGCCAAATCCAGCATGAAGTATGCCATTGTTGCCATTAATTACTTCATGAAGTGGGCTGAAGCAGAGCCACTGGCCACCATTACCCTAAAGAAAGTCATCAATTTCGTCTTGAAGAATATCATTTGTAGGTTTGATGTTCCACTTAAGATAATCACATACATGGGACTTAGTTCGAGAGTGAAGAGTTCAAATGTTTCTGTGCCAAGTATAAGATCCAGAAAAGTTTTGTAGCTATAGACCATCCGCAGGAATACGGGCGAGCTGAAGCAATCAACAAGTTCATAAAGTCAACCATCAAGAAGCGTCTTGAGGAAGCTAAAGGTGGTTGGGTGAATGAGCTCCCTCTTGCACTATGGGTGTATCGAACAACTCAAAAATCTGCGATTGGGAACAATCCTTTCTCCTTGATATTTGGTTCTAAAGTGATTATTCCGGTAGAGTTATAGGTTCCTACTCACCGCAGATTTCATTTTAATCAAGCGCAGAATGATTAGCTATAATTAGAGGCACTCAATCTGCCTGAAGAAAAAAGGGATGAAGCGGATTTCTGAATCGCATCACATCAAAGGAGCATAGCCAGGCACTTTAACATCAAAGTCCACCAAAGAACTTTTGAAGTTGGTGACCTTGTGCTGAAAAGGGTAATGACTGCCACAGGTGTATTCAGATCGAATTGGGAAGGACCATATGTAATCGTTCAGAAGCTATTGGATGACACCCTCAAATTGTCAACAGTGGATGGAATCCCAATCCCAAGTGCTTGGAACAATAACCAACTGCGTCGTTATTTTACATAGTTGCTTTGTTCAATTTCTTGTGAAAATGATTGTAAATATTTCTGCAAGTATGGTAATTGAACATTGTGACACCTCATGTACGTTAAAGTCACTCATTAAGAGAATGCATTAAGTTTCATGAAGAGTTATAGGTAAACAGAAACAGAAACATTACAAAACATATATAAAATAACAGCGAAATTTAAAACTTTATTTAACAGAAAACATCGTGGTCCAAAACATAGTTACATCATAAGTCCGAAATACAGAAAACCCATTACATCAACTTAAAAGTTCTGTCTTGTACTAAAATCATCAGAGTACGGTAATAAAAGAAGCATAGTTCCCCTTAAATATAGCTATATCAGAGAGGATAGGAAATCAAAGCGGTACATCTAAGCAGCTCCAAGCAGAATGAAAGAGAGAATCCAAATCAAGCCTTAGTATTCCCACCCTGAGAACCTGGAGAGGGGTACGGAAGAGAGGGAAGAGGAAACAAAATGGGTCAGACATAAAGTCTGGGGAGTACAGTTACTTTTATCATATAAAAAAGTAAAAGCACAAGGACATGCATATAAACTGAATGAGAGATAACAATATCATAAGGCAGGTATAACAGACTGAGCAGGATAATCAGACTAAACATAACAGAATATATTGTGCTTCTCAAGTACTTTTCTCTGCACTAATATTAGTATAAAAGATATGTAACAAGATTGCATACTCCCTAATTACTTAACAGAAACATGATGATCCCTACAGAAATATATTGGTAGTTTTAGGTGTAATCTAGTAGCGGGTTTTACCCCAAACAGAATTAATCGGTACCTGGACTGAAATACGGGTGTTAACCTAAACAGAAATACTGGTACCCTACAGAAACAAACAGGACTAGATGTACCCTAATTACTACCCCCAATCGATTGGATCCCTATCCCGTAAATACCCTGTGTCAGCCCCACAATAAGGTGTATTACTTCATAAAGTGGCAACCTACAGAAGGACAAAGACCTATTTACTAGTGTTATAGTGGCTTATTTTCCCAGAGCAAGCTGTACTCATGCATGAAAATGAGCCGTTCGAACGCGCCAGTACACACCTCCTCCCAGATTAACCTCTTACAATCAGCTCAGTAAGCGTGCCCTGACCCCTAACTAGTGCGGGGTCCCCTTTAATACCAGAATGGATTACTGATATATGGGTCCCACACAGCAGATGACACAAGCCAACCCTTATAGATCTTGTGTCCCCAATTAACTAGGATTTTGACCGGTTATGCCTAACAAATTTAACAGATTCGTACAACCCCATACAGATTTACGGGTTAAACCTTACAAGTTAACGGGTCCATATAGCCCCTAAAGATTTAGCAGGTTAAGTTTTATGGATTAACTGGTTCGTATAAACCCCATAGATTTAACAGGTTTACTTAACCCCACCAATTTAATAGGCTTACTTAACCCCACTTACTTAACAGGCTTACTTAACCCCACAGATTTAATAGGCTCATACAATTCTTATGGATTCAAACAGGTTAAGTATTACAAATTCATTACCAGACATTCATTTATGGTTATAATGCGCTAGACCTCCCACATTAAGTCTACCACTTATGGATGTTGGATATGCCGGTTGGGTCCGAGTAGAGTTCCTCCATAATTCGGACATAACCTCGTGTCTTAGCACCGTCACGTGTTTATGCACTTAGACCCCTCACATTAGATTCACCATTTGTGGTCGCTGGATATGCCGGACGGGTCCAGCGGACTTCTACCACAAGTGTAATCTAACCTCGTGTCTAAGCGCGGTTACAGTTTCTAATTACTGTAATTCTAGGCATTTCAGTCTTTAACAATTATCCCTATTTAATTACAGGTTTTCATGCCCCTTTTCTAAGTTATATTCATCATGTACCATATACCCCAAATTAAGATCTAAATCACAATCTGATTTATGCCCTAAATCCATATTCATGTTTTCAATTCAAGTTATGCCCCAAATTTCCCAATAAAAGTATGCCCCAATTTTAGCGAATTAAACAGGCTTCAAAGATTCTTAACAGTTCCATTAACATGTTTCGCTTAATCTTAAATTAAGCCTATAGATTTATATGTCCCAAACCATAACTCATAATTTACCGTATGAATCATGCTCCAATTTTTAGTCTAATTTCACAATGTAATTTATGCCCCTAGATTCCAATCGTGATTCAAAGTAGAGGTTATGCCCCTAAATCACCGTTTCCAATCAATCCCAATTTAACCCAATTTTGTTCGTACGTATATTTCAGCGATATCGGCCTAGGCTCGAAGGTAGCCTGACTATAAAAAAAAAGGGAATGAGAGAGAAGAACATAATAGACATAAAACCAAAAGTAATAGAAATGGGCATATGATAGCAGAAATAGGCATATAAGAATATATCTAATGAACAGAAATATGCATATAAGAACAGATCTGAAGAACATGTAATAAAAGGACTGATTAGGCATAGTGTCATGATCATAAACAGGCATGATGAGATCTAATCAGTGAATTAAATATACAAACAATGGCAGATCCGACATGATAAATATGCATAGGCTTAGATCCAATTCATAGTCATGTGAAAATAACTTAGATACACAAGTTATGGCAGATCTGATATGATTCAATTAGTCATAGGCTTAGATCCAATTCATAGACATGTCAAAAATAATTTTTAAGTGTTTATACCTAAAAATAACGTAGACTCACAGAGAATGGATCTAAGAGACAGAAGAATAGTTGCAGATGTTGAATCACATATCTCTAAACTTGATTAACTTGTTTGTTGAAGAAGAAAAGGCTAATCTAATCTGGGTAGAGGCAGCATATAACTCTCTATTTTATTTAGTGTGTAAAAAAAGAGAAATTGGGTCTTATCTATAGGTGTTTAGCAACAAATTCAGACCATAAAACAGTCCATGTTCACGCATAAGAATCTGCCCAGATCTGCAGCGGGGTCGACCCCGGGGCTGACCCCTCTTTGGTTGGGTCGACCTCCTTTTTGGTGGGTCGACCCCCAACGGGCCATTTTCCTGCTCTGGTTTCCCGCTTCGTGTTTTGAATTGGTTTTAATTTTGGATTAATTTTATTCATATATATGTGGCTTATATATGTGTGTGTATATATATACTTCAAAGCTTAATAACTTCTTCATACGATGTCCGTTTTACGCAAACCAGGTGTCTATCTTAAGTAGAATTCTGAGAAGAACGTAATGACGTAGTCCTTTCACTTAATTGTGAATATCTATTTAAGTATTCTTTAATTTATCATTACAGTGTGTTATAAAATTACGGGGTGTTACAAACATCATCTATGAATGAAAGCGTGCCTGCTTATGTCGATAATATTTTCATAAGTTTTTGTTAAACAGTTCAAAAATTGCTTAAACTCGATTTAATATTGTTGTCTATTAAAAGAGAGCTTGCTTCCTTAAAATTCGACAAGATTTGACAATACTTACAATGTATCCCAACAAAAATAACTCAAGTGTCGAGTGCCACAAACGTCCATTTGCACATATGCGAGGGTGTAGAGCACCACCTTGAAGATCGAAATAGGGAATCACTAGAAGTCAAATGATGAAAGGTGCTATAAGAAACTGGAAGACAACAAATTGTGAGTTCCACCAAAGGGGCACCCCTCCCAATGAGAGGCACAGGGCCTTAATTCTCTAGCCGCGATAGCTTGCTAAGTCAAACGTCTGGTAAAAGGACAGGCGTTTGCTCCATGGAACAACGCAATGAAGTACGCTTCCAAAATAAACCTAAGACGTCCACGCAGGCACCCAATCTAATTCTTTAATGCTTAGGTTAATCAGTTTAATTAGAGATGAAAATCTTCACTGCCTAAGTTAACCAAGCTAGATTGTAGACGAAGTTGGGCTTAAACCAATGACCTCTACGGGGCCACCCGATCTATGTCTATGATGCTTAGAATAATTAGTTTAATTGGAGATGAAAGTCTTCACTGCCTATATTAACCAAGCTAGATTATAGATGAAGTTTGGCTTAAACCAAAGACCTCTACAGGGGCACCCAATCTAAGTCTTCTATGCTTAGGTTAACCAGTTTAATTGGATAAGAAAGTCTTCACTACTTGAATTAACCAAGCTAGATTATAGACGAAATTGGGTTAAACCAAAGATCTCTATAGGGGGCACCCAATCTAATTCTCTGATGCTTAGGTTAATAAATTTAATTGGAGATGAAAGTCTTCAGTGCCTGAATTAACCAAGCTGGATTATAGACGAATCTGGGCTTAAATCAAAGACCTCTATGGGGGCACCCAACCTAAGTCTCTGACGCTTAGTTTAATCAATTTAATTGGAGATGAAAGTCTTCACTGCTTGAATTAACCAACCTGGATTGTATGCGAAGTTGGGCTTTAAAAAAGACCTCTACAGGGGCACCTGATCTAAGTCTTCAACGCTTAGGGTAATTAGTTTAATTGGAGACGAAAGTCTTCACTGCCTAAATTAACCAAGCTGGGTTGTAGATGAAGTTGCGCTTAAACCAAAGACCTCTATGGGGGCAGCTAAATACAAGACCTTCCACGCGGGGGCAAAATATAAGACTTCCCATGCGAGGACACAGATACTAAAGACTTCTCTAAGAAGAAGCACAAGGTCAATCAACAAAGCCGGATTTCCTTAATGTAGTGGCAAGCTCAGAAACTCTCAATATATTGGTAGAAACAAAAAGACTTCACCAATAAATTGGAATCTTCAAGTGCTTTAGCCAAAATTAGAGAAAACTGACGAAGTCGATCACAGCCAGCATATGCTATTTATGACGACCTATGGTATGTGGGAAACACAACCACATTTGAATGGGACAATGCTCTGAAAGCATACCACAGCTCATCACGACTCATAACAAATAAAGGACTTGTACTGCGCGAAGAGATGAATATATAGATGTACAACAAAGTTAAAGAAAAAGCTAAAGTACAACAAACCGAACTTAGAACTATTACATCAAAGTGAGTTTCAGAAGCAAGTCTTTACAAATTTAAAAGTGAGGACCGGCATTGGAATAACATCCGATCGAAGCAAATTGCAAATAAGAAAGCTACATAAAGCAAAGTAAACAACCAAGAGCCCTAATTCTCTTCTTTCCGGCCCTAGAAGCGCTGTTAGATCCCAGTGTATGCTTAGGAACTCTGGGAGGAGGAGGTGTAATGGAAGGCTGGCGTCCATCCTTGGCTTCTTCATCATCTTGCGGACCCTCGGGAGAGGAAAAAGCAAGTTCCTTCTTGCGAGCACTGTGTTTCCCCTTGTGTTTCTTCGATGAAGATTTAATCTTCTTCCCTGAGCGGCCTTTAATATCCTTATCCGAGCTCTCATCTATATCCTCAGTAGCTTCTGCTCCACCTTCTGGTGAGTAGTTCGAGTCGTCCAAATCATCAGTAGCAGCTATTTTCTCTGATTGTGACCCAAGCTGCGAAGCAAAGGCAGAGTAGAGCCAGTGGCTAAAGAAGGATCGCCCGTGGAGGAGTGATAGTCAAAGAAGTTGTCGCCACAAGAGTTGAAGAAGTAAAGATGGCGTCAAACCCTGTTACTTTGGGCATAGCGGGAGAAGGCTTTGGTGTAACCAGGCCTAATGCAAATGAAGACAAGTGAGAAGCCCGGTATACCCATATGGAGTGCAAAAGAAATCCTAGTACGATAAGACTTGATTGATGTCGGTTTTACCTGAGGTGTGATGGCTTCTGTGCTCTACTTCATATTTTTTTAGGTCATCGTCATTATCATCATCGTCTGGATGCTCTTAGCGGCTTCCTTCTTTTCTCCAAGGCTAACAGGTGGATCATTTAGAGGCACAATAGGACCCTTGGGATCAGAAACAGTGACATCAGTGGAAGGCATAATAGAAACCTTGGGTCAGAAGAGATAATATCAGTAGAGGAAATGGTAGTAGATGTATCCGAGGCATACACCCGATCAATTCCAGCACCAACTGTTAAATCGTGCTCCCTCATGAGCTCCTCTTTCCCCTTGGCTTAGGCAGCATGAGATTCGTCTTCTAGAAATGTCTTCAAGAGTTCCACTTTAGTACAACCACAGTCTTCAAGCTGTGCAAGCACCACTTCCCAAACTTCAATTAAAGTAATTAAGAATTTCTCTCCCAAGAAAGATAAGCTGCCGCATACCATGATGCTAAAAGTGTAGAATCAGAATAAGATATAATCGAAGTCAGCCTTGGATTCGACATATGCTTGCTCTGTAGCTGCCTTGCCTGCAAGAGCTTGATCTCTTTCCTACTTAAGATTTTCTATTTTAGCCTTCAACAAAGAAATCTCCAATTCCTGAGCAGTATTCTTTTCATGAAGATAACATTGTCTTAACAATAAGTTTCAGTATTTTTCTGCTCACAACTAATTTTTCCTCAGTAGTCTTCTGGGAAGAATGAGCATCTTTGACCTGGGAAGTTAACAAAGCTTCCCTTTGTTTAGCGGCAGCAAGCTCCTCTCTAAACGTTTTGTTCTCATTTTCTAACACCTGGTTCTTCTGGATGAGAGATTGAATGCAATCATCACGAGATTGAAGGGTTCTGTTCCAATTAGCTTTGTCATTTTCCATTGTCATCCTGGACTGAACATTAAGCTTATTAACCTTTGAAGATTATCAGCCAGCTTTACACAGTAGGTTAGCTTCTCAATGTTACTCTTCATTTTCTCCAGATCTTTAAGCATATCGTCTTTGTCAAGCAGAGATATGTCAAGATAGAAGCAGACAACTTTCACAAACCAGTCATGAAATCGCTCAATAAGCGTCTTCGGTGTTGGATCAAGAGTGTATTTTGGCCTTTGGATAATTTATTGTATATCAGCAAGAGTGGGCATAGTAGATGGAGGTGCAAGAGACATAAGGCTGGTAGAATTTGGAACAAAAGGGGCAGGACCTTTATCTGTCTTGGACCGCTTATGTGAATCGCCGTCGCTGTGATCCTTTCCCTTATCCTCCCTTCCCATCCTCTTATGACGAGCATCCCTCTCCTTCCTATCCCATTCATGACGGTTGTCATGACCTTTTTTGCTCCACTCATACTCATCCTGATGATCCCGTTCTTCTTGAGCTTTACTTACTCATCTCTACTCATCGATCTCTCCATAATAGCGAGATAGCACATAATGCCGAGGGTTGTGATGACTTGAGTAGTGTTGAATTCTTCAGTACAAGAACAATCCATGATTTTACCTGAAACAGAAAAAGCAAGAATTCAGCATTTTAAAGCAGGAAGCACTGGGGCAGACCAAAAGCATATGTAAGATATTTAAAAGCTCTAAGTGTATGCGGTGTGCGGTCTAACGCACATCGAATAACAAACAACTGTAGTTTTTGAAGTCAAAATCGCTGTGGTCTCAGAGATGGGTTTTTGAGATGAAGGGGTCATAGCCAATTCAGAAGGCACCTTTGTCACTAATGTAGAAAGTTTGTCAGTAATAATATCACTTATAGTAAGCTCGCTTGCTATGACATTAAGATCGCTCATACTCTAATATACATACAGAAGGTCATCCTTGTATGTGACTAGAATCGTGGGGTCAACATCAACTCTCTCAGCAGTAGTATCGCCTTAGTTTGCGATCTCTCCTTCCTTGAGCTATTCACCTGCTTTCAAGATAGCTTTTCCTTCATGTCGCGCAAACCCTTCCTCCTCATCAATGGAGGGAAATTGAGGTTGGGAAGATGACTCAGTGTCAGTAGCAGGATTTGTGCATTTCCTTAAACCGGACTCTTAGTAGGATCTTTCAAATCTATATCCTCTCCAGAAGCTAGGGCACCCGATGCTTCAGTTGTAGAGTAAGGAGTTGAAGAAGTCCCTCCAAAAAGAAAAGAATCGCGAAGGGTCGAGCAAGTTATATTGATGAAGAAATTCTTCTTTAATCAGAAATTTCTTAATCCTCTCTCCGTCTTTGACAGCTTTCAAAATCTCTAGTGTAGATTGGAAAATGACAGAGTCCTTGATAGAAGAAAGTAGTTCTGTAGAACAAAGGAAATATCTAATGATCGAAACTTAGAAAAGAAAAGTCATATGCGAAGAGTTCTAAGAAAAATTGTTCACCTACTTCCATCTTGATTCCGTAAAAGCTCTCGGGGTGCTAAATGTAAAAAATTGATCCAGGAACCCCGAAGCACTATCTAATAAGTCAAGGACAAGCTTGCAGTTTCAAGCGCCTTCGATGAAAACAATTGAAGGGTGTTCTTTCCTTCTTTTGAAAACATATTGATAACAGATATCCTGAAGAGTAGGCATACAGTGCTTTGTCCTCATGAAAAGCACACAAAGCCCTATTAAGGCGGCATAGCCATTTGGGTGTAGTTGGAATGAGGCAATAACCAAATTTCGAAGGATCATCTGTAAGAATAAATTGAAAGGGTGGACAGCTCCACTCATCAACATATGGCGGTTAACAGTTACAAAGACAACGGGAGGAAGATCAGCAAAATCATCCTTCCCCTGTAATCTTGCATCGGCTTTGAGAATGCCAAACTGAGTACATAACTGCTTGAAAGTGCATTTTGTAAGAATTGTAGGGCGTCACTCCGAAGGTGATTTGTTAAGAGGATGCGACATAGGAAAGGATTGGCTTGCTTCTGAAGTGGGAGCTGCAGTTGTCATAGCTCTAGGAACTTAAGGAGAAACTCCGGTTTGGGTAGACGTAGTTGCTCCCTCAAACTGGTGATGAGATTTCTGTTGGATATCCATTCTACACAAGGAATTGTGTTTTTCAAATAAATCACAGGTGTGCATTTCCTATGTGATAAGTGTTGTGCATAATTAGACAAGTCATTAAAAAGCGAAGCTTGAAATTCACAGTCAACGTGTGTCAATTAGATGATCTCAAGCGTTGTGGCGAATTCAGATTAGAATGTCGTATCTATGCAGGCGATGTTCGACAAGTTTTAAATGGTTGAATGAAACGATTATGTGTAGATACGTCATTCAGTTCAAGTCATAAGATTCGCTGTGGTACTTAAATTTTTAATGATTAACTAATATGTTGTCGATGTGGGACAGTCGATGACAAAATATTGGCCCAGAAACATGCAAGTATTTTTGTTGTTATAGGACAAGTAGCAGTGAAAAGGCACGGTTAGTTTATAGGTTGTAGTTTGAAGTTGTTGATTACTTTAAAACTTGGATCGCTTCATAAAATTTCAATGACCAAAAGGATCTCTAAAATAACACAAGTCAACAATGGATCAAAGGAACGATCCACCATGAATCGGCAGCATCCGACCCATAGTGGATCGACAGAGTCGACCCATATTGGATCGGCAGAGTCGACCCATAGTGTGTAACACCCCACCTCCGTCAAGGTCACTCACAAAGGGAATGCCTTAACGAGCGTTTTAGTAGACAGAACATAGTATTACAAGAACAGATACATAAAGCAGTACTAGAAAATTTTACAACTTTATTGCAGCAGAAAACAGAAATCAGTTTGGTTACATCCTTCCAAATCACTTTACCAAAACTCAAGTACATATATATATATATCAGCCCTTTTCAAAAGCCCTCAGAGTACAAAACTTTAAAATCATAATCCCCACAGAAGCTGCCATAAGGAGTCAAGCCATACTTTAAGTACTTCATGCAAAAGAAATCCGGATCAAGCCAAAGTATTCCCTCCTTGGAAACCTAGGGGGGAAACGGAAAGAAAAGTGGCGAAAAACAAACAAGGTCAGACATAAAGTCTGGCGAGTCCAGTGATTTCCAGCATATGAACAGATAATAATAATCATGGCATGCAAATAAAACTGGATGCGAGAAAACAGTAACAAGAGTAGCAGATATACTTAGGTTAAACAGAAGAAACAGAATGATATAAGCTATTACTTTTCACTTCTTTGCACTAATACTAGCATAACATGATTAGGTGTTACCCTAATGTCTAAAAAGAAACAGAATAATGGGCCTTTACCACCCGAACAGAAGGTATAGGAACAGAAACAGAATAATCCTTGTGGAAACAGAATGTTAGAATTAGGTGTACACTAGTAAATGGGCCTTTACCACCCCAACAGACAGTACCACGCAGAAACAGACAGGTGTTACCACCCAACAGAAACAGACGGTACCCCACAGAACAGACAGAACTAAGTGTACCCTAAATCCTACCCCACGCGATCAGCTCCATAATACATAAATACCCTGTGCCAGCCCCACAAAAGGGTGTATCATTCCTTAAAGTGGAAACCTTTGAATGACACAAACCTATTTACAGATGTCACGGCGTCTTACATCCTCTGAGGCAGACCGGGATCCATGCACGCACATGACCCGGTTGGAACGCACCATCAACACCCCTCACCATTATTAGAATGAACCGCTTATAATTAGTTCAGTAAGCGTGCCCGAACCCTACCTACTGTTGGGTCATAGTTTTGATACCATAAAGGGTTACTGACTAATATGGGTCCCAAACAACAGATGAGACAAGTATTTTTCCCTCCTAACCTTGTGTCCCCAGACTAACAGATTTCAGATTAACTTGTTTACAAGTTTTCGGACATACAAAGTTCAGGTCAACTAGTTCACAGATCAGAAAATCAAGTTAACAGGTTTTCATACTAACGGATCAGATGTACAGTTCTTAACGGACTTACAGATTGTCTAACTTTGTATTGCGCCCACCGACTTACGAAACGGGTTTGTTAAATTCATCAATCCGGTTGGTTTAACCCTATTCACCCAAAACGTTTTAGACATCATATTTATCCCAGATTTGCATTAATTAAATATTAATGCACATACCTCTCACATTAGGTCGGTAGCTTGTGGCCGCTGGATATGCCGCGCGGTTCCGGGCAGACTTTTGCCACAAGCGGACCTAACCTCGTGTCTAAGCATATTTTAGTTATGCCTACGACCTCTCACATTAGACTGACAGTTTGCGGTCGCTGGTTAAGCCAGTTGGTTCCGGGCAGGCTTCCACCGCAAACAGAGTTTAACCTCGTGTCATAGCCAATTCATTCCAATACAGATTTTTCAGATATCAGACTAGTTCTGTTTATTTAACAGATTAAACTTCTTCATAGGATACAACAGATTAATCAAATTTCCATGTTTTACTAAATTTTAGGTCGAGCCTACGGATTTCCATACCCAGATTACCATTATCTAGTTTTCAACAGATCAGACAATTCAACAGATAGCAGATCTAGCAGTTTAAGCGATTCAACAGATTTAGCAGATAACAGATTTAGCAGTTTAGGCAATTCAACAGATTTAGCAGATAACAGATTAGGCAATTTAATAGATTTAGCAGATAACAGATTTAGCAGATTATATATATCTAAAACTCTATTTACATATCTTGCCTAATCATAAATTTAGCCTAAACTTACATGCCCAAATCAAGGTCATAATTCATAATACAATATATGCCCCAAATTTTAGTCTTAATATTCCCATTTACAGTTCATGTCAAAACTAGATTTAATATTCTAGTTCACCATTTATGTCCAAGACTAATATACATGTTAATCATTCACTATTATAGCCAACTCAGATTATGCCAACATATTTATTATGCCAAATTAACTTAATTAAGCTACGCCCAATCCCCGTATAACATGTTCCCACAAGTTCTCTAAGTACTCATGAAATGGCACTAACAAAAGGAGTAGGGGATAAGCACAAGAATTGACATAAAAGAATAGGCATGCAATAATGAACCAAATACAATAATAATGGCTCCAATAGGCTCGATGTACATAACAGTGAATGGGAATAAACTAGCCAAGTTACACACTAATTATGAGATCTAACATAATTAAGGGAATAGGCATAAGAAACTAACTACAATAGTTATAGGCAACTAACCACAATAGTCATGGGCGACTAATCACAATAGTTTCTTATTCAATGTCATAGGCAATAGTCTCATAGTCATGAGTCATAGTCATAGGCAATAGTCTCATAGGCATGAATCATAGTCATAGGCAATAGTATCATAGGCATGAATCATAGTCATAGGCAATAGTCTCATAGGCAATAGTTTCATGTCCAATTATGCATTATTCATTATTTGTCCCAAAATTTAGCATTCGTGCGTTAATCTCTTATGAGATTCGGCGCAGGCTCGTGGTAGCCTAGCTATAGAACAGAAAGAAGAAAGAGGTACAGAATAGTCACAGAAAAACAGATCTGACAGATAAGAATATACATAACCTCAGATTCAGATTTATAACCACGTCAAGATCATAATTAAAGTTCATATCTGAAAATAACTGTACTCACAATCAAAAAGGAAAGTCTTGATTTTTGGTATCTGAGTTCTGACACTGAATAGCGTTCCTTTGGCGTAGACTATCGATTAGATTAGAAAATAGTTGTTCCCTTTTAACTTTATTCAGATTGGAAGAAGATCCTAGTTTTGATTCCAGCAGAGTAATGACGCCATTATTTTATTTAATAAGAACAGAGGCAGAGTATAGGAATGAAATTGTGCAGCATAAGGTTAGAGAAGAATGGTGTAAAGAGACTGGGGCTAGGGGGCTGTTTATATAGGATTAGGCGGACGAATCTAGACTGAAAACGAGACTAGAAACATCAGAATGAATCAGGTTCAAAAACTGGGTTTCGGGAGCAGGTCGACCCCCAGGTCGACACTATGGTCGACCTGGCCCCTGGGAGGTCGACACTATGGTCGACCCCCAGGTCGACACTATGGTCGACCCCCAGGTCGACCTGGTCCATGGGCGGGAATTTTTCCCGCCCAGCCTGTTCTGGGATTTTGAATTCGATTTTGAATTCGAATTTTCGAGCTGTTTTCGATTATGAAAATCTATGAAACTTCGGAGGGTCATATCTCCCTCATACGGACTCCGTTTCTCGAAAACTCGGACTTGTTTCCAAGCAGAATTTCGAAACGAACACAATAGCGCAACCCGTTTCCTTTGATTTTTTATTTTAAAAATTAATTATTCTCTGATTTGTTACTTATACGTTCACAGAAAATACGGGGTGTTACATAGTGGATCGGCAATAAGTGATCCATAGTGTAACTGATCCGTAGTGGGTCGGCAATATACGATTCATCGAGACTTGCGAGCTTTTGATCCACTGAAGTCATGGCCGATGTCAGAGCGCAATCCAAATAGCTTGCGTGATCAGGTTCAATAGTCTATGTGCCAACAAATTATGTGCCGAAATGTTGAGTACAAAGTGAGGAATCAATGAAAAAGTCACAATCAAATTCCGACTTCTAAAACTCAAGATCAACAAGTTCACGATGAAAAACAGTTTGTCACAAATGTTTAGCAACATCAAAAACTGGCAAATCAGAATTAAAATGCAAACAGTTGAGAACACAAGGTTATTCAAAGGCATTCACACAATATTACAATGTTGTCGAGTACAAGTTGGTGCATTCGCCATCAAAACCGATCAATGATCGGAACTCAATTTCTATAAGCTTGCCGAATCTGTATAGAATAAGCGATCGTCAAAAAAGTGTGCACAAACATTGGTTTATCTATGAAAATTTAGATAGTCGTATACAATAATTGTGATAAAATTCGAATAGAAGCTTCTTGAAATACACAACAAACATTGAAGTGCAAATCAACATCAAAATTGTTAATCATCATACAAAATCCAGAGCAAGATTCACCCAAAGCATATAATCAAGGTAGATTAACAATTAAGCAAAGTTTATACATGGTCTAACATTAGAAAGATTTAAAATTGCTGAATCCGGTTGAAACCAAATGTTGAATTTAAGTATAGATCGAAGGTCGGTCAGATCTGGTTTCAAATACAAATCATTGAATCTATATACATGCAGTCATTAAAACTGATCCCCAAAAAAGGTCCAAACTACAATCTTAAACCCTAAAAATCCAAATATTTATGGAAAATAAAGTTTATGTGATTTTAAAATTTTGAAATTGATACCTACTATAGCAAACGATGATTGGAAATGCCCGAAATCTAGTGGTGAGAAGCTACATGGTGTTGACGAGGTGCGGCTTTTCAGATCTGAAAGGGGAGACCTAAAATCAATTCGAGTTAGCCTAAAATTATTTTGAGTGTTGGATCTGAGGTGAACAGAAGCTTGTTGATGATTAGCGCTGGTGAATCTAATTAGTGAGGAGGCGAACTCGAGATAGAAGAAATTTTCTTAGAAAACGGATTCTTCCATTAAAATGATTCCTAGCCAAAAGAATAAAGTGAATAAAATTGGTTCAGAAAAAGAATATAAAGGCAGAAATAATGGGCTTTTCCAATCCATTAATTGGGCCATACCAGGTTCACCAGAGATTGCTTGCGTATAGACCATCATTGGAAATTGCACATAGCCCACAGATTATTTGCATATTCTGATCCAAAAAAATAATGCGTGAGCGACCCATCAAAATGCATCGCCACCGTCAAAATTTCGAAACTCACATTTTTTACAAGAAAAAAACATAAACTCCAAGGGGCAAATGTTAACCCCGTTGTGAAGACGTGATTCAAAAATAATATGAATGATGCCAAAATTTGATGGATCAGGCATGTTTTACATTATTAGATTGGTCAAGTTTTAACTATGGTTTGACATGATATCGTTCATGGATCGGGCATTTGTTCAACGACGGATCGAACAATGTTCAACGATGGATCGTGCATGTACAATATCAATGGATCAGGCGGTCTCCTGTTCGATGGATCAGGCATCATTTGATAGTATGGGTCAGACATATTTTCTTCTATAGATCGGGCAGCTTTCTAACACCTTGGATCGAGTGGATTTCCTGGCATGGATCGACCATACTAACTAAATGATTAGCTAACGCTGCGCAAGATGAAATGTGTTGGGCCAGGTACCCATCGTGGGATTAGCTTGATTTTGAGAATCAATGTGGTTTACACATAATGGAGTGATATGGATCGGCTGAACACATATTGTCCATGTGGCATGGATCAGAGCCTGATCCATGAGCATGACTACACACATTATTACAAGAATGCCACTCCATTCAAAATTCATTTATAAATACCCCGTCTCCACACACATTAAAGGGATGTAATTTCTACCCCGAAAGGTTGCCATTTTCATTCTCCAACATCGCTACAACATCTCAAACTCCAATAAAGCATCTTCCATCAAGATTCAGACACCTCCATCAACATTTCAATCAAGAATTCAAGTATTTCTTCGAAGAAATCAAGAGAAGGAGAATAATCGTGAAGTTGTTTAGAGATAAGAGAGATAAACTATAAAGGGAGATAGAAAATGTATGAATTGAAGAAATCATGTACCTTGTAATGAAAATCGTAATGAAATCAAAATTCAAAGTGGATGTAGGCCAGATCTAAGGCCGAACACAATAAAGGCTCTCTACTTTTACAAATTTTCGGCACTTCTTTGATCTTAACCTTGTTTCGATTAATTATAAAGTGTTAAAACACCTCTTGAGGTGTTAATGCTATTTCTGGCACTAACACACATGTAATGGATAAAAGCATTCTCCAGCCAAGAATTGATTCCCTAACACTCCAAATTGGTGAAAATAAGTTGTAACGTGTTGTCTTCAACAGGAAATCATTGTACAAACTATTTTTATTCTAGAACTTGTCTTTGTTTATGTTATTAGTTACTATATTTGATAATCCATGCCTTACATGCATCTGAAACTATTTCTATAGGCTTGGATGAGGTCTCTTGAAGCTTCAAGTTCAAATTTGTTGGAAGAATCCTGTTGTAATTTTTTATTCCAAATTCAGGTGAGTGTAACTCAAAATTTTCTAGTTGAAATTTGTTATTTGTGCTAAAGTATTATGGTTAGCGTGCAGTTTTCTTTCATTTGTGAAAAGTCTCAGTTTTGATGTTGTACCTTTCTTAATTTGAGAAAGAAAATCTTTCCCAATCATTGTCTATTTGGGGTGATGTTTATTTTATTGGATAGCTTGAGAATTAAACTTCTTTTACGTAAATTTTCATGGCTTGAAATTACCTGATGATCGACCAAATTATGGTCCAAAGTTGCAATCGGAGGTGGCGATTTTCACCTAGAAATATCATCTAGGTGGGTCAACCCTCTTTCTTCTTGGTTCGACACATTGTTCGACCCACCCGTACCTTGTTTTCCAGAGGTGGGCCGAACCTTTCATATTGAGTTGTCGATCCTTGGGAATCCCGGTTTGCTTCATTTTTGCTCATGTTGTATGCTATGCTTGCCATTCTATGTTGTTGTAAATTTGAAGCCATTTCAATGGCTAAAATTTGGTTGTATACACAAGTAGTCATGAACAAATTTTAATGCATGTTTTGAGGTTTATTTGTTGATCATTTTACGTAGAGTTACCACACTATGCACGTTTTAACAAAAATAATTTTACAATGTGTTTTATATTAAATATATATGGCTTTGCAACAAATGTTTTCAAGTATTTACTTTTTATATAAAGCTATGTCAAATCAACAGTAAGAGCTGTATTTTGAAATATATATATTTAAAAGAAATAAACCAAATATTTTGGAAACCATTTTACAAGCTCATTTTCTCAAAAATCAAGTATTTTCAATATATATAAGGGAAAGTCTATTTAGACACAAAATGTTGACACAAATTTAGACACAAGCAATCTCAACCAGTAGTTCAACCCCTGAATTCCACCTCACACATAAATACAAAAAAATCCTACGGTCCAGATTTTGTGTCTCTAATTCTGTGTTTAACTCTGTGTCCATATAGCCGCTCCTTATATGTAAACTACACTCTTTTTTCAGCTTTAAGAAAATGAGAACATGATTTAAACAATATAGTACATCACATGGCATGGGACATGTAGATTAATTATATCGGTTAATTTCAGAAACATCAATCAAAGAAATTTGCTGATTTCTATGTGCGAAGTAGGTTATCTCAAGCGATTCGACTAGATAAAATGTACAGTATAGGATATACCATTTTCACTTCTTAAGTTATTTTTGGTAAGTCTATGTCATATTTTGTTGGTGATGTTGCCGATGCTTGGACATGTGGGACCTAAATGCATTAATAAATAACACTGGTGGGACATACATTGAACTAGAGGGTCCGAATTTATATTTGGTAGATAAACGAGACTAGTAGGTCTCTAGTGTATGATAACAGGCAGGCCAGAATCAAAGGTCATATATTGGACTGGTGGGTCCTAAATTAATCGTTGGTGGGAAATTTGGACGTCTTAGGCCCATGTGTTGTAATATAACTACTTTGTGATGTCTTCGTATTGATTTGGTTGTTTTTGCCTAATTAGTATGTTTTCAATTTACATATCTAGCTGGTGGGCAACTGGTGGTGAACATCAGGCGATTTCATTCATAGCTTTTAGAACCCTTATCGAGTTCAAGTTGTTTCAGCTGCGCTAATAATGGTGTTTTTGTGTGGTATGACACGGTAATTTATACAGTCATGTTTATCTTTGTAGTTGGGCAAATTATGTTATGCCTAAACTTTAGTGTATAATGTATGACCTATGTTGTTTGATAACTTCACGACATGGAGTATTTCTTATCATCGAATCACTTAAGAAAATATCACCTCCAAAGCTTATTATCCTATGATCTGATAGTTCAATTAGAATGACCCGTGTGTGTTAATGCTGGGGTCAGATCGAAATTTTGCAGATAGTATTTGAAGTGACTTTTAGCTGTTTAGCCTCATTGCTGGATGTCCTATTTTGTTCACTTTAAATAGTTATGATTGTTTCATATATTCGAGCCAGATATCTTTTTTGTGTATATATTCTTTCATAAGGATGTAGCTATATATAATATTATGTATTGTACATGATGTTTGTATATATGTGTATCAGTGATTGTGTTATTGTTCTGTGGACTGTGAAATATCATGTATTATACGTCTTGTTCTGCATTGATCATGTACCATCATAGTGTTGTATTAGATAAGTATTAAGTATGTCGAATCACAAAAAAGAAAAAAACGAGCACTCAATCATGTACTTAAGACTTGTTTAATACAAGATTACAAACGATCGCTCCTAACCAGCCTTATTCTCATATCTAATAAACCGTATTACCCAGTAATGTTCTTTATTAAGGTTGGTTTTGGGGTGGGGAGTTACAACTTGTTATCTGGGCTGAGTTCATAACAAAACATGAAGAAACAAAGAACAATATACACCATACATCACATCGAGTATATTCCAAATAAAGTATCATCCCATGTCAAGTTTTCTTTAATCATGTTCCTAATGTTTTTTGTATCTTTGAGGAATACATCTACGAGTGATGTTAATATTCAATAGTATTTCTCTTATATAGTATTTGATCGATGATATCTTATCCTGTGTATAATCCTATCGTATCTTTCAAACTTATGTTAAGTAGAGGTCGAGGTCATACTTCGGGTGCGGGGCCGTCTTGTAGCTCACAGCTCGAGGAGAGGGTAGAGCCGACCATTGGTTCCCGCCATGAAGGGCTATATTTTTCGACCAATCAGATCTGAGAGATCATCATGATCACCTAACCCCCCGCTCTACCTTGTTCCTCTCCTCCACGCAATTCAGTGTTTTGTGCGCATATGTAGCAATTTCACTCATCTCGGGAGGAAACCATTTAAAGGCACCAAGCTAGTTTTAGAAGTCCAAATTTGGATTCATACTTACAAGTGCATTTTTTTCCTGCATGGAGACCCCTAGTCATCATTACATTCTTGTAGCATCAAGTATGGTACAAGATCGTGCGTTGGATTAGTATGAGCTACTTATTGCGGAGCTTGATGAGTCTAAACTTGAATGGAAGCAATTTAAGGAACGTTTTGAGCTCAAATTCATTTCAAAACCATGAAAGCAATCTTCGATCGACTTTTTCTCTAGTTTAAGTAGTTGAGGATATCAATATTTGAGTCTATTGTAGTGTTTGAGGCATTATCCATATATAGCCTTAAGCATATTAATACTTCTTACATGAATCATCTCAAATTCTTTTCCGACCTCAGGAAATACTTGAAGATGTCTCAATTGTTGCAATTGAAGCTCTCCATTGAAGAGTTAGTGGATGTCGCCCTTCATCTTAAAGCGGTTAAGAAGGAAAGGGAGAGTAGTGATGAATCGAGCCTCATAATGATCCCCACAAAAGAAACTTTCATTTCAACAATCCAAGTCCCTTCCCCCAAAGAAAAATAAGAGGCATGTTTACCATAATTCTCATTCGAGAGAACTCTTCCTAATCATAAATCCTGTTATAATTATGGTGCACGATATCATCTTTTTAGAGCATTCCCTAATCAACTTAAGTGTCGAAACTATAATCAAGAGGGTCACTTTTCTTCGTGTTATCCTAAAACTTCTAAAGGCCCGCAGCTTGGGAAGCTTAATATAGTAGAGTGTTCAGATGGTTCTTCTCAGCAGCAAGGTACACCTTCTATCTTTGAGAAAATTCTTTACTATTTCAAGATAATTCCTCTAGAGTTTGGTTGGATACGGGTGTGTAGCATTCGTCTATATAGAAAGAGCTCGTTGATATTCTTTCTTTCTTTGGACGCAACATGTATAGTGACTTCTTTAGGGATTTCAAATCCTATCTGTAATATTCAATTGGTGAATTCCCAAGTGTTTTCTGTATATGTTTTTACATGGTTTTTTATAAGATTTTGAGTAACCTTTGAGGCATTTGTAGTCTATTCCCGTGATAATACTTTTTATTGACACGCTGGCATACTAACTTGTTCTAGGAAAATACTTCGCCTTGTTGGTTTTATGAACCTTTCTCCAAATCTGATTTTGTGTGTTGTGAATCAAGTTTTGATAAGATGGTAATTTGAGATTGTTGTCAAGGATACAAGTGAAAGAGCGTGAATTAATCAAAGTGCGTAGCAAAAACTAGTTGATCATTTTGGCTGAGCATGAAGGTTAACTAATAACTTATAAAGAAAATTTAAAAACACATTTTCTACAATTGGTAAGATGTCAAGAGTAAAAATATTAAGTTGAGATCATCTGAGGATAGAAAACTTTTAGGTTATTTTGTAATAAGAGTAACCTTAATAAAGTGAAAATGTGGATATTAATTGTATCGATGTGCCTAGATGTAGTTTAAATTTTTTTGGTTGAGACAAGGGACGCCTTGGGTCGATAGGTGTTCCAAAACAACGCATGAGGCAATATTGACATGAAAGATAATCAAAATGTGAGTTTTTTTAGAAAAGATTCACTTTTATAGTCATTTTAATCAATTGATTTATAAAATTAAGTTAATAAAAAGGATTTGATGGAATATTATTAAATATTAAGAAGCGACTTTTGAAATAATTAAGTGATTTGACATTAACTTATGTTTTGCTAGAATTTGGGATTTTATAAATTATGCTATAATTGGATTTAAAATTCAAAATTTGAAACTTTAGTTTTAAATCTAATTATGGGTTTTAACATCTCAAGAGTAGATAATAAATTTTTGAGAAAAAATTCACATAATATGTGCTTTTGTTATTAAGGTTATATAAAAGATTTATTTTGGAAGATACAGCAATTTCATAATTAATCTATAATAAGATTCTTTTGGATAATTTGGTTTTTATAGGATTTAAAACTTAGAAATAGAGGTAAATGGAGTTTTTGAGTAAACTAGAGTTTTATTATCTTGTCATCTTTTATAACGTAATTGATTATTTGGTGTTCATAATATCTCTTGATACCATGACGTTAGTAAACCCTTACAAGCCAGCAAGGGATCAACGATAGATAATATTTTACGTGTGTATTTAGTCCAACAATATCTGTAGGCAGTTTGTTGGTAAACCCTTACAAATTAGGGAGGGATTAGCAATATATATTATTTTAGGGTTATCTTTTAGCATTCAATGATTGTCGGTAATCAATCGCTAATGTTGATGTTTTTGCACGAGTTTAGTCATAATATTTTAGATACTACTAGAATAATACTAATATCGCAGACAAAAAAATATCATCCAGTCATTTGCCGATTCATATACACACTAGGGTTGTGGAGCTCACCTCGGAAATGCTAAGTAGTAAAACTTAAAGAACAAAAAAAGTAGCATACATAGTAGCGATACTAGTTAATACTTAATAATTTCCGGAAAAATTAGTATAGGATAGCAAATATCCAAAATGTTGTCATATAACTTTGCCAGCCAACGATTAAACCTTCTCACAATACAAAATACGGTGTACAAATAACCTTCATTAATGTCTCTACAACCAAAGGTCCACTTATAACTTGTCATAATTCCAAGGGATAAAATACTGAATTTCATGTCATACTGTAGAAATCAAAATTTAAAACCTAAGAAAAATGTAGCAGATAAGTGTGACTGCAAGCGTAACTAGCATTCAAATATAACCCTACAAATGTTATTCAATGGAATAGGAATGAAAGTAATATTAGAAAAAAATACAAAAAATAATAACTCATAGGACAAAGTAACACAAAAGGGAATAAAGGATGAATTTTTAACCCTGTGCTCAATATGTTTGGGTGAACATTGTACTCTTTAGTATATGCAAAAGGGACGATTCCTCATGTAACGCTGCTTGCAATCGATACACGAGCTAATAATAGTTCTCATAATATCTTGAAATTTTGATCTTTATTGTAACACAAGTACAGAAAATAAGAGAAACACCCAAGAATCATGTTAGTAAATAGTAAATAGTAGAATACCTTAACAATGACAACGTGCAAGAGAGTCCCTCTTAAACCAATAGCAAGAGAAGTAGCAACCATCACAAGTGGTCCTGCAATAAATCTTATAGCCATTGCAAATGTTGCAATTACATTAATGCAAGCTATGATCTTTGGCTGCAGTGCCATGAATAATCCTGCATAATCAATGTAATTACCACAAGTTAATAATCCTGCATTACCATAAGTTTTGATATCTAAATATTTATCAAAACTAAAATCTACATTTTGACTCGCTTTTTGACAAAGCAGTCACATGTCAAGATTATGGTTAGGGACACGCTCGAGTCTCGAGAACGTCTCAGAAAACAAAAAGTGATTTGGTCGAAGTCGCGATGTGTTCGTAAAAGGTTGAAAATATCATCGATTCCCAGATCATCGTTATCGGATTGGAAAAGTCATTAATAAATTTGAGAAATATGGCATGGTGAAAATACGTGATCGACTTGGTTCGATTAACTCAAAATTCGTAAGCACCTCGGCCCGGTCACGAAGCAAAACACGTCGAGGCAAAATATTTTGGTTTTAGCTAATTCAAGTTTCGATTACTCAAAAGTGTTGCACGGCACGTGTCGATCACTAAAAATCACTTGTGCAAACTCAAAACTCGAAGATCAGCCACTTTGGCAAGGTACCATATTTGGCACTCAAAATAGGCTGATCGACACAGTGAAATCGTAAAAAATCGTGTGTGGGCATCAGCTTGGACAACTTTGAATTTTGGCAAGGATCAGTGAAATTTTGCCTCCTTGGATTTGACATCCCCAATCAAATGCGAAATCATGTGTTGATCACTTGTAATCACCAGAGCAATACAGGGATGCGATACGAAATACTATAGCGCGAAGCAGGGGTGTGAAGGATCTGGCAAGTGGCAGAGCAGATATAACATGCGAATCATAGGTTTTCACTTGCACACCTAACTTGGATCAGGAGTTCTCGTGATACAAATTTGGCTTGGCAAAGGGGATGCAAAATCCTTGGATTTCTTGGATACGAGGCGATCACACATTTTTTATTAAGCAACTCAAAGCGATCATCATCCTAGTGATGCAAAATATTGGATACGAAATCACTTTGGCCCGGGATGTGAGATTCCACCTGCTTGCCACGGCAAGCTTGGCACTGTGTTGATCACTTCTATTTAGGTGATCACGTGCCGACCACCTATTTTTCACACCTTCACCAAGATAGGAAATTTTGCATATCGCAATTCGATTTTTTTTGCTAAGACGCATGATGGAAATTTCGCATCCCCTCCAGATACGAAATTCGGGCTGATACATGGAAATTTCTTCTATAAATACCCACTTGCTTGACAATCAAAGGGTTTGTCTTGGCTTGTTATTTTTGGATCTTAGGCATATGGGAGAGGTTTCTTCAAAGCTCATTAATGGCTTCCATGGTCATTCCCATATATTTTGGACATCTCTTAAACTTGTAAACTTCCTTTAGAAGTTTGCCTACAACTTTTTGGCATTCACTTGGACATTTGGAATATTTTTGGAGATTTTTGGATATTCATGGACATGGAAGCTTTTCATTGACCATTTTTGTTCAATCTAACTTACTTTGGCCCAACGATGAGGAAGAAGGGAACTTTGATTAAAGTTTGGAATTAACAATATATTTTTTATTTTGTTGTACAACTTTGTACATTCAAATTGTCCTTACTTGGATAAACATTGTAATCGATAGAACTATGATGAATGTTTACTATAAAATGGACATATACGTTAATGTCGAATCACTATGAAATTTGTGTGTCCCTTTACATTTATCGTACTCTGTTTATTTTGATCGTGGATTTACAGCTTAACTTACTTTCGGCGTGCGAGAGCTGCTACTTTTCCATGTCAACACTTTGGCGCGCCAGGTAGGGGACGCTACAACTTCAGCTTTAGTTTTGGTTCTCGACTTCGATTTTGGTCTTCGGATTTGATTTCGGATTTGACTTTGTTTCGAAAACAAATATCACTCGCTTTTCATCATAGTTAAAAGGTAACATATAAGCTTAGCTCGCTCGAAAGGGGAAGGTATATAGGAAGTCATAAAATTTTCTTGATCGACATTTGTTAAACCACGTTACTCGGGATGACATCGAGAGAGTCGTCAAAGATTTAACTAATGATGTTACTTCTCGCATGGAACAACAAGAAGGAAATTTCATTGACATGATGCTACTATGAACACATTTCTCGCTCAACTCGAAGGAATCTTGAAGCTGTTGGGCCAAGGTAAAATGGTCATAACAAGTGCTAGTGTTCCACAAGGATTAGCTTAGGACTTGAGGGAAATTCTCAAAGAACAACCCTGTGTCAGCACCAATCCACACACAGCCACCGGATCGACTAGGCTTGGGGGTACCACCCCCAATTCCATTCAAGGCTCATCTCAAGTATTGGTTAATCATGTTTCAGCTTCAAGTGTTGGTAATGTCACTTAAGCGTTGGTGCACGCTGCTTTGGATATAGGAACCCCCATTGTTCTGAATGTTGGATTCGTGCTAGTCGAGGCGCCTCAAGCTTGGATTGAGCCAGATATTTTGTTCAGGGCTCAACAATTCGCTTATGCTGGACTTGGCGCTGGGGGCACTGACATCAGTTTAAATAACTGGAGGCAGTTCTTCGGTACAGGAAATGAAATTCATGTCGTCGATGTTGTTCGACGCTTTACCCGTAGCGGGGAAAACCCACGCAAGCTTGGATTGTGTTACTCGCAGCCCCTTCTCTCAACACATTAGGAATTCTCAAAACCCACCAGACTTCAAATTGTTGGTGTTGAAAACTTTTGATGGTCGGAAGGATCCTACAGTTCATCTGATGTGCTACAAGCGCCATATAGAAGTACTTTCAGCTTTAGACAGCGTTATGGAAAAGTGCTTCCCACTCTATCTCACAGCCATCGCTGCATTCTAGTTCAAGCAGTTGGAACTCGAGTCTATTAACAGTTGGAACATCTTGGTTGGAAAGTTTGTCGAGCATTTCAGGGTTCATATCTCTCAACCTAAGAATGTTATGACTGACAACAATTAAGAAAAGTGTAACAGTCCGCATTTTACGTATCAGAAGAACGTAAAATATTTTTATTTTATTCCTTGAGGATTGGATCATTCTCATATTCTAATATTTTTCTTATGGGGATGTGAGACATGTCCATAATTTTTACCAATTTTGTTTATGACCATTTTGCCCATATTAGTCTTGTACACAGCATAACTTTTGACCCAGGTCGAATCAGGTGGTGAGACCTACGCCATTGGAAAGGAAATGATGATTGCCTTTCTACAGAGTGGTTACATCAAAGATTTGGCTTAGCGGTTTATGAGGAATCGATGTTTTAAGGTTTAACGGTTGGTTGTTTAGGTTTGTGAAGCCTTAATGGGCTGATTTTTAGGGGCCCATTAGTGGGCTGATGGAAAGCTATAAATAGGGAGTGGGAGGAATGGGACATAGTTTACTTTCCCTATTTTCTCATTTTGAAGAGCCAAAGGATCCTTCATTCCTTCATTTCTCCATCTTTCCACTATTAAAGCTTAGGAAAGCGAAGATCTACACCAGTTGAGGCTAGATCTACAACGTTGCAAGGGAGAGTTCATCGAACTAAAGATTTTGGATCGAATTACTTGCTTCTCCGAATCTTAGTTCATCGTTTTTGCTTTTATTTGGAGAATTGGTGAGTGATATGCATCACTCACAATGGATAAAATCAAGTGTATGAGCGTTCGATCATGTTTTTCATCAAATTCAAGTGTTTTCTCATAGATCTACACCTTGGTAAGTCCATTTTCATAGGAATAACCCTAGGATCTAATTTAGCAAGTTTAAACTAGTAATTTCTACAATATTTCATATATTTATGCAAGTTAGATCCGCAATTTATATCATATGTTCATTTAACATGGTTTTCGTGAAATTGTGTAATTTTAGTGATAATCGTCATATTCATGTTATTAGTGAATTCATAATATGTTTATGGTTGTATTTAGTGAATTGGATGAGTTGTTTCGTCAAATTTGTGGTTTGGCGAAGTCTTGGTTGAAATTGGAGTGGGATAGGGGATGTACAAATCCTGGTCGTTCGGCTTCATATTGGGTCGGTCGTACTTCCAGTCGATCGTGTAGTTACAAGAGTGATTACAGGAATTGGGTCGGTCTGTATCTGAGCCGGTCTGAACTGGAGCAGGTCGATCGGGTTGGAATTGGTGTGAAGGGATTGAGTCTGGAATGGACTTGGTCGGTCGTGATTATTCTGGTCAGGCCGGTCTTGTTTGGTCCGTCGGGTCAGTCAGAGAACTGGGTCGGTCGTGTATCTTTTGAGCATGGGTCGGTCGGTTGATTTTGTGGATAGGTCGGCCGGAATCGATGTGATGGGTTGGCCAGAACATGGTGGTCATGTCTTCAAATGATGGGTCAATTGTAGCACAGTGATGTAATTTGGCTCGGTGATGGTGCGACTTCGAAGGAAATTCAAGGAAGGTTCAAAGTGTTGAAAGGTGTTCGTTGATTGGTGTAGAACAGCGAATGAGGCAATAACTCAAAGGTCGTCAGTTGGTGGATAATGGTTGCTCGAGAAGGTTGCTTGGGCTATGAAAAGTCGTTGGGTTGGATGAATAGAGATGTGAAGGTCGAGATATTATCGTTATCGTAAGTTCTAGTAGGGTCAAAGCAAGGGTATAATAGGGGCACCTAAAAGACTGGTTGTAGGTCGAGTACCTTGGGTATCGTTGAAAGGCCTAGTTGTCAAGATTGGACAAACATACGTATCGTTGAAAGGCGTATGGAGTTTATGCTAGAACTGGGGTTACCGTTAGCCCTTGACATATGGCAAGATTGGCCGCCATACGTTTAAAGATGGTTTTGAAGTAGGATTGGCGGTGAAAGCCAGAGTCTGTCATGCATGTTGGGTGTTCTGTTTGTACTATCTCACGTAGATTATTCAAGTTGAAGGAGATGTCCCTTGGGTACTTGTCTGATATTGGTTTAGGCCTCTAGGTCTTGTGCTTGAGGGATGTTGAATTCGATTAGGGTGGTTTACATGAGATCTATAATACGGATGCTATGAGTGTTATTGATGGTTGATTTCTGATTGACATGAATAAATGGTTGTTCTAATTATCATGGATGAATGGTTGAGATGTTTGATGTAAAGTCTATCACTGTCCAGTGTAGGGAAGATAAGGTTGAGTTCTTCTCTAGTGTTGTGGGTAGATTATTGTGTTTATCATATACTTTATTGTTGATGTTTGTTAGCTGTTTACCGGTCACTAAGATTGTTGTCTAACTCAAGGTTTTATGTTTCCCTCTTATTACCTTGGGTTGTTCATCCGGTTGTGGATGGGCAGACTAGGTGACAGGCTATAGCTTAGTGAGGACGATATTGCAGTTTGGAGGCGAGTGGGAGGCTTACGTACTAGTTTTATTACTATCTAGTATTTGGATTTCCACTGTCGTTTATTCTCCTCTGAGTGATGTAGTGAGGCAAAGTTGAGTAAACACTATTGTTGTTATCCACGTGTATGGATATTACTTTCTAGTTGTTATGGAAGTTTAGTGTTTTTTGCTTCATTATTAATATTTATTGTATATTTTTTATTATGTTTTATCCTTACGCTGTGAGTTATGACAGGTATCGATTGTGTTTACCTACCTACGATGATCGTCCACAACTGCCCAGCACACCTTTCAGCGCATTATTCCTCTTGTTTAGTGCAGGGGTTGTGGGCTGTCATCACTAAAAGGACAAACGAGACTTTGTGCAAATTTTTGGAAAAGTTCAATATGGCGGTGGCATCTGTCGAAAGATCGGGTCCATCCATGGTTCCTATGGTTACCATCTCCGGCATTCTTAGCAAGCGACGGGATCGGCCGAGGGATCTCGCCAATTTCTACTATGAAGCGGAAATATTTCTAAGGGAGGAAGACTCCTGTGATAAAAAAAACAGCTCATTAGATCATCTCAACATTTGGTGGAGGGTTGTCTGCTCTCAAAAAAAAAAAAAATCTTGGAACGATCTGAATACATAGCCTCGCTTCGAGCCAAAATTCCCGTCATACACAGAACTCACTCATGGCTTGGAAAGAATATATCATGATTTTCTTGACACCGCTCCCTTTCAAAAGCCTCCCAAGATGGACCCGACTGAAAAGCAAATCACTTCTGGAAAATATTGTGTGTTCCATGAATTGCCAACTCATGATACCGACCATTATATGAAACTTTGCTGTCAAATCGAGGCATACGTCAGGCGTGGCAAGTTACTGCAATATGTCAGGGGTTCGACGATTGCAGCACCACATGCTCAGCCCCCTACAACATCTCAGTATTAAGGAAAATCGGGACGTGACCACCGAGGCATTGCAGTCAACTTATTCAGCCCTACAGATCCTTTTTTATTTCCAGACTCCGGTCTATTACTTATGTTTGTTCTCTTTATTTTCAATCTTTGGCTTTTTGGTTTGTACAACTTGTAACCAAACCAGCTACGCCGACCCACATGCACGTGGGCCTGACCTGTGGTTCCCAGATGTGCCTTTGGTGTGGCTATAGACTGTTGTACCTCTTCGGTGTTGATTGAAAGCTACATTAAGATTTTGGTCCCACACTTGGTCTGCTAAGTACAAAAATTAGGACTCGGGTCCCAAACTAGTTTTGCTAATTATAAAAATTAGGACTCCGGTCCCACACTTGTTTCACTAAGTATAAAAATTAGGACTCAGGCGCCACAATTAGTCCGCTAAGTATAAAATTAGGACTTCGGCCCCAAGCTTGGTCCGTTAAGTATAAAAATAAGGACACTAGTCTCATACTTGCTCTGCTAAGTATAAAAATTAGGACTTTGATCCCACACTTGATCAGTTGAGTATAAAATTTGGACTCCGATCCCACACTTGGTCTGCTATGTATAAAATTTGTACATTTTATATGGAGTACCCTCTGATTAACTCCAGTTTACGGAGGAATTACGGTAGTGTATATACTATGAGAATATATAAACGGTGTAAGGGTAATATGGTAATCCCGCTTACACTATTTTGATACTTTACTTTAATGATAGACACTATTGTATATATCGTATTATACTATATAAGATTAGTTTAGCAGATCCTTAGAGGATGGTGTCCCAAATGTCCTTTAAGTTATTGACTGCATTTCATCGAACATTTTATTTGAGTTAATTTACTTCCATGAGAATGTTAGTCCTGATCCGAGTTGTTTTGTTTTGCATTATTGCTCGGGTCAGATCGATTATCACAGCTTTCGAAATCCACTCTTGGATTTTGGAGCATATTGGGATTTTCTCACCTGTATCTACTTATCGATCAGTTGTTCTAGTTTAAGATATTATTGTCATCTCTATTTCATACTATTATTATTTATCTGAAATTTATTGTATTTGACTTCCGCTGTATTATTTATGTAAACTCCAATGTAAATTTTATTTAGTAGCTTCATGCACTACTATTGTATTATGTATTTTTCGCTGCGAGATATTATATTTCTCTGTATCTGCGTCTATGATCTGTGATTCTATGATTTATTCTATTTACCTTAGAAGCTATTAACAATATGTCATTTTGGACGGTTTGAGTTGACATATTTTTGTCAGTTCAATATGGTCAGAATGGCGGTTCGTTACAACATCAATGTACGAAAGAAAGGAATTCTTCTGCAAACAACAATAATGCCAGTCGTTCAAATGTAATCTACAATACTAAAGCCTAATTTAAACAAAAAAGTTGCAAAAACCAATTTGTAGTTGATACTCGGACTTCTTCTTTAATGGCGATCTAGTATGGCGATTCCTTCTAATTCTTCTTCCTTCTCCTTTGATTCTTCTTTTTTTCCTCCTCTTCGAAACTCCTCCGCTCCTCCACCTCCTCCTTCTGCTCCCCCTGTCTCTTCTCAAGGTTTCGCGAAAGCTGATAAATTGGGTGCTTCTTCAGATCCATCGCTGTAATCTAATTCTGCTGGGAAATTCTCTGCTAAATCAGACTATGTCTCCCTTTTTCGTTCGCTTCCGAGGAACGTGGGTCATTATAAGACGATTCAGTTTGTAATTGCAAAGGATGGAAAGCTTCCAGCTCTGGTCGAGGAAAAGGGACTCAAATAATGGAGTAATTATCCGGTAGGCTTTTTTTCTAAATGCTTCACTCTCCTATTATGCTGTTGTTAATTTTTTGAAATCACTTTGGAAAATTTTGAGGGAAGTTAGTGTTAAATCAGACGATTTAAATTTTTTACTTTCAATTTTCTAATGATCACGATAGAGCCAAGATCCTTCAATTAGATCCCATATTCATTAATGGTCGTATGTTTATCATAACTCAATGGGATCCTTCAGTGGGTTGTGCTCAAAGGCAGGTTAAGAAGGTTCCCGTATGGATCAACTTCTCTAATATCCCTTTAATTCTCTAGACCTTGATTGGTATAAATTGGCTTTCATGTCATGTTGGTAGTTTAATTTGTTTCGATTATAACACAGAGAAATGACAACGTTTTAGGTATGCTAGGGCTTTAGTTGAGATATCTCCTGAAGCAGAATTGCCTGATTGTTTAGAATTTCCTGCTTTAAGTGATAAGCCATTGGTTAAACTTTCATATGAATGGAAGCCAAGTATTTGCATTCATTGTAAATGCTTTGGCCATAATTATGTTGATTGTGAGAAGGGTTTTAAGGATAGTGAGACTGATGAAAAGCAATGTGACGGATTCGATGGTTATAATAATGTTGGTTCTGTTAAGTATAAGCAGACTAGAAATAATGTACAACCTGATATTGGCAAAAGAGGATGGACAAAAGTTACTTCTAAGAAGGAAATGATATGGCAGGAAAAGAATAAAGTAGTCGAGAAGGAATCAGTAGTGAATGTGGATGATTTGGGGAATAAATTGGATAATTCTACTTCTGTTTTGGAAATTGGTAACGTTGAATCAAATCTTCATACAGGTGGAAAGTTTGAGGGTAATAAAGGGCTCAGTAGTGAAAAAGATAAAGCAAGTGATAAAGGAAATGGTTCCGGGTTAATGGTTATGATCTTTTAGAGATTAAGCTTTAAATTCATTGTTTAATGAGGAAGTAAATGTTATTGGAGGATCGAATGGATTGTCTTCTACTGCAGTTAGTCATGCTGCTGTTAATACTTTAACCTCAGTGGCGTGTGCATCTTTCAGTTCGAAAGTTTCACCTTCAGTTTCTCCTTATACCAAGCTTTCCCCTCCTCCCAATGCTATTGCTGTTAAATCTGCATCAGCTTCTTTATTTTCATTTTCATCTCCAGTTACTGGTACTGGTTTTACATTTCCAGTTATCAGATCCTCATCTGTTCCAACTTGTTCTGCTACCTCGTCGAAAGCTAAAAGTTTAAAACTTAAGGGAAAATTTTGGGTCAATATTGATGAGGGTATTGATTATAGCATGGAAGATGTATTACCTCGTAATAGCAATTCGAAATCTTGTAGAAGGCATACTAGGCGGAATCCTGTTTGATTTCTTTAACACATGTTATATTCAGTGATCTGCTGAATTTTTATTGGAGGATTTTTGGTGCTTTTAGTACATGTTGGTTGGCTTTCTTTTTAGTCTTCAATGGTATCCAGTTTGATGGTATTGGTACTCTGTTGGATGGATTTCTTTTTCTTTGTGATCAATTTCTATTGTGGTATTCAGTTTCCGTTATGGTACTCAGGTTCTGATGTGGTATTCAGTTTGAATTCTTGGTTATCAGTCTCCGATGTAGTATTCAGTAGGCTAGCATTCTATTCTTGGCTGATGATGGATGGTTACTTGAATATAGTGATACATGCAAATACTTATGGTGATAAATAGTGTTTTAGTGGTTGTTATGTGCAGTGTCTTTGAGTCTATCATGTAAGTTGTAGTTGTTTATATTGTAATTTCCTGTTAGTAATAAAATTTTTGCGCTTACCTTTCAAAATACTAAAGCCTAATTTAATGAATTACAACGACTTCTTTTATGACCTATAACTTCACACTTACTGCATCTATTCGTTTTAGGAGCCCGCATTTCATCCATGGTTCCTTTAATTCTTGTTGATTTAGGTCTCCTAGTTGCCCTACGCACTGTTGGCAGCAATACAACCGGTCCTTCAAATTCACCCCAGTAACGTTTATGATAAAATTCTCATTTGTAAGCTGCGTAGTAAATCTGGACCGTATACCACTTTGAAGCAAAGTCGCGATGAAATCAATTAGCACCATTGGCTACATATGAACAAGCCGCCATTACATGTTCGCATGGAATGTGTTGCAGTAACGGAATGTTCCATGTACAAGAACATGTGTTTCCATCGATTTGTACCTTGTACTCATTGCCAAAATGCGTAATCACTCCCCACTTGGCTCCACTATATCGGACAATGCGGCAACGTCTTGCTTCACTTGCCCTTTCAGCTATCTTTACCTTCCATCGTAGGGTTAGTTGTTCCGTCACTGACATAGTAAACTCTTTTCGTTTACAAAAACAATCTACCGACTGAAAAAACGTGCGAGCAACTAAAGCTTTGACGGGCAATGATCGTGCACCTCTAAGTACACCATCTAAGCTTTCAGAAGCATTTGTCGTCATGACATGAAATCTTCCACCGTCATCCTTACACAAAGCCCATCACTCTTCCTTTCCCTACAAACTACGCTCAATCCAAGTATGTGCTTCAACATTGGTTATTTTAATTTCATCACGAATTCGTTGATATTCAATCACCTTCAAAGCTCATGCTGCTGCATAAAATAAACATGTCAACCTTTTACGTTTATATCCAGCAGCTTGAAAATTGGCTTCTAAATGCCTTGCGCAGAATCTATGTTTGTGAGGGTATCTCCAATGAGACTCCAAGGCTATCGGTATTCATTTCATTCTATTAGAAATGAAATTGATACGTTGATTGTTAACACTATGGATGAATGTTCACATACACGCAGAAAACAACCCCAACTATTGCTCGATTCAGACTCAACAATCCCATAAGCCAACAGGTAGAGTTGATCATTCGCATCTACTACAGTTGCAACTAGTAACGTACCTTTGTACTTACCATATAAATGTGTGCCGTCTATGCAAAGCAAAGGTCGACAATGTACAAATCCTTCAATGCAAGGCCCAAATGCCCAAAATGCTCTTTCGAATACACCACATTGTTCGATTACTTCTTTCCCAACACTTCCCGGATTAGCTTTGATCAGTTCGTTAAAATATCATTATATGATGGAGTACGACTCCGCCCAGTCACTATATATACGTTTAATTGATTTGCTGAATTCCCTCCACGCTTTAACCTAACCAATTTTTATAAATAGTTGTTCCTCTATTAACACTTGCACTGTCCCAGCAGTAATACTCAAATCCGATTTCACAAATGGCATTATCTTCGAAAACAATAACGTGGACGTCGGTTGCCTGTAATTGGGGTTCACTATTGGATTTACGCAACTATGTTCAGTTGTGTATTTTTTTTATAATTGACAACCTTTCTGCAATTTTTTGGAGTCAATGGCATGTATTCTCCATGGGCAGTTGCAATCGATGTTGCAAATAGCCATGTATTTCTTTTTGTTTGAACGGATCGACTTAAACGAAACTGCATGCAAAATTGACCATTCAATTAGTTGAACAGGGAACTTACTTTTTCTCTCAAACATCATACCGACTTTGAAACCATTTTGAACACAAGATGATGAGATATATTCATTGATGAATTGCATATTAGCAACAACAGATCTAGCCAACTTTTGTGCATTGCACAAATCATCATCTAACAGTATCTCGAACTCCGGCTCCTCATCATCACTATCTTCGGAAGCATTGTCTTCGACTCCAAAATCATAATTTAAAGGAGCATTGTTTACTTGCATTACATCAACCCATGTCGTATCATTATCAGGAAACAACAGTCATGCTATCAAGTGAAGGATTTGGATTTACCTCTCCAATGTCTGGTTCATCTATTTCTATATCGACGTCGGGAATATTTGGTTCTAAGTTCGATTCTGCTTCGGTAGCTTGTGTTAGAGAACTGTAGTACGCAAGCGGGAAATTTTGAGTAAATTTTTATATGCAATATAATCATATATCAATAACACAATTAACTTACTGTTGGCTAATGTGATACAATTCGGAGGGCGTTGGTTGCATGGGAGAAGAACGATAACTTGTTGAAGGTCCAACGGTAGTTTGTTCGGGAAGTAATTCGGAACACAACTAAAAGATACAAAATAATTTTATTATCAAACCCAAAATAATGGTAATATCGTGCAATAGCAGAATTCTAAAGTTCGAGTTACCCTTGACTAATATTTGCAATAGTATCTTGCGCCGGATATGGATAGACGGGTTGCGATACTTGTTGAAAATTCACGAACGGATTATACCAAAAGCACATTTGTTGTTGCAAATAATTGGGTATACTAGCAGGCGGATATGGATAGTAGGTTGAAGGAGTCACTACGACTGGAGTTACATGTGGCTCTGCCGACACTCTTCTCTCTTTTAAAACAAATAATTGTATAGATTTTGGCATGGTGGACAACATAATTTCAATGTCGTCATCATCTCCAATTTTTAATGCCTTAGCTCCGGAATCGGTCGGTCAATTGCTAACTAATTAAATATCAAACTCATCCGACCTAATTTTAATAGCCTTATAGACACCGCTTTCAATTATAAGGAGTTTGAGCCTTTTAAAATTTTTGCCAGTTTACTAAATCCACTATTATATGTTCCACATTTATGTTCATTAATAACCAAATCCCCATCATAATAGCATATAGTAGCGATATAATTTGGAGCCATTCTAAGTTAAACACAAGACAAAAAGAACTTAGATTATTAAATGGAATAAAAATTAACTAGAAAAAACAAATCATACCTTTTGATAATATAACAACAGCTAACCTCATGCTCTACAAATAGATTCACAAAGAAAGATTCATGTTTTGTTGAATAACAATGAAGGATTTGAATTTTTTTATTCTAGGTTATGGGTTATTTCGTAGAGGATTGGAGAATGGGTAATGTAAAGGGTAAAGTGAGCCATTTATTATTTATATGCACCGGGGGCAATCCTGAATTGCTCCCCGGTGCAATTTTTCTTTCAAAAGATGGCACAATCTGGGATTGCGCCAGTACAATTTGAATTGTGTTTTGTATTCGCGCAATCCTACATTTTGCCAGTAATCTGGCCAACTCTGCTCTGAGTTGGCCAGAAGTGAGCTAATTTTGCAATTTTTGGTAAAACGGGGCTGTTAGTGAAAAAAAGGAGGTTAATACTAAAAAAATTACCCTAATTATAAATGTCCTTTTGTCTTTTAGAAAAATTCTCAATGTAAATTGTAGCTAAAAATAGTGAAATAATTATCTCTAGGATTAAAATCTAGGATGTTATAACTTTAGTTTGAAGAGCTACTTTATCATTGGAAACCAGTTTTTTTGTCAAACTCCATAAAATAACTCTGGGCATCAAACCCAAAGCTACCTCCCTCCATTCAACCACTGCCTTTCCCGCTGCTGCTGCCTATTGTGCCTCCCGATTCACCGTTCCTACCTCTCTTAGCAACTCCAAATTTCATTGATTTGAATAGAATCCAAAAGCTTGTTTCACAATTTTTTTTATCTAAAATCGCGCACTACACCCAATCGATCAATTGCCTTGCCTAATGCCATGATCTTCATGCAGCAAAGTTGGCGTCATTCCTCAACTATTGCAAACTATGCATCTCCTAATTGGTTACCCACTCTTTCCCTAAATGGTGCTGAAAATACTAAACATACACTGCCGTCTTATAAAGGCAGTTCGCCTAGGCTCCTGCACCTCTTCTTCCTATGTCTGCGCCTTCTGTGTTGACACCGCTTCCACACATGGTCTCTTGGAAAATTCTCAAGAAACTAGCCATGCTTGGAAAGACGTTTTTTTTAGGCAATCAAGTTCATGTTTATATGGTTATTAAATTATATCTGTTTAAGGAAGTTGTTAAAGGTCTGAACAATAATAGGAAAATGCTGTAATTATTTATGTTGTTGACCTCATAACCATTTTTAAAGCTTACATTCATAAGGTTTGAAAGCCGGTAGGAGAACTTTCTATTTACTTTAAAGAGGATGGATTCTGCATTACCAAATTTGAAAATAAGGAAGACTCTAAAAGAATTTTGGAGGACGGGCCTTATTTTATAATATTAAATTAATGATGATGAAAAGATGGTCGTTAGGTATGTCTCTTAATAAAGATATTTTACATACTATATCGATTTATGTTCGGCTCCTGAGTCTGCCTCTAGATTTTTGGATGGCAAAACAAATAAATCATATTGCATCCGTTCTTGAAAATCTTATTCAAATAGACAAGTTTACGGAGGGAATTAAGAAGATTGCTTATGCCCAGTGCTTACTAAAGTGTCTAGTTCCTTTTCCTACCCTAAACAAATTCCAATTTTATCTGAAGATGATAGGATGATAATGCAAGATGTTGAATATGAATGATTTCTTCCTAAATGCTTGAAATGCTTTAGCTTTGGGCATTTAGATAGCCAGTATAAGTTTTCCAAGATCCCAAGAAGATGTATTCTCATAGTGCTAATGTAACTTCTATGGAGATTGATCATGATTCACAATCTTTTTAGTTACCTACTTCTTTAACTGAACATCATAATCAGATAGCAGATATATGGTCAATGTGGATAAAGAGACGTGTTGTGATGCTACAAATAACATGTCACATAATGATTGCCCTGAATAGCAAGAATACCCTTCTCAGCTCCAAGACCGTCCTGAGACTCGATGTTCCACTAAAGAATCCATGTTTAGGTCTGGATAATGAAGTTATGGAGACTATCAATTCTGACAAAATAGTTTCCAAGCAGTAAATTTCAAAATCTAAAGTTGTACGTAAAGCTCGAACTGGTGAAGCTCCATTTGATTTTCTAGTTGACCCATCTTCTGATGTGATAGGCAATCCGGCATGGACTTCTATGGTTTCTCATATAAAGGGAAAAAAGAAGGGGAAAAGTATAAAAATTGAAATATTTTTAGAACTTGTTGATCTATACAATTGTTAAGAGGCCTTTGTGAATTGATTTCCAGTAGCATTAATTGTCTTTGTGGTTTAGGCATTATGCTGAGTCCTTTGGGTTTAGAATACGTAGTTAGTCTTGATTTATACCTTTAGGTTGTATAGCAGTTATCAGTACGAGTGAGTTTTCATGTAGAATGCTATTCACTTGTTTTGATGACGTATAACTAAGGGCGTAATCTTTGTTTATTGTTTATGTTAATAATAAAGTACCAATTTTTTATTTATAAAAAACTACTTTAACATGGATAGTTTTATAATTCTTTTTGCAACACCATCCTGTTTTGAAAATGTATCGTCCACTTTTCATTATAACAAATATTAAGTACATAAGAAAACATTTGATAGGCAACTTGGCTATCTGCTACAGACATTTTACACGGCTATAGCCATAACTAAAATAGATAATAAACACTACATTGGGTGTGACTCCGAATCAGTACAGTAGATATAAGCATTGTTGACCTGCCTTTCAAAAAGTTCGTCAAGTAGGTGGAGAATCATTTAAAAGGAGACCCTGACACAGAGACAACTTCAAAGTTGTCATAAATATCCGAATCGGCCAAGAATCCACTATGCAGTATATCCGGTTCGACAAAAGGCTCGGATCGACTGAAAAAATGTAGTGAAAATCCAGATTAATCATGATTCAGATCGGTGAAGGAGAAGATCCTACATCCGGATCGACTAGCATCCAGTTCGACTTTGCCGAACTAGGCATAGAACGAGTCGTATTGTAATTGCCATTGACTTGCTCCACTGCATAGTGACTAAGACCACGATCCCCACCATTCTCGGATCCACTTCCACATGTCCCTCTCGAACCGAATTCAAACTTCTTCTGTAAACAACCTCCTAAAGCATGGAAAATGTAGCTTTTGATTTCTGTTACTTCATTTACTTCCGGCAAACACATTGTATTTGAGATTTCATCATCTCAAAGCATTGTAATCCCCATTTCTTGTAATATTTAAGAGAAGTTATAAAGTGGACGCAGGCAATCCATAGCCGAACCACTATAAATTTCATACGCGTGCTCTTTTCTCATTTTAATTTACATTTTCTTCACTTTTAATCTCTTCGTCGTAATCTTTGGATGTTTATACCATTTTTGATGTAAACATTCTAGTGCTTTCATTGAGAAACGTGAATTCTTAACGTATAGGATTTTTTAAATATACTATTTGAATCACCAAGTCCAAGAGAAAATCCTCCATTCCTTCGATTTATGTAAAAATGGAGTCTACATAAATCCAATTTCCTCTAGGCCTTCCAACCCCGCTCTTATGATGAAGCTAGCCAGTCTGTTGCTTCTCTAGAATCCAATTTGGCTATACCGAGCCGGACTGGGAATGTCCACGCTACTGCTACTACTCTAGCCAATCAAGCTCCTGCCTCTTTCTTTGAATGATGACTTCATGCAACTTATGAAAAAATTGAACGAGATGACAACCATGTTGAATGATCAGATGCACGAGAACATTGCTTTGAAGGAGGACATGAATAGAATCACGACACAATGGAATGAATTCAAGAGTCAGAGAGCTTCTACTCCACCGCGTCATCATACAGACGCATCATCCTCATCAGGGAGGTGCAGAGAAGTAGCGTAATAACAACGGCAGTTTTTTAGACCCTAAAATGTGTAGAAACTACGTTTCTATGGACACCAGCTCGACACACCGAACCTTCCAGGCTCGACAATGTCTAATTAGACAGTGTCGATCAGAATAATGTCAAACCGGATTCATCCTAGAGATCGCAATGCTACCGACATCTCCTTTGCACCCATGCTTCCCCCTTTTGCATCATATGATTGGCCGTGACAACAGGGGCTAAGGAAGTATCGCCCGGACGACGGTACAAGTGACGTTTCCAGCAGTGGAAGCACACAGGGATGGACAGAGTAAGAGTTTAGAGCCAGATTTTGTTTTCAATACTCCAGAGTTGGGCGCTATGGTAAAGAATATCATGAATGGCAATGTGGATACAATAACAAGGACTGGGGAGTTAACCGCAGTCATACTTTCACTAATGACATATTACAAGCTGAATTCCCTCAAAGGTTTAACTTGCCTTAGATGAAATTAATGACAAGCTGATCATCATCAATACATAAAGAGATATACATGGTTTATAGATACAGCCGTATCCCGAATGCCATAAATTGTAATGTGTATACTATTTATCTTGATGGAGTCCCGCACAAGTGGTTTGCTCGATTGCCTCCAAGATCAACTCCAACTTTTGAGGATTTGAATAGAAGTTCATGAATTAGTTCCACCTTCATGCCTCAACCGCATTATGACTTTATCCCATGTGAATTAAGACCGTGGAAGGAACACACTAGCATTATAACGGATCTTGGGTTATATTGTTATGTAGTCATGCCATTTGGGTTGAAGAATGCTAAAGCGACGTATCAGCGATTTGTTAACCGCATGTTCCAAATCCAAATTGGAAGGTTGATGGAAGTATACGTGGATGACATGATCGTGAAGCCGAGACAATCGGCCAACCATGTTGTTAACATGGTAGAAATGTTCAATATTCTATGCCAATACGGGATGAAGCTCAACCCTTTGTAATGCTCTTTTGGCGCTGCGTCAAGGAAATTTTAGGTTTAATCATCAATTCTCATTGCATTGAAGTCAATCTCGAACTTATATAAGCTATACGAAACATTCAGGAGACTCGAAAGATCAGAGATATGTAGAACTTGAATGGGAAGGTGACAACCCTGAGGAGATGTATATCCAGGGCAACAAACAAGTGGATTCCTTTCTTTGACTTGATAAAGCAAGGGAAGCGCAACTCTTCTTGGATACTTGACTGCGTTGAAGCTTCTAGAATTTGCTGAATTCCCTGGAGTGACATCTGATATATCAAAGTCGATCGATTACGAGGACCTATCTGTGTATTTGGAAGTATACTTGCATGCTCTTAGCTCAACACTCATTCGTAAGGAAAATGGGGTTCAACGGTCAGTGTATTATGTAAGCAAGAGATTGACGGGATAGAGCATAAATACTCGAAGATCGAGAAGGTTTCTTACAGCCTTTTGATAGCCTCGAGAAAGCTACGACACTATATCCAAGATTTTCCCATCAAAGTGTACATTGACTAGTCGCTATTATAGGTCCATCAACGACCTAAGGCATGTGGAAGGTGGAATATTGAATTTATTCAATTTGATATTACATTCATTCCTCGATGAGCAATTCAGGGGGGAGCATTGGCAGGTTTTATAGCACAATTCATAGCTCTAGATGATGATGTTAAAGAGGTTGATCCATCAACTATTATATGGCAGCTATTCACAAATGGAGCCCAAAATGATCAATGTTCTAGCACCAGAGTTATTTTATTAATTCCTGAGGAACGATTGATCTGTAATGCATTGAGGAAGGACTTCCCGACAATCAACAATGAAATGGAGTATGAAGTCCTGATTTTCGGGCCAAAACGCGCGAAGGAACTAAGGGTGAAGGCGACTGACATTTTCCATGACTCATGAGTTGTTGCATTTCAGATCTAGAGGGTGTCTTAGGCCAAAGGGGAACAACTTTCCCATATCTTAATCAAATAGAAGAACTGTTGGTGTAGATGATTATTATAGCATATCATACATCCCACGAGACCAAAATGAGAATGCTAGCTCTTTGGAAGAGCTCGCTAGCTCAGAAAACCCAATGCAAATGGAGTTGGTCCCGATATAGACGTTAACCGCCTCGACCATAAATCAAATGGAGATTGATTTGACATTAGATTTCGAGCCTGAAAGAGAATCGTGGATGACTCCCATTAAAAACTTCCTCTAACATGGAACCTTACCTGAGCGAAAGAATGAGAAGCATGTTCTTTTATGTAAAGCTTTAAGATATATCATTCAGGGAGACACTTTGTATCGAAAGGACTTCTCTGTCCCACTGCTCTGGTGTGTAGTTCACGACGATGCCAAATGAATATTGTAAAAGGTGCACGAAAGATAGTATAGTGCTCACACCGAGGGAAAACTTTGGCAGAGAAGATACTTCGGTATGACTACTTCTGGCCTATCATCAACCGAGATGCGGCTGATTATTCACAGTATTGTGATAAGTGCTAGAGATTTTCCAAGATTTCAAGAGATCCACCTACTTAAATCACCCAAATGGTTAGTCCTTGGCCGTTCGTAGTGTGAGGTGTAGACATTATCTGTAGCCCTCCGATATCCAAAGGTGGAGCAAAGTATGCATCACGGTGGTTGACTATTTCATGAAGTGGGATGAAGCCGTACCACTGACCATGATCTCAACAAAGCTGGTGATCAACTTTATCATCAAAAATATCATATATTGATTTAGACTCGGCAAGAATATCATAACTAATAATGGGACCCAATATGGTAGCACGGAGTTTAAAGACTTCTGCCAGTGTCATCACATCATGAAGAGTTATATCGCAAGTGCACACCCGTAATCAAATAGGCAGGTTGAAGTTGTGAAAAAATTCATAAAGTCCATCTTGAAGAAGCGAATATAGAAGGCTAGGGGCAAGTAGGTTGATGAGCTACCATTAGCACTTTGGGCATGCTGAATGATCCATATGTCAGTGACTGGCCACACTCCATTCGCCCTGTCCTACGGCTCCGAATGAGTCATACCAGCAAAGCTTGAAGTCTCCTCTCATCAAACAAAGCACTACGATGCTTTGACTAATAAGTAACTTCTCTTAGAATAACTTGATATGATCATGAGAAGAGAGAGGACACTAACTTGTGTGTGTCATCACGTAGACACCGGGATGTCCGATGCTATAACAAGAAGGTTTGACCTAGAACCTTTGAGCCTAGCGACCTCATCCTGAGCATGTCTTTCTCGGCCCTTTCCACATGGGCATGAAATGGAAGGATCCTACGTCATCCAATAGAAACTTATAACAGAGCTTTTAGTTTAACGACCGTTGTTGGCGACCAACTCCTGAGGGCATGGAATGTTGAGCATCTGCGGCATTATTTTACTTGATCTTTTATTTTTGTAATTTCGTAAATATCATTTCTTTTGGTTAGGGAGTAGACAATATAAGGTGATCCTCGCTTTATAGTGAAACGAGTAGAAATGGTGAATGTGAAACAAACATTCACACACTTAACTCTAACTCTCATGACTTGGCAGAGAGTATGAAACAATTAGATTAGAATGAACAGTGCAACAAGACTTGAAACCACTTAACCCACAACTTTAACCCAAAATAACAACGCGAGAGTATCAAGACTTATGGACTGGATCTCCGATAGACTTAGATTAACCCCCAACGACCTTGGGGCATGAGTGCAGATTTACAAGCTAACGTTGAACATTCCCTTGACGTGATGTTTGACTCAAAGTTAAGCATGAGCATATAACCCTCTTTAGAACACTTACTCATTCTAAGTGAGACAGCTTATGAGTTAAGTAAGACTTAGAAAAAATTTAATCGCAAGTACATTGAATGGAAAGAGAAACAAACAGACTTTTATTTACATCGTGGGTTTGTACACAAACACAAGTCAAAAACACAAGGTCCACACATGCACAAACCACGACATGCTTACAAATTAAGTCTGTGGCTTTATTTTCTTCTTCTTCTCGAGCTTCAACTTTTTAATCAAGTGCTTCTAGGATTTCTCACTAGAAGACTCCTCAGCCCCCATCGTAGGTTGATCATGTTTCTTCTTTGAGCGCCTTTCCTGGCTTAAAGACTTGACTTGCTTAGTCGACACAGTGGTGCCAGAGGTGGCATGAGCCTCCTTTCCGTCTAAATTTTTTAGGGCATCTATCATCCCTTCTTCCTTAGCCACATCATCTTCAGGAGGCACTTGAGACTCCTCCATCGCTTTTTCTTCTATTTCCAAAGCAGCCTTGGCCAGTGTTGTACCTAAAGCAGGAAGAGTAACAACTTTTAGTCCTTGCAGAATAACAGGCCTCTTAATTGGAAATTCTATAGCTTGGCGACATGCTGTAATAAATCTCTTAGATTATGGACAAAGAAGAGGAATGCCTTTAGCAGAGCCATCCCCAGGAGTTGTAGGAGTTTTAAACTTAGGAATAAGAGTTAGAGACTTATGCGGGCCAAGGCTATTTCGTCAGGACTACATCCTCTACTACTTTGGAGCCTTGAGATGAAGGAGAAGGACGACTATTCCTGACGTGAATGGACTTGCCACATGGATGGGCTGGTTAGTTAATTGAGAAAAAATTACATCATCCTTAGCTATGTCGGGATCCCCCTTGACTATAGATTTGCCATTGAGTTGGAGTCATTCTATATCCTCCTCTTCTTTGAGAAGTCATCGACCTTCGATGAGAACTTCTGGCTCATCACCCATTAGAAATTTGGCCCTTAATTTTTCTTTGTTTATCGCGCCATCCTCCAAAGCCAGTCTCTCCTCCTCTAAGAATTGGTCGCAAGTGTCGATCAAGTTTTATGGATATTCATCGACCTATGTCAGATCCTGATACCTAATGACTCGGGCGTAGAAAGTCAACATTTGGGAGCCGAACACCTCCTACATCTTCTCCGCCTCAACCACTTTAGCCTTAAGTTCCTAAATTTCTTTATCGTATTGGGCTTGAGAGATAATGGAAGACTCAAGGGTGGCATGAACATTTTCTTTAGCCTTCTTCCTGGCTTCTTCAAAGGCAACCTATTAGACCTTTAGTCGTGCATCATTCTAGGAAAATTCCCCTTCTTTATCGCCTTGTTCTCGTCCTTGAGTGACAAGTTTTCCTGCTCAACTAGTTTTATCTCATCCTTAACAGCCTTGGTTTTGAGCGACCATAAATTGAGTTCATTTTTAATCTCGTCGAAGCTCATCAAGCTCAACCTTGGACATTTCATATAAGTTTTTTGTAGATGTGAATTGGGGCTCACACTCTTCTAGATCTTTCATGGTATGCTCCAAGTATATTTATCACAACCCCTTAATGATTCAAATTATTGGTATCTAGTTCAAGACTGCTAACGACTTTGAATAACCACCTCGAATACCTAACCATATCCCCGTACTGAGAGAGAGTATACCATTAATGTCTGATTTCAAATTATCATCAAAAGATTCTGGCACTGGACGTAGGATGGGAAAAAACAGTATCCAAGAGAAATAGTGGTGGGAGAAGGTCTTTTCAACTTCTTTTTTTGCTGCCTGTTTGTTAGCTCGTGCTCTTTAGTAGGTGCAGCTTGGATTTCTTTCTTTTGTCTCCCACTGGGAATGACGGTCCTCCAACCCTTGAACGACGCGGGTCTGGATTGCAAAGCTGCTTCAGAAGGAAGCTTAGATTGCGACAAGCCCTAGATATGAGAACGCTCATTGGGCGTTTTTTCATGAGATCGATAGGTTTTCTCATGAGTATAAGGAGCGGATTCATGGTGGCATCTCTCTCTTTCGCACTCCCTCCCCTTCTCTCTCCCCCGGTAATGTTCCCTCTTAACTCTCTTTTATTCTTTCTCTTTTTCCTTTTCATGCTACTTATCCTTCCGGTCCTGCGTCTCTTTGTATTTGCATTCTAAGGAGATTGTATAGGCAGGACCGCTCCTAGAGAGACTAGCATCGAAATTCTTGCAATGCCTTTGCCCTTAGGTCTTGGAACCTGTAATTCAAAAAATATTCAAGTTAGGATTCTACAGATGCATAATGAAAGGGTCTTGTGACGTGTAGTGCTTGTATTGTTTGTGTCCTAGTGATCCACCAACGGACCCGAGCCTGGAGTTAGGATTATCGAAGTTGTCTTCGTAGCCTTAATAGGAGTTATCTCTCCTTCAGTTCTTGGGAAGAATGCAGTGGGGTACAAGTTTTAAGCAGAATATATGATGTTTAGCAATGCCAAATCACTTAATCCCTTGAAATGCGATTTATGCCCCTGTACTGAGCATAATGTACATGAGACTTAACCAGAGACGGAGCCCTAATAGGAGACTTCTTTGTAGCTGGCGTTTCCAAAAGGAGATCTTAGACGGTTCCTTAAGTACTTTCTTAAGGGATTTCTCCCTCTCCTCTTCTGTAGGATCTCGATTGGACCCAGGGACAGTTTTTGCCTTGGTGGAACCCTTGACCCGGATCCGAAGCTAAGTTACAATGACTGCAAGCCCCCTATTGGGGCACAACTGCTGGAGCTCGAATGCCGCATATGCCTAAAGTATGCTTTGCATCAAGCAAATGGAGATGATGTAGGAACTCACTGGCGATGCATCTTTTGACACTCCAATCATTCACAAGAACGTTGATTAGAGTAGCCAAATGGATGTGGTACATTTGCAAGTGGTCTTGGTCGAGCTATCACCTACAAAGGGGTACGAGTATTAGGAACTCCCGAGTGAAACTAAAAGAAAAAAAATCTAGGCTTGGCACTTACGCATTGAACCCACCTTCTAGCACATCCTTCTTGCTGTGGAACATAAAACAAATTAGCTCTTATGTTCTCCAATTTTCTTAACCCGTCCATTATAACTCGGTTACCTTAGGTGGATTCAAAGAAAAGGAAAGATGTGGTATCCTTTCGGTGCTTGAAGTTGTAGAAGAAGGTGATGACATTGAGGGTAGGCGCTTGATGTAGATGCTCCCTGTATACTCTGCATGGTGTAAAGAGACATACTTATGCTATGGGATGCAGTTGCATAGATGAAATTTCATGCGATGAAGGAAGTCGACGATGAATGGGTTGAACAGAGGAATGCATCCAACGTGCATATTTGTCGGGGGACAACTATGTAACCTTCTGGAAGGTTATGGGCTGTATCTCCCTGCGTAAATTTGGTCAAAGGGAATCTTGTGCTTTGTGTACAATCTCCTTAACTTCTTTTCATGCATTGAGGTAGGAAAAGAATCAGTTGCCTGGTTCACAAAGACGGCCACAATAAAAGATTCAAGAACTCCTTTGCCATTAGCTCGCTTTCCCTCTGAAGACGAATCTTTCTCAAACGACGGGGTAGTTGGCTCCTTATCATGAGGCTAGACTACAAAATGCAATCATCATCCAATTCAGTTCTGAAGATAGAATTTGCATCGAGATCTTGCTGGATAGTTTTTCCCTTTCCAGCTTCAAATGATCTTTCATCCATCTTCCAGACATAATTGCCATGCTACCCAAGAAAAGTTAGTTGCTAGAGTCATTAACATGTACCCCGCATGTGTGAATTAGTGCAGTGTTTTCGATGGAAATTGTGCAATGATAACAAAGGAAATAAAATGTTGGAAATTTGCAATAGAGATCAATTTAATAAACCATCATTCCCGACCGTCCTATAAAATAATGATTGTGAATAATTTCATGTCATATTCCTGTGGGAGGCAGTGTTCTTTTATTTGGGCTGTCTAGAGTTATATTTTTTTCAAATTATGTTCGTATGCAAGTCAGAATGTTTTGATAAGCTCTATCCTAACCATCCAAAAGATTATTGGTCTGAGTTCAAGTTCAAGTTTCCTGTAATAACTAGTCTTTGAAGAGTGATCATGTTTAAGTTAGGGTATGTCAGTTTGGTGAAGCATGGATTTAACACAAGTTTTATTACAACACATCCGGATCAGTCACATTCAGGTCGGCTCATCTAGGTCGACCATTCCCGAATCAACTATCTGCGGTCGACCATCTCCAAATCGACCATTCCCATCTCGACAAGTCTGGTTCAACTTCCCTGGCCTGATCTCCCTTTGGATCGACTGATAACAATGTCGATCAGGACCTATGCAATTTCTTCCACACTTCAACTCTCCTAGCCTCCTCCATTGCCTTTGTGGGCCGCATGAATCACTCATGAAGCTTTTGGAGTCCTCTACCTTATTCCTTAACAAGCTATACCTATTTAGAGCCTTTATCTCTCCATTCCATGACCCATGCTTTGCACTGCTATTCCTTGCGATGCCGTCATGATGCCAGAGCCCCACCATATTACCTATAACACGTATAACGATGGGCATGTCCACGATTGGCACTCTCAGAGTTCGACTGAAACACAAAATTCCAAATATGAAGTCAATTCGAATAAAAGATATAAACAAGTCAATCAAAACCCATATAAGTCGATTTGAACTCGAGCTAAGAAGGATTAAACAGCAATCGAGCTCGCGATTGATCGAGTTTAATTTCATGTCCAATAAGAGATTCGAAATTCTCAAGGATTTTGGTTCGAAGCAGTAAGAAGTAAAAGAAATGATAAAACTACTATTGGGTCCAATATTTATAAGAAAAAATGAATGAAGCCTTTTCACTTATGCCTGATGTGACAAGCATGACTTCCAGATCAGCCAATTCGGATTCGGTTCGATGATCGAGCCGGAATTAAAAAAAAGAAAGAGAGATCTTAGGAAGGAAAACTCTGGAAATTCCATGACTTGGAAAATGACTCCACGTGCTGACTCATGTGCGAAAATTCACTTGACTTAAAATTGCGCTCGACTTGGGCAAAAAAGACGACATCGTTTAGTAACGAACTATATGTATGCAATCCCATGCAGGAGCTAAGACTTGACACAACATGACTAAATGATAGATATATTCACCCTTTTGACTTGGCAAGGTTTGAGTAATTACCTTTGTCTCTCTGTATCTTCACCCGAATACTTTGGCTTAGTGAGTACCATCGAACATATAATGAAGCGTGACTAGGTATTTTTGCAGAAAGGGAGAATGCAAGTGTCATGAGTACTCGAAAGAACACGACTGTAACAACCTGAATTCCGACAGATCGATTTTTTTCTTTAAAAATTCTAATGTATTGAAACTCGTGTTGGTTTGCTCTAGTATCCTACAGAAAAGACAGAGACATAAAATATATCAGAGCTCAGAAAATATCTCACAGCGGGATGGATAAAATATAATATAATCAAAGTATAGCCTTACCGTGTTAATAATACTGCCTAACCAGCATCCAAAGCTATCATGTCTCTGCCACAAATCTAACCTGCGAGTATGTTATGAGGAGGGGGTCAAAACACAAGTTCTGGTGACTAGATTTAAACTATACACTTTGGATAATCCTACATATACCGTTCAATCATATTTTCTTATTTATTAGGTTACTTGGGTTAACAGCACACAAGGCTGACACACACGTGGTACTCATTTACTTCCCAGTGGATTAACCTAATATAGTATATATGTAGCTGCCCCTCAATATTGAGGTACACCCCATGGTACCCCACTGGCATGGTCTCCACTGTAATACTATCGAAATATAGGCAGTCCCTCTATCCTACGCCGGAGTGATGTACGGATCTCTATATAACAATGTTACGTTCCGCATATATCTGTCAATTCTATGCTATGTAAGCGTATGGACTTGCACCTTTGATCGAATCAGATTCCATACCAGAGTAATGCCTTCAAGTCTACGATACACCACCCAGAGAAGTCGTGTATCTAGACTTTCCCGCGTACATATCGTCAATTGTAACTCGATGCCTTAACCGCACATCCTCTAATATGCACCGAGTTCCATGGCAGGGCGATACAAGGAACTCGGTCAGGAGCTTTTCCATATCTGTACAGGCCCGCCTTTAAGAGCCTCAAAATATAGATATTCCTAGGGTCTGTTTTTCATGGTGGCTATGGCCCCACCTCGGCCCCTCCCTCAACTAGTAAAGACTACAAGAGCTAAGCGACATGCCCCTAACAACAAACAATATAAACATCCAGTAGGCTTCTTCCCTCGACCACCGTACCTCGATAGTGAAAGGTGAATGGTCTATTGGGTTTAGCTCTAGTCTTTTCGCATCCCATCGGCTGCCGATGACGTGTATCCGACGATCTACTATCATTGTTGCTCGTGACCCTCTGCCTGCCCGTTGAGGCGACCGCCGAATTACCCTAGTGTCACCTCGTCACAGCATTTTGACTACAAATCTACTTTTGCAGTCAAGGCCCACCCACCTAGTAGTTACGCGCAGACCCAACCTCTGCGAGCACAGCTTAAACATCTAAAACTGCATAGAGGACTGCCAGGAGCTTACGTATCTCAAGAAGCCGTGTGCTTCCCCTTCTAGTCCTTCGGAGCCGACAGAATAATTAGATGAACGTGTGCTCCCCTCGTGCCTCATGACACTACGATGATTTATCCCGTTGGGTTATTCACTCTCAAACGTACGGACTCGTCCAAGCGCCTCATTTTAATATGTCATTAGACCCTATGTCTAAACATTCTTTTACGTGCTTTCATTACCTCACCAGGTTTCCATTTAACTTGGTTATATTCGTTCACATTGAATTCTTATTCAAGTTACCAAGTTTCTCTTGCTTATTAATTTCATTCATATAACTTAACCCTTTTAAGTTTATTAATAAGACCACAACATGTTATTCTCTCGATTGTGATTCAAGGTATGTAATCCACAATCCCTTTATATGATTCAAGGTTACAATAACATGTTCTACTTAATATGTAATTAAGTATATATCAATTTTCATGTTTTTTGTCTAACATGTCACTTATCATTTATGATTAAATATAACTTATTTCATTTCACAAGTTTGCCTCACTCTTTCCTATTTAATCATAATTCCATCTTTCATTGTCACTACAACTTGTCGTTGTTTATTCATTAACTTAGTTCTCTTAACTAAGGTCCACTAATAAGTTTCTCTTCCCATAAATATAACTTATGTTGTCCTCATCCGTAGATTTCAGATTCTTGTTCTTATAAATAACTTAATTTACAATTAAGTACAACTTATCCCCTTACATAAGTTATTCGATTCCCTTTATCGTTTATTAAAACCTAAGTAATAATTTTCACTTGTCCTAGGACAAGCCTAAACATGATATATCAGTAGATTTCATACTTCCAAGTTTACAGATTACATAATTTATAATTAAGCACAACTTCTTACATTTCATAAACTTTCTTCCTTTTATCTACTTATTACAAACAATTGGTTTCAGTTCTCCCCATTTACTGATTACTTAATTTATAATTGATTGCCCCTTATCTCATTTCACCAATTATCCCATGTCCTTACTAGTTTATTATAACCTAAGTTATAAACTTCACTTGTCCCTAGGACAAGTCTACCTATTATACAACATTCTTATTAATGTAATTCATTTATAATAGGTTATTATCATTCCCTGTTCATTCCATTCCTTTTTATTGTTGTAACTTTCTTTCAATTCCATTTATTTTCATTAATTATAATTAATGTTGTTTATCAGTCCTGCTATTTACCTATATTTATATACATGTATATATTTATGCACTAGAACTCTCACATTAAGCCTACACTTGTGGATGTTGGATTGGTCGGGCGGCTCCGGGAAGACTTCTACCACAAGTTGACTTAGCCTTGTGTCTTAGCACCATTACATGTTTTTATTTATGCACTTAGACCCCTCACATTAGATTTTCCACTTGTGGATGCTGGATATGCCGGGCAGTTCCGGGAAGACTTCTTCCACAAGTATAATCTAACCTCATGTCTAAGCGTTGTTACAATTTCTTATTTGCTGTAAATCTTCTATATAATCTAGGCATATCTATTTTTTCAAATTTCCACTGTAATTTATATTTTACATGTCATCATATTATGCCTATTTTACGTCATACATTCTTTCTAACATGTAATCAATTCTATTTCATTGTGTAATCAATTAATCATATAATTGTTCAAATTTAACAATAACATGTGATTTTCAAATCATAAATTTTTTTCTCAATTTCTACCGTTAATGGTCCAGGTACATAAATGTCACAAGTTAACATGGAATTGAAACAACAGTAATCACTACGCATATTTTGGCAAATTTTCCAACATATTAATATCTTAGCACATTAATATTCCAACATTGCATATTTGTCACTTTAATCCTTTTAACATATGTTTAAACATTTCAATACTTTTAATTATTCTAGCCAATTCACATTGTACAATAACGGGGAATTTTAAACGATGACATATCATTATCTAAAATGATATAACTTATTCCACTCACCTCATATGCCTTCCCAATCCTGGATCTGGTCCACATCTAGCATTCCATGGTTTTCTCCTTATTGGATTTAGAACCTAATAACCATGGATTCATAATTTTTACTAAAAGAAAAAGGGAAGAAAGAGAAGAGAATTGAAAATAGACTAAATATAGGAACTACCTTACTTCAATAAGAGATCAGAACACCCATTTACAAACATACATTCCTTTCCTTCGGATCTGCATTCAGAATTTTTCCTAAACTAATAATCTTAATTTTCTGAATGGATTTGAGGAGGAACAGGAATGGCAGAGCTTATGTGTTGTCTAAGAAATATGAGATTTAGGGATGAATTTACAGACTTATTTATAGGTGTTCAGCAACAACGTACTTGGTAAAAGAAATAGTCCACGCTCGCTGCAGGAGAATCTGCCCATATCTGCCGTAGGGGGGTCGACCCCATAACCACCCCTTATGGGGTCGACCCAGGGTCAACACCACCATGATGCAGTCGACATCCCTGGGTGGGAATTTTCCCACCCCCTTTTTCCATGTAATTTGAACTGTTTTGAATTTTTGGACTTATTTTATTCATATATACTCTTCTTATGCGTATATAAACTTCAAACCTTAATAACTTCTTCATACGGTGTCCGTTTTATGCAAACCAGGAGTCTATTTTGACCAGAATTCCGAGATGAACGCAATGGCGTAGTCTGTTTCACTTAGTTCTGAATATTTAATTAAGTTATTCTTATTTTATTATCTTGAGTTAAAAATGCGGGGTGTTACATACTCCTGCCCTTAGGAAATTTCATTCCCAAAATTTGATAAGGGTAAAAATTCAATAATCCTTCTCATAATATACATCCATCACGTGTGCATCAAATTTTTGTAAACATTGTACACTTGTGCAAAGTGAAATACAATATAATAATACATGTATGCCTAAGCGTTACCTCCTATGTGCATGCAAGTTTTTCAAAAATCCTTTTTTAAAAATATAATGCTCACATCTAAAATATACTGGCAGTTCTACAAGAATGCAATATTTTGAAAATCAATATATATTTTCATCCAAATTTTCCCACACTCTTACTATGTAAGAGTATAGTTCGTCCAATTTTTGTATCCAAAACCCTACCAAGCAATTTTATTTTTCGAATTTTAGAAAAAATCTAATTTTTTAAATTTGATTTCTTATGTTACAAAAAGGTGGAAAACGGAAAATTTCACATCTTCCGTTTTTTTGTTATGTACCTTTTTCCAACCGTACTTGGAATTGATGTAACTATTTATAATGATTCCCCTATTTTCCTATCCAAGCACATCCCACATAAGAAAATTTTCTTTGTTACTGATTTTCTTTTTCATCTTATCTTGGAAATTTTTATCTTTATCCATCTTTTCTCATAATTTATCATGTTTGTTGCTTTACTGAATTTTTTGTTTCCTTTTTAGTTGTACCGTTTCTCTTTCCTTAGCTTATTTAATCATCTGATCTAAGTTTAGTTTCAAATAAGCCCTCTAGTCTTTCAACTAAAACCGGAAAACTGACACTTTACACAACTACTACTAAGGGCCAAGAATCTCATTACTATGTCCCCATCGGATAGAAAAGTCCAAACCATGGGATCCATGACAGGTTTAGGTGTTTACCCTAACTACCCGACAAGAACAAAATAACGGAACAATCCCAACTGAAATGTAGTAACGGATTTTACCCCTAACACGAAAATTAGTAACAAAATCTTAAACATTTACTTGCCCTTTTTACTATCTAGTAGTCACCACTTGTCCTGGCTGTTTACCAACAATTGTTTCAAGCAACACCCCAGGCTTCTTAATGTTTACGCATTCTACGGGAACTTACCATTATTCCAAAATAATTCTCGCTATTTACTTCGTAGTCTCAAAACTTTTTGTGTCTTCCCTAGGCACTAATCCTTACCTACTCCATACTTTTTAAAACACGGTTTGGCCTTTTTCACTTAAATTTTTCTTCCAAAAATCTAAATGTGTCAAAACTTTATTTTCCTCATGAAAACCTACCTTCGCCAAACCATAAAACATGTCATCTTGAAAAAAATGTAAATCAATATTTTTTTTTCAAATCACAAAAATTGGAGTAGACAAGGACAACTAATTCTCAATCAGGTTTACGACCGGTTCTTACCTATAAGGTCAATTCAGTTCTTACTACAAGGTACAAACATCCACTCTATTCTTAATTCCTACAACTTATTTTGTACACTCAACAAAATTCTCTTATTAAAACAATTTATCAAAAATGATTGTCAAAAGAATAGAGACTTCAAAACTTTCTTTATTAAAAATTATTGTATGAAATATAACAAGAAAACTAGCAAGCTATACATGCTCCATAATGTGCACCTTCTACTGAGAGAATTTTATTTTAGATAAAATTTTCGTAAGAAATCACTATTTACAAATTATACCCCATTTTAATTTAAAACCCAATATGTGTACTTTACATATTTAAAACTATAACTTTTAAGATTAAAACTTGAAAACACAATAAACCATTTTCCCAAAACTTTTCAATTTCAAGTTCTTAAAAGTAAACAACGGGGTTAGACTCAAAGCGAGTTTCAATTTTTTTTCTAGGCTATCCTAGACACTCCCACAAAGTCAATTCTCTCAACTATATATATTCCTAATCCATTTTTCTCTTTTTAACCTTTTCCAATTTATACGGTTTTACCGCCAAGCCCACTAACCCGAAGTCCTAACATATAGGATCCTCCTTTCTCTATTTCAAAATAAACTGTACACTTTCCCACCCCAATTTCCTCAAATTTCCACATTCATTCCTTTAGTGTACAAAATAGTCATCCCAATTCTTACCATATTATGCTCTTTCTGTTTAGTGGGTTCCTCTATGGGTTTAGGTCTCTCTGTGTGTGTGTGTGTATATATATATATATATATATATTCAAAATACAAATACGTTCACTCACTATTTATACAGGAATCCTAAACCTAAGCTCTGATACCAGAAGTAACAACCCAAATTACGATGAACCTATTTTTTTTCAAAATTCTAATATATCGAAACTCGTGTTGGTTTGCTCTGGTATCCTGCAGAAAAGTCAGAAACATAAAATATGTCAGAGTTTAGAAAGTTTCTCATAGAGGAATGGATAAAATATAATATAATCAAAGTATAGCCTTACCGTATTGATAATACTGCCTAACCAGTATCCAAATCTATCATGTCTCTACCACAAATCTAATCTACGAGTATGTTATGAGGAGGGCGTTAGAACACAAATTCTGGTAACTAGATTTAAACTATACACTTTGGATAATCCTACATATACCATTCAATCATATTTTCTTATTTATTAGGTTACTTGGGTTAACAACACTCAAGGCTTACACACACGTGGTACCCATTTACTTCCCAGTGGATTAACCTAATATAGTATATATGTAGCTACCCCTCAATATTGAGGTACACCCCATGGTACCCCACTCATACGGTTTCCACCATTATACACCCGAAATATACGCTGTCCCTCTATCCTATGCCGGAGTGACGTACGGATCTCTATATAACAATGTTACGTTCTGCATATATTTGTCAATTCTATGCTGCGTAAGCGTATGGACTGCCACCTTCGATCGAATCAGATTCCATACCAGAGTAATGCCCTCAAGTCTACAATACACCAACCAGATAAGACATGCATGTATCTAGACTTTCCCATGTACATATCGCCAATTGTAGCTCGATGCCTTAACCACACGTCCTCTAATGTGCACCGAGTTCCGTGGCAGGGCGATACAAGAAATACGAAACTCGGTCGGGAGCTTTTCCATATCTGTGCAGGCCCACCTTTAAGAGCCTCAAAATACAGATATTCCTATGGTCTGTTTTTCATGGTGGCTATGGCCCTACCTCGGCCCCTCCCTCAACTAGTAAAGACTAAAAGAGCTAAGCGACATGCCCCTAACAACAAACAATCTAAACATCCAGTAGATGTCTCCCCTCAACCAACGTACCTTGATAGTGAAAGGCGAATGGTCTATTGGGTTTAGCTCTAGTTTTATCGCATCCCAACGCCTGCCAATGATGGGTATCCGACGATCCACTATCCTTGTTGGTCGTGACCCTCTGCCTCCCCGTTGAGACGACCACCGAATCACCCTAGTGTCACCTCATCATAGAATTCTGACTGCAAATCTACTTTTGTAGTCAAGGCCCACCTACCTAGTAGTTACGCGCAGACCTAACCTTTGTGAGCACAGCCTAAACATCTTCCACTACACATAGGACTACCAGGATCACCTTACATATCTCAGTAAGCCGCGTGCTTCCCCTTCCAGTCCCTCGGAGCCAACAGAATAATCAAATGAACGTGTGCTCCCCTCATTCCTCATGACACCACGATGATCTACCCTATTGGGTTATTCACCTCCAAACATACAGATGGGTCCAAGCGCCTCATTTTAATGTGTCATTAGACCCTATGTCTAAACATTCTTTTACGCGCTTGTTTTACCTCACCAGGTTTCCATTTAACTTGGTTATCCCCGTTCACATTGACTCCATATTCAAGTTACCAAGTTTCTCTTGCTTATTAATTTCAGTCATATAACTTAACCCTTTTAAGTTTATTAATAAGCCCACAACATGTTATTCTCTCGATTGTGATCCAAGGTCTGTAATGCACAATCCCTTTATATTCTTGTTTGATTCAAGGTTACAATAACATGTTCTACTTAATACGTAATTTAGTATATCTCAATTTACATGTTTTCTGTCTAACATGTCACTTATCATTTATGATTAAATATAACTTATTTCATTTTATAAGTTTGCCTCACCCTTTCCTATTTAATCAAAATTCCATCTTTCATTGTCACTACAACTTATCGTTGTTTGCATATTAACTTAGTTCTCTTAACTAAGGTCCACTAACAAGTTTCTGTTCCCATAAATATAACTTATGTTGTCCTTATCCGTAGATTTCAGATTCTTATTCTTATAAATAACTTAATTTACAATTAAGTACAACTTATCCCCTTACATAAGTTATTCCATTCCCTTTATTGTTTATTATAACCTAAGCTATAATTTTCAATTGTCCCTAGAATAAGCCTAAACATGTTATTCTTATCAGCAGATTTCATACTTCCAAGTTTACAGGTTACTTAATTTATAATTAAGTACAACTTCATATATTTCATAAACTTTCCCCCTTTTCTCTACTTATTACAAACAATTGGTTTCAGTTCTCCCCATTTATTGATTACTTAATTTATAATTAAGTGTCACTTATCTCATTTCACCAGTTGTTTCATGTCCTTACTAGTTTATTATAACCTATGTTATAATCTTCACTTGTCCCTAGGACAAGTCTACCTATTGTACAATATTCTTATTAATGTAATTTATTTATAATAGGTTATTATCATTCCCCTTTCATTCCATTCCTTTTTACTGTTGTAACTTTCTTTCAATTCCATTTATTTCCATTAATTACAATTAATGTTGTTTATCAGTCCTGCTATTTACATATATATATATATATATATATGTATGTATGTATTTATGTACTAGACCTCTCACATTAAGCCTACACTTGTGGATGATGGATTTGCCGGGTGGTTCCGTGCAGACTTCTACCACAAGTTGACTTAACCTCGTGTCTTAGCACCATTGCATGTTTTTATTTATGCGCTTACACCCCTCACATTAGATTTACCACTTGTGGATGCTGGATATGTCGGGCGGTTCCGGGCAGACTTCTTCCACAAATGTAATCTAACCTCGTGTCTAAGCGTGATTACACTTTCTTATTTACTGTAAATCTTCTATATAATCTAGGAATGTCCATTCTTTCAAATTTCCACTGTAATTTATAATTTACATGTCATCATATTATGCCTATTTTATGTCATACGTTCTTTCTAACATATATTCAATTCTATTCCATCATGTAATCAATTAATAAGATAATTTTTCAAATTTAATAATATCATTTGATTGCCAAATCATGAAAATTTTCTCAATTTCTACTATTAATGGTCCAAGTACATAAATATCACAAGTTAACATGGAATTGAAACAAAAGTAATCACTACGCATATTTTGGCAAATTTTCCAACATATTAATATCTTAGCATATTAATATTCCAACATGTCATATTTTTCGCTTTAATCCTTTTAACATATGTTTAAACATGTCAATACTTTTAATTATTCTAGCCAATTCACATTGTGAGATAATGGGGAATGTTAAACAATAATATATCATTATCTAAAATGATATAACTTAAGTCCACTCACCTCATATGCCTTCCCAAGCCTGGATCTAGTCCAAATCATGCATTCCATGGTTTTCCCCGAATTGGATTCAGAACCTAATAAGCATGGATTCATAATTTTTACTAAAAGAAAAAGGGAAGAAAGTGAAGAGAATTGAAAATAGTTACCTCACTTCGATAAGAGATCTGAACACCTATTTACAAATATACGTTCCTTTCCTTTAGATCTACGTTCAGAATTTTTCCTAAACTAATAATCTCAAATTTTTGAATGGTTTGAGGAGGAAGAGGAATGGCAGAGCTTCCGCGTTGTCTAAAAAATATGAGATTTAGGGTTGGCTCTACATACTTATTTATAGGTGTTCAGCAACGTATTTGGTAAAAGAAATAGTCCGCGTTCACTACAGGAGAATCTTCCCAAATATGTCGTAGGGGGGTCGACCCCCCTTATGGGGTCGACCCATGGGTCGACACCCCCTTTATGTGGTCGACAAAGGGGTCGACACCCCTAGACGGGAATATTTTCCTGCCTTCTTTTTCTGCGTGAATTGAACTATTTTGAATTTCTGGACTTATTTTATTCATATATACTCTTCTTATGCATATACAAACTTCAAACCTTAATAACTTCTTCATACAGTGTCCGTTTTATGCAAACCAGTTATCTATTTTGACCAGAATTACGAGATGAATGCAATAACGTCGACCGTTTCACTTAATTCTGAATACTTAATTAAGTTATCCTTATTTTATTATCTTAAGTTAAAAATGCGGGGTGTTACAACGACTATGCATCACCGCTTTTCTAAAGGACATATGACATTCCAGCGAGATGTAGCTCAACGATTTTGTAACAACCTAAATTTTAACACACAAATTAATTTATGAATGAATGGATTAAATATTAACATTGAATAAATATCAGAATTTAACAATGTGGATTATGCCATTGAGTCAGTTATGATTTTCTAGTTCAAATGCTATGGCTGCGTAAAACGGACTTAAAAAGAAAAAGTTATGGCGATTCAAAGTTTGAAATTCAAATCAAAATTTAAATAAATAAATATAATATGCATGGGATGACCCAAGCACTCACCAAAACATTAATTTGCATCACCCATTTTTGAATTCGTAAACTCTTGATAACTCATGAGCTTTAATTTGCATCACCTGCCTTGATCAACATCTCCTTAGATCGTCATGGATAGTCTTGTTACTGTACAGTTTGATAATCAACACCTGATGTAAAGTCTGTACTATACACTCATATACAATTGTAAGTAATAACAATAAATATATTTTATATCAATACATATTATACCTGTTGTTATCATCAAAACATCCTTTCCCTAACAAATTCCTCTAAAAAAATAGATGCGATGGAGTTCCGTGGAGCCGAATCCATGATACTAAGTAAGCAAAAGTGAAAATCTCCAAAGAGTTCATAGTCTAATAAAGGAGAGGCCGTTTGGGGTATACTATAAGCTTTTCTTGAGTTATAACGATGGTCGCGATACCGCGAGGCAATGGGTTATGACTAGGTGTTGAGCGAGGGATACTAGTATGAGTAATATCTAGGCCCATTATGGGACCATGTGATATAGTATATATGTATAAATATAAATCTACGATATGTGCGTGACAATGATCCATATGCAAAAATTGAGTTTAAACGACGAATAATATAATCTAATATAGAATCAAATAGAGAACAAATTAGCATTATATAATGTTATATATAAGAAGTATAATTTATTAGTCAATAGAATGTTGGTCAAACCCCCTCTTTATTACAAGCCATAAAACTTTAGAAGGGCCGGTATTGGTGTTAGTTTGGAGAGATTGTTGGTGGAGGCACTTAACATTTAAGATGCCAATTCTTGATCAATAATTATTGTGATTCATTATATTTACTAGTTATGTTGTGAGTTATTAAAATCAGTGCTTTTATATTGCTTTTCTTTTGCAGCATACCAAAATAACGATTCATTTTCTCGTGGACTTGGATTTTTAATTTGGAATTTTTTTGGGACCAATATAGTATAGGTAGTTACATTTGGTATAAAAGCTTAGGTTAATCATTTCTTTTAGAATTTGAATATGTAGAGTGTAACATATTTGCATTATGCCAATAAATATAAATATAGTACATGATATAATCCATATGATTCCAATTTTAGAGTATTTACTTGTAGTAACTTCACGAAGTTGGATAGTACGTGACTCCTTATTAGGGCTTTATTAGCCCAGTGATTATAGATCCCCATTTTGGTTGTCAATTGATGATGCACAATTAGTAGAAAAAGAGTTAATGTGTCATAGATAGCTAAAGATGGTGAAGTTCCTGATTTTTTTAATAAAAAGATCACTTTAGATTTTTCAAAGATTTAAGAATGGAAGTTCTTAGGGAAACAATTCGAAGTCTACTTTGCATCTAGCCCAATTATAAATAATTTTTGAAAATGATAAAATATATAAACTGTATACTTTGGCAACGATTTTTAATGAAAAATTCGGTAATTGTTGAATTTTGGAAAAATATACATATGTAATAAATGTTTTGTAAGAAAATATATACATTAGCCAAAATAGAAAATTTTCAATAAAAGAGTTGTGTAAAACATGTTAAAATATAAAAATGTAGCACATAATGAAACTTATTAAAACAAAAGTTTCTATAATTTTGTACTCATAAAAAGCTAATTTTTTTCTGAAATGAAATGATAAAGCAATACAGCTCGTGAATTTTTCTGTGTAATGAAAACTATTAAGATATAAAAATACTTTTATGAATGGGCAATATGAGTGGTATAAATATCAAAGTAGGGTAAATGGTATCGAAAAAAAGATTTAGAGTCTTAAAGCTAAGATGTAGGCAATACAATTACTTAAGTAAAAAGGCAATAATTTTGAAGAAAAACAATTGGAATGCATGCGGTTTAGGCCAAAAAGTTGAGCAGTTGAAAACTATTATGACAACTCAACCCATCTTTAAGGCTGGAAATGGACAAAAAAACGTGATGTCGATCCAAGACCCTCAAAACCAATCGAAAAGTTATTGGAAAGAAGATAGAGGATAAAAGAAGAGAAGAATGAAAGAAGGTTTAGAACAAAAGAAGAAGGCAAGAAAACATACAAACAACAAATCAGAATCACATAACATAATGAATAAAATTTAATATAACAACATTGTACAAAAAGAGAAAACTGTATATATACATTAACAAGAGTGCAACTTAATAAATCAATATAGACTAATATGCTAACTCGTTCTCACAATTATTGATACATACAACAACAAAGAAAAATACAGAGGAATACACACTCAACGTAACATAACGGAAAAATAGATAATAACAAAATACAAGAACATATCTTGCTCAAGCTCCTCTCCTGATGCTCTAAGCAATCCAAATATAATCGGAAAATATACTTGATTTGACCAAGGCATCAAGGAAAACAAGCCTGGATCTATTTGTAATATCAAAGTGAGAAAATTCACATCACAAATAACTTGCTTAATCTTAGAAAATCTTCTGAACAAGTTTTTATGTTACTATAATTAAACACTTTAGGAAATCATGTGATATTATTTATAATTACATGTGGGATAAAACCCATTAAGTAAATCAAATCGACTAATTAAAATTATTACCATCATTAAATTTGCTTGTGTTAAGCAATATAATCAAACTGATAGGTACATTGTGGGGAGTAGATTTTAGCAAATGGCTGGTAAGGGACTACCTTTCGGTATAATACACCTCCATAGGGATGTACCGAGGACCTACCACCCTTTGCTATTTTGACAAGACCGACCGGCTACATAGACCCGAAGGTAGGGCACAAATCGATACGGCATCATCCTGGCCATTCCGGACCTATTCGAGTGCGCTCCACATGACCATCGTACTAAAAAACATAGAGATAACATATGTATACAGGTGATGCCCATACCTTAATAGGCGTGACCCACATAGCCTTAAAGCATGCCCTATTTAAGCCATTTTCAGATGATGAGGCCCGAAATAGAGTATTACCTTTCATATATAGCACATACATTCATTTGAATGCCACATCGCTAGTTCTATTAACATATTAATTTATTCCTACAAAAATACAATCTTCAAGCTCGCACGTTTCGGAGAAAGGTGCTAAGTATAAGAGTTTTCTCCTACACCATTAAGTAAATGTACATTTGTAAGGACCTATATACGAGGTCTTTAAAATTTCAATGTTAGACACTAGGCCATACAAGTTGTCCAAGAATAGGAAAAATTAAAAGTACTTTTTATCACATCCAATGGGGAATCACCCATAGGATTAGTAACAAAAAATCTTTGCATCATGCAGATCCTCAGAACGTAGAACCACTTCTATAATATAAGCATGGTAACTAACTAGGGATAGTTAAAAAATATTCCTCCCCATTCAAATGGTTTACACCTTTAAATCATAATTACAATCATCGACATGCTTGATTTTTGAATGCATAAGCTAGTCCATGTAGTTTTAGATCTTGGTTTGTTCGAACCAACAACGATAGTTTAAAAGAGAAAATATTGATAGTCGGTAATTTATCTATTGATCATAAGTGAGGGTTAAACACAAAAGTAGCTAGTAAGATCTTATATTTATGGAATAAGTTTATTAAAAAATCATATTTTTTTCAATACTTATAAAACATATCCATACGCTTATCTCAACGGAATAAGCATATTTACGAATCATGTCGTTTTCGATATTTGAAAACATATCCATATACTTGAGCCGAAGTCATAGGTATATTCGTAAATCATTTTAGTGTTGATGCTTTGAAAACATGACTATCCTTAACTCAAAGGTATAAATATACTCACAAACAATATATGGGTCGACCCAATGTCATGTGATACACTATTTACAGTAGAAACAACCCAAAACAACTAGAACTGAGTAAAAATATGTAAAGTGATAAGATTAATTACTTAATATCAATTTTTGTAATCAATTTGTACCACTCGTCAAATAATGGTGAAAACTCATTGCAAATTTATACGGATAGTACGAGTTATGTCTTCATAATTCGATACAGAGTTAAATCAAAATAATGTATATCTATATCAAAAAATATTTAGCATTTGAAAACTTTAAATCTGATAGATTTATTTTTAGTATAAATCAAATCGTTTATAAGTTAACTTGTAAAATAAATTAAATCATTTAGAATTTCTTTTCATATTTCTCTAAACTTTTATAAATTTCTATTATAAGTTCAAAAATCATTAATAAGTTGATCCACAAATCCAATAAGGTTGTTTTTAAAACCTCTTTTATACAAGTTGAAATCATTTATAAAATCTTATTCTTAAACCTTTGTTATGCACAAAACTGTTAAGATAAATTTTATAATAGTTGTTTATAAAATTGGAATTTGTTATAAAATTCTTCTATAAATTATATTTGTAAAACTTGATTTATTATAAAACCTCTTTTATATATCTTTATATAAAATCTGATTATAAAACCCTTTTTGTTATAAAACCAATTTTTTAACTTTTAAATCTTAGTTTATTTGGCTTATGACAAATCTTCGTATTTCACAGGTTCTAGTTTTAAGTTTGGTAAACTTGCATATTTTAAAAATACTAAAATTGAGAAAAATTGCCATCAAACACTTAGCCAATAATGTTTATTTATTATTAACATATTGGGGTTCAAGTTTAATGTATGACAATGTCATATAGTAATCATCATTAAAAAACATATTTTAACATAACAATCACATTGAGTAATCCTGTTGGATCCCTCTAACTTGTCTTCCTCAACTCATATATCAGCATATACACATACAATATAAATCATCCGCTATTAAGCAGACAATTTCAAAGGTCATTCACTCTAGTGATGGAAAATATATCTAAACCAATTGAATATATAGTAAGACATCCAAACAATCAATCATTTATTTATAGTATTATGTAACATTACAGTATTCCAAAAGATGTGAGTTTCAACTTGCCATAATAATCTAGTTAACGCTTTCATATCATCAAATAGTTAAAAACAATGATGTTAGATTTTAACTAAAATTCCCACTAGCCTAGAATGCATCCAATTCGATTTCTATGCTTAGATTTCATCGATACGAATTCAGCGCAATTGAGTGCGTCCAAATCCATCCTCGTATGAAATATATATTGCAGTTTCAATTATATATATAAAGTAAAATACTTTAAATAAATTAATGACGCAGTTAGTCATTAATTATCAAAACTAACAAAATTAATTGTGTGCCTATGCGCTAATCACTCTTCAATAAAAGTGATTCATGAACACAACTCCGACCACAAACTGCCTTGCGTCTCCCTCCTCCAGTCATCGGACATCACTGTGCTAGCTCCATCAGCTGCCCCTTCGTCTGAAAGCCCAACCCAAAATGATCCCTCTTCTTAAAATTGAAGTTGAACAAGATCCATTCAACTTGAGATTTCTCGAATCACGGGCAACTAAACAACTATGACCATCCCCATAACCTCGGTCATTATAATGCTTCGTACTCTATCGATTGGATATTTAAATATTTTATTTAAATATTGACCATTAATTATCCAGTTGACGATTCTAAAATGGGATTTTTCACAAACGATTGAATCAACATTTGGAACCAGTTCCATTGAGTCTGTATTATTCATTAATGGAAAATGAGTACTTGGATCACTATGTTTCGAGTTCGGATTAGTCGATGGTTATATCGATCACGAAATACGTGTAATAGTTGTTTTGGGGGGCACAATATCATATTATAGCGAAATTAATATTTCTGAAATTGTCATAATGAATTATTATACCTCGTCAAGTTTCGTAGCGAGCGGACATACTGTTCGATCATGCGTAAATTAAATATGTATCAATTTCTATAAGAAACTGACATTGTAATTCGAGTTTTAAAAGCTAACTTTTGTATATGATCAATCTGCATCTTAAGACTAGTCACATTGTTTTCAAATGGCATTTTTACATAGATGACGGCAGGCCCCACATATCAATTGTGGATAGCAAGTTTTTGATCTTTATTTGTGAATTGAAGAGAATAAAATATTAATGAAACCCTGTTCACATGATAATCCAACCCAACTCTACACCATCTCTTTACTTGTTTACTGTTCCATTGCTTGGAACGAAAAAAGACATGGCCACCACTTCCTATAGACAATCAAAAATCAAAATCAAACGATTTACTCAACGAAAAAAATTGCAAAGCCACCATATTTAAACTCATCTTCAAAATCTCTATTTACTCATGTCAAAGTTAAAGGGTACAGTTCCAATCTTTGAAATAGCCATGCGTGATTTTCACATTAGGATCCTGGATAGCCTTCGATTTGGGAAGAGTTAGGCCACGGGACTTGCGCCATTGGTCTCGTCACTGAAAACTACCCCTTCCTCGCAAGTTCAGTTAGGGCTGGCAATTCTACCCGAGACCCGTTCACCTGAACTGCCCCGAACCGGAAAATTAAGAACCGACCCGAACCGTTACCTGAATAAAACCGAGACCCGACCCGGCCCAATGGGTCTAGGGTCGGGTATGGGTTGCATAAAATAACCGCTAAACCCGACCCGAACCCGTTAATAAGACCCGACCCGCCTAACCGCATAACAAGCCCGAACAGGACCTTGGGAACTTAAACTATAATATGACTTTGGGAATGAGTTCATTAATAACTAATCCTTACAAATTACCAATGGTCACTGGTTATTGAATGCTTCCAGTTCAGAAACGTAAGATACAATGGTCACTAGTGCATGCAAATTGCCAATAGGCAATAGTAAATGTGTAATAACCCAGAAATCCGAGCCAATTTTTTTTTTTTTTTTTGGCGATTTTAGCGAATTTTGATTATTTAAAATGAATTATTTTAAATAATATCGACGAGAAATTTATTTTTAATAGAATTAGAACGTATATATTTATATACATCATCGTTAGAATATAAATATTTATTTATATATATAAAAGGAATTGAAAATGGCGCGGGAGTTTGATAATTCGATTTCAAACTTCAAATGAATGTACCGGGTGCAAAATAAACCGGATTTTGGTGGAACCAAAAATATTTGAATCTAATTGAGAATATCTTTCCAACGAATCCGAAAAATTGAGATTTCATAGCGGGGATAAAAAGTTATGTCTAGTTGAATTTTCAGAATAGTCGCTATGGAATTCTGGCCCTTAAAAATGGAAAATTTTCAAACGGTCTCAGAATTTGACGAAATTAGTTTTGTTAGGACCGTATCGTCAATACGAAGCTAGATATAATTTTTCTGTAATTTTTGAAATCAGTATGTGGCCCCGGTAATTTAAAATGTACGTTTGAATTCAATATATAAAGATTTATATATTAATTTTGACGAAAACTGATCGAAACAATCGAATAAGCTTACGATACACATCCCATTGTGTTCGGAATGAGGGTAATTAGCTAGGGACTATAGTCGTTGGGTTCGATTTAGATTTCGTGATGTTAAACAACTAATGTACGAATTAAATATTATATAATAAAATAATTTAATATAAATAACTATATCCATCTAAACCCTAGCCGCCATCTTCATTCAACCGACGTTCAGAAAGCTCCCAAAAAAAAATTAAAATCGCACTCGACTTGAGTGCGCCAGGGGGCACCGGACCCTGCGCTATTCACTTCGCCAGAGGAGGGAGCCGCGCCGCCTCGTGTGGCATATTCCGATCAGTGGCTAGGGCTTTATAGCGGATGCGGTTTCTAACCCTAACTTTCGACAGTGGGGTTTGACCAAGACCTGATGTACGAAGAAGAAGAAGACGCAAAAGGGGGACGGGGTTGGTGGCATTGGGGGCGGCGAGGCCTGGGCCATCCACGGCGGCCAGGGGTGGACCTCCGATCAACGGAGGAGGCGCCAGCAGGGGTTTAAAGGGGTGGGCGGGCGATGGGTTCCTGCGTGAACCTGGAAGGAGCATTACAGTGAGCTCCTCTTCTTTCCTTTATAAATTTTATTTTATTCCTATAATTAGTAAAACTTTAAATACATACATATATATAACATTTGTTTAAAATCTGAAATAAATATAAAATCAATTTTAAAAATATAAAATTAGAAAGTAGCGATTTTTAAAATTAAAAGATAGCGGTTTTAGCAATAGAAAGTAATGATTTTTAACATGATAAAATAGTAATTTTTAAACATTTGAAAAGATTTCACTTTTATATTAACAAGATTAGATTTTTATATGATAAAGATTCGATTTTTAATTAGCTAAAAATATGATTTTTAGAATATAAAAGGCGAGATTTTTATAATTATAAAGGTGAGATTTTTATGATGGGAAAGACAAGATTTTTGAATTATATGAAGGAATGATTATTATAGATAGAAAAATATAACTTTTACATTATAGAAGTATTAAAATTTTGATCTTTATATAAGGAATAGTAATATAAAAATATAATTTTTAGTTGGAATAAAAATATGATTTTTATTCTTTTTATAGCGATGTAATAAAAATTCGATCTTTATATAAGAAGTAGAAATATAAAAATATAATTTTTATACAGAAATAAGCGTTGTAAATATATATGAAGTAGGAATAAAATAGAATTTTTATTTATTGAAATGAAGTGATAAAAATATAATTTTTAATATGAACAGCAGGAAAGGGTCGCAGTGGAATTTTTGGCATTATCCGAACCGTTCAGAAATAGATAATGGAGGAGTGGATCTCCAAGGTGAGAACTTGTCACTTTAATCTTCTATTTCTAGTTTAAAATATATACTAGGATGCAGACGGTGCTTAGCAGCACCCGACACCCGTCGTCCACAGACCATGGATGACTTGTTTGTTTGGTTGCTATGTTGTGAAATTTGATTGTGTGATGTGGAACGAAATAAAATATTTTATAGTGGAAAATATTCTATAGTTAAAAATATAATTTTTAACGTGTATATAAAATAAAATATTTATAAACAAATCAGACGATTTGTTTATATACACATATTTGACTGATATTTATTGGGACGATAAATTTTACACATCGTCCAACTGCACAAATAAAATCTGTGTTTATTGATTTGAAACCCCACACGGGTATTGGGATGATATTTGTCGTACACTAATCCCAATTATTTAATTGTATGTCGATCGATTGGTCGACAGACTGTATGAGCATTAATTATTTATATTTAATGCTTATGCAGTTGTGTTGTGCACTTTGGATGATGGTTGATTATTTAACGTTGTTGTGATATACATGTGTTGTATGGAATCCATATAATCAACATTATATGGTAATTGATTGGGCCTCATTCCAATTGGGAAAATAAAGAATATTATAAAATATAGTCACATGTGGACAGTACTCATTTGTTGAGATTAGTCATGTGTTGAAAGAAATATAGATTCATTTGTTGAATAGAATAACGGAATTATTGAAAAATATAAAGCCGAGTTGATTAGTGATGCGCTATTTTGACGCGAACGATATTTATATCGATTATATTCGTTTTTATAATGAATATTGAAAAGAGATTTAAGACTTCAAATTGAATATAAAATAATTTTGAATTGTATAGAATTGAAAATGAATTCGAATTGTATAGAATTGAATGTGAATTCGAATTGTATAGAATTGAAAGTGAATTCGAATTGTATAGAATTGAAAATGAATTTGAATTGAATATAAAATGAATTCGAATTGTATAGAATTGAAAGTGAATTCGTATTGTATAGAATTGAAAGTGAATTCGAATTGTATAGAATTGAAAATGAATTCGAATTGTATAGAATTGAAAAATAATTAGAATTGTATAGAATTGAAAGTGAATTCGAATTGTACAGAATTGAAAGTGAATTCGAATTGTATATAATTGAAAGTGAATTCGAATTGTATAGAATTGAAAATGAATTTGAACTGAATATAAAATGAATTCGAATTGTATAGAATTGAAAGTGAATTCGAATTGTATAGAATTGAAAGTGAATTCGAATTGTATAGAATTGAAAATGAATTCGAATTGTATAGAATTGAAAATGAATTCGAATTGTATAGAATTGAAAGTGAATTCTAATTGTATAGAATTGAAAGTGAATTGGAATTGTATAGAATTGAATGTGAATTCGAATTGTATAGAATTGAAAGTTAATTCGAATTGTATAGAATTGAAAATGAATTCGAATTGTATAGAATTGAAAATGAATTTGAATTGAATATAAAATGAATTCGAATTGAAATTGAATTGAAATGAATTCGAAATGAAATTGAATAGAATCGAATTTGAATTGAAATCAATTTGTAATGGATTTAAAACGAAATTATATTGGAAAAATTCAATTTTGATTTGAATCTGAAATGAAGTTGAAATCGTTTTGAAAACGAATTTAAAACGATTTATAAAATTCGTTTTTTAAATGGAAATCGACGAAGTATATATTATATATAATATATATATATATATATTATAATGGCCTGAATAGAACGCGCCGCGCAGCGGCAGTTCGCGAATTTCGACCATTGACTTCGAATTGACGTTGTGGGAGATTCGACCGTCGGATTCTCCTATAACCGGAACCGTTGGGTTCATATCGAAAAGAGATCTCCAATGAATATTAGAAATTTGAAATCTAACGGTTGGATTTGGAGATATGTCCAAATCAATTTCAGAAAAGGTCGCTGTAAGTGCAGTTCGATGGCCGTAGATGGAAATCGACTGTACGGGCCTTGATAAAATTATTAAAAATATCTACAATTTGTGTAAAATCATAAGAATTGATTTGGGGAAAATTGGGATGAAAAACTTCATATTTGAAAAGATAAAAAAAGATTTTTATCGAAATGAACTAGTTTTGAACTAGAATTAAAATCAATTTATTTTTGAAATAAATAAATTGAATTTGAAATGGGTTTTAAATAACCAGAATTTCTAATATATTTAATTGGAATTGAAATAGAATGTGATTTAGGTTTATCGTGCACTGTGTTTTAAATGACATTAGTTCTTTAACCCAGTAAAAGGAGTTTTAATGAATCTTTAATTAGATTGAAATATGAATTGATAATTTAAATTATCAAAATTTGGAAATGATCGAAAGGGGAGTATCACCAGTTTTACTCCTAGCGATAGTTAAATCTTCAATTAGATTTGAACGTGAAATGGTAATTAAATTTACCGATAACACCGTGGTGTTAGTTATGGGGTAGTAACAGTTTTGCTCCATGGGATAAATAGGTTGGGATTGGGAAATAAAATAAATAATTACTTCAGTGTGGTTCGCTAATCTCGACTAGTTTGGAAAACCATAATATGATTTGAAATGATATCCAAAGGAAGATCAAAGAATAAATTTAAAAGAATTTATCTTTGATAAAATTAATGGGAACCTTTCCCTAGGAGTGTGAATATCTGAATAAAATAATATTCTTAATTGGAATGAGGCGTATATTGTGTTTTATAGCACTTGTTGATTAAGAGACGCGAGTTATTCAGAAAGTCCGGGTATAACCCATTCTGAATAACTGATTCGACGATGAGTCGAAGAGATTGAAGACGGTGCAAGACCGACGATCTTCACATCGAATGGATGGGTGCTACTGATGCTCACGATGGGAGTAGCTACCTTGAAGGGGGCTAAAGTAGTAGCCGTCCGGACGGGCTTGGAGGTCGATGGATATGCGAGGAAAGTGCCTCCGGTTTCGTTTAGACCTAGAACGGACTTATAAATGGATGGTGTGTCTGACATTGTATTCCTTTATATTGTATTCGTTGATCTCTGATAAATATATATCTGTTTGGCGGCGGAGAATTTATTCTCTTGCTTAACGCCCTTCTATGAGACATACGAGCTCAGAGGTTATATATTGGCAGAAATCAGTGGTACGATATGGATTGATAGTGTGGCATGCTGAGATGCAGTGATCCAGACTTTTGTTGAAAAGCAAAGTTTGGTGGATGATGATCAAAGCGCAGCTTTAATATAGCACGGCTTTGTGTATAGCGTTGATTCGCGAGCCTCACACCCCGGTATGGTGGTAAATTGATGGTTTGATCAGTATGCTTTTTAGTGGATGGGCACCTTAGTGGTGTCGTGGATTCGGTCGACCGAGATTGAGCTTAGTGCTCAGAGGGATAGGGTAAGCGGTGTTTTCTCTCGCCGGGACGTAAACCGCAGTGATACTCAATTTCCCAAAAGTGCGGATGTGCATTACTGTGTTTTCTCTCGCTGAGTTGTAAGCCGTTGTAGACGGCACTACGCGATCGATCTTTCGAATCAGGAGCCACCATGATGGAAATCCAATTTCCAAATATGACATTTTGCGGTTTTGATTGTAGATCCTAGTATTGGCGACATGATATATGGTACCCATGCTGTCTATGATTGATACATTTATATTTGAAGTTGTTTTCTTCACTTATAGTAATAATATAAGATGAAATTTCATGTATCAAGCATATTTGGCTATTATAAGGGAAAACCCTATCCTCCGGCTTGCGTTGCATTGTGTGATAGGACCTGGGTCTTATAATAGCTTAATTTTTCTTTATTTAGCATTGCGCTGTTTTTTTTTATGCACTGGTATTCTTGGGAGGAAACCCGTTCCGTGTTATACGACGTGGTCCCTTGATTTACCTAACTTTTAGAACAAAGATTAATCACTGTTTTAGTTCTCACACCAGTCACATGACTGACCTGGAGTTTATTGTTTTAACCTAAACTCTGGGTGACCCTATTTTCAACACGGGCAGCTAGTAGTTTTGGTTTTGCAGATTTATATTCACAGGATCCTGATTTACAGCTGGACCGATGCTCGGAAAGCTCTGTATCCGTGTATTACTTTCAGTTGTGTTTTATATTGTTTTTCCGCTGCTATGTAATTTATTGTAATCTCTGATATTTATTGGATGTATATTTATTCATACTCTGTATATTCTTGTATTATGATGGAATTGTTGTAATATACAATGAAATGTTCTTCCGTTTGCGTTCTATTTTGTCTTGTCCTCAAAACGATCAGGGGTTTCGAACGGTCTTGGTCGGTTTAACGATCGATTCGGATCGAGCGAAATTCCTTACCGTTACAGTTGGTATCAGAGCTCTAGTTTACAGAGCTAGAGAACAAGACACATTAGAACCGAACGAAAGAATTCATCAGAAATTGGATAAGTAATATCCAATGAGAATGATTCGTTAGAGATAGGATCAGTAGTTCCTAGAACGAGTGTGAAGAGTATAATTTTCAAATGAAAACAATTTTGTTTTGAAATTTAAATCATTTTATACGTATTTGAATATTTATTTATTTTGAATATGGACAATCTAGTATATAAAGGTTTTGTATATACGCGTCATGAACGTATATTCGAAGTTTTAATATACTAGATAGATATAGAATCACACTCTAGTCGCCCGAAGATGATTCTACTGATGACTATATAGCATCAGTAGTGTGTGTTCGAGTTTCGAAGGTGTGATTATCTATATATTTCCATTAGACTGGTGTGAGAACCATAATATAGCTAGAATACATTGTTGTGGGCATCAAAACATGATTTTCTGTATATGTATCCAAAAAAAATTATGAATTTGAAACGTTAATTCACTAACTGATTGATGGTTGTGTTGTTTGTTTATTTGTTTGATATTTTGAACCATTTAGCCCAATTGAACCAAATCGTAAATTGTATTGAAAATTTATTGCAAATGCATGCATATACATGTACTTACATTGAACAGGTCATAGCAAGGAGGCTAGAGCAGAGAAATAAAATTGTTTGCCCGACAAATAGGTACATGTTTACCATAATTTACTGTTTTGTTTGGGTGATGATGATTTTATGAGCCGATTGGCTAGCCGCTTGGCTTTTTCTTTTTCTTTTCGATTGAAGAAGGCCATGGGAGGCTATATGAAATATCCCGAAGTCCCCGGTGCAGGGGAGGTTATGGCGAAATTTTTCGAAAATTTAGGGTGTTAGCCAAGTTTTTGAAAAGTTCTTAGAAACTGAAAAGTTGAAGAACTTAAGCCGTAATGAAAATAATGGAAGTTGAGTTGATTTGTTAAACAACTTTCGGCTTCGTTCCTTTTCGGGGATGAAAAGTTTTAAGTGGGGGCGACTGTAATAACCCGGAAATCCGAGCTAATTTAAATTTTTTAATTTTGGCGATTTTAGCAAATTTTGATTATTTAAAATGAATTATTTTAAATAATATCGACGAGAAATTTATTTTTAATAGAATTAGAACGTATATATTTATATACGTCATCATTAGAATATAAATATTTATTTATATATATAAATGGAATTGAAAATGGCGTGGTAGTTCGATAATTCGATTTCAAACTTCAAATGAATGTACCGGGTGCAAAATAAACCAGATTTTGGTGGAACCAAAAATATTTGAATCTAATTGAGAATATCTTTCCAACGAATCCGAAAAATTGAGATTTCATAGCGGGGATAAAAAGTAATGTCTAGTTGAATTTTCAGAATAGTCGCTATGGAATTCTGGCCCTTAAAAATGGAAAATTTTCAAACGGTCTCAGAATTTGACGAAATTAGTTTTGTTAGGACCGTATCGTCAATACAAAGCTAGATATAATTTTTCTGTAATTTTTGAAATCAGTATGTGGCCCCGGTAATTTAAAATGTACGTTTGAATTCAATATATAAAGATTTATATATTAATTTTGATGAAAACTGATCGAAACGATCGAATCAGCTTACGATACATATCCCATTGTGTTCGGAATGAGGGTAATTAGCTAGGGACGACAGTCGTTGAGTTCGATTTAGATTTCGTGATGTTAAACAACTAATGTACGAATTAAATATAATATAATAAAATAATTTAATATAAATAACTATATCCATCTAAACCCTAACCGCCATCTTCATTCAACTGACGTTCAGAAAGCTCCCAAAAAGAAATTAAAATCGCACTCGACTTGCGTGCGCCAGGGGGCACCGGACCCTGCGCTATTCACTTCGCCAGAGGAGGGAGTCGCACCGCCTCGTGTGGCATATTCCGATCGGTGGCTAGGGCTTCATAGCGGATGCAATTTCTAACCCTAACTTTCGACAGTGGGGTTTGACCAAGACCTGATGTACGAAGAAGAAGAAGAAGAAGACGCAAAAGGGGGACGGGGTTGGTGGCATTGGGGGCGGCGAGGCCTGGGCCATCCACGGCGGCCAGGGGTGGACCTCCGATCAACGGAGGAAGCGCCAGCAGGGGTTTAAAGGGGGGGGGGATGGGTTCCTGCGTGAACCTGGAAGGAGCATTACAGTGAGCTCCTCTTCTTTCCTTTATAATTTTTATTTTATTCTTATAATTAGTAAAACTTTAAATACATATATATATATATATATATATATATATATATATATAACATTTGTTTAAAATCTGAAATAAATATAAAATCAATTTTAAAAATATAAAATTAGAAAGTAGCTATTTTTAAAATTAGAAGATAGCGGTTTTAACAATAGAAAGTAATGATTTTTAACATGATAAAATAGTGATTTTTAAACATTTGAAAAGATTTCACTTTTATATTAACAAGATTAGATTTTTATATGATAAAGATTCGATTTTTAATTAGCTAAAAATATGATTTTTAGAATATAAAAGGCGAGATTTTTATAATTATAAAGGTGAGATTTTTATGATGGGAAAGACAAGATTTTTGAATTATATGAAGGAATGATTTTTATAGATAGAAAAATATAATTTTTATATTATAGAAGTATTAAAATTTTGATCTTTATATAAGGAATAGTAATATAAAAATATAATTTTTAGCTGGAATAAAAATATGTTTTTTATTCTTTTTATAGCGATGTAATAAAAATTCGATCTTAATATAAGAAGTAGAAATATAAAAATATAATTTTCATATAGAAATAAGCATTGTAAATATATATGAAGTAGGAATAAAATAGAATTTTTATTTATTGAAATGAAGTGATAAAAATATAATTTTTAATATGAACAGTAGGAATAGGTCGCAGTGGAATTTTTGGCATTATCCGAACCGTTCAGAAATAGATAATGGAGGAGTGGATCTCCAAGGTGAGAACTTCTCACTTTAATCCTCTATTTCTAGTTTAAAATATATACTAGGATGCAGACGGTGCTTAGCAGCACCCGACACCCGTCGTCCACAGACCATGGATGACTTGTTTGTTTGGTTGCTATGTTGTGAAATTTGATTGTGTGATGTGGAACGAAATAAAATATTTTATAGTGGAAAATATTCTATAGTTAAAAATATTTTTTTTTAACGTGTATATAAAATAAAATATTTATAAACAAATCAGATGATTTGTTTATATACATATATTTGACTGATATTGATTGGGACGATAAATTTTACACATCGTCCAACTACACAAATAAAATCTGTGTTTATTGATTTGAAACCCCACACGGGTATTGGGATGTTATTTGTCGTACACTAATCCCAATTATTTAATTGTATGTCGATCGATTGGTCGACAGACTGTGTAAGCGTTAATTATTTATATTTAGTGCTTATGCAGTTGTGTTGTGCACTTTGGATGATGGTTGATTATTTATCATTGCTGTGATATACATGTGTTGTATGAAATCCATATAATCAACATTATATGGTAATTGATTGGGCCTCATTCCAATTGGGAAAATAAAGAATATTATAAAATATAGTCACATGTGGACAGTACTCATTTGTTGAGATTAGTCATGTGTTGAAAGAAATATAGATTCATTTGTTGAATAGAATAACGGAATTATTGAAAAATATAAAGCTGTGTTGATTATTCATGCGCTATTTTGATGCGAACGATATTTATATCGATTATATTCGTTTTTATAATGAATATTGAAAAGAGATTTAAGAATTCGAATTGAATATTAAATGAATTCGAATTGTATAGAATTGAAAATGAATTCGAATTATATAGAATTGAAAGTGAATTCGAATTGTATAGAATTGAAAGTGAATTCGAATTGTATAGAATTGAAAATGAATTTGAATTGAATATAAAATGAATTCGAATTGTATAGAATTGAAAGTGAATTCGAATTGTATATAATTGAAAGTGAATTCGAATTATATAGAATTGAAAATGAATTCAAATTGTATAGAATTGAAAATGAATTCGTATTGTATAGAATTGAAAGTGAATTCGAATTGTATAGAATTGAAAGTGAATTCGAATTGTATAGAATTGAAAGTGAATTCGAATTGTATAGAATTGAAAATGAATTTGAATTGAATATAAAATGAATTCGAATTGTATAGATTTGAAAGTGAATTCGAATTGTATAGAATTGAAAGTGAATTCGAATTGTATAGAATTGAAAGTGAATTCGAATTGTATAGAATTGAAAATGAATTCGAATTGTATAGAATTGAAAATGAATTCGAATTGAATAGAAAATGAATTCAAATTGAAATTGAATAGAAATGAATTCGAAGTGAAATTGAATAGAATCGAATTTGAATTGAAATCAATTTGTAATGGATTTAAAACGAATTTATATTGGAAAAATTCAATTTTGATTTGAATCTGAAATGAAGTTGAAATAGTTTTGAAAACGAATTTAAAACGATTTATAAAATTCATTTTTAAAAAGGGAATCGACGAAGTATATATTATATATATAATATAATGGCCTGAATAGAACGCGCCGCGCAGCGGTAGTTCGCGAATTTCGACCATTGACTTCGAATTGACATTGTGGGAGATCCGACCGTCGGATTCTCCTAAAACCGGAACCGTTGGGTTCGTATCGAAAAGAGCTCTCCAATGAATATTAGAAATTTGAAATCTAACGGTTGGATTTGGAGATATGTCCAAATCAATTTCAGAAAAGGTCGCTGTAAGTGCAGTTCGATGGCCGTAGATGGAAATCGATTGTACGGGCCTTGATAAAATTATTAAAAATATCTACAATTTGTGTAAAATCATAAGAAATGATTTGGGGAAAACTGGGATGAAAAACTCCATATTTGAAAAGATAAAAATAGATTTTTATCGAAATGAACTAGTTTTGAACTAGAATTAAAATCAATTTATTTTTGAAACAAATAAATTGAATTTGAAATGGGTTTTAAATAACCAGAATTTCTAATATATTTAATTGGAATTGAAATGGAATGTGATTTGGGTTTATCGTGGACAGTGTTTTAAATGACATTAGTTCTTTAACCCAGTAAAAGGAGTTTTAATGAATCTTTAATTAGATTGAAATATGAATTGATAATTTAAATTATCAAAATTTGGAAATGATCGAAAAGGGGAGTATCACCAGTTTTACTCCTAGCGATAGTTAAATCTTCAGTTAGATTTGAACGTGAAATGGTAATTAAATTTACCGTAACACCGTGGTGTTAGTTATGGGGTAGTAACAGTTTTGCTCCATGGGATAAATAGGTTGGGATTGGGAAATAAAATAAATAATTACTTCGGTGTGGTTCACTAATCTCGACCAGTTTGGAAAACCATAATATGGTTTGAAATGATATCCAAAGGAAGATTAAAGAATAAATTTAAAAGAATTTATCTTTGATAAAATTAATGGGAACCTTTCCCTAGGAGTGTGAATATCTGAATAAAAGAATATTCTTAATTGGAATGAGGCGTATATTGTGTTTTATAGCACTTATTGATTAAGATACGCGAGTTATTCAGAAAGTCCGGGTATAACCCATTCTGAATAACTGATTCGACGATGAGTCAAAGAGATTGAAGATGGTGCAAGACCGATGATCTTCACATCGAATGGATAGGTGCTACTGATGCTCACAATGGGAGTAGCTACCTTGAAGGGGGCTAAAGTAGTAGCCGTCCGGACGTGCTTGGAGGTCGACGGATATGCAAGGAAAGTGCCTCCGGTTTCGTTCAGACCTAGAACGGACTTGTAAATGGATGGTGTGTCTGACGTTGTATTCCTTTATATTGTATTCGTTGATCTCTGCTAAATATATATCTGTTTAGCGGCAGAGAATTTATTCTCTTGCTTAACGCCCTTCTCTGAGACATACGAGCTCAGAGGTTATATATTGGCAGAAATCAGTGGTACGATATGGATTGATAGTGTGGCATGCTGAGATGCAGTGATCCAAACTTTTGTTGAAAAGCAAAGTTTGGTGGATGATGATCAAAGCGCAGCTTTAATATAGCACGGCTTTGTGTATAGCGTTGATTCACGAGCCTCACACCCCGGTATGGTGGTAAACTGATGGTTTGATCAGTATGCTTTTTAGTGGATGGGCACCTTAGTGGTGTCATGGATTCGGTCGATCGAGATTGAGCTTAGTGCTCAGAGGGATAGGGTAAGCGGTGTTTTCTATCACCGAGACGTAAGCCGCAGTGATACTCGATTTCCCAAAAGTGCGGATGTGCATTACGGTGTTTTCTCTCGCTGAGACGTAAGCCGTTGTAGATGGCACTACGCGATCGATCTTTCAAATCAGGAGCCACCATGATGGAAATCCAATTTCCAAATATGACATTTTGCGGTTTTGATTGTAGAGCCTAGTATTGGCGACATGATATATGGTACCTATGCCGTCTATGATTGATACATTTATATTTGAAGTTGTTTTCTTCACTTATAGTAATAATATAGATGAAATTTCACGTATCAAGCATATTTGGCTATTATAAGGGAAAACCCTATCCTTCGGCTTGCGTTGCATTGTGTGATGGGACCTGGGTCTTATAATAGCTTCATTTTTCTTTAATTAGCATTGCGCTGTTTGTTTTCTACACTGGTATTCTTGGGAGGAAACCCGTTCCGTGTTATACAGCGTGGTCCCTTGATTTACCTAACTTTTAAAACAAAGATTAATCACTGTTTTAGTTCTCACACCAGTCACATGACTAACCTGGAGTTTATTGTTTTAACCTAAACTCTGGGTGCCCCTATTTTCCACACAGGCAGCTAGTAGTTTTGGTTTTGCAGATTTATATTCACAGGATCCTGATTTACAGCTGGAACGATGCCCGGAAAGCTCAGTATCCGTGTATTACTTTCAGTTGTGTTTTATATTGTTTTTCCACTGCTATGTAATTTATTGTAATCTCTGATATTTGTCGGATGTATATTTATTCATACTCTGTATATTCTTGTATTCTGATGGAATTGTTGTAATATACAATGAAATGCTCTTCCGTTTGCGTTCTATTTTGTCTTGTCCTCAAAACGATCAGGGGTTTCGAACGGTCTTTGTCGGTTTAACGATCGATTCGGATCGAGCGAAATTCCTTACCATTACAAAATGTTTCTACTTTTTACATACATACGTAACATAACCAACCATATATTTTGAAATGCGAAAAGTCATTATAATAAATGAGCAAATCTCATCTCATGCAACCTGCACCCATGTTTTATGCTTTGGTCCTTTGGAATTTGAATAATAATTAATAAACTTAATTTCAATACATGCAACATGCAGAAGGAAACATGCTATTTCAGGATTTGTCTGTCCACTTTGCCATAGGGTATTACATGCCCGAATCGACCCGTAACCCACTATACGTGATCCTAATTGTGGGTCGGGTCAGTTTTGGCCCACAAAATTTTGCTCCCTCTACCCGCAGTAACCCGACCCGAGCAACCCATTTACCCGTTAGACACGCACCACCACATGCCTGAGACCCATCGGGTCGGGTCGGGTAGAATTGCCAGCCCTAAGTTCGATCAAACTTGGCCAATCATAGCAAAATGCAACATTTCAAGGAAATCACATATTTTCGTGTAACGAAAAGGGGTTGACGCGATCTGTCTCGAGGCGCCGGAGTTTGGCGAGTTGGGCTTGTGGAGAGAAAGACGATGGGAAGATAGTTTGTGATTTCATGTTTCCTTTCACCGTAATATTGTTTGATCCACACAAATATGGTGCTATGCAGGTACGACCATGTCAAATGGAAAGAAAGGGGGTTAATCAGGTGATTAGTTATATTGATTTAATCAAGTTAGTTATATTGTCGATTTAATTCGCAGAAACTTGTATTGATCATATCTTTTGTGTACGAGGTCGAAATTTGACATCATTTTTTCTTATGTACTCATAATAGAGCCGGTTTGGACTGATTTGATTGATGTGAATAATATTATCTTTAATTGAAATTTAATTATAGTATAAATTTGAGAATTAAACTTGTTTCTGATTATAAAACGTAAATGTTAGAACAGTTGAACCTAGTAAATAACAAATAAAAAGGTCAGGTGGTGATTTAAGTAGATCTCACTTGATTGTCACATTTTTTTGCCTCATTGCGCGCTATTACGCTCTATTTAACCGTTTGCGTGCTATTTTGATCACGCTGCTAGACATATGTTACCTAGGTACTTATTTCACTTTGATTGCTATAAATGGTTCTATTTTATTTATTACTGCTATTATGGATGTTTGTATACTAGTTTGGAAATTTGGATGACTACTGATTGCATGGTTGAATTATTTGCTTGGTTTAGATTAAAAAGTCGTTCGTAGTGATCTTATATTAGGAAAATCTCGTTCGTAAGAGCTTGGTGCTTATCGATCAAATGTACATGCTATCATATGTTGATTGAGCACATATGGAGCTTCAGAGCGCTTGGAATGACTAGACGACAAAGCGGCATTAGAGCTCGGCGACAAATTTGAAGACGGAGTGACGTTGGAGATTGATGGTCGATCTGAAGATGACCGATGGACTTCGCGATAAGCTGGGCTTCACAATGAAAACTGGACATTTTCCTTGGATGTGTATTTAACCAGTTTTGGTTAAATACCTGACACAGATAGTCGTTCTCTATTACTAAGAAGTGGTCGATATTGATTATTATTGTTGTTGACCATTTTGGTGAATTTGACATGGATGATGATGCGATTTTGAGAAGCATGATATGATGGTTCATTTGACTATGGTTTCGATACGATGACTCTTCAACTAGTGGCTTTGGTTTGAAATGAGGACATGGTGCTTCTATGCAATGATCGTCATTCGACGACGGCGAGTCTAGAATGAAGAGCAAGGCTGCTATGATGGATTGTTTTTGTAACACCCCGTGTATTCTATAACAGTGAAATTCACAAATTAAAAGTATAATTAATTTCAAATCAAAGAATTAAGGGAAACGGGATACGCCATTGCGTTCGTCTCGGAATTCTGCTTGAAATAGAGTCCGAGTTCGCGTAAAACGGACTCCGTATGAAGAAGATATGGCCTCCGGAAGTTTCAGAATTCAGTTTAAAATTCAAACAGACCAAAACAGCTCAGAAAAACTAATTCAAATTTCAAAATGGGGCCGGAATGGCCAGGGCGGGAAAATTCCCGCCCATGGCACACAGGTCGACTTGGCAGTCGACCTGGGGCTAGCCAGGTCGACTGGGCAGTCGACCTGGGTCACCCGTATCGACTGCCAAGTCGACACGGTGTCGACTGGGGTGTCGACCTGGCCCCTGAGCCAGGTCGAACCCAGCCCACCCTGGCTGGCCTGGTCTGTTTTTGGTCGATTTTCTGAGCCTTGCCTTGTCACTAGGGCTAGGTGTCAGCTCCTGGTTGGTCTCTCCTTCAAACGAACGGCTATTATTAAACCAAGCTCCATCGACGGTCTAAATCAACTCACAAACTCTATAAAAAGGACCTAAGACTAACCCTAATTCACACAAACTAAAATGGAGATGAGACCGTCATGCTGCTGAGGAGAGACTAGGAATAGCCGTCAGAAATTGAGAGACAATTAGGAGATAATTTGAAAGCCTAAAGCAACGTCAATTAAAACAACGCCTACAACAAAGGATAGCATCTCCAAATTCAGAATTCAGATTCATGAATTGAAGATTCGTCATACGTTGTAAGTAGAGTGCTATTCCGATGTGAATAATTAATTGCGTTTGATTTGTGTAAAATGCGAAATGGAATTGTGGCGATAATAATCTATATTTGTATGTTATTTTGATTCTAAACGATTTGGGAATGTTATGGTATACGATTGGATATTTGCAAGTATGTGATTTATGTTGACAACCATATGTTGTGGTATTTTATTTGGGATTCATGCAAGTATATGATTCACTATTATGCCAATATGATGTACATACTTTTATGATCACTTTTAATGTGTAATTGGATACGACTAAGTACTATAGTTTATATGAATCTATGTTGGAATTAGCAAATCATACTTTTGTACTAGAAACAAAAGTAAGCACCTTTATGAACACGACTAAACTATGTTTGGTATTATGCCTAGTTGAAACATGTTTTAGGCCTAAGTTGTTATCAAAACCATATGGTGATATATGTGACACAATTAAGTTAGATTTACATTCCAATTGCAAGTTTACATGAATAGAATGATTCATGTTTAAGTATTATTTATGCCATGATTACATGAATAGAATGATTCATGTTTAAGTATTATTTATGCCATGATTATATGAATAGAATGATTCATGTTTAAGTATTGTTTATGCCATAATCATATGAATAGAATGATTCATGATTAAGTATTATTTATGCCATGATTATATGAATAGAATGATTCATGTTTAAGTATTGTTTATGCCATGATTATATGCTGTTACAATTGCAAGTTCACATGTGCCTACTTTATGTTAATTGAATCGTTATGTTGCAAGTTCATGCGTTCACACTCCCCTTTTTATGTTACCTCATAAACACCATGTTATAAGCCTCCCCTTTTTCATATGGCTAAGTTGGGTTTAAATGTTAAACCCAACATATCTTATATTGTAGCGAACGTGTAAAACAGGGGAAATGACGTTTGGGTTAAAATATAGAACATATGTGTTGGCATGTTTGATGCATGCTAACAACCTTAAAAAACAACAACAATTAAGTGGCATAAATAAATTATAACCAATAAAGATAAATTTGAATAATGGGCCGCAAATATTTACATATAAAAAGAAAAGAGACAAAATATGTAAATGTAGAAAATACGATGTGTTTAACCCGAGGTTGGATTGAGTTGTGATGTAAACCTGCCCGGAACCGCCCGACTGTCCAGTAGTCACAACAATACCTATCCAATGTGGGTGGTTAAACACGGAGCCCAATAAGGACTCGAGGTTAGACTGAGTTGTCGCGTAATACTGCCCGGACCCAACCGGCAACAGGCAGCCACAACAATACCTGTCTAATGTGAGAGGTCAAGGCTTTAATAAGACAATTAAGGCTGAGTCAGGATTGATAGGATTAAGTAAATTAAATTAATACTTAATCAAAATGGAACATGCTAAACTAAACAGACTGATTGGGGGTTAGGTTTATTAAACACTTAACCAACTTAGCATGTTGGCTAGAAATAGAAAACCTAGTAGCGGGGGACCCTTTTTAGCAGTAACCCTACAAGGTGTATCAGGATACCCTGAACTAGGCAGGATGGGGCACGATTACTGGGCTGACTGTAAGAGGTCAAATCGACGGCGGTGGTGCAGCAGTGTAGGTTCTAACGGGGTGCGGGCGTGCACACACTCCGGCACAGAAAAATAAGGCACTGGGCACCAGTAGCATACCTGTGCATTCTAGAATTGTGTCGGGCCGCCACCATGGGACTTGATACACCCCATGGTGGGACCAACATAGGTAACTACAACATCGGGGGCCGTAAGACACATGTAACTATGCGAGTAGGAGCCGATCATCAGAAAATGGATCACTTCACCCTGATTATGGGGTGCCTGTTGGGAACTAGTTTATATGGGTACAGAGATTAATATGGGGTACGATAGTATTCGACCCTAGACAACTTAACTTAGTTTATGATGCTTTCCCATTTCCAGTTTATGCTTATCATACCCAGTTCTTTATTCATAGACTGAATAGTCCTAGACTTACCCAGGCTTTATGTCTGACTCTACTTTTCTTTCGCCTTCTTTTCTTTCGTTTCCCCCCCCCAGGTCCACAGGGAGGGAATACCGCAGCTTGACCAGTTTCCGCATCCAGCTTGAAGAGAAAGAATGTATTGCTTGGATCTTTTCCGTTTTGGGCTATGGTTTTGGACATCAATTATGGGACTTTTGCAGTTTATTTATGTTTTCTTTATGCTTCTTTAAATAATGTAATCAAGACAGTTATGGAGATGTTATGTTTTGGGAAGTATTGTAAAACAAATTATGACATGGTTTGTGTAACACGTATTTTGTTGAAATAAAAGTTGTTGATGTTTTCCGCTATTCAAAAATATGTGTTCTTATATCTGTCTTGTATATTTGTGACTTATACTTATAAACCTCCACCAAAATTAGGGCATTCCCTTTGAGAGTGACCCTAACGGAGGTGGGGTGTTTCACTTGGTATCAGAGCATAGGTTTACCAGATAAGATAAGAAGTTTTGAAAATTTATTTTCAAAAAGAAAAATTTAAAGAAGCATTTTTAAATGATAAAATATTATTTTTAAAAAGGCAAAGTCCCCCAAAGCCATGGGTACTATCTCTTATCCTTCGTTTTGAATCTATCCTTTTTGTTTCAGCATGTCCGAAGAACTTAACTTTGCAGAGGGTGTACCAATACCTGGTTGGTTTAGACGATTCTTAGAAGCAAGGGCCAATCAGCCAGGCCCTACCGTTCCTCCTCCCCCAGCTGCAGGAAATCAACCAGCTGCAGCAACACCTCTTCCTCCACCTCCTCTGCGGGGAAACACTTTTGCTAAGATATGTAAAGATTTTAAGGCTATGGGAGGAAAGGTCTTTCATGGAACCGAATCTTTCGTGGCAGCTAGGAATTGGCTAAAGGAAACCGAGGACTTATTCGTCATTTTTGATGTAGAAGATAGGCAGAAGGTACAACTGGCAGTGTGGCTACTAAAAGGTGAGGCTTCCTACTGGTGGGAAGTCACTAATGCAGAAAGACCAGTGGAAACATGGGAGGACTTTAGGGCAAGGTTTGAGGCTAAATTTCTCTCAGACGCGGAAAGGAGTTTGCAGTTGGAAAAATTCTTATTTCTTAAGCAAGGGAATAAGACAGTCAAAGAGTATGTTAATCAGTTCGATGAGCTGGCTAGGTTCGGACTGGACCTAGTCAACACCCCGCACAAGAAGGCTCTCCGTTTTGTCAAAGGGTTGAATGATCCATTACACAGTTTGGCCATGACCCATATACCCATGGGAGCTACATATGAAAGGTTGGTACAGATGGCATTGCTGAACGAAAAGGATAAGGGCAAGAAGGAGACAAAGGCAGAAAGCTCTCAAGGGAAGAAAGAGGGTTTACAGCCTAAGAAGACAGACTTTAAGAAGGGCGGGAAAGACAACAAAGAGAAGAGGAAGTGTAATTTCTGTGGCAAAGTGGGGCACTTAGTTAAAGATTGTCGGAAAAAGAAGGCCAAGATGAATGACGGGTGCTTTTCTTGCGGTGAGACAGGCCACATGGCAAAGGACTGCCCAAAGAAACGAGGACAGGGGCAGAGGGCTGGATCCACCTCAGGGGCACAGGTTCATGTGCTAGAAGCGCCACCTCTGCAACAGCGAGGTATAAATACTTCTGTAGAAAGTGTAGTTTATCTTTATGATCACCCCGTTCACACTTTATTTGATTCTGGCGCATCACACTCCTTTATCTCGTCTGCTTTAGTAGAATCTCTGCACCTAAAAACTAGTATGGTAGAGGACCCCTTAATTGTTTCAAACCCAATTGGGGCGCCAGCTCATTTGTCTATGATCTGTGTGGGATTGAAAATTTCTATTCTAAGCATAGAATTTAAATGTAGTGCCTTTGTTTTGGGCTTTTCGGGATATGGTTTGATTTTGGGTATGGATTGGCTATCCAGTAATGGGGCCATCCTTGATTGTGAGAAAAGGGTTGTTAGGCCCCTGACCCAGCTCGGTAACACTTTGGAAATTACTTGTAATCCCTCGTATGCGGTTATGCTTAGTTATCTTGAATCGCTAGATGCCTCTGTCGACAATTTGCAATCGGTTAGAGTGGTCCGGGAATATCCGGATGTCTTCGAAGAGGTGAAGGGCTTGCCTCCGAAGCGGGAGATAGTCTTCCGCATATATCTTGTAGATAATGCAAAGCCCGTTGCGTTGCCCGTTAGACACATGGCTCCACGGGAAAGAAAAGAGCTCAGTAAAAAGATTAAAGAGCTTCTAGAGAAGGGGTTCATTAGGAGGAGCATTTCAGAATGGGGCGCTCCAGTGGTGTTCGCTACAAAGGCGGATGGTTCACTCCGTCTATGTGTTGACTATAGGGAGCTCAACAAGCTAACGAAAAAGAATAGGCACCCTCTCCCCAGAATTGACGATCTGCTTGATCAGCTTGTAGGAGCGTTTGTTTTCTCCCAACTCGATTTAGCGACCGGTTTTCATCAGCTAAGGGTAGCTGAAGATAGCATCGATAAAACGACATTCAGAACCCCAGACGGCTTCTTTGAATGGCTTGTCATGCCTTTCGGCTTGACAAATGCACCTGCTTACTTCGTGGACCTGATGAGTAGGGTATTCAGAGATTTCCTCAATAAGTTCGTAGTGGTCTTCGTAGACGATATCCTTATCTTCTCAAAGAGTGAAGAGGAACATGCTCAGCATTTAAGGGCAATCATGGAAACTCTACGAGTCCATCAGCTAAAAGCCAAATTCTCCAAATGCTAATTTTGGAGAGAGGAAGTAAGATTTCTTGGGCACATAGTATCCAAGGAAGGGTTAGCTGTAGACCCAGCTAAGGTAGTAGCGGTGCAGGATTGGAAGACACCAAAGAACGCAACAGAGGTCCGAAGCTTTCTCGGGCTAGCAGGCTTCTATCGAAAATTCATCAGAGACTTTGCAAAGATATCAGCTCCGCTCACAAAGTTGACCAAGAAGAATCTAGTGTTCAATTGTGACTTGGATTGCGAGTTTGCTTTCCAGCGACTGAAAAGGGCTCTTACAACAGCCCCAGTTTTAACGTTGCCGGATGGAAGCAAGTTGTTCACAGTTTATACAGATGCATGTGGGACAGGGCTAGGCGCCGTCTTAATGCAAGAAGGAAGGGTAGTAGCTTATGGCGGAAGACAATTGAAAGTGCACGAAAAGAACTACCCGACCCACAATCTTGAGTCAGCTGCCATCGTCTTTGCACTCAAGTCTTGGCGACACTATCTCCTAGGTGAGAAGTTCGAACTTTACACCGACCATAAATCGTTGAAATACCTTTTCTCGCAGAAGGACCTTAACTTGAGGCAACAGAGATGGATGGAGTTTCTTGCCTCGTATGATTTCGAAATCTCCTATACGCCGGGCAAAGGCAACATAGTGGCAGACGCGTTGAGCCGAAAGAAACTGACCCTAAGCCCGATGTTTGTTGAAAGACAAAGCCTAGAGTTTATAGCCAACTTTGACTTTAGGCCCTCCTCCGATTTTGTACCAGGCTTGCTAGCATCTCTCGAAGTACGCCCGACTTTAGTGGACTCGATAGGGACAGCACAACGCGAGGACCCTCAGCTTGTGGAGACGATTGATAGGCTAATTAGGGGTGAGACTTCAAGTCACCTCAACAGATACTCCATCGACGATAAGGGTTGGCTAAGGCGAGACGGAAGACTATGCGTCCCACAGACAAGGGATTTAGTAAAGAAGGTTCTCGAGGAAGCACATCACTCCAAGATGACGATACACCCAGGCGGAGATAAAATGTACAAGGACATAAAAAGAACTTTCTTTTGGAACGGCATGAAGAAGGACGTGGCAGATTTCGTTTCTACATGTATGGTGTGCCAACAGGTTAAGGCGGAACAGAAAAAGCCTGGCGGTCTGCTACATCCTCTAGATGTCCCGCAGTGGAAGTGGGATGGCATCTCAATGGACTTCATTGATGGGCTGCCTAGGTCTAGGAGAGGCAACACTAGCATTTGGGTAATAGTGGATAGGCTTACTAAAAGCGCCCACTTTTTACCTGTCAAAAGTAAAAGAATTGCCTCATCCCTAGCATCTCTTTACCTTAAGGAAATCGTTCGACTCCATGGAATACCATCCAGCATTGTTAGTGACCGAGACCCTATCTTCACAAGTGAGTTTTGGCGGAGTCTGCAAGAAGCGGTAGGCACACAGTTATGCTTGAGCACAGCCTATCATCCCCAAACCGACGGCCAAACAGAAAGAGTGAACAGAGTTTTGGAGGACCTTTTAAGACTGTGCATCCTTGACTTCGGAGGGACATGGGAAGACCATCTTCCTTTGGTGGAATTTGCCTACAACAACAGCTATCAAGCAACCATCGGAATGGCGCCCTTCGAAGCTTTATATGGAAGACCGTGCCGATCGCCCACTTGTTGGTGGGAGTCTACTGATAAGCTCATACTTGGACCAGATATTATCCGAGAGACTTCAGAGAAAGTAGACTTAATAGGAAGAAGAATGAAGACGGCCCAAGACAGACAAAAGTCCTACGCCGACAAGAGGAGGACCGACCTTGAATTTGAGGTTGGGGACAGAGTTTTTCTTAAGGTATCTCCGCTAAGGAACGTTGTTCGTTTTGGAACCACAGGAAAGCTAACACCAAGGTTCGTAGGGTCATTCCCTATCATCGAGAAAATTGGGAAAATGGCCTATAGATTAGAGCTACCCGAAAAATTGGCCGGAGTTCACAACGTCTTTCACATTTCACATCTCCGAAAATGTCTACATGAGTCTGCTGAAGTGGTAGAGCCAAATATCCTAGAAGAAGCTGAAGTGGAACGTGAAGCAACCGTCAGGAAAGTTCCAACTCGCATATTAGGAACGGAAGTGAAGAAGCTACGCAACCGCGAAGTCAAGCTCATCAAAGTTCAGTGGAGCGATGCCGAAGAAGATGCAACTTGGGAAACTGAAGCTAGAATACGCGCAGCCTACCCTTTTCTTTTCGAGGGTACATCTTTGATCTTTCCTTTTTCCTTAAGTTGCGCTTTTATCTATCTTTTTAGGTATATCTCCTCGACCTTATCTTTTAGGAAGAAACCCTTTGGATGGAAACATGTAATTGAAACATGTTATGGATGATGATTGCAAGTGGTTGCAAGTGATTGCTAGTGGTTGCTCGTGGTTGCATATACACACACAATCTAGGTTTTAGATCGGCTCAGTCACTTCATATTGCATATGCATATATGTTTGCATTCGTATATGGTTGAACTTTAATGTGTTGTCATATTGATGTTGCATTTGTATGAATGATTGTGCACTCATGTAGAATCATGAATAGGAGAATTTTCATACATAATGGATTCATGGCACTTACATAATTCGCATTAAGGAGGTCAACTGAATCAGTAGACCGCCTGATTTTGCATTAGAAAAGTACATGTACACACACACTTCGCATATGATCATGAAGCATTAGAAGTCTTTTAAGGACAATGGATGCTCGTGTTTGATGGATGAGTAGATGGATGTTTGGATGTTAGGATATACATTCTTCCTGAACTAGAAGATTTCGGGGACGAAATCCTTTTAAGTGGGGGAGAATGTAACACCCCGTGTATTCTATAACAGTGAAATTCACAAATTAAAAGTATAATTAATTACAAATCAAAGAATTAAGGGAAACGGGATACGCCATTGCGTTCGTCTCAGAATTCTGCTTGAAATAGAGTCCGAGTTTGCATAAAACGGACTCCGTATGAAGAAGATATGTCCTCCGGAAGTTTCAGAATTCAGTTTAAAATTCAAACAGACCAAAACAGCTCAGAAAAACTAATTCAAATTTCAAAATCGGGCCGGAATGGCCAGGGCGGGAAAATTCCCGCCCAAGGCAGCCAGGTCGACTTGGCAGTCGACCTGGGGCTAGCCAGGTCGACTGGGCAGTTGACCTGGGTCACCCGTGTCGACTGCCAAGTCGACACGGTGTCGACTCGGGTGTCGACCTGGCCCCTGAGGCAGGTCGAACCCAGCCCACCCTGGCTGGCCTGGTCTGTGTTTGATCGATTTTCTAAGCCTTGCCTTGTCACTAGGGCTAGGTGTCAGCTCCTGGTTGGTCTCTCCTTCAAACGAACGGCTATTATTAAACCAAGCTCCATCGATGGTCTAAATCAACTCACAAACTCTATAAAAAGGACCTAAGACTAACCCTAATTCACACAAACTAAAATGGAGATGAGACCGTCATGATGCTGAGGAGAGACTAGGAATAGCCGTCAGAAATTGAGAGACAATTAGGAGATAATTTGAAAGCCTAAAGCAACGTCAATTAAAATAACGCCTACAACAAAGGATAGCATCTCCAAATTCAGAATTCAGATTCCTGAATTGAAGATTCGTCATACGTTGTAAGTAGAGTGCTATTCTGATGTGAATAATTAATTGCGTTTGATTTGTGTAAAATGCGAAATGGAATTGTGGCGATAATAATCTATATTTGTATGTTATTTTGATTCTAAACGATTTGGGAATGTTATGGTATACGATTGGATATTTGCAAGTATGTGATTTATGTTGACAACCATATGTTGTGGTATTTTATTTGGGATTCATGCAAGTATATGATTCACTATTATGCCAATATGATGTACATACTTTTATGATCACTTTTAGTGTGTAATTGGATACGACTAAGTACTATAGTTTATATGAATCTATGTTGGAATTAGCAAATCATACTTTTGTACTAGAAACAAAAGTAAGCACCTTTATGAACATGACTAAACTATGTTTGGTATTATGCCTGGTTGAAACATGTTTTAGGCCTAAGTTGTTATCGAAACCATATGGTGATATATGTGACACAATTAAGTTAGATTTACATTCCAATTGCAAGTTTACATGAATAGAATGATTCATGTTTAAGTATTATTTATGCCATGATTACATGAATAAAATGATTCATGTTTAAGTATTATTTATGCCATGATTATATGAATAGAATGATTCATGTTTAAGTATTGTTTATGCCATAATCATATGAATAGAATGATTCATGTTTAAGTATTGTTTATGCCATAATTATATGAATAGAATGATTCATGTTTAAGTATTGTTTATGTCATGATTATATGCTGTTACAATTGCAACTTCACATGTGCCTACTTTATGTTAATTGAATCGTTATGTTGCAAGTTCATGCGTTCACACTCCCCTTTTTATGTTACCTCATAAACACCATGTTATAAGCCTCCCCTTTTTCATATGGCTAAGTTGGGTTTAAATGTTAAACCCAACATATCTTATATTGTAGCGAACGTGTAAAACGGCGGAAATGACGTTTGGGTTAAAATATAGAACATATGTGTTGGCATGTTTGACGCATGCCAACAACCTTAAAAAAAAAACAATTAAGTGACATAAATAAATTTTAACCAATAATGATAAATTTGAATAATGGGCCGCAAATATTTACATATAAAAAGAAAAGAGACAAAATATGTAAATGTAGAAAATACGATGTGTTTAACCCGAGGTTGGATTGAGTTGTGATGTAAACCTGCCCGGAACCGCCCGGCTGTCCAGTAGTCACAACAATACCTATCCAATGTGGGTGGTTAAACACGGAGCCCAATAAGGACCCGAGGTTAGACTGAGTTGTGGCGTAAGACTGCCCGGACCCAACCGGCAACAGGCAGCCACAACAATACCTATCTAATGTGAGAGGTCAAGTCTTTAATAAGACAATTAAGGCTGAGTCAGGATTGATAGGATTAAGTAAATTAAATTAATACTTAATCAAAATGGAACATGCTAAACTAAACAGACTGATTGGGGGTTAGGTTTATTAAACACTTAACCAACTTAGCATGTTGGCTAGAAATAGAAAACCTAGTAGCGGGGGACCCTTTTCAGCAGTAACCCTACAAGGTGTATCAGGATACCCTGAACTAGGCAGGGTGGGGCACGATTACTGGGCTGACTGTAAGAGGTCAAATCGACGGCGGTGGTGCAGCAGTGTAGGTTCTAACGGGGTGCGGGCGTGCACACACTTCGGCGCAGAAAAATAAGGCACTGGGCACCAGTAGCATACCTGTGCATTCTAGAATTGTGTCGGGACGCCACCATGGGACTTGATACACCCCATGGTGGGACCAGCATAGGTAACTACAACATCGGGGGCCGTAAGACACATGTAACTATGCAAGTAGGAGCCGATCATCAGAAAATGGATCACTTCACCCTGATTATGGGGTGCCTGTTGGGAACTAGTTTATATGGGTACAGAGATTAATATGGGGTACGGTAGTATTCGACCCTAGACAACTTAACTTAGTTTATGATGCTTTCCCATTTCCAGTTTATGCTTATCATACCCAGTTCTTTATTCATAGACTGAATAGTTCTAGACTTACTCAGGCTTTATGTCTGACTCTACTTTTCTTTCGTTCCCCCCCCCCCCCCCAGGTCCACAGGGAGGGAATACCGCAGCTTGACCAGTTTCCGCATCCAGCTTGAAGAGAAAGAATGTATTGCTTGGATCTTTTCCGTTTTGGGCTATGGTTTTGGACAGCAATTATGGGACTTTTTCAGTTTATTTATGTTTTCTTTATGTTTCTTTAAATAATGTAATCAAGACAGTTATGGAGATGTTATGTTTTGGGAAGTATTGTAAAACAAATAATGACATGGTTTGTGTAACACGTATTTTGTTGAAATAAAAGTTGTTGATGTTTTCCGCTGTTCAAAAATATGTGTTCTTATATCTGTCTTGTATATCTGTGACTTATACTTATAAATCTCGACCAAAATTAGGGCATTCCCTCTGAGAGTGACCCTAACGGAGGTGGGGTGTTTCAGTTTTCCTCCAAGATGATGAAAAGACGATGTTAACTCGTACTGAATTGACTGTTCACATGAGGATGAGATGACACGTAGTTGTTATGACTTGAAGGGCAGTCGATGAGGCCTCGCGATAATGCAGTTCGCCAGGGATAACCCATTTTTCGATCTACTTCAGAGGAGAGACATACGGACAGTCTTAAGATGGATTATACTGCGGATAACTTGTGCAATGGAGTTTTAGATTCTCACAATTTTGGTACACCTTTGAGAGAGAGGGCATATAGACGAATCCAATCCATAGAGTGTGGATTGGTAGGGTTATTAGTTATAGACTAGGGCAGTTGGTCATAGCGATAATTGGACGGAGACAGGGTAGTTGGACCTGCCATGGACTCGATAGATTTGGTGACTAAAGTATTGAGTATCGCATACTTTACGCACCGAGTGAATAAATGCGAGGATGGTTAATGGATATCATGGTTGTTTACGTATTTATTGCCATTTAGTATTTAGACATTTATTCGACCCTATTCATATGATGTTTATCATAGTGTAGAATATATCGATTGTTATATGTTAACTCTGTGAATGCAGGGGAATGACAAGTATGATTTCTCATACCGTCCGTGTCGTGTATACTATTACGAATTTTACAGTACTTTGAGATTTGTTATCGATTGCACTAGACTTTTATCTGATCCAATGTTTTATTTCCCTCTTATCACCTTGTGTGCTCATCAATGATGCTGATGAGCAGACTACGTGACTGATACATGTATTATCTGGAGTTGCGCAAGTGGATTCACCGGAGGCGATTTTTTACATATTTATACTTAAATCCTTATTATATATTCCGATGCTAGCACTACGGAGTCTTGATAGTGTTATGTATTCTTGTTGGGGATACTTTATCAGTTTGAGTTTATTTATCACTTTTATAAACTCTCTATTACTATTTTGTATAACTGTTCTGTGGTTTATATAGTTATCACTATCTCGTCTGTTTTATACATGTGATTGTTATTATTACATATTACATGATGCGATGTGAGATGTACGACGACTTTTGTGATTGTATTTCTGCATCTTCCTTTCTCTTCATTTCTACTATTACTTTTTCCTAACGATGCCTTTACATCGATCGGGTGCTTGTACGGCATAAATTTTTAGTTTTAAGCATTAATAATGTATAGCGGGTCGTCACAGTCATCCTTTTTTTCCTCCTTTCTCTTTCAGACGCGAAGCCTTGACAGTGAACGAGGAAGGCGTGACAATCAAAAATGCGAAAATGACTAACCACTCGGTATTGGCGATTTTCAGTCACGCCGACACAGACACAACTTTTTCGCATAAAACATTAAGTTAGTTGATTGCTTAATTAAACAACAAATGTGGTAAAATAATGTTGCTTAGAAATCACCATAAAGATTTCCGAAATGGTACCGTCTTATGATGATTTAAGCCCACTATATGTTCTTTATTAGTTTAGATTTTGTAACGAGAATTGGAGATCGCACCTAAAGTCAATTCAAATAAACTTCAAAACGGCACATTTGGTAATTGACTGACCATCGGTACTGTTGTGTCCTACCTGCTTATAGATTTCTCGCAGCATTGAAGTCGATGTTTAAAATGAAGACATGGACCACCTTAAAAAATGAAAAACCATATACTTCGTTCTAGTTCTAGATGTCTCCAGGCTATTTTATTCTTACTACCTGTTATACATTACTGTATGTCTTTTCCATTTCAGTTTCATTATGCAAAGCAAGGATACTGGATACACACGAACTGCTCTATATTTTTCATTTGAAAATGAAGTCTTTATTAACAATGTTAGATATGATAGGAAGAAAACTACAGCAGATCGATGTAAATTACATCGACTACTTAACAATGAATGTCAATCTCCCTCTTTAAAGCGTTGGGAAATCTATTCAGTAAAAGACCTAGTGCCAAAACAAGGCAAATGTCATTAGATTTTTATAAAAAACCCAAGTGCCAAAACAAGGCAAATGTCATCAGATTTTATCATCGTCAGTTCCCATATCACTGTCACAGTGGGACACTTAACCACAACAGGAATCTAACACTTGCGATAATTATAGTATCCCGGATAGCTAGAACCATAATTATATGGATGCTGACCTTCACCAGAACGAAAACTCATCTCTTGATGATTTTAATTCATGAATGAGTGATATGCATGTACTACATACATTAATGCCAATATATTATACACGCTCAAAGGTCCATTTTTACAACTACTCCAATGCATATACAAATGCCTCGTCTGCCCATCAAATTCTAAAGGCATTAATACATTACATTAATATATGTTGATACAAAACCAGCTAATCATGATTCATGATGTGTGTCTATAATTTATAAATGCAGTCTGAAATCTGATTGATGTTGGTCCTCTCAGATCCAACCGTTAGGGTTCACCATACCCACATCATGTACCTAAAATTTAATGTATGACTTTCAAAACTTAGATATTTTCAACTGTAGTTGGTTCTCAGAGTCACTCATGCAACCAACCTTTACTTAGTCGCGGATTTATATATTAACTACTTGCTTTGAAAATGATAAGAAATACTGCATTTATCCTAATTTGTTAGCATCGGCTACTTTCCACTTGAGTATGAGTGTAGGATAAGAAATGCAGTTTGTTTCTTTGGATGCGTATTTATGATTGAACCATATGTACATACATGTAGTAGTAATATAGTTTTATTACAAATCAACACTTCTTTTCTTACTAGATACTGCTCCTTTTTTTATCTTGCTTGAAAAGTAAATATATAGTTTATTACTGTTTTTCAGCATTCATTTTCCAGCTACGTCGTCTTCCTTAGTTAAGATGATGCAACATTTATTTTTCTTCATTAACCAAATATAGAAAGAGGGTTTGTAAATTCAAACACTCCCCTTCTAACCTGGCTTTGCATTTCAAGCATTTGTTTTAAATTCTGAAACGTTTCGGTCTTCAGCGGCTTTGTAAAAACATCTACAAGTTGATTTTCTGTTATGCAATGCACTAGTTATTAGAGTTTAAAAGAAGATTCATGAATATAGATTGATATTTGTGAACTTCAGAACTGATGTTTGTATTGAACTTGGTAATCTTTTGTACAATGTGAATCATACGACCCTTTGACGCAGCCAAGAGGGGCTTGTTCAATTACTAAATAAACCACAGAGTATTCATGTACGGTTTGTTCACTTTGCCGTGGCTGGTTTGAACTGATCTGGTGACTAATTCACTGGAAAGATACTGGTAGTTACAACGAGGAAGTCTTTGCCTTTATAAACAATTTTATGTTGCCGTTATCATTTTTTAGTACTAAAAATAGCAGGCGTATGTATATAATGGCGAAGACTTCACTCTTATAAACAAAAAAGAAAAAAACAGTTCGTGGCTGGTTAATATCCTGGTTGTGCTGCTTGTTCATTCAGTTTGAGAACCGGAAAGAGAATGAGGCATTGTTGGTAATGGTCTTATAATACATTTGAATGAATAGTATACTTCTGGCTTTTAGGCTAAGACTCGTTACATATTTGCAGAGAAGATTAACATGCGGATTAGAATAGACGGCAGCCTTCGTTCTTCATTTTTGATTTCACCTAACGAATCCATACTACAGTCAGAGAAATGGCAGATCCCTAATTTCGCCTTTCCATCAAATCTTACAAATTCTCCGAAGTAAAGAGATTACCACCTGTTTTGCACGAATTTCTCTAAAGCGATGAAATTCTGAAATTTGAGCTATTAAAGTTTGAGAGAGCTAAATTATTTGTAAGTCTGTTAGAATTTTAGAAGAGGAAGAGAAATAGATTATTAGAAAAAAGGAATATTTGTAAAAGAGGAAAACTTTAATTGTTTTTATTTATTTTTTCTTTTTTCTTGGTTGATACAAATGAGCGATTACATCATGATTTATATAACAGAGAATCTCTAGACTTTTCTTTTTCTAGACTTTTCTTCATTTTACATATTTGTTTAGTCTAGATTCTTCTCTAATCTTATTTTGATAACTCTAATATTTATTAACATTTATTTGTGCTTCCCTAAATACAAAAATAAAATTTGTCACATAATCAACATTTCCTTAAAAATCAAGTTTATTTCCAACACCCCCCGTAAACTTGGTTTTGCAAATTGATACAAGATTTTGATTCTTTGTATTTTACGTGCTTTGGTAGGACTAAAGAAATTATCCAATTTTTTTTTTTTTCGTTTCTTCCTCTTTCCCAGTATGAAGATCTTCAATGCAATTTTTTCAACGGTGCTCCATTCATTTCGTTCTCCTTCATTCACACAAGTCGTTCCAAACAGTGTGTGCTCTAGCTTCTATCTTATTCCGGTGTCATAAACTTTGAATGAGTCATATATGTCATTTTTCATTCTTTCATAATTTCATTCTTACAATTGTTTATCCATCCAACTGCTTTGCATACTTCCAAAATATGACTTTTGTATGACATTTTAGAAAATATTGGTTGGAAAATAAAGTTCTCCGAAATAGGAATGTTATAATCTTTGCTCACCATTTTGTTCTTATCTTCATAAAATTCAAAATTGGACCCTTTCACTTTCGTTTTTCTTTCATCCACTTTCACTTTGCTTTCATCAACATCATTTTGCAATTCTTTCCCACTTCTTTCCTCCTCTGTCTTGTTATCTTTTTTCGCATCATCAGTACCAATTCCTTCTTCAACAATCACGCCTTTAGATACACATTTTTTTTCTATGCTCTTCATATTTTCCTCACCGGATGCTTTGTCAACATCAACACCCTTGCAAACTTTATTTATGTCCCGCTCCACATTCTTAGATGCTCCATGAATTTCTTCCTTAATGCTATTTTTCTCGCCTTCCTCTTCTTCATTTTCTTTGTGAGCTAGTAGCAGTGCACCATCTTCTGAACATGTTTCTTCAACGTGATTGATCTTCTCTTCAACTTTCCTATTTAATCTTTCTTAAAAAACTTGAAGAATATCCAAAAGTTGACCAATATTCATGGATTTTACATCCTTAGAATCTCCAATTTCTACAACTATGTTGTCAAATTTGAAATATAAAGATCGTAAAATTTTCTTAATAACTCTGGAATCTTCCATTTTTCCTTCATATTTTTTCAATTGATTTACAAGAGAAAAAACTCTAGAAAAATAATCATCAATTAATTCTGAAGATTCCATATGTAAGTATTTAAACTTACATTGCAGATTTTGAAATCGAATTTTCTTCACTTTAGTAATTCCAATGAAGTCATTCTCCAAGGTCTCCCATGCTTCCTTGCTTGTAGATGCATTCATTATTTTTCCGAACATATCATCACCCAAGCCTTGATGAATGGTGACTAATGCTTGTAAGTCAGTCGTCTTCAAATTCTTCAATTTATCCCTTTTAATTTGGGATAAAGCGGTAACATTGACGGTTTCTTCATACCCATTTTCTACGATATCCCACAAGCCTTGCGATTCAAGCAGCTTCTTTATGCGGATGCTCCAAGCGCTATAATTATCTTTCTTCAGTAACGAAATTTGAAAAAATGACGTTTCATTTGTCATCTTCCTTGATTATCTAACCTAGCTCCAATACCACTTTGTTAGAATTTTAGAGAAAGAGGAATAGATTATGAGAAAAAAGGAATATTTGTAAAAGAGGAAAAGTTTAATTGCTTTTATTTCTTTTTTCTTTTTTCTTGATTGATACAAATGAGCGATTACATCATAATTTATATAATAGAGAATCTCCAGACTTTTCTTTTTCTAGACTTTTCTTCATTTTACATATTTGTTTAGTCTAGATTTTTCTCTAATCTTATTTTGATAACTCTAATATTTATTACCATTTATTTTGTGTTTTCCTAAATACAAGAATAAAATTTGTCCCATAATCAACATTTCCTTAAAAACAAAGTTTGTTTCTAACAAAGTCTTCCCTGTGATGATAGTGCGTTCGTAAGTCTTCCTACTCTTTGATAAGAGCATCTCCAACACTTATACAATGGAAACTTACAAACAAACCGATTGCAAAACGTAATTGAAGGTGTTACCCCAACTATTTTCCGGTTCAGGCGTTTGTTCAACAAATGCCTGAACAAAAAAAATCGATCACATAATTAAACCCGTTGAATGCTTGCTTACTTGGCCACGTAAAGTGTAAGCCTGATTAGTCACTTATTAAACGATACTTTCGTAATTAAATTGCATGTATTTTCCTTCAGTCAATGATTCTCGTGCTTCTACTCCAGCAACATGAGAGCATCATATTATGGCCACGTACTATTTTGGCACCTTTCTACAAAGAGGTACGTGGGACCAAGCAAATTATAAATGGTTTGCCACAATAAAAAATTCGAGGCGCCTGTTGGACAGGCGCCGTTTCAACAGGCCCCCCATACTGGGCGTCTGTTAAACGGCTGCCTCACCCAATTACGTTTTCTTAACCGAAATCACTGAATTTTCTATTAACTCAAAATTCTACATCCTGTTGGAAGCAATTCTCAGTGCGATTATTACAGATTTGTAATAATGGGCCACTATTGGAGATGCTCTAAGGTCCATGGATCGTTATGCTATCCAATCACGATCCAACCTCGAATAATCCTGAATCATGGAGCATTACGATCCAAAACTCAGTCAAACCTCAATTGTCTTTGAACTCCAATCAAATCTTCAAACCAGCGGTTTAACAATCAATTTTAGATGGTTGAGCCACGATTTTTCTATTTATCTCTTACTGTCTCACCATGGATTGTTTCTCATTCTCATCATTTGTATCAATATGAATAAAATAAAATAAAATTATATTACAAAAATTATTATCATTCCAAAATTTAACCACTTTGATTTTCACCGCTGTCATTGTAAAATTCATTAAATTTGTTGTTATTAAACTTCTATCTTTGTGCGATGCTCTACTTTATACACATTACAGTTGTATTGGTGCAGTTGTGCATACAACAGCATATAAATTTGGTTGTAAAGATTTAAGATCATCTACATCTCACTTTCGTAATATTTTTATTTCATTATTATTGCATATAACTTGTTGGTAAATGTACAAATTTAATAGAAAGGTGACATCATGGTTCTAACGATTTGACCGGTCGAACCATCAAAACATTGAACCATAAGTCATCGCGGTTGGAGTCACGGTCCGATTATGAAAATTATGCATGCATATGACCTACTTGCAACTTTTCTTTGAGAATCTACACGAAACAAAGTACAAATCTATTTTGTTATGTTTTGCCCTTGAAGGTAATATAAAGTTAGCAGATATGTATACAGTGTATTGATTGTCACTCAATAATATAGATTCGTTCTCTGTTTTGATGTTCAATTTACTTAATGGTGACTGTATTTGCATTATCTCTATTGTTGTACTTGCTACACTCCTCTATTCAGTCCTTGTGTTTGATCTGGAAGTAATTGATTGTTTATTTGAACACCATGATATATGATTATCTCCTAAGCAGATGTAATATCGTTTGAGTGATTTTTTTGTCATTTGGATCCGTTACCCAATCTACATATGTGTCTTTTGTTATGTTGAGTTTTTTTCTTGCTTTTAGTGATAACCCATAAATTGCAGTTCCTTTTAATTATCTCAAAATTCTTTTTACTGTTTTCTAATGTTCATCTAATGCTTCTGCGTAAACTGATGCAATCTGCTAACATTAAATAGAATATTTGGTCATGTTATTATTGCATATCGTGATGCACCAATAGCACTTCTACTGTGCTAAGTATGTGTTCTCCCCGTTTCCAGAAAAGTGTTGCTTTCTAATCTTCAGCGTTGGTGGCGGATTTGCACCATTCATTTTGGACTTGGTTCAATAGTTCAGTAATGTATTTCTTTCGAGGAAGAACGATTTCGAATTTGAACCTTTAAAGCGATTTATGCTCCTACGATCCTTAATAAAAAAATTCCTATCTAGATATTGGATATGGCTATTGATTTCTGCTTCACTATGACCTATAATAATTAGATCATCAACACATATTAGAATGTAAAACAGTAGATGTGCTACTGCTCTTAATATATAAGAAGTGATTTGATAAAGTGATGATTTTCAGTTTATTAAACCAAACTGTAGGAGCATTTTTGGGACAATATATTGCTTTCTTAGCTTGCATACATAATTTATATGTTGCTTATATCGCTGTGGTTGTTCCATTTATACTTCATTTTTGTAAAATTCCAGCCAAATTTTTGTAAAACAATGTAACTGCCTAATATACCGTTCTTTATTCAAAGCTACCGATGAGAATGTTTTATTGAGGTCAAATTCATATTGTTAGGTATAACAATTTGCAACTATTCTTTCTTTGTATCTAGCAATAGTTCCACGGTAGTTTTTCTTCAATTTATAAATTCATTTACATCCAACAATATACTTACTATCTGGGGGTGACACCAAATTCTGTGTTTATTTCTTATAAAATTACTGTATTCGTCATCTGTAGTCGTCTTCCAATTTCGATCTTTTACAGCTTGTTTAACATAATTTGGCTCTCTTTAAATTGTATAACGATATATACTCTCGGTTTGAAAATTACGCTCTTTTCTCTAATAATCGTTAAATGTCTTTGTAACGACCCGCATTCTACGCATCGCAGGATCATAGAATATTTATTTCTTTCACATACGAAGTCGTATGATCATGTAACTTTGGGAGATGACTATTGGGGTCATTTCCCATGTTCATGATTTTTCCCGATTTTTAAATGACCATTTTACCCCTAGCCGATACTATTTTGGCCATAACTTTTGATTGGAAAGGAGTTTTTACTTGAAACCACTTCCATTGGCTCCAGATGATGGTTTAAAATTCCGAAGAGTGGTCACATTAGCCAAACGGACATACCGTTTGGGAGATATAGCTGAAACAAGTTTCAGATGGTGAAAAACAGCTTAATTGGGCTTAACCGGGTAATTAACAGCTAGGCCCAATGGGGAATTTCGGGATTAGGGTTATGAGGAGGCTGAAATCAGTTAGAGAACGATCTTATTTTCATTTTTCAGCCGCCACTTTCATTCTTGAATCCTAACAATGGTCGCCAACATCTAGAAACACCGCCAAATCACTTTCTAATCAAGTTTTGGCTTAATCTACATCAAATCAAAGAAGATCTTCACCAAATCAGTATTTGAGTAGCTGTTAGACACCAGTATTCGCCCAAATTAGCGAGGTTTCAGTTCTGAAAATTTTATTTGTGGCCAAGGTGAGTGATTTGCATAGTTTTGCACTAATTACGGTTAATTAAGGGTAATTAGTGAAGATTAGCGAATTTATGCACTAATAAATTCTGGAAAAATATTTATAAATTCTAAAATAATGTTTTAGACCTCTGTTAGAAATTTGGTTTAATTTGATTAAGTTTTGCTAATCATATCATTAGTTTGCCTAAACATGTTTAAGGGAAAATATGGGTTTTTGGGTATATTTGATCCGTTTTGACAAATTAATTCATTGTTTTGGTGTTTGTGGTTAGTTTGCTATGTTGCTATGACTGTATGCTATGCTTTGCGATTGATTAGAATAGTTATATTGATCGAAAACCTCGTCGAATGGCGTAAACAAGTTGCCGGAAAAAGTTGCAGAAAGTTGTGCAGGGTTTCGAATCGGATCGGGTATGGGCTCGGATCGGATAGGAGAGCTGGGCAAGAAAATCCGAACCGGACTGAAATCTGGCACAAAGGAAACTTGGCAAAAAGGAAGGCCATTCGCATAGAGTTGGTGAAGGGATCGGATCGGAGAGACAAAAGGGGATCAGATCGAAACGGCTGGAAGGCGTGGGATCAGATGAAATAAAAAACCACATGAGGAGCAGGGGATCGGATCGGAGGTAGGGAGGAGGACCGAACCGAAGCGAGAGAGCAACTACCAAACCAAACCCAGGCAGAAGGCATCCGAACCGAACCGAGCTAGAAGGGAAGCACCAAACCGAACCGCACCCAGGAGCATATTAGGAAGCATGACACCCGAACCGAACTGACTGAAGCAGATTGGACCGAACCGAATTGGACTTCCATCTCTACTATGTGACGACTCTTTTGAAGACCAACTCCAATTCGATCAAAACCCGAGATGCAAAGGTAGTCCGAATGAGGAGCTTTGACTCAGGATCCAGTTGGGAACCAACGAGTCGACTTCATGAGTTGGGCTTTGCTGCGGGACGTGTGCAAAGGGGCTGTCGATGTCTATGACTTTGGATCACTATGTATGGGAGGTACGTGGACGGATTCAGGGCCACAGTGGCCTAGGTACGACTAAAGGGCTATAGACCAATGAAGTGGGGTCATTTGTAAAGATTTGGTCATGACTCCATGAGGTGAGTTTGGTAGTAGCAGTAGTTGTACAAGTCGAACTCCGTCACTACTTCGATGGGTCTAGTGATTGACAGTGGTGGACATCGTATGCTTTACGCACTTAGTGAGAGATGTGAGGATGGTTGCTATGCTTGATTTATTTTCCATCATTATGACATGCACACCCCCACCCCCGTATTCTTTACACCATCTGTTCAGTGGCACCTTAGAGTATTGTACGGTATGTAGTGCTAACTCTTTGGTTGCAGGTCCAGGTTCAGGTATGGTTTAGTATACCTGTTATTGTTCTGTTTAGCTTCTTATCGCTCATACCAGACTTTTTGTATGACCCAGAGTTTTATGTCTCTTCTTATTACTCTGGGTGCTCACGAGCAGACTAGAGACAGGTTAACTGGGTATGCACGGGTAGCTGATCCGGAGACGAGCAGGAGGCTTCCACATATGATACATATAGTATTCTCCCTGTGTTGTTGAAGATCACTGCTTGGGCATTAGTAGTGCATCTTCTACTTCAACTTTCTTTTGCTTTAGAGACAGTTTAAAGTTGTAATAATGATGTTGGATCATAAGCTGTATTTGGATTTCCGCTTCTATGTTGGTTTAGTTTTCAGCTTATGCACTGTCTCACCTGTTTTATGTCAAGATTATGTTATTATTATATTTTGTTCCATGCGCTGTGAGACATTCTACAGGTTCCTTGTTAGTTCATTCTCTTCTTTCCTTTCTTTGGCGACCGTTTCGTGCTAGTCAGGCATGTGTACAGCACACCTTCGGAGGAAATGCAGGCTGGTGCGGGGCGGACAGTCACACTTGGTATCAGAGCTCTAGGTTGCGTAGTTAACCTAGGGAAAGGCACCTGGGAGAGATAATACGTATATGAGAGCGCGTATTTGTGACTATTTTGGTTTTCAAAAGCAATATATATATTATTAGTATAGCTAAAGATGAAGTCGCACTGCATTAGCACCACCATATAAATGGTTAATCGTTTCTCTTTACAGATTGAACGATGAGCCGATACGCAAGAGGTGCCGGTAGAGGAGCCAATAATGGGAATGCTGCTGACATGAGGACGATGTTTACTGACCTCATGAGAGAGATGCTTAGGAATGTGCAGAGGGCAGTTCCCAATGGTGATAATGGTGGTGGTCCAATAGTGCAGGCGCCTAGGGCCGATTTCGCCAAGCTGAATAAGGATTATACTAGTCTTGGCGGGAAGCCGTTCCACGGAACGGAGTCGGCCACGGATGTTCAGGATTGGTTGGATAACTGCGAGCGTATCTTCGAAGATTTGGGTATCGAGGATGCGATGAAGAGAAGGCTAGCATCCCGTCAACTGCAAGGACGGGCAATGAATTGGTGGAATGCTATAAAGGCAGCTACTCCCGAGGATCAGATTACCTAGGAGCAGTTTAAGGTTCGCTTTAGCGAGAAGTTCATTCCAGCTGCTCAAAAGTCAGTGTTGTTTAAGAAATTCTTGGAGCTCAAGCAGAATGGCAAAGCTGTCTCGGAGTATATTGCTGAATTCGACACTTTGTCGAAATACGGGTTATCTCTTATTGATACTGCCGAGAAGAAGAATGATAAGTTCATAACCGGCTTGGATCAATACTTGGGGGAAAGGCTTATTAACCACATCGATGAGACGTTTGAATCGATTGTGGGGAAAGCATTAAGGTCAGAGAGTCTTTACCCTAAGCCGAAGACTGAGGCTGCATCTGTAGAGGAACCGAATCTGCAAGCAAGCGGTGGAGGTAAGAATGGTTCTCAGAATAAGAGAAAGCAGAATCAGCCTAAGGATGGCCAGAAGAAAAAGAATAAGCAAGATGTTGAGTGCTTCAGCTGTGGTAAGAAGGGCCATTATGCTAGTAATTGTCGGGCCAAGCCAGCGGATAGGAAGTGCTTCAACTGTGGTCAAGTGGGACATCATAAGGACAAGTGTCCGCAACCCCCTAAAGAGAAGCAAATGGTGAAAGCATATGCCCCTAATGCTATTCCTTCTTCGTCGAATGCCCCAACTGCGGCGGAGAAAGGAAAGAATGTCGTTATTCAAGGTATGCTTTCTATTTATGATGTTCCTGTTAGAGTTTTGTTTGATACCGGAGCTTCCAGTTCTTTCATATCTAGTGACCTGGTAGATAGGTTGGGATTGGAGCCCGAGATTGTCGATAGACCTTTAGTAGTGATGAACCCGATTGGTGGTTCGACTAACCTTAGCATGATTTGTCGTAATGTGGCCTTATCGAGTCATGGATGCATGTTTGTTTGTGACTGCTTTGTTTTGGGCTTTGCTGGGTTTGGCATTATTTTGGGAGTCGATTGGCTCCAAAGATACGGGGTGGTGGTAGACTGTGAGGGCTTTTTGGTGACAGCTAGAGCGGATGATGGGCGGAGGGTAGTGTTTGGTGGTCTACCCGGTGATGGGGTAATGGCTAGTTTTCTGAATTCCCTCAACATTTCGCATAGTGAGTTGTCAGGTTTGCCCGTGGTTGGCCAGTATCCGGACGTCTTCGAGGAAGTGACCGGGCTTCCACCACACCGAGAGATTGAGTTCCGTATTGATTTAGTGAAAGATGCCAGACCTATAATGATGTCACTTCGTCGTATGGCGCCAAGGGAGCAGCGAGAGCTCGGGGTGCAAGTCAACGATCTTTTGAAGAAGGGATTTATCAGAAGGAGTGTTTCTGAATGGGGAGCACCAGTTGTGTTTGCTACCAAGGCGGATGGTTCCCTTCGTTTGTGTGTAGACTACCGCGAGTTGAATAAAGTGACGAGGAAGAACAAGTATCCTCTACCGCGGATAGATGATTTGTTTGATCAATTGAGTGGTGCGAGAGTATTTTCTCAGTTGGATCTCGCGACAGGTTTTCATCAGCTTAGAGTGGAAGCTGAGAGTATAGCTAAAATGACATTCCGGACGCCGTCTGGATTTTATGAGTGGTTGGTCATGCCATTCGGGCTGACCAATGCCCCGGCATATTTTGTGGATCTTATGAATAGGGTATTCAGAGATCAGTTGAATAAGTTTGTCCTTGTGTTCGTGGATGATATTTTGGTCTATTCGAGGACAGAGGAAGAACACAAGGAACATTTAGGAATAGTGATGGAGGTGTTGAGAAAACACCAATTGAAAGCAAAGTTTTCTAAGTGTCACTTCTGGAGAAGGGAAGTGAGATTCTTGGGCCATGTTGTTTCAGAGAATGGTATTGCCGTGGATCCTGCAAAGGTGGCTACGGTACAAGATTGGTCTACGCCCAAGAATGCAACGGATATAAGAAGTTTCTTGGGGTTAGCTGGATATTATCGTAATTTTATCCAAGACTTCTCCAAGATAGCAGCACCGTTGACCCAGTTGACCAAGAAGAATCAAGCTTTTGTCTGGGACGAAAGGTACGAGAACGCATTCAAGAGTCTAAAGGAAAAGTTGACGCGCACACCAGTGTTAGTCATTCCTAAGGGGAATGAAGAGATGACGGTATACACGGATGCATGTGGTACCGGACTAGGTGCTGTATTGATGCAAGGCGGTAGGGTTGTAGCTTATGCAAGTCGGCAATTAAAACCGCACGAGAGAAGATACCCTACCCATGATTTGGAATTGGCAGCGATCGTGTTCGCGTTGAAGATGTGGAGACATTATCTCTTGGGAGAAAGATTCGAGTTGTTTACCGATCATAAATCGTTAAAGTATCTCTTCTCTCAAAAGGATCTAAATCTCCGACAGCAAAGATGGTTAGAATTCTTAGCTTCCTATGATTTCGACATCGCATATACACCGGGAAAGGGCAATACGGTGGCTGATGCGTTGAGTAGAAGACATGCCAGTTTAGAGGCTATGTTTCTAGAATGGAAGCAACTGGAGTACATCGCTGGGTATGATTTCAGGACAAAGTGCGAATTGGATCCAGAAATGTTAGCAAGTTTGACGATCAGACCCACTTTGATTGAGCGGATTGGTTTCAGTCAGAGGAGCGATCCTAACTTATTGGAAGTCATCTCCAAGTTAGAGTTGGGTATCGACAAGGAGATGAACAAGTATGGGCTTGATCGAGATGGACGGCTTAGAAAGAATGGAAGACTAGTTGTACCCAATGTCAATGGATTGAGAGATGAAGTGCTTAGAGAACGTCATCACTCAAAACTGACTATACACCCCGGTGGTAACAAGATGTACCGAGACATGAAGCAGACCTACTACTGGGAAGGGATGAAAAGAGACATTGGGGAGTTTATATCCAAATGCATGAACTGCTAGCTAGTTAAAGCTGAGCAAAAGAAGCCTAGTGGTTTGCTACAACCATTAGAAATTCCAGAATGGAAACGGGAAAAAGTGTCAATGGATTTCATTGATGGGTTACCAAGAACTAGGTCGGGCCATGATAGCATTTGGGTGATTGTGGACTGATTAACCAAGAGTGCAAGATTTATACCCGTCAAGTCGAATAGAACGACAACTAAGTTAGCTGAGCTATATGTGAAGTGGGTAGTGAGATTTCATGGAATACCTAAAGGCATTGTGAGTGACCGATATCCGTTGTTCACTAGTGGATTTTGGAAGAGCTTACAAGAGGCGTTAGGATCAGAATTACATCTCAGTACCGCGTATCATCCTCAAACCGACGGTCAAACAGAGAGGGTGAATCGTATATTAGAAGACCTCTTGAGAGCCTATGCATTGGATTTTGGTGGATCATGGGATGACCATTTGCATCTAGTAGAGTTTGCATATAATAATAGTTATCAGTCCAGTATTGGTATGGCTCCATTTGAAGCTTTGTACGGAAGACCGTGCAACTCACCGTCATGTTGGTTAGAAACTGGTGAGAAGTTTGTGCTTGGACCAGATGTGATAAGAGAAACTTCAGACAAGATCAAAATCATTTGACAGCGAATGAAGGCTGCCCAAGATAGGCAGAAAAGTTGTGCTGATAAGAGGAGAAGAGAATTAAAGTTCTCCATTGGCGACTTGGTGTTTGTCAAGATTTCTCCGTTAAAGAGCGTAATACGATTTGGCAGGAGAGGCAAGTTAGCACCAAGATTCGTTGGTCCATTCCCAGTTCTCGAGAAAATTGGGAATTTGGCATATAAAGTTGAATTACCAGACAAGATGGAAGGAGTTCACAACGTATTTCATGTTTCCAGTTAAGGAAATTCGTACACGATCCAGATGTGACTATTTCACCTGATCAGTTGGATGATGTCGAAGTTGAACCCAAGGCGGTTGGAAACCGCAGACATATGCGTATTGTTGGGAACGATACGGGGCAGCTTCGAAGGAAAGCGGTGAATCTAGTCAAAGTTCAGTGGGGCGAGAATGAGAATGACTGTACTTGGGAGACAGAGGAGAGCATTAGGAAGACGTATCCAGAACTCTTTGCCTGGTAAGATTTCAGTTTCGATTTAGTTTTCCGCATGCTAGGTTAGGCTTGTTTTGTTTGTTTTGCATGATTGAATTGTTACGTATGATTGGTAGGCATGCGGGATCCTTTGTATGTTTTGGGTTAAGGAATTTCGGGGACGAAATTTCTTAAGGGAGGGAGAATGTAACGACCCGCATTCTATGCATCGCAGGACCGTAGAATATTTCTTTCTTTCACATACGAAGTCGTATGGTCATGTAACTTTGGGAGATGACTATTGGGGTCATTTCCCATGTTCATGATTTTTCCCGATTTTTAAATGACCATTTTACCCCTAGCCGATACTGTTTTGGCCATAACTTTTGATTGGAAAGGATTTTTGACCTGAAACCACTTCCATTGGCTCCAGATGATGGTTTACAATTCCGTAGAGTGGTCACATTAGCCAAACGGACATATCGTTTGGGAGATATGGCTGAAACAAGTTTCAAATGGTGAAAAACAGCTTAATTGGGCTTAACCGGGTAATTAACAGCTAGGCCCAATGGGGAATTTCGGGATTAGGGTTATGAGGAGGCTAAAATCAGTTAGAGAACGATCTTATTTTCATTTTTCAGCCGCCACTTTCATTCTTGAACCCTAACAATGGCCGCCAACATCAAGAAACACCCCCAAATCACTTTCTAATCAAGTTTTGGCTTAATCTACATCAAATCAAAGAAGATCTTCACCAAATCAGTATTACAGCTGCTGTTAGACACCAGTATTCGCCTAAATCAGCGAGGTTTCAGTTCTGAAAATTTTATTTGTGGCCAAGGTGAGTGATTTGCATAGTTTTGCACTAATTACGGTTAATTAAGGGTAATTAGTGAAGATTAGCGAATTTATGCACTAATAAATTCTAGAAAAATATTTATAAATTCTAAAATAATGTTTTAGACCTCTGTTAGAAATTTGGTTTAATTTGATTAAGTTTTGCTAATCATATCATTAGTTTGCTTAAACATGTTTAAGGGAAAATATGGGTTTTTGGGTATATTTGATCCGTTTTGACATATTAATTCATTGTTTTGGTGTTTGTGGTTAGTTTGCTATGTTGCTATGACTGTATGATATGCTTTGCGATTGATTAGAATAGTTAGATTGGTCGAAAACGTCGTCGAATGGCGTAAACAAGTTGCTGGAAAAAGTTGCAGAAAGTTGTGCAGGGTTTCGGATCAGATCGGGTATGGGCTAGGATCGGATAGGAGAGCTGGGCAAGGAAATCCGAACCGGACTGAAATCTGGCACAAAGGAAACTTGGCAAAAAGGAAGGCCATTCGCATAGAGTTGGTGAAGGGATCGGATCGGAGAGACAAAAGGGGATCGGATCGGAACGGCTGGAAGGCGTGGGATCGGATGGAAAAAAAAACCCACATGAGGAGCATGGGATCGGATCGGAGGTAGGGAGGAGGACCGAACCGAAGCGAGAGAGCAACTACCGAACCAAATCCAGGCAGAAGGCATCCGAACCAAACCGAGCTAGAAGGGAAGCACCGAACCGAACCGCACCTAGGAGCATATTAGGAAGCATGGCACCCGAACCGAACCGACTAAAGCAGATTATACCGAACCGAAATTGACTTCCATCTCTACTACGTGACGACTCTTTTGAAGACCAACTCCAATTCGATCAAAACCCGAGATGCAAAGGAAGTCCGAATGAGGAGCTTTGACTCAGGATCCAGTTGGGAACCAACGAGTCGACTTCATGAGTTGGGCTTTGCTGCGGGACGTGTGCAAAGGGGTTGTCGATGTCTATGACTTTGGATCACTATATATGGGAGGTACGTGGACGGATTCTGGGCCATAGTGGCCTAGGTACGACTAAAGGGCTATAGACCAATGAAGTGGGGTCATTTGTAAAGATTTGGTCATGACTCCATGAGGTGAGCTTGGTAGTAGCAGTAGTTGTACAAGTCGAACTCCGTCACTACTTCGATGGGTCTAGTGATTGATAGTGGTGGACATCGTATGCTTTACGCACTGAGTGAGAGATGTGAGGATGGTTGCTATGCTTGATTTGTTTGCCATCATTATGACATGCACACCCCCACCCCCGTATTCTTTACACCATCTGTTCAGTGGCACCTTAGAGTATTGTACGGTATGTAGTGCTAACTCTTTGGTTGCAGTTCCAGGTTCAGGTATGGTTTAGTATACCTGTTATTGTTCTGTTTAGCTGCTTATCGCTCATACCAGACTTTTTGTCTGACCCAGAGTTTTATGTCTCTTCTTATTACTCTGGGTGCTCTCACGAGCAGGATAGAGACAGGTTAACTGGGTATGCACGGGTAGCTGATCCGGAGACGAGCAGGAGGCTTCCACGTATGAGACATATAGTATTCTCCCTGTGTTGTTGAAGATTACTGCTTGGGCATTAGTAGTGCATCTTCTACTTCAACTTTCTTTTGCTTTAGAGATAGTTTAAAGTTGTAATAATGATGTTGGATCATAAGCTGTATTTGGATTTCCGCTTCTATGTTGGTTTAGTTTTCAGCTTATGCACTGTCTCGCCTGTTTTATGTCAAGATTATGTTATTATTATATTTTGTTCCATGCGCTGTGAGACATTATACAGGTTCCTTGTTAGTTCATTCTCTTCTTTCCTTTCTTTGGCGATTGTTCCGTGCTAGTTAGGCATGTGTACAGCGCACCTTCGGAGGAAATACAGGCTGGTGCGGGGCGGGCCGTCACAGTCTTCGTGGTATTTGAGGTTCACTATGAGTTAACCTTTCTGAGTTGACATGATCTATATTATTTTCTCATATATTCCTCAAAATATCTAAACTGCCATGAGTCGGTTTTGACTTGTTGTTCTTTCAAGAGATTGATTGAGTTGACCATATGTTTCTTTAATCTTCTAAATTTCTCCTGGATTCCATTCATTAGAAAATGCAAGTATATTTGGAATAGACTTTTTTGGATTATACACTATTCTGTTTGTCTTTATATATAACTGCAAAAAGTGGCACATACTCATTAAATACAGCATCTATTTATCAAATAATTTTGTACTACTATCAAGGCATTTATAAAAAAAATTAATATATTCTGCACCCTGGATTATTTTTTTTACGTTTTGATATAAAATCTAATTTGTGAGTATTATAATGTTTGGGGTAATGTCTTAGTTAGGGGCAATTAGACATCAAAATGTCCCTAGACATTGATAATATGGTTTAATCCCAGATAATATTTATTGTGACTTATTCGCTCGCGTGCTTTTGTTTTCCATATATTAATTAGATATATTGCATTACTAAAAGATTCAGGCTAAAATTTTGAGGATAATGATGCTTGTGCAAGCAAGGTTAACCCTGACTCTATATTATGTCTATGTTTTTTCTCTACGAACTCATTTTGATTCACAAGGACAAGTAACTTCATGTACTGTACTATTTTTTTTAAAATAGTTACCAAGTGTTTTCTACTCGGTTCCTCTTTTAGTTATACAGGTTTAACCAATTTTTTCTTGCATGTGTAATGATTGTGTCACTACATGCAAATTTCTTCTTTTCAGAAAAAATCCATGTATATCTAGAATATGCATCAACATATGATATATTATTGCTAAAGCCATATTCAAAATTTATTGGCTTTGGGCCTTAGAGATTTGTTGCAATTGGTTCTAGAGGTTTATTGCACTCACTTATGGAATCATTAATAATTAACTTATGTTTTTTCCCATTCGACAATAGGAACACACAGATGGTAAAGGAACATCATCAAAAGCTATTTAGTTTTTAGTAAGAACTTATTTTACGACATCTACGTTCGAATGACCAAGCATATAATGTCATAAATCAAATATGCTTCTATTTCTCTTTGTTTTAACTTCAGCGAGATTACAATACTATTGCCCATGTATATATTTGCTACTGTGGACATGACTTGATTACCCTACAGAAGAATTTTTTAGTGAGCAAGTAACTAGCCAAGAAGTACTTGGGATAGGATTCAGAATAAGCCTTGTTATCATGAGCAAATTGAGATACACTAAGCAAATTCCTGTTAATGTTAGACACTCTCGATAAATTATTGAAGAATAATAGTCTTGCACTTAATGTGTGCCTTACTAGTATTTGTTATTTTCTTAATAAAATCACAATTTTCCTTGCATATTTGCTATTTATTTTTGTATTCTTTATTTCCAAGGTTTAAATTACCTAGATAGCTTGTTATGTGACTAGTTGCTACTACGTCTGGCTGCCGACTCTTAAATCTTGGATGTGTTCTGGTCTAATCTTATTTTGGTTATGATTTTTGTTGGTATCTGACTGAACTTGATCCATATTAGTAGTGAGATTAGTGTTTTCACAATTATTTGTTTTTTGATATGCCATATAATGTGGGTTGAACTTTGTTAGCCAAAAATATGGTTAACACCCCCAAAACGGTGTAGTCCTTGAAGAATTATTTACTCGTGAAGGGCTCAACTCGGATTATACTGTTTTTTATGTAGTATAGTTCCAATAGATAGCTTTCGTTAATCTCCGAAAGTGAATTCCTATAGAAAATAAGAGACAATGATCAGTTGTAGGCCGACTGAAGTTTGAAAGAACATTGGAAGGAAATATATTACTTAAGATGTTATTTCCAGTCATTTAGCTTTTATTGATCTCCTAGTAAGCCTTTTTTAGGCCATTAGATACTTTCATAGGGTGTTGGAACTCTTAAATTTCCTTTAGTGGATTAACATGTAGATTATGTTAGGACCTGGATGTTTTGATAATAACAACACGGTACAACATATATAATAGGTATTGGTATAAGATATATTTGCAATTATTTATGATTATATTAACAGTTATTACTAATGATTATTTTTATACTATATAGGAGATGCTTTTATAATAGATGTTGATATTCAAGACTGTACAGTAACAAGATTGTAAGTTATGTTGATCAAGCTGGTAATGCAAATCAAGACTCATGATTTATCAAGAGTTCAAGAATTCAAGAATAATGAAGATACATATTAGAGTTTTAGTTATATATTTTAAAACTTGATTGCACTGATCTGATCTCTTTTCAAATGATTTTAAATAATTTTTTAGATGATTTTGAAATAAGATTTCAAATGGCTTTTTAAGAAAGTTTTCAAAAAATAAATAAATTAGTTTTCAAATGTTCTCCTAAATAAACTTTTCAAAGTATATATTTTATAATTGTTTTTATGTTTGATATCTTAAGTTTCAAGTCTATTCAATTTCAACTATAATTATATTTATTTAGTATATTTAACATTATACTATTTTGTTTTTGATTATATTTGATATTACATTTAATTTTGATTATTTTTTATATTTGAAATTATATTTTAAGTTTTTGAATACAAACACTTTATAGTTGATACACTTTATATTATTTGGTTTCTATATTACTATTTCAATTCTTGTTGTTTTAAGTATTTTTTTTTTGAATTTAAGTTTACTTTATATATTTGTTTTGACTATATACAAGTTCATATTATTTAAAATTAAGTTGATAAATTTTCTTAAGTATTTTTATGGTTTTAATTATCTCTTATTATGTATCATAGTTTCTGAAAGTTTCAGGTTTTATAATATAGTTTTATATTTTCAAAAAAAAATTGAAAATAAAGTTTTTTAAAATTTTACACATGCGTATATTCGACATGAAGTGTTTGGAGTTGTCGATATAGTGGCTGTTGACTTTTTAAATTCAATTTTCAAAAGAAGTGTCTATTTGTAATATCCTTTCGTAAATGGACTTGACCATTATTCCAATATAAATACAGCAGCTTTCTAGTGAATTTTTAGTCGTATTTTAATCTTCTTCTTCCCTCTTCTCTTATCCATTAATTCCTAATTAGATTCTACTAAAACTCTGCTAATTTTCCTAATTAGATTCTTCACGAAGTGGATCAACTGTGCATTCCATTGTAAAATCATCTCAAATATAATCTAAAGGGTGTGACTTGTTAGTCTGTAAATCGAGTTTTGTCAAATTGTACTAGTAAAGCAACTGGACTGTGTCTTATTGGCCCAGAAATATAGGACTATTATGCCTAGAAGCAGAAATTCTAGAGAGTGTCTTCTGTAACCTTGAAATCAAGAAGTGTAAAAAATATTGAAGGTAATAAAAATTGGTATAGGCTTGGTGCGTGACCGGATGTAGGGTAACTTCGAACAAATATAAAATCCATTGTGTTCTTTCTTCTACTTTACTGTTTTTATTACTTTTGATTTTGTTTTGTTTTCTATGATAAATATGTGACTGTTTGCATCTATACAACTATAACTAAGGTAATTCAAAAAGATGTATATAAACACCACAAATATTATTCATCCCTTCTCTAGTGTTAGGTTTGGCTTAAGATCCAATTCTGTTGCATCCATTAATGGTATTGGAGCAATAATTTCAAAAGTTTAATAATCTTATTTTTTGAAAAATAAAATAAAATGGCATGTTTAAAAATGGTTATCAATTTTATTCTTGCATGGATTTGTCACAAAATCATCATGATTTTGTAAAACTGCATCTACAATTGTTAAAATATCATTAGATATATTGGAAGGGTGTACGTTGTAGGAACAAACTTGCTTTATAGTTATTGATGATAAAAATATGATGAAAAGGCGTAATAAATCAAAAAGAATAAATGGATGCTTGATAGTGGATGCTTAAGGCATACAACAGAAACCAAGAGTTATTAAGCGATATTGTTTGTAAAGATGAAGGAATGGTGAACTTTGGAGACAATTCAAAAGGATAGGTAATTGGGATCGGCAATGTCAGTAGTTTTAAGTATGAATAAAATTTGAAAAAGATAGGTGCTATATCGAAGATAATGAGTCAAACATTGTCCTTGAAAGTTGTTAGAAAAAGAAATATTTATATATTAAGTATGGATATTCCTAATCACGATTTATGTCTTTTATCGGATACAAGTGACCCTTGGGTATGGCACAAAATGTTTAATCATGTAAATTTTAGACTCTTAGCAAAAAATTCTAATAATAAACTAGTTTGAGGTCATCCCAAAGTTGATTTTACGGTAGAAAATCTACATGATGCTTGCTAATTAGAAAAACTTAAAACATTAAAAGATATGTTCAAATTCTCAACCTTTAGAAACTACATTTTTTTGGTCTTTCGCAAATTCAATCTCTAAATCATAATAAATATGTATTTGTTATAGTAGATGATTTTTTCCAATTTAATTGGATGATATTGCTAAAGAACAAAAGTGACTTTTATGAACAATTCAAAATTTGCGCTAAAAGAATTCAAAATCAACTTTATATTAAAATTAAAACTATAAGGAGTAATCACAAAGAAGAATTAGAAAATAATAATTTTGAATTTTTTTGTAACAAGAACAGAATAACTCACGTCTTTTCTTTTCCTAGAACACCTCAACAAAATGAAATAGTTGAACGTGAAAATAGGACTATTCAAGAGTGTGCTAGAATGATGTTAAACGGTAGTAATTACCAAAGAATTTTTGGGCTAAAATAGTCCTTACAACATTTTATATTTTAAATAGAATATTAAGTAGACCATTAACCAATAAAACATCATATGAACTACTATACAATAAAAAGACTAAAGTATCAAGTTTTTGGAAGTAAATGTTTTGTTTTAAATATTAAAGATAAATTACATAAATTTGGTTCGAAATCTAATAAAGGATTGTTTATTGGATATTCGAATAGATGCAAAGCATATAGGAATTACAATAATAGGACTAAAACAAGAAAAGAAACTTTACATGTCTCATTTGATGAATATCTTAAAAATATAAATAATAATAGTGATAACAATATAAAATTTGATGAGGAAGAAAATATTATAGAAGAATCATTAATAATTATAATAATAATAATCATCATCATGATAATCATGAGGATTTTCAATCCAATAAAGGAATAAGAATTCTTAAAAATCTTCTAGAATAAAATATTTTAGGAAATATTAAATCAGTGGCAAAAACAAGAAATCAATTGAACAAAATCAATAATGTTGCCTTTGTTTCTACAATTGAACATAAATATCCAGCAGAAGCATCAAAATATGACTCTTGGATATTAGTTATGCAAGAGGAATTAAATAAGTTTACTATAAATGACGTCTTAGGAGTTAGTCCCTAAACCGAAAAATAAATATTAAAAAAATGGGTATATAAAAACAAGAAGAAGTAGTACGAAATAAAGCATGATTAATGGTGCGGTTATTATTAGGAAGAAGGAATAGATTATGATGAAACCTTCACACTTGTTACTAGACTTGAAGCAATAAGAATTTTGCTCATTTTTGCAAATCATAACAATTTTAAACTATATCAAATGGATGTTAAAAGTGCTTTTCTAAATGGTTTTATAATAGAAGTTGTTTATGTAGAACAACCAGCACTTTTAAGGATAATAACTTAATCGATCATGGATACAAACTTAAGAAAGCATTACATGGTCTTAAACAGACTCCTAGAGCATGATACGATAGACTTAAATCGTATTACTCTACTTTGAAATTGGTAAAGTCGATTATACACGATTTAGTAAAAGAACTAACAAAAATATTCAACTCATACAAATATACATAAATAATATTTTATCTGGATCAACAAATGAATAATTAAATAAGGATTTTTTCGTAATAATGAACAAATAATTTGAAATGAGTCATATGGGAGAATTAATTTTCTAGGTCTTCAAATAAAATAACTAGGAAGTGGAATATTTATATATAAAGAAGGATACGCTAAAGGTTTGGTAAAGAAATTTGGAATGGACAATACAAGTGGAAAACAACACCAATGGCAAGTAATGAGAACTTAAATAAAGAAGATAATTCTAAACACGTTGATCAAAAACTTTATTACGATATCCTAGGAACTCTACTTAACATAACTACTAATAAAACATATATCATGCATAGTATTTGCCTCTGTGCAAGATATCAATCACAACCTAAGGAAACTCATTAAAGATCCATAAAACGAATATTATGATATATAGAAAGTTTGTTAGATTATGGAATCCCAAGAACAATACATATGAACTAATATCATATACTGGTACAGATTATGTCGAATGTAAATTAGATAAGTAACGCACTAGTGGAACTTGCCACTTTTTAGGACATTTATTAATTTCTTGGTTTAGTAAAACAAAATACAGTATCATTATCAACTACTAAAGCAATACATATTTTAGCAGCCTTAGCCTATTCTCAAATAATTTATATGCAAAAAACTCTAAGAGATTTTGGAATGAACATCACGAAATCACCTATATACTACGATAATACGAGTCAAAAAACTTATCTAATAATTTAACTTACCATGATAGAATCAAACATATTGATGTCAGGCTTCATTTTCTAAAGATAATATAAGTAAAAATATAATTAACATTAGAATATATTAATTCAGAAAATTAAATAGTCAACATATTAACAAAACCCTTCAATCGATAAGCTTTTACTAAATTACAACAAGATTTAGGCGTGCGTTCATTATCTAAAATTTAAAACTCAAAATGAAAAATTAATACAATAGTTGGTCGACATGATGGCTTTTATTATGTTGGAATATAACATTTAATTTGTTTTTTAAAATTTCCCTTCAAAATTAGTTTTTAAAACTATATAAATTGATTTCAAACGGTCTCCTTCTTTAGCATTTGTCAGTTTTCTCTATTTTAATTCTAAAAACTCTCTAAGCTATGACATCCCCATAAAGTAATCCAAGTTCCTATCATTTTTCATTTTGAAACCCTACCTAAGGTCCTTTTCAAAATACAACCCTTGCTAAAGTTATCAAAATTGAGGAAAATTTGAATATATTTTCAAAGTGATGACCGAAATTCAAGTGCAACAAATTTGAATGGCAAAGGAACAACAATGGCATGGTAGGATACTTCATAATCAACAGAAAGAGATTTTAGATAATTCAGAAAATCCAATTATGATTGAGGAAGAAACTTCTAGAATAGCCATTCACAATCCTATGGATGATAGTGAAGAGGAAGAGGAAGTAGAGGAAGAGGAGGAAGAAGAAGAAATGGAAGAAGAAAACGAAATGGAATGTGTTGGATAAGTTTGTTTCAATAAGGATGGAAACCTTGTCAAACAAAAGAGTAATTTCTTCTTACATTATCCCTGTCGCCTTATCCAAAGTAACTTACTGATGGAATACTTGAACTGTAACCAGTCGGGGGGGGGGGTATTGATGGAATTCTAATTTGGAATTGATATTACTCATATTTATTTTTGTTTTTGATGGATGAGAAAAGGGGGAGGAATAAAATATGGTGCTACAGTAAGGGGAGTTAAGAAATATATTTTACACAAGGTTGTCATCAAGTAAAAAGGGTGATTGTTAGTACAAGGATGTTTAGATGATAACAGGAACAAGTATAACACGTATTGGTATAAAATATATATATACAATTATTTATGATTATATTAATATTTATTAATAATGATTATACATAGTATATAGTATATTCTTTACATCAGGAGTCGATACACAAGACTGTACAGTAACAAGATTTTCTATAATGTTGATCAAGACTGGTGATGCAACTCAAGACTCATGAGTTATCATGAGTTCAAGAATTTTAGAATAATGAAGACATATATAAGAGTCTTAGTCATATATGTTTGCAACTCGATTTCATTCATTTAATCTCTTTTCAAATGATTTTCAAATAAGTTTTCAAATGGTTTTTTAAATAAGTTTTCAAATAAATGTCAAATCAGTTTTCAAATGTTTTCCAAAATAAAGTTTTCAAAGTATTCTCAAGTATATATTTTATAATTGCTTTTAAGTTAGATGTCTTAAGTGTTAGATCTGTTCAATTTCAACTATATTTTTATTTATTTGATATTTAATATTTTTTATATTTTATTTTTGATTATATTTGGTATTATATTTAGTTTTGGTTATTTTTGATATTATACTTAGATTTTTTGAATACGTACACTTTATGATTGATAAACTTTAGATTATTTGGGTTATATATAACTATTTTAATCCTTATTGTTTTAAGTATTTTTTTATATTCTAAATTTACTCTATATATTGGTTTTGACCGTATATAAGTTCAAATTATTTATAATTATCTTGATAAATTTTCTTGGGTATTTCTATGTTTAAACTATCTCTTACTACGTATAATTTCTTAAGGTTTCAGGTTTTATAATATAGTTTTATATTTCCAAAAAAAATTGAAAAACAATTCTTTAAATTTTTACACATGGGTATATCAACATGGGGTGTTTGGAGTTGTTGACATAGTGGCCGTTGAATTTTTTTTTTAAAACTCAGTTTTCAAAAAAAGTGTATATTCGTCGTACACTTTCGTGAATGGACATTACCGTTATTCCTCTATAAATACAGCAGTTTTCCAACTAATTTTAATCATATTTTCATTTTCTTCCCTCTTCTCTTATCCATTAATTCCTAATAAAATTCTACTCATACTCTCTAAATATCTCAAGTAAATCAAATTGATTTCACTTAGTTTTCAATTTTCTGTCATATTCTTACTCTCTCAAGGTCAGAATGCAAATAAGAGTTATGAGGCTATTGTAATTAAGATCTTAAGATCAACTTTGCATTTCATTGAAAAATCCTTTCAAATGTATAAAAGGGTATGAATTGTTATCCCATATATCAATTCTAGTCTGATTGTACTAGCAAATTGGGTGTGTCTTATTAGCCTAGAATAAGTTACTGTTTTTCCTAGAGATAGAAATTCTAAACATTTCAACATTTTGCCTTGAAATCAAGGAGTGTAAATAATATTGATGATAACAATAATCCATATAGGATTTGGTGCTGGATTGGATGTAGGGTAGGACTGTCAATTTACTTCATAAGCCGACACCCACATGGAATTAGCAGGTTAACCCGATTCGTTTAAGTGGTAGGTCAATTTTGGGTTAATCCAGATTTAATCGTTTATAAACGAGTAGGTTTTGGGTTGACCTACTAACCCGATTTTGACCCTCCAAACCCATTTATCATATTAAAAAATTGCAATTCTTAAATTTTACTAGCCAAAGCCCTAGCTTGCTCTAGAATATGGTAGTTCATTTATTCATAAGTTTGGAAGGTTAGGTTTTTGTTTTCGATTTTCCATTTTAATTTTCAATTCCTTCATTCGTTCGTTCCAACTTTCAAGTCGATATCTCAATCGATCGTTGTCTATCAATTTGCACTTACCCTAATGATATGTTATCCTATTAAACTTATGGCCTACAATGTTCATTCATGTGCACTTATCTGGGTATTGACAACATAGTTGTTTATAGATAAACATTTTCCAAAGTCAAATGGAATAAAGGTTATATTTCATTTCACAACTAAGGTCTAGTGCAATTTTTACATAGTATATGTCCAATATAGGTTTTAATATCTTCTCGGCCAACAATTATTTTGAAGACACGGAAAAACTGATAATATAATTTGTTGAATGACGCTCAAATTCTCTTGAAATTTTTGACAGTTTTGAATTAACATTCTGCTCACATTAATTTATTTCCAGATGGGTCAACCCAGGTTAACACGACCCATTTAGTTAAGCGGGTTACAGGGTTGGGTTGGGTCAGGTCAATTCGTTTATAAATGGGTCAGGTTCGGGGTAAAAAAATATGACCCATTTAATATACGTGATGACCTTTCCCGTTTATAAATCAACCTGAACCCGATCCGACACGACCCATTGACTGTCCTATTAGGGTAACACCGAACCAGTATATAATCCAGTATGTATTTCTTTTTTACTTTATAGTTTTTACTACTTTTGATTCTATTTTGTTTTCTGTGATTTACATGATAAATATGTGTTTTTGGCATCTATACAAGTATTGTTAAAGTAACTCAAAAAGATTTATATAAATTCCACAAACTAAGTCAGCCCGTATAGTGTTAGGTTTGTCTTAAGATCCACTTCTATTACATCCACAGTTTACTGTTACTTAAAGGGTTTCAGTCTTCTTCACGAAGGCCCTAACTAATTTTCCAAAAGGGTTTATGTAACAACCCGGAAAATCAGAACCAATTTAAAAATTTTATTTTGGCTATTTCAATGAATTTTGAATAGTTAAAATAATTTATTTTAGATAAAAATGATTAAAAATTTATTTAAATCGAAGTTAGAACGAAGATATTTATTTTGATTTCAAAAGGAATTAGAAATAGCATAGTAGTTTGAAAAGTCAAATCTGAATTTTGACTGAATGTATAGGATTCAAAATTTAACAGATTTAGTGAAACCAAAAATATCCAAATCTTTTAAAAATATCTTTCCAACAAATCCGAAAAATCAAAATTTCATAGCGGGAATCAATAATTATGGCCAGTTGAATATTCAGAATAGTCACTATGGAATATAGTATAATTTATAGCCCGTTAAAAAGGTCATTTTTCAAATGGTCTCCAAATTCGACGAAATTAATTCTGTTAGGACCGTATCGTCAAAACATAGCTAGATTTATTTTTCGGGAATTTTCGAAGTCCGTATGTGGCCCCGGTGAATTTAAATATACGATCAAATTAATTTAATAAAGGATTTAAATTTTAAATTAAAGAAATCAGGCCAAAAACAGTCGTTTGGGCCGACGGACCTAGCCCATTGGTTCCGGAACAGGGGCAATTAGGTTGGAACAACTCCTGTTGGACTGAAATTGGAGTTGTTATGGATTTATCGGTTTATTTGCAAAATGGGTAATTAAATATTATAAAAATACACCGTACAATATGAAACCCTAATACCATACAGTACATAGCCGCCGCCACCTCCTGATCCATGGCCGAAAATGCTCCTTGCTTCTTCTCCTAATTTCTACAAATCTGATCAATAAAACACCTTGACCCTTTGGAGTTTACTGCAGAGTTTTTCTCCCTCTTCAAAACCATACCCATTTCAACCACCATCGTCGCATGTAGTTCGAGAACCGACGCCCCGAAGCTGCGCCGTTTGCAGCGCCGTCGTGCTCCAGAGGTGCGATCGCACCTGACGTGGCGGGCCCCCCCTTGAGTGTCGCACCCTCCCCTTCATCATGGCTGGTCCTAGTCATCACCTAGTGTCTCGGTTTTTGAGCAATAGTCAACCCTAGTTTCCAACCCAATTCTGAAACTCGCGACCTGTGTTTGATAAGGAGGAAGAAGGTTGATTTTAAATTATACTATTTAATTAATTTATTTTAAATGTTATTAATATAAAACGAATCATAACTCATTCATACGGACTTAGAACCGAACGATTTTCGAAGCGTTGCAATCGTAAGCTCGAGATCTGCGTTTCTAGACTGATTGGAACCAATTCTGAGCAGATCAAATTTTGGCCAAAATTTTTAGATCTGAACCATTCAGATTCAAATGACAGTGAGAATTCTATTTCATTTTTATTTTTAAATAATTAGAATTAATTATGTTTGTATTATCATCGATCCGCTGTAAATTACTACATGTTATGCTATGTGATTTGATTTGTATTTGATATGTTAATGTAGATCTGTTAGTTTGGGTGATATTGTGTTATAATTGAATTTGCAACAAAATAAATCAAACATTTTTGTTGTTATTTTTGTTGAATCAAAACATTCAACAAAAATAAAGCATCACCTTTATTATATTTTATTGGCACTATATTTGCAATAAAAATGAATCAAAACATTTTTGTTGTTATTTTGTTGAATCAAAATTTTCAACAAAAATCGAGTATCACCTATATTATATTTGGTTGAAACTAAATTTGCAAAAAAAAAAGCATCATACGTTTTGTCACTTTGATTGAATTAGAATTTTCAATCAAAATGAAATATTCTCTTTTATACATTTTTGTTGAATCTAATTTTTCAGCAAAAATGAATCATACATTTTGTTATTGGATTGAATTAGGAATTTTCAATCAAAATAAAATATCACTTTTGTTGTTGATTGATTGAATTAGAATTTTCAATTTAAAATAAAATATCACTTTCGTTGTTGATTGATTGAATTAGAATTTTCAATCAAAATAAAATATCACTTTTGTTGTTGTTTGATTGAATTAGAATTTTCAATCAAAATAAAATATCACTTTTGTTGTTGATTGATTGAATTAGAATTTTCAATCAAAATAAAATATCACTTTTGTTGTTGTTTGATTGAATTAGAATTTTCAATCAAAATAAAATATCGCTTTTGTTGTTGTTTGATTGAATTAGAATTTTCAATCAAAATAAATTTCGTTTTTGTTGTTGTTTGATTGAATTAGAATTTTCAATCAAAATAAAATATCACTTTTGTTATTTGATTGAAATAGAATTTTCAATCAAAAATGAAATATACACTTTTGTTATTTGATTGAGTTAGAATTTTTAATCGAAAGGAAATATCAATTTTTTTCATTTTGTTGAATTAGAATGTTCGACAAAAATGAAATATAAATTTCTGTCATTTTATGGAATTATTATAAAAATAGAAACATTCATGTTTTAGAAAAAAAAGAACATTCCATTAAAAAGTTCACATTTTTAATGTAATGTTAGAATATAGAAATCGTACATGTTTTGAATAAAAAACATGATTTCATTAAAAATTTGCATTTTTAATGACAAGAAGAGAAAAATAGAAAATATTCACGTTTTGAATAAAAACATGATTTCATTAAAAATTTCATATTTTAGTGTCAAGAATGGAAGTAGTGAAAACAATCGTGTTTTAAAATCAAGACATGATTTCATTAAAAATATACATTTTTAATGTAATGTTAAAAATAAGAAAAGTGTTCATGTTTTAAAATCAAAACATGATTTCATTAAAAATATACATTTTTAATGTAATGTTAAAAATAAGAAAAGTGTTCATGTTTTAAAATCAAAACATGATTTCATTAAAAATATACATTTTTAATGTAATATGAAAAATAAGAAAAGAGAAACATGTTTTAAATTGAAAATATGTTTTACATTAAAAATTTACTTTTAATGTAATAGTAGAAATTTAGATAAAGATTCATGTTTTAAAAGGAAAACATGTTTTACATTAAAAATTTACTTTTTAATGTTATAATAGAAGTTGGGCAAACATGCATGTTTTCAAGATAAAACATGTTTACATTAAAAACTTTGTTTTTAATGAAATGGTCAAAATTACATTTATATTTACATCGCATATATTAGAATTTATATGCGTTGTTAAAATTACATTTATATTTACATCGCATACATTAGAATTTATATGCATTGTTAAAGTTACATTTATATTTACATCGCATATATTAGAACTTATATGCGTTGTTAAAACTACATTTTTATTTGCAATGCATATATTAGAATTTATATGCATAGTAAAACGACATTTATATTTACATTGCATATATTAGGATTTATATTCAAAGTTAACTTGTCATCGATTCAATTTTCATGTAAATGAAATGTATTTTTGTTCGACAATACGTAGATATGATATGCCAGCAAAAACATTCTTTTAATTGGCATATTAAAAATGTTAGTGGAATCGTCGAATGGTTCATATTTATATATAATTATATGTACAAATATAAATTAAAATTTAACGAATCGCGCGCGGTAGTTTGCGTTTCGGAATCGTAACTTTAAACGATTATACCGAAAGATCCGACCGTCGGATTTTCCCAAAACTAGAACCGTTAGGTCCGGTTTGGGAAGATCTTTCCAACGATATAAATTTTGTTAAAATCCAATGGTTATATTTCGAGATAAGTGTAAATCAAATTTTGATAAAAACAGCGCCAGGGCCGCCTATTGATCCGAAGCGTCGTTAAATTAATTTAGCTATATATATATAGCGATAAATCGTTATTAAATACTATTAACGATATGAAATGATTTTAAACTATGCGAAAATCATTTGAAAAGACCGAGTTCAATCTCATTTCAAATGATTACACAACGATCTAAATTGAAGATCTTAAAAACGGCGATTAAAGACCGGCGATCTTCACATCGAAAGGATAACTACTGATGCCCAGCATTGGTTAGCTCCCAGTAAAGGGTTATAGTGGTAGTTATCTGGACGTACTTGTTGATTGTCCGGATATGCGAGCACCTCTCTTCCGTATTGGATATACGGGACGAGGAATAAGGTGATTCCGGTTTCGTTCAGACCTAGAATGGACTTGTAAATGGATGTGTGTCGGACAATGGATTTCATCCCATGTAAATTGATTTTTATTTGATTTATATCTGTTTGTGGCGGAGAATTTATTCTCCTGCTTAACACCCTTCTCTAAGACGCATGAGCTCAGAGGTTATATATTGGTAGTTATCGATCGCATGGCGTGAATTGTCAATGTGACATGCCAAGATGCAATTGATCGAGGCTTTGGTTGAAAAGCAGAGCCTTGTGGATGATGATCAAAGCATAGCCTATTTCGGCATAGCTTTGTGTATAACGTTATCTCGCGAGCCTCACACCACGGTAAGAGTCAGAAACGGGACAAGGGAACGCAGGGAGTGCACACGTTTCTTTCTAGCTAGAAGTGGTATCAAGGTTTTGTAAGCCCTAACATTTTACTTATGTGGTTGATGGAATGAGATGCCTCGGATTTATTGGTCGATTGTGACCATTTTATAGGTTCAATAGGGCCGGGAAGCGTGTGTTCAGGAATTGCCAATCTACTATAGTATTTGTGGGCCGGCCCAGCAGGATCCAAGGGTTCGCCGGCGTCCGAATCCTGAGACATTGCTAGAGTGTCTCGAATCGGTTAGGAGATCGTTCCTAGCCTTGACTCATGATGGAAACCCAATTTCCAATAAGATATTACGGTTTTGATTATAAACCTATATATGGCGACATAGTATATGGTAGCTATGCTGTATAGGATTGATACATTTACTTTGAAGTATTTTTGAAACCTATTAGACACTAATAGTAATATTAAAAATATTATTTTCTACTTATCAAACATTTTTTATCATTATAAGGTAAAAATCTATCCTCCGGTTTGCGTTGCATTGTGTGATGGGACTTGAGTCTTATAATGATTTCATTTTCTAAAAATCATTGCATTGTTTTTGAAATAAAATTTATTATACATATGCACTGGCAATCCAATGGACTAAACCCGTTTCGCGTTAGTGGCGTGGTCCTATGATTAGCCATATTGTTAGTTAGGAAAGATTTCTCATACTAGTCCCATGACTGACTCATAGTTTGTTTCACTTTGCAAACTCGGGTGCCCTCTTTCCGTATGGGCAGCCAAATGACAGGTTTAGGTATGGACACATTCTGGACTGGAGCTTGCTTATGAAGAGGATGAAGAATATTTTCCTTTTTTAATCTTATTATCGCTACTTGAGACATTTATACTTTATTGATCTTTGATGTTTTTGTGGAGATTGAGACTTATTTCTTTCTTTGTTTAGACTTCCATTTGCTAAGTGTATCCTGTAACTGCGTACTCTGATGTCTGTGATTTTATGAATTTCCGCTGCAATGATTTATGTGTTATGCTATTATCTGAGATCTGTTATTGTTGTAATTATGTTATTCTCCTATGATTATCCTTGCTTTCGTACTACGGAAGTTTGGGGTCGTCACAGTTTAGGAATTCTAAACTATTCAGATGTCCTAGGAAAACACTAATGAGTTATGAATTGCGAGGTTTTGGACATTTTATCCCTAAAGTGACCATAATCAACTTATACAGATACTCAATGCCTTTCAGAGCTTTTAGAAAATACTTTTATCAAATTATTTCGTTTTTTTCTTTTGGTATTCAAGCATTTCAGGCTTTTCTGCAAATCAATTTTGAAATTAAGGTTTACAACTCAAACTTTTAGATACAAGAGTGAGAATGAGAAATTCGGTTCTGACACTGGATCCTAAGGGTCGCATTTGTAGGTGTGGATTGACTCCCTTCATCATATGGACTTCATCCTGGTATTTTTACGGAAATGCATAGAAGGCCTGATGAAGGTGCTCCTACTCAGTATGTAGCTTGTGCCGCTAATTTCACCCAGAAAGGTAACTATCAGCTTACCAAAGGATTCTACGAAGGGTTTCTTTTGGATTAGAGACTTTGAGTATTTACAGGAGGAGTAAACTTGTGGAAGCTCTCGACTTTTGAAGCCATTCGAGGAATTGTCCCTACTTGGATGAAGTGATTATTGGTGCAATAATTGCCTAATAAAGGCTTAAGATTTCATTGTATTCCCATCCGTTAGTCCGAATGCATACCTAACCTCTTTCTAAGCACTCGAAGATAACTACTTCGATGATCATTCCCTCCAGTTTCAACGACAGGGGCTTTCCTTACAAAAAGAAATCTTTTGCTCTTTAGTTCTGGGTTCGAAAGTAAGTGTTAGAGGAATGGCTTTGATTGTATCGAAGTCTTCTATCTTTAACGTCTCTTCACCTTAGCTTTGTCTTTAGGACTCTCCCTCCTTACTTTGGTGCTAACATTCACTCGTCCCTGCAAGTGAAGGGGTGTTCTTGATATTTGTAGTCAATAGATGCAGTTTTTGATGCAAGTGATACTTCCTCTGCCTCTTGGTATTTCGATCTAGACAGTCGGATTTATCAATGACTATTTTCGCTTCTCCTTTTCATATTCCTATAAATAACATATCTTCTTCCTCTTTCTTCTTAACCTATATCCATAATTTTAAAGACCCAAAATCAAAGCCTACTAAAATATCGTAATATTTTCTCATTCTTAACGGAAAATTTAAGGTAATTACCTTGTCTTTTCACTCCGATTTCATGATTGACCCATAGATTTTAACTTTTCTCGAGTTTTGTATTCCCTAATTTTCATATGCGATTCAATAGTCGATTTGGGTTTTAATCGACTTATGAAGTTAATCAATAAATTTCGGGATGCTTGTGCATTTCAATCATGATTAGGCCTTTTTTAATTTCAATTCGATTTTTCTTAAGCTTGAGTACACTTTTTTTTGTAATTGTCATGTCTTTTTGGATTGAAGTCCGTTTGGTCAAGTTATGATTGAACTGAGGGAGTTTGACTTGTACAAGCAGGGCATTTTAGGCCTAAAATCATAATATGATTAGATAATTGGTTATTATAGCTTAAAACATGCACCTTTCAGGTTTTATGATCGCTTACCCTTGCATCTGTTTAAGAGAAACCTTACTTTTGAGTTTTAATACACGAAAGGGGAAACATTTTGTAACAAACCAGATTTTTTAAGTACTCGGATTGAGTAGACCATTGTGTGTTTCTGTATTTTAATTTGTAAGAATAAAATACAAGTTTGAGAGCCTTACTCGTATAGTGTTTTAAAACAGAAAATAAGAAATTTGGATTTTAATAATTCATGCATGGAATACATTAAATGTTCCTAATTTGATAAGTAATTTATTTCAATGTGTGTGCTTATAAATTATAAATTGTGATTTAAGTGAATATTGAAAATATATAATATTGTTTGACAATCTATATTTAAGTAGAAAATATGTTTTCAACAAAGGTGATAAACTGCTGGTTGAAATAATTATTAAACCGATGATCTATGTTTTATTTGCAAGAAGTATTTCTTGTCACAGTAAATAGAGAAAAATGTTTCAAACTATATTGGACGATTTATAGTAATAAAATAGTGTTGGATTTGTTAATTGTTGTTAATGAATGAATTTGTGGCTTATATTATAATAATAGTATTAACAACGAGATTAGTGTTTAATTGGTTTGTTAATTAACATAAAATATAAATATCGATTGTGAATCAATATTTGTAGTTGTAAAAATTTATTGTAGTTAATCGATTTAATTTGTTAATTAAGTAAGGATGAAAACTTTGTTGTTGAAATATAAGTATATTTCTTAAGTAGAAAATTATTGTGTTAAACATGTTTATATTGTGTGTTATATCAAAATTTATAATTAAAAATTGTTTTGGTGTTTTGGGGTTTTATTGTAGTGTGTGTATTGATTGTTTATAAATTAAACAGAAGTTGATATGGGGTGTATGTGTGTGTAAAGTGATTTAACTGAGTGTTATTAGAGTGGTAATGATGTAATTAAGCTTATTTGCTTAAATGATAAACAGTTGGACCTTGGTGAGGGGTTTAGCACGTTTCCTTTCTTCTAATTACTTTTGGAGAAATACACAATACGATACTTTTTATTCTTCTTTTCCTCCCACTCAGAAGCTTTTCCCATCAAGAAAACAAAAATCAACGACTTCCTCCCCTTTTAATCCCTAAATCCAATTTCCCCTTCTTAAATGTACATATATTGAGAGATTAAATCTCTCCTTTTTAATCCATGGAATAATCCAGTTAAGCTTGGGTAATCTTCTCGGAAATCAACAGTATGAGGTTATTGTAACTTCTCAGGAGTTTGCATGTTGCCATCTTCTTCTTCTTTGGGTACTAAACGCCTCAAGCTACCATCTTGCAAGCCTAAAACAATGAAAATCATTTCTAATCCAACCACAGGTGAGTTAAGAAACTTACACTATCTAGTTAACAATTTTTTCTGTGTTTTCTGTGCTGAGAATGTTAAAATAGGTAAGTTTACTTCTATGCTTCCAAGCAGCGAATAGTTAAATCTGAAACGAAATTGTGTGCAACTTTTTCATTTCTTATATAAATTATCTTGGATGTTTTGGAAAGCACAGAACATGTTTTATAAGTTTCTTGCTTTGAGTTTTCCATGATTTTAAAGATAACTTGTTCAATTTTGCATTTTTTGTATTGTTGTCCCGAAGGCATAGATCGACAGTAGCATTTTGTTAAATCTGAAATAAAATTATGCATAACTTTTTTGTTTCTTTTCTGAATTCAATAATCTTGAATGTTATGAAAAGATTAAAACATGTTCGATAAGTTTTTTTTATTTTCAATTATTTTGAAGATAATTTCCTCTAATTTGCAATTTTATACTCCTGTCCTAAGAATAGAAATCACACGGTAGCTCATTGTTAAATCTAAAACAAAATTGTGCATAACTTTTTCATTTCTTATCCGAATTCGATTATCTTGGATGTTCTGGAATCTTAAAATATGTTCAACCAGTTTCATGTTTTGTGTTTTCTAGGATTTTGATGATAATTTATTCTAATTTGCATTTTTATACTGGTGTCTTGAGAATAAAAATCCGACAGTAGCTCATTGTTAGATCTAAAACGAAATTATGGATAATTTTTTCATTTCTTATCTGAGTTCCATTATCTTAGATGTTGTGGAAAGAATAAAGCATGTTCTACAAGTTTTATGTTTTGGGTTTTCAATGATTTCAATGACAATTTATTCTAATTTGCATTTTTATACTGCTATCCTAAGAATAAAAATATGATAGAAGTTCTTTATTAAATCTAAAACAAAATTGCGAATAAATTTTTATCGAAATTTGATTATCTTGTATGATCTAGAAAGCTCAGAACATGTTCTACGAGTTTCATGTTTAGAGTTTTCCATCATTTTGCTGATAACTTGTTCAAATTCGCACTTTTATATTACTGTCCCTAGAGAAAAAATTACAGTGACTCTTTGTGAATGCGAATGAGTTTCCTTGTTATTTTGATGGTCTAAAAGTGGATTTTGATAGGCTTTAATTGTATTATACAAGCCAATATTCTACATAAATTCATACCTCGAATTTGCAAAATTGTGCTGTTGCGGTTGACTTTTTGTGTTGATATTTGATGAATCAGTGATACATGAACGAATTTTATAAACCATTTTCGAAATGTTTTGAGTAAGAAAGTATGGCTTTGAAGATAAATATTTTTGGCCACGTCGTATGAATTTTACTGATAATAAATAGTAGTTAAGGTTTTTAAACTATGTAATTTTAAGGATTTTAAAATACGAATCATTCAAATTTGCACCCTTCGAGAAGATGTGTTGGTGATTGAATAATGTCATAAACCCCACGGTATGGGACATGGCGGTATATGATTTTATTTAATCCCAGATCCGTCTAATCGAAGTAATAATCTCGATGTTTACCAATGAACTCTATGGCTCTTTGTGATCTCCATTATTTAATATTCTTATGGTTGCTGCGTTTTACCAGTGACTTCTGTGACCCATTGTGTTAATCTATGTTTTGTGATTTCTTGTGAAATTTTGTGTTTTCCTATGTGGAGCTTATGTAACACCCCATAATTTTAAAATGGGACATAAGAGATAACTAAATAATAATTAATCTTTAAAAGAAGAATTAATGGAAACGGGTTGCGCCATTGCGTTCATCTCGGAATTCTACTTGAGATAGAGTCCGAGTTTGCTTAAAACAGATACGGTATGAAGAATTTATGGAGGTTAGAAGATTTCAGTTTAAACCAGAATTAAAATTAAATATTCAAAACAGCAAAGGCAGGAGGAGGAAACGCGGAACCGACCACGTTTGGGGTGTCGACCCGAGTCCCGCTGGGTTGACACCTATGTCGACTCAGGCTCTTTGGGGTCGACACCGGGGTCGACATAGGTGTCGACCCCCCAATAGGGGTCGACCCCATCAGCCAGATCTGGGTAGTGACGATTTTTTGGTGTCTTAGGGCATATGTGCCTTGTTCTGATTGGCCTGGTGAGGTGTCTTTGTGACTTGGATGGTTTAGATTGATCCTAGATTAATCTAAAGGCTAGAATTAATCCTAGACATCTATATATACATATCTAAACCTAAACCCTAATTCATAACAAATCCTTATGACGACTCTATGTCGCTGAACTCTCAATTCTCTTAGTCGCCGCCTCAAAAACCTAAATCATATTAGAAGTTCATCATCAACAATCAACTTTGAAGCTTAATCAACATCAAATTAGAGTTTCTGCAACAACAACGATTCAATTCTCTTTTCTAATCCTAGCAATGTAAGTTCACGTTATTTTCAGATTTAAATACCTAATTGTAATCTTGGCATGTAATAAAATGAATCTAAGTCCATGCTTGATGATAAGACAATTTTTTCAGATTTATCCCTATCTTTCTATCGAATCCATGATTTTACATGCCTAAGAAGTTATTATATCGATACAATCATTCCTATCTTTGTTGTAAATTAGGCATATAATCCTTTTTGGTTCATGATGTTATTCTTAAGCCTGCGATAATGATTGTATCAGTTTATTCAAGAATCAATCTTTGTTGGATCTAAATTCCTGTATTAGGTCTGTTGTAACATGCCTATTTTTTATGCCTATTCTTATTTTTATGCTCCTTCTCTCTCTTCCCCTATTTCCTTTTTCTTTTATGAACCTGGGTTACCTTCGAACCTTGGCTGAAATCGCGAAATACGAACGATTGGAATACGGGGAATATATTGGTATAACCTATTTTGGGTAAATATTGGACATAATGTAATTGGTTAAATAATTGGGCATAACATATTCGGTGAAATTGTTGGGCATAACTTGTAATGGATATTGGGTTGTCACTATTATTATTACAACTACAAGTTTGGGTTAATTGGCATGTAAACCAATTTTTGGGCGTAAACTGCAAACTGGAATATTGAATCTAGATTGGGCATAACTAATGGTTGGGACGCCAAGCATAAAGTATATTGTGATTTTGGAGCATGACTATTCTTGTAAATTTGAGAAGATTAGGTGTAGCCTATTTTGATTAATAACTCATGATTGAATTTGTTGGGCATACCTTGAGAATTGAAGCATGACTGGCTTTGTGAAATTGGGAAAATTAGCATATAAAATATATACTTGAACATGTACGGTAAATATGTAATTTGGCTAAAAAGATGAACATGCGTAACCCGAGGTTAGATTGAGTTGCGATGTAAAACTGCCCGGAACCGCCCGGCACATCCAGTAACCACAACAACACAGATCTAATGTGAGAGGTTAGCGCATTTAGCTCAAAACCCGAGGTTAGAATGAGTTTGCAGTAGAAGTCTGCCCGGAACCGCCCGACACATCCAGCAACCACAAACAACAGTTCTAATGTGAGAGGTTGGGGCATTAATAAATTAATTAATGCTAATAAACAGACATTCTAAGAATGGTAAGGTTATGTAACATATGAATAAGTGACACTTAACCAATACAACATGTTAATTAGACAAGAAGGTAGGGTAAAGTAAATTTAGAACACTTAACCGTTACAACATGTTAATTAGACAAGAAGGTGAGGTTAAGTAAATTTAGAACACTTAACCGTTATAACATGTTAATTAGACAAGAAGGTGGGGTTAAGTAAATTTAGAAACACTTAACCAATATAGCATGATGAATGAGTAGGGTTAAGTTAATAAGAAACACTTAACCAATATAACATGATGAATGAGTAGGGTTAAGTTAATAAGAAACACTTAACCAATATAGCATGACGAATGAGTAGGGTTATTAAACACTTAACCAATATAACATGATGAACGAGTGGGGTTAAGTTAATGGGAAACACTTGGCCAATATAACATGATGAATGAACAAGGTTAAGTTAATAGGAAACACTTTACCAATACAACATGATGTGTGGGTGGGTTAAGTTAACATGAATGGACAACACTTAACAAATATTACATGAACAAAGTGGACAGGGTTAAGGCAAGCTTAACTAATAATACAGATTGACTTCATAAGTAGGAGGGTTAAGTTAACCTTGGGTAGGTGGGTTATTTTAGTATATATAGGCCCACAAACTTAACCGTTAAATAAACATGTTTGAATCAGTGGGAGGGTTAAGTACATCTCGTGTAGGTGGGTAATATTTGTATATATAGGCCCACAAACTTAACCAGTAGGAAACCCTAGTAACGAGGACCCATTTGTGCAGTAACCCACATAGATGTATCATGGTACCCTGAACTAGGCAGGGTAGGGCACGATTACTGGGCTGATTATAAGCAGTCAAAGTAGCAGCAGTTGGTGCAGTAGTGCAGGTTCGGACGGGATCACAGGCATGAACGTGTTCCGAAGTGGAAGAATTAGCCACTGGGCATCAGTAGATATAAGGCTGTGCATCTTGATCATGTCGGGTTGCCACCTTAGGGCTTGATACAACCTACGGTCGGACCAGCACATGTATCTACAAGTAGAGGGCCAAGCGACACAAACTAGGACTAGATCGATACGAGTGGTAGCCGATCGGTTAAGGTAGTAAGGATACATCTAACATCTTCATAGCCATTAGGCTAATTGAGATAACCCTCATACTAGATGTACACCTGAAGGCTACCAAAATTGCGGGTTTAGGCTCACCTTATTATATAACACAGGATACTAGTTAGGACACTAGTAGGGAATACGAATCTTTCTATAAAAGGCACTAGTTAGGATACTAGTAGTTGGTGCAGAGATATAAAAATCAGAATAATAGGGTAGTAGCGAAGTAGAGAAAGAGTAGAAGCGCATTCAGTTTATCTTTCCTTATCATATCTTATGCTAATCTTATGTTATCTTGTTATCCCTGTTATCACGGTATTGCCTTATATTCAGTTTATTCATGTCATGTTACTTTTGCCTGTTTACATACTGAAAGTCACTGAACTTACCAGACTTATGTCTGACCTAGTTTGTTTCGCCTGTTTTCTTTTGTTCTCCCCCTCTAAGGTAGTCAGGGAGGGAATAGCTCAGCTTAGTTTGGAACGTTTCTGTTTCCAAGCTCGAAGATAGTCAACGTATTGCTTTGGGCTCTCTTTTCCACTGCTATGGCTGGCTCATGCTTTATTGGGGAACATCATTGTCATTTTATGCTTCTTTATTTTATTAAACAAGACATATACTTTGTTGTACTGGTATTGGTGTTTGAAAACAATCTTTGTACAAGCTGTTTTACGAAGCTGCTGTTTTATCAATGAAGTAAAGTTTTATTTATTTTCCGCTACTTTATTTGTCTGTCTTGCAATTTATTTGCATCTTTTACCTATAACGCTCCACTGAAGTTAATGCATTCCCTTTGTGAGTGACATTAATGGAGGTGGAGTGTTACCCTTAGTATCAGAGCTGATTGTTATCGGATCAGATAAAAGATTTGAAAAATTATTTTCAAGACGGTTTTAAAAGAAGCATTTTTTAAAGAAAAGTTTTGTTTTAAAGGCATATTCCCCAAAGCCATATGCACTATCTTTTGATCCTCTGTTTTGATCCTTGTTTTCCTTCTTTAGTGAGTCTCCGGGGCTCCTGCCTTTCTGGGAGGTAACCTCATCGCGGCATGGTTCCATAGCCTTGATGAGACTACGACACCTGTCAAAGGGCGAAGAAGTGCCCAACTTCCATATATAGCCGCAGTAGTTTCGCCCGCGGCTAATTTTCTTTCAAGCTTTGTAGGGTTTTCCATGCGATGGAGGCAGCTTTCAAGAGACTTGTCATCAAGTTACACAAAGATGGCAAAGATGAGAATGGGGGAGTTTGGCTAAGGAGCACAACCCAAGGATGAGAAACTCATGGATATGGACTTGGTTCACAAAGGAGGAAAGAATAGAAAAATCTAAGACAAGAGGAAGTGTCGTTATTATGGTATAGCGGGTCATATAATTAAGGGCAAGAGAAAGAACAAAGAACAGGATTTTCAGGAGGGCAAGTGCATGCTCTCACCGCCAGCGTACCTGAGAGAGTGGTAGTAGAGTTTATGTTGAAAAAGTCTAGTTTTTCTTTTTGATCATCCTGTTAGTAATCTTTTTGATTTTAGCGCTTCACATTCGTTTATATCTGCTTCCATAGTTGAGTCTCTACACCCTAGAGCTTATATAGTAGAGGATCCCATTATTGTCTCAAATCCAATTGGTGGTTCGGCTCGTTTATCTTTGGTTTGTAAGGATTTGAGAATAGCTATATTAAGTATTGAGTTTAGGTGTAATGCTTATGTTTTTGGTTCCATGGGCTATGGGTTGATTTCAGGCATGGATTGATTAGCTAGTAATAGTGAAAGGAGGGTAGTTAGACTTTTGACTTGCCTTGGGAATACCCTCGAGATTTCGTGCGATCCTAAGCGATCAGTTTGGCTTAGCTACCTAGAATCACTTGATGCATCTATCGACGATTTGCGATCCGTTAGAATAGTCCATGAGTACCTAAATGTTTTTAATCAAGTTAGGGGTTTGTCCCCAAAAATATGAGATAAACTTCCACATATATCTAGTTGACAATGCAAAGCCACTTGCATTACCTGTACGACACATGGCTCCAAGGGAAAGGAAGGGCTTAGTAAACAAGTAAAAGATTTACTTGGGAAGGGGTTCATAAGGCGAAGTATTTATGAATAAAGGTGCTCGAGTTGTTTTTGCTACAAAGGCGGATGGTTCACTTTGCTTGTGCATAGATGATATTTTGGTTTTCTCTAAGAGTGAGGAAGAACATGCTTTGCATCTAAGGGAAGTCTCGGATACCCTCCGAGCACATCAACTCAAAGCTAAGTCCTCCAAACGTCATTTTTGGAGGAAAGAGGTGAGGTTCTTAAGGCACATGGTCTCTAAGGAAGGGATAGAAGTGGATCCTGAAAAGGTGGTGGCAATCCAAGATTGGAAGATTCCTAAGAATGCAACAGAAGTAAGAAGTTTTCTAGGACTAGCGGGCTAATATAGGAAGTTCATTAAGGACTTTGCGAAGGTATTAACCCCACTTACAAGATTGACGAAGAAGAATCTAACCTTTGCTCGGGATAATGGTTGTGATGTCGCTTTCCAACAATCGAAGAGGGCTCTTACAACGACCCCAGTTTTGACTTTTACCTTACGGTAGTAAAAGGTTTTCACGGATGCATGCAGCACGGGGCTAGGCGCCATTTTGATATAAGAAGGGAGGGTAAGGTCGTAGCGGATGCCTTAAGAAGAAAAAGGCTGACTTCAAATCCTCTTTATGTGAAAAGGAAAAGTTAAGAACACATATCAAAACTTTGATTTTAAAACCTTCGGTTAAGTTAGTAGTCTGCATCGCTAGGAGTAAGACCTACGCTTTTGAATTAAATAGGGACTTCACAAAGAAAAGACTCTCAGATAGCTGACGTAATGGATAAGTTAAGTAGAGAAGAGACCTTTAATCACTTTAATAAATACACTTGTTAACATGGTTAGCATCTGTTTATTTTCAAGAGATATTTCTTCTATATGGAATACCCTCTAGTGAATTTTGGAAGAAGCCATGAGTACGCGGTTATGTTTGAGCACCGCTTATCATCCTCTAAAAGAAAGGGTGAATAGGATTTTGGAAGACCTTTTGAGGAAATGTTAGCATGACACAGCAGGAGTTGTAGTGTCGAGTATACTAGAAGAAGAAGAGGTGGAACGAGAGGTGACAGTGAAATGAGTTCCAACTCATATTCTGGAAACAGAAATTAAGAAGATACGCAATCTTGAAGTTAAGACAGTCAGAGCGCTATGGAATGAAGCTCAAGAAGATGCGACTTAGAAGACTGAAGACTAGTTACACGCATCATACCCTTTTTGAGGGTATATCCTTGATCTCTCTTTTTCTGTAAAGTTTATTTGCATGCTAGTCTTTATCTTTTAAGTATATCCTCTCGATCCTATCCTCGATCCTTAGGTAGAAGCCAATGGATGTAAACATGTGTTTGAGACATGTTATGTTTGGTGGATGCAAGTGGATGTAAGTGTTTGCAAGTGGTTGCTCGTGGATGCATATACACACATTAGGCACTAGATCGGCCTTGTCACTTCCATATTGCATATGCATGAATGAATTTATATATATATGGATTGAAACTTGATGTGTTATCATATGGATGTTGCATTTGTATGAATGATTGTGCAATCATGTAGAAGTTATAAAGTACGATTAGGAATAATTGCATACATGATGGACTCATGGCACTAACATAATTAGCGTTAAGGAGGTCAACTGAATCAGTAGACCGCCTGATTTTGCATTTGGGTAAGGACATATACACACACTATGCATATGTTCATGAAAAGCATTAGAGACCTTTTAAGGACAATGGATGCCTGTGATTGAATGGTTGAGTAGATGGATGTTGGATGGTAGGATAAACATTCTTCTTGACTTGGAGATTTCGGGGAAGAAATCCTTTAAGGAGGGGAGAATATAACACCCCGTAATTTTAAAACGGGACATAAGAGATAATTAAAGAATATTTTATCTTTAAAAGAAGAATTAAGGGAAACGGGTTGCTCCATTGCATTCGTCTCGGAATTCTACTTGAGATAGAGTCTGAGTTTGCGTAAAACGGATAAAGTATGAAGAAGTTATGGAGGTTAGAAGATTTTAGTTTAAACCAAAAATAAAATTAAATATTCAAAACAGCGAAGGCGGGAGGAGGAAACGCGGAACCGACCACAATTGGGGTGTCGACCCGAGTCCCGCTGGGTCGACACCTATGTCGACTCAGGCTCTTTGGGGTCGACACTGGGGTCGACATAGGTGTCGACCCCCCTGTAGGGGTCGACCCCATCAGCCAGATCTGGGCAGTGACGATTTTTGGTGTCTTAGGGCATATGTGGCTTATTCTGATTAGCCTAGTGAGGTGTCTTTGTGACTTGGATGGTTTAGATTGATCCTAGATTAACTAATGGCTAGAATTAATCTTAGACATCTATATATACATCTCTAAACCTAAACCCTAATTCATAACAAATCCTTATGACGACTCTATGCTGCTGAACTCTCAATTCTCTTAGCCGCCGCCTCAAAAACCTAAATCATATAAGAAGTTCATCATCAACAATCAACTTTGAAGCTTAATCAACACCAAATTAGAGTTTCTGCAACAACAACGATTCAATTCTCTTTTCTAATCCTAGCAATGTAAGTTCACGTTATTTTCAGATTTAAATAACTAATTGTAATCATGGCATGTAATAAAATGAATCTAAGCCCATGCTTGACGATAAGACAAACTTTTCAGATTTATCCCTATCTTTCTATCGAATCCATGATTTTACATGCCTAAGAAGTTATTATATCGATACAATCATGCCTATCTTTGTTGTACATCAGGCATATAATCCTTTTTGGCTCATGATGTTATTCTTATGCCTGCGATAATGATTGTATCAGTTTATTCAAGAATCTATCTTTGTTGGATCTAAATTTCCTGTATTAGGTCTGTTGTTACATGCCTATTTTTTATGCCTATCATTATTTTTATACTCCTTCTCTCTCTTCCCCTATTTCCTTTTTCTTTTATGAACCTGGGTTACCTTTGAACCTAGGCTGAAATCGCGAAATATGAACGATTGGAATACGTGGAATATTTGGGTATAACCTATTTTGGGTAAATATTGGGCACAATGTAATTGGTTAAATAATTGGGCATAACATATTTGGTGAAATTGTTGGGCATAACTTGTAATGGATATTGGGGTATCACTATTATTGTTATAACTACAAGTTTGGGTTAATTGGCATGTAAACCAAGTTTTGGGCGTAAACTACAAACTGGAATATTGAATCTAGATTGGGCATAACTAATGGTTTGGACGCCAAGCATAAAGTATATTGTGATTTTGGAGCATGACTATTATTGTAAATTTTGGAAGATTAGGTATAGCCTATTTTGATTAATAACTCATGATTGAATTTGTTGGGCATAACTTGAGAATTGAAACATGACTGGCTTTGTGAAATTGGGAAAATTAGCATATAAAATATAGACTTGAACATGTACGGTAAATATGTAATTTCGCTAAAAAGATGAACATGCCTAACCCGAGGTTAGATTGAGTTGCAGTGTAAAACTGCCCGGAACCGCCCGGCACATCCTGTAACCGCAACAACATAGATCTAATGTGAGAGGTTAGCGCATTTAGCTGAAAACCCGAGGTTAGAATGAGTTTGCGATAGAAGTCTGCCCGGAAACGCCTGGCACATCCAGCAACCGCAAACAACAGTTCTAATATAAGAGGTTGGGGCATTAATAAATTAATTAACGCCAATAAACAGACATTCTAAGAATGGTAAAGTTAAGTAACATATGAATAGGCGACACTTAACCAATACAACATGTTAATTAGACAAGAAGGTAAGGTTAAGTAAATTTAGAACACCTAACCGTTACAACATGTTAATTAGACAAGAAGGTGGGGTTAAGTAAATTTAGAACACTTAACCGTTATAACATGTTAAGTAGACAAGAAGGCGAGGTTAAGTAAATTTAGAAACACTTAACCAATATAGCATGATGAATGAGTAGGGTTAAGTTAATAAGAAATACTTAACCAATATGACATGATGAATGAGTAGGGTTAAGTTAATAAGAAATACTTAACCAATATGACATGATGAATGAGTAGGGTTAAGTTAATAAGAAACACTTAACCAATATAGCATGATGAATGAGTAGGGTTAAGAAACACTTAACCAATATAACATGATGAACGAGTGGGGTTAAGTTAATGGGAAACAATTGACCAATATAACATGATGAATGAACAGGGTTAAGTTAATAGGAAACACTTAACCAATACAACATGATGTGTGGGTGGGTTAAGTTAACATGAATGGACAACACTTAACCAATATTACATAAACAAAGGGAATAGGGTTAAGGCAAGCTTAACCAACAATACAGATTGACTTGATAAGTAGGAGGGTTAAGTAAACCTTGGTTAGGTGGGTAATATTAGTATATATAGGCCCACAAAATTAACCATTAAATAAACATGTTTGAATCAGTGGGAGGGTTAAGCCCATCTCGTGTAGGTGGGTAATATTTGTATATATAGGCCCACAAACTTAACCAGTAGGAAACCCTAGTAACGAGGACCCATTTCAGCAGTAACCCACATAGATGTATCATGGTACCCTGAACTAGGCAGGGTGGGGCACGATTACTGGGTTGATTATAAGCGGTCAAAGTAGCGGTAGGTGGTGCAGCTATGCAGGTTCCGATGGGATCACGGGCGTGCATGTATTCCGGAGTGGAAGAATTAGCCACTGGGCATCAGTAGATATAAAGCTGTGCATCTTGATCGTGTCGGGTTGCCACCTTAGGGCTTGATACACCCTACGGTGGGACCAGCACAGGTATCTACAAGTAGAGGGTCGAGCGACACAAACTAGGACTAGATCGGTACGAGTAGGAGCTGATCGGTTAAGGTAGTAAGGATACATCTAACATCTTCATGGCAATTAGGCTGATTGAGGTAAGACCCTCATACTAGATGTACACCTGAAGGCTACCACAATTGCGCGATTGGGATCATCTTATTATATAACACAGGATACTAGTTAGGACACTAGTAGGGAATACGAATCATTTTATAAAAGGCACTAGTTAGGATACTAGTAGTTGGTGCAGAGATATAAAAATCAGAATAATAGGGTAGTAGCGAAGCAGAGAAAGAGTAGAAGCGCATTCAGTTTATCTTGCCTTATCATATCTTATGCTAATCTTATGTTATCTTGTTATCCCTGTTATCACGGTATTGCTTTATATTCAGTTTATTCATGTCATGTTACTTTTACCCGTTTACATACTGAAAGTCACTGAACTTACCAGACTTATGTCTAACCTAGTTTGTTTCACCTCTTTTCTTCCATTCTTTCTCCCTCCCCCCAGGTAGTCAGGGAGGGAATAGCTCAGCTTAGTTTGGACCGTTTCTCTTTCCAAGCTCGAAGATAGTCAACGTATTGCTTTAGACTCTCTTTTCCACTGCTATGGTTGGCTCATGTTTTATTGGGGAACATCATTGTCATTTTATGCTTCTTTATTTTATTAAACAAGATAGATACTTTGTTGTACTGGGTATTGGTGTTGGAAAACAATCTTCGTACAAGCTGTTTTATCAATGAAGTAAAGTTTTATTTATTTTCCGCTACTTTATTTGTCTGTCTTGTAATTTATCTGCATCTTTTATCTATAACGCTCCACTGAAGTTAATGCATTCCCTTTGCAAGTGACATTAATGGAGGTAGGGTGTTACAACTTACTTGAAGTGTGTGAACCATTAAGTGAGAACGTGTGGTATGGGATGCAAGATTACTACCTTCCGGGTTACTATCTGAGGGTTTGTGACACAATCAGTGAATTAGCCAGTACTAGACCTTTGGGTCATCTGTGTTAGGCTTTCGAGAAATCCGTGTTAGACCTTTGGGTCGTCTGTGTTTGGATTTTGACCCATCTGTGGAAAACCTTCGGGTCGTCTTTGTTATAGGGTACCCCTCTATGAATAGTAGAACTGGTTGTGGCTTTAAGCCATTCTGTGTATTAGTATATGCAAGCATAGCTTTAGCTTGCAACTTTGTGTTGGATTCAAACTCTGTGTTTTTGTGTTTTGTATTTGTCATTGATTTCACTTTAGTGATTATTATTATTATAATAATAATAAATTGTGGTGATTTCATTAGTGGTTTTAAACTCTTAAAAGAGTTTTGTGTGATTCCATGAATCTGGGTTTTTGTGATTCAGTGTTTCCATGTTTCAATGATTTTGTGATTCTGTGTTTCAGTGACCCTATGATTCTGTGTTTTATTGATTTTGTGTTTCTATGTTTTAGTGACTTCGTGATTTCTGTGATTTTGGAATCCTCCATTAGTATTACATGATCTCAAGTGTTTAATACCCTAACTGGGTAGTTTGGGTAATTTGTGTAAAGGCAGTGTTTAAGTTCGCATGCGTGTTTCCATTCTCTCCGCCATATACTAATCTTGTGGCCTTAGGTATATTTGTTTCGTTGACCAGTGTATTCCTTTCCAGTGGAAAGGAAATTAATGTATCAGGGTTTCCGTATAAACCCATGTTTTGAGATTCCTTCTCGTTTGGAAAGGAATTAGTCCTTAGTTACCGATACTATAACTGATATGTAAACTAGACCGATCGTGTATGTGATACTCAGGTCGGACCAAGTTATTTTAGGTTTAGTCGTTGTTGATTCCTGGTTTGTTACTAAACCTTGGAATATCCTTGAAGACTCTTTCTATGTTGCACATTAGTGTATTCATGTCATTGTAGAGTCGTTCCATTTTCCTGTGATGTATTCGTATATTATATCTAGTTGATGTGTACCACATGTATAAGTTGTAATTACGTGATTGTATCTAAGTGTAACTGTTCGATGATCTGTGATTGTGATATATCGTATATTGTTCTAAAATGAACCATAGCCATCGTAGTTTCTTATTAGGAGTGTTGGGTATGTCGATCCTCTTGAAAGAAGAAAGGAAAATTTATTCACCCAATCTACGTACTTAATACTCGTCTAATACGAAACTATGGATGGTCTCCCCTAACCAACCCTATTCTCCTCTTAATGGACGACATTACTTGTTAACGTTCTTTTTTATGGCGGTCTCGAGATGGAGCATCACATTTTGGTATCAGAGTGAGGTTTAGAAAAATATATGATAAACATGAAACAGAAACAGACAAGTACATGTGTTACAACATGGGAGGATAACGCTTATGTCTACTATTTTATTCAATCATTATCCTTATCCCGAGTTTTATCTGTCGTGTTGTGGGTAGTCCAAGCTTCGGGAATACACTTAGAAGTATAATTTATTCCGTAGTATTCCATCAGTGTTGTCTTATCTGTTGTAATCGGGCTTGATAGAAATTTCTGTCCTTTATCCTTCTCGGTGCTTAATCTTGAGTTTAATCATTTGAGAAAATTTTGAACCCGTCCTTTTGGTGTTTGTGTTAGCTGTTATAAATAATGGATCAGTTAATGAATAAAATCCTAGACGATTTAAAAAGTATAACTTTATACTGAGATGATTTAGTGTTAAATTAAAATTAAACCAGACTTGCATAGCTAAAGCAAGTGATTGTTTCGGCTGTGTGGAATCTAATCGAATAATAATTGGCATTAAAGGAATATTTGTAACAGGAGGTTAACTGTTGTTAAAAGTTAATCACCTTGTGAATGTAAGGTAAGTGAAGTGTTGTGAAGAGTAGTGTTGTTTTGTTCTAGTCTTAAAATTATTGTTTTAGTGAATAAGAGAACAATTGTGTGGTGATTTGAAAATTTTAGTGATTTCTTTCGTGTTAGATTGTCTGTTGGGTATTTTAAGGAATTTTGATCGATACGTCTAATAAAGGATATTGATAAGGATATCTCAAATACCTTAACGAGATGATCAAGCGCATTAGCAGGTTAAGTAAATAAGATGTTTTGGGAAAGAATAAATGAATGGTTCATGAGAATGGTGTTAAACCACTATATTAGAGGGTAATATTAAGTTGAATGGCAAGGCAGTGGCAATTTTTTTGTCAACACTACAACAAGAATAACAAGATAAATGGTGATAAATAAGTGGTTTAATATCATTCGAATTGAATCAAAATTATTATTTAGTGAAAATTTTATGATTTTAAAGTTGTAGCGTGATTAAACATTGGTGTTTCATTAATTAAAAGAGTTTCGGATTATAAAACATTTTGGAGCATAAGCGATACTTAGAATACTCACCCAAAAATTGAGCTAAGAATTGTTGCAACCATCAAATTAGTGACATAAAACAGTGAATGGCGAGGCTACTTTGTGTTGCAACCAAGTTTGTAGCAATCATGTAGAAATTATATAATAGGAGATGGCGGGATAACGTTTCTATTTGACTGAAATTCAAGGGATATGAGTGTGTATTCTAATAATCAGCATTATGAAAGATTTGTTGTATATTTTTAGTTTTGTGATATGATGGTTGAATTAAATTGTGAACCTTACACGACCCAAGTATCTAAAATTTTCCAACTTTAACAAACTAGCTGTTGCTTAAATGTAAGAGTTTGTGAACTTTGTGGCTTCTGCGTAAACTAAACTTTTTCTATGTCGATAAATAATGGTTAAACAATTGGGAATGAAAATTTATTTTGGAGTTGTCTTAATTGATTTGCGAGGATGCAATTCATTTAAGGGGGATTCTGTAACAACTCAGATTTTTGGAGTACCCAGGTTGAACATATCATTGTGTGTTTCTGTATTTTAATTTAAAAGAATAAAATACGAGTTTGAGAGCCTAACTCGTACAATGTTTTAAAATAGAAAATAAGAAATTTGGGTTTTCAAAATTCATGTATGGAATAAATTGAATGTTCCTAATTTGATAAGTAATTTATTTCAATGTGCATGTTTATAAATTATAAATTGTGATTTAAGTGAATATTGAAAATATATAATACCGTTTGACAGTCAAAATTTATGTAGAAAATATATTTTCAACATTGGTAAAACACTATTGGTTGAAATAATTTTTAAACCGTTGACCTGTGTTTTATTTGCAAGAAGTATTTCTTATCATATTAAATGGAGAAAGGTGTTTCAAATAATATTGGAAGATTTAAAGTAATAAAATAGTGTCGAATTAGTTAATTGTAGTTAATGAATGAATTTGTGGCTTATATTATAATAATAGTATTAACAATGACATTAGTGTTTAAGTGGTTTAATAATTAACAAAAAATATAAATATTGATTGTGAATCAATATATTTAGTTGTAAAATATTTATTATAGTTAATCGAGTTAATTCGTAAATTAAAGAAGAATGAAAACATTGTTGTTGAAATATAAGTATATGTCTTAAGTCGATAATTATTGTGTTAAACATGTTTTTATTATGTGTTATGTCAAAATTTATAATTAAACGTTATTTTGGTGTTTTGAGTTTTTGGTGTGTGTGTATTGATTGTTTATAAATTAAACACAAGTTAGTATGGGGTGTGCGTGTAAAGTGACTTAACTCAGTGTTATAAGAGTGGTAATGATGTAATTAAGCTTATTTGCTTAATAAATTAAATTCGGGCCTTGATGGGGGAGGGGGTTAGCCCATTTCTTTTCTTTTAAGTACGTCTGGATAAATACACGGTACGACACTTTTACTCCTCTTTTTCTCCAGCTCAGAAGCCTTTTCCATGGAGAAAACAAAAATCAATGGCTTCCTCCTCTTTTAATTGCTAAAGAAATTTACCCTTCTTAAATGTACATATATTGAGAGGTTAAATCTCTCCTTTTCAAGCTATGGAATAATCTCAGTCAAGCCGGGGTAATCTTCTCTGGAAATCAATAGTATGAGGTTACTGTAACTTCTCAGGAGTTTGCATGTTGCCATCTTCTTCTTCTTGGGGCACTGGAAGCATCAAGCTACCATTTTGCAGGACTAAAACAATCAAAATTGCTTCTAATCCAACCTCGGGTGAGTTGTGCGAGTCACACATTCTAGTTTGCAGCAGCTTTTTCTGTATTTTTGGTACTGAGAATGTTGAAATACGTATGTTTATTTCTATGTGTTTCCACATAGCAAATTGTTAAATCTGAAACTAAATTATGCATAACTTTTTGTTTTTTTATTCGAATTCATTTATCTTGGATGTTCTGGAAAGCACAGACATGTTCTTCAAGTTTCATGTTTTGAGTTTTCCACGATTTTTATGATGACTTGTTCAGTTTTGCACTTTTATATTATTGTCCCGAGGGCATAGATCGATAGTAGCAAATCGTTAAATCTAAAATGAAATTGAACATAACTTTTCCATTTCTTATCTGAATCCAATTATCTTGGATTCTATGAAAAGTTTAAAACATGTTCTATAAGTTGCATAATTTTATTTTTCAATGATTTTGAAGATAATTTATTCTAATTTGCATTTTTATACTAGTGTCCTAAGAATAAAAATCTGATAGTAGCTCATTGTTAAATCTGAATCGAAATCGTGCATAACTTTTTCGTTTCTTATCAAAATTTGATTAACTTGGATGTTCTGAAAAGCATAAAATATGTTCAACAAGTTTCATGTTTTGAGTTTTCTATGATTTTGATCATAATTTATTCTAATTTCCATCTTTATACTGTTGCCCTAAGAATAAAAATCCGACAATATCTGCAGCAGTAGCCCAGCGGGTAAAGACTTTGCGCATGGTAGCAGTGACGTGGGTTTGAGAGCCGGAATGGCATGTTAAGAACTTACCATGTGCATACACTAAAATCAGCCACTTATGTGGTGCTCACGGACCGGTTAGGTGCACTAGGGAGGGTTTTACGACTCTAGTCGGTTTCCGTCCTGAACAAATTCAAAAATAAAAATAAAAATCCGACAGTAGCTCACTACGCCATAGATGGCCTACGACAACTCCAAAGAAGTGACGCGGTAGGTGGCAAAAAGTGTTGCTATAAGCAAAAAATGATCTGTGGCAACACTTTTTTGGAGTTGCCTTTTGCCGCGTTGCTTTAGAGTCAAAGGCAATGCCTTTGCGACTCTATGGAAATATCGGTACAGGTGTTGCCACAGGTACCAATACAACAAAAAAATACCCTTTCGCAACTGCCAAAAACAGTTGTAATTAGGGCTATATATTGGACAAGACGGTCCGTTTCCGAGGCTATCTAGTGTCCAGTCCGTGTCTGTACGATACTCTTATAGGAAAAAGCTTGGACACACTAGTGTTCGGTCCAATCCAAAATATTTGATGTTTTTCTATTATCCAAGCCTATATTAGACAGGACATTCCATTGTCCGGCTTGGTCCGCTGCTGTATGGTATCCGGTCTGTGTCCGTCCGAATCTGTTATAGGACAGAGCTTGGACACACCTCCGTCCGGTCCGGTCCGACCCGTTTACACCCCTAGTTGTAATATGTCTAGTACAGTTGGCAATTATAATAAAGTCAACCACTTTTACAATAGTTTCTAGCAGTTGTTAAAATTTGTTTTACAACTGCTAAAAGTAATTACACCTCAACTGCTATTAATCAAAGAATTCATAATATTATATTAAATATTATTATAATGCAGTATTTTATTCGAATAAATATTTTATTTCAACATTTCAAATGGTACAAATATTTTGACTCCCATATTGTACATTCACTCGTATATTACACAATCATTCATATTTACATACATTCCTCGCTACATTGTCACTCGATTCACTTATATGCAGAATCACACATACAACCATATAAGTCACTGATTTTCAAGGCTAAGTTAAACTCAGTTCACTAGCAACTTTTCAGCAGCATGATTAGTGGAAATAAGGTCACGTGGGTTCACTTACATTCTTCTGTTATACACTTCTACTCTCCCCAATCTTCAAGCTATTACAGCCATTAGAAACTGAATCAAATAACGATTAAATGAGAAAAATTATACACAGATATATTAAAACATGAAGTCAAATAAGAAACAGAAAAAAAAAATAAGAAATGCAGGGATGAGATACAAGTTCAAAAAAATATAATGACTTGAAACTGCTTGACGCTTCATAATGAATGTTAAGTATAGAAAGTCAATATTGATTGCTGCGCACTGAAATAGTTTTTTGTTGTCACCTTTCTAGCATATTGACGTTTTAATAAGAATCATTGTATATTGCGAACTAGAGAACTGAACACACCATTTATACCTATATCTAGCAACAATATTATTCATATACATAAGTAGATATATATACCTGTAATATTGCGACAGTAATTTCATATTGTGGTCCAGTATAGCTGGAAAGTAGACCAGTATTGCTGTCCAAATGCTCCACTTGGACACGATTAACTTGACAGAGAAACAATCTCCCCATCAATCTCAAGGTCATCAACTTGGCAGAGAAATATAATCAATATCAGTGTGCATTTATCACCTCTTCTTGCTAACCTATACAACCAGTAGCAACTGCCATGAACAACATGCCATGAACTAGTATGGTTGACGCCTGGATACATTGCCATTCATCTAGTGGCATGAAATTTCCAAATCGAATTACTGATGAAACATTTGTGAAATACCGAAATAAATTTACAATTGTATTGCACTTATAAATCCAAAAGTTCCAACTTCACCCATTCATGCTTCTCCAGGATTTGTTATAATTTCCAGACTACACCAATAATTATACCAGAAAAATTCCATATACAGATTATCAGACTCATTAAAATGGGTACACATGAATCTTAAACACTATTAGGAAATCTTCTAATATGAAACAATGGTTTTCTCCTGCAGTCTAACTCATTATCAGCATTTATTCCAATTGAGCAAGCAGTTGATATCCCAATCCTCACATATGAATTTATACCAAATAAACTACCAAATCAGTAAGGCGCAGGAATACAAAATATGATAGATTATTCAGACCATAATCTCAATTTGAACATATGTAAATGGCATCCGAATTCAAAGAACTGACTCAATCAATTATATCTGATTCCATCCTCTTCATGCTAACACTACATCCCATAACCTTATAAATATGTAAACAATGAAACCCAAGACCCTTTCGAGAATAATAGATAAATAACATCTTAATGGGGAACTTCAAATTAGAATGCAGACAGCACACCTACAATTCCAGTAACAAGTCAAAACTGTTACTCATATGATCTACATGCTTGCCCACTTGAATCCAAACTGCACTATTGATTTGTTACTAACAAAATGCTGCCAACACCATAGCTATCGTGCATAGTCCTCATACACCCCATACCATCCAGAAATTTATCTGTACCTAACGATTATTAGGGGAACTACGTTGGAGAACATAAACAGTTTGGAAAAGCATGAAGAGGCCAACTGCTACACTATGTTTACTACCAATGAAATAATGTCGAATATAAATCCGAAGAAAACAAATGTAATTGGATAATGTTGAGATCGTAATCTCTTTCTCCCCTTCCAACGCAAGGTAATGCAGACCAAAGAACACCACCTATCGCCATTAACGAGCATCCACACACACACACACACACACACACACACACACACACAGATATATATATATATATATATATGTTTGCACCAGGCATACAAAACTATAACTACTGACGCAATTTGGATAGCCAACTACTTAAGACATTGAATGTAACTTTATTTTAATATATATAACTATTTTACATAATATATGATAAGAAAATTAAGTTTTATTGGCATAATATGCTTTGTTAGGAGTCTAGAGGAAATAGCTTCAAGCTACAAAACAAAATGTGCTATATATATTTGATATATATATTTTGTTTCTACTATATCAGATATATACGTAATTTCACCAAGAAAAGAAAAACTCACAAACATGATTTTATATTTTACAAAATTGTTCATGAAATACTCTCAAAACCAAAATTGCCACTAACGGCTAAAACTGATACACTCAAAGCCCCTCACACACACATAACAAAAGGGGAGCCTTACATTCCAAATGACAGTTAATAACCAACTGGAGTAGATATTATGGTGGAAGTACCTAACTATACAAATATTTCAAACATACTTCAAATATGAAAGTAGATACTCACAGAAGGATAGGTAAAAACAATCAGTTGTTTTTCACCTGTAGAAGCTAAAAGGTTTGTGTCATCGTTGTTGAGGGAAATAGCAGTAACATTTTGTCCATCTCTAAAAGGCAGTGAATGAAAGATGGGTAATTAAAATCCTCATGATTGAAAATGACATGATGATTCGCATTAGGTTTAAGGGGGATACATATAACATACCTCCAGCATATGAAAATCAAGAAGGAGAATTGAGGGTACTGGTACACCTGAAATAAGTTTGGATTCAAGCCAATTGCAGGCTTCAAGCTTGCAGCCGCATTTTCATTTTTCAATTACAGTAAATTACATTTACAGCCATAGTAGCTTATCTCCCACACCATGAGAACACTACAAATTAAACTATATCTAAGTATCTAGCAACTAACAAGCAAATTAACTAAAATGATTGAAAAATAACAGTACCAATTACCTTTTTGTTGAGGTTTGGAAATTTCCAGCCTTGCTGAAGTCAACCAGAGGGAAGATAATTGAGATGCTGAAGGGGAGAGTTGCTTGGAGTTGGAGCTGCTGCCATTGTGCGCTTGCCCACTGCAAGGGAAGATGTGACGACCCGAACTTCCCCGTGAAAGAAAGATCGGTTTGCTTTGAGGACAAGACGAATCAGAACACAAGTAGAAGAACATTTCATTGCTTATTACAAAAATTCCATCATAATACAAGAATATACAGAGTATGAATAAATATTACACATCGTAAAATATCAGAGATTTAAATACATTACTACAGCGGAAAATAATACAAAACACGACTGAAGGTGATATACGGATACAGAGCTTTCCGAATATCATTCCAGTTGAAAACCAGGATCCAGTGAATATAAATCTGCAAAACCAAAACTACTAGTTGCCCGTGTGAAAAAATAAGGCAACCAGCGTTTAGGTTAAAACAATAAACTCCAGGTAAGTCATGTGACTGGTGTGAGAACTAAAACAGTGATTTATAACTTTACTTTAAAAGAGAGTAATTCAAGGGACCACGCCGTATAGCACAGAACGGGTTTCCTCCCAAGAATACCAGTGCATAGAATAAACAACGCAATGCTTTATAGGAAAAATGAAGCTATTATAAGACCCAAGTCCCACCACATAATGCAACGCAAGCTGAAGGATAGGGTTTTCCCTTATAATAGCCAAACAATGCTTGATACGTTTAAAAAAATCGTTTTGATGCTATTATAGTGTAAAGTGTATAAAACAACTTCAAATATAAATGTATTAATCATAGGCGGCATGGGTACCATCTATCATGTCACCAATACTAGGCTCTACAATCAAAACCAAAATGTCACGTATTGGAAATTGGATTTTCGTCATGAGTCGAGGCCAGGGATGGCTCCTCACCGCTTTGAGACACTCTAGCACATGTCTCGGGACTACACATTCTGGGTAACCCTTGGATCTTCAGGGCCGGTCCTTTATTACGTTTGAGGATTAGTTATTCCTGAACACACGTTTCTCGGTCCTATCGGACCCATCCATCGGTTCCGTAGAGACCGATATATCTGAGGTGCCTCGCATTCCAACAACCACATAGATAAAAATAATATAAATGTCAGGTCTTGTAAAATGCTAACACCTCCCATAACTAGACAGAAACGTCGTGCACTCCCTACAGTCACGATCCCGTTTTTGACTCATACCGAGGTGTGAGGCTCGCGAATTAATGCTATACACAAAGCTACATTGGATTAAAGATGTGCTTTGATCATCAACTACAAGACTCTGCTTTTCAACAAAAGCCTTGATCACTACATCTCAGCATGCCACATAGGCAATTCATGCCATACGACTGATATATATCGATATATAACCTCTGAGCTCGTACGTCTCAGAGAAAGGAGTTAAGCAAGAGAATAAATTCTCCGCCGCCAAACAAATATATATTTAATAGAAATCAATCAACATAGAATAAAATCCAATGTCAGACATACAATCCATTTACAAGTTCGTTCTGGGTCTAAACGAAACCGGAGGCACCTTATGTAACAACCCGTATTTTCAATAACCTGTTATAACATAAATCGAGGCAGAATTTAATTTATAAATCTGAATCAAGGGAAACAGGCTATGCCATTGCGTTCGTCTCGGAAAAATACGCGAAATAGAGTCCGAGTTTTCGAAAATCGGAGTCCGTATGACCCGATTAAGGCCCAACGAAGTTTTCAGAAAATTTCAAAGTAAAAACAGATTTCAAATTCAAGTTTGAATTTGGAAATTGGGGTAAGATTGGGCCAGGCGGGAAAATTCCCGCCAGAGCACCCAAGTCGACAGCCCTGTCGACTTGGGAGTCGACTTGGTTGACCCAAGTCGACAGCCCTGTCGACTTGGCTCAGCCGGGTTGTTTTGCCTGGTGCACCATTTTGGGGTTTTGGTTAGGTTTTGGGGCCAGATTCGATTTTGAGGGCTGAGATTGGAACTAGGGTTTAATCCTAAGGTTGAAACTAATCCTAATCTCTATAAATAAGGCCCTAACCTAACCCTAAATCATCATTATTCATTCAAGTAACTAAACTATGGCAAAATCATTCCTCTCATGGCCTCCACTCTCTTCATAAAATTCCTAAGATATTTCTATGAGAGATTTTCCATGCATACAAGTGTTTTCAAGCTTGTATGAGCATCATTAGCTTGCATTCAAGTCAAGTTTCTATATTTGCATCATAAAGAAAGAGTTTTGATCATTTTGGCTCAAGGGTTTTTCTATTAAAGCTTGCATTTTGGGTCTATTTGATTGCATAAGGGCTTTGTCATATTTTTTGTGCCTTCATAAGCATTGTAAGCCCTTTTCTACTTTCATATTTAAACTCTAAAGTTAATGAATGATGCAAGTTGTGTTTGATCATTATGATATGATATGCAAGTTTATCATGTTATGCAAGTATGCTAAGATATGATATGCGAGTTTATCATGATATGTTATGCAAGTTTACTATGATGTAATATGCAAGTCTATCATGTTATGAATGCAAGTTTGTTATGTTATGATATGCAAGTTGCCATGTTATGTATGCAAGTTTGGGTTGATCATCTCACTCATATTATCATGTTATGCAACCTTATCTTGGGTTTATGAGCCTAAAGCTTCAAGCTTTATGCTAAAGGTTGCATTTTGGCAACATGTAAGTTATCATATCTCTTATGATAACTTGCATGTGAGGCTAAATGCGAACTTATGGCCATTTCTACATGTAATTTATCACCATGTATCACCAATATGCTAAGTTTGGTTTTATGCATGCTTTTGAGGCCTAAAATGTAATATGCAAGTATATGAACATATGTACATTTCATATGCCACCATGTTAAACTTGTGGCTTCAACAGCTTTATGTCATAATTATGCCAAGTTCCCTCTTTCTATCCTTTATGCGCTATTGCGATATGTAAGCGATGGGATTGCGTTTGGGGTTGGGTAAACTTAAAAGACATAAAAACATAAGCTTGGGAATTTACCTATTAAGTTAGGTCTACCCTTTGGGAATTTACCTATTAAGTTAGGTCTACCCAAATGCTTGAAAACTTGTAACATGTTTTGGAAAGATGATGGACATGACACTTAGAAAAGATAAGTGTGACCAACTCGAGGTTGGGTTGAGTTTGTAGCGTAAACCTACCCGGAACCGACCGGCTTAACTAGTTGCTACAAACAATAGGACCCAATGTGAGAAGTTGGTCATGTTGTACCTTGAACCCGAGGTTAGACCAAGTTGTGGTGTAAAGCTACCTGGACCCGCCCGGCTTAACTAGTAACCACAACAAGGTCTAATGTGAGAGGTTAAGGCACGTTAATTAATTAATGCCTCATGATTAGGGTTAAGTCATGGTCCACTTAATACTTAACCAATTTGGGCTTGGTAGATTAATCAGGGTTAAGTCGTGAACTCATTGTTACACTTAACCAAGTTAATCCATGATTAGCAAGAGGGTTAAACCGTACTTAACCCACTAGAAAAATCCTAGCAATGGGGGTCCACTCCAGCAGTAATCCCAAGTTCGTATCATTAAGACCCTAGGGACTAGGCTAGGGTGGGGGCAATATTATTGGACTTGAGGTAAGTGACCAAAAGCGACGGCAGATGGGTACGCCGGTGTAGTTCCGGGCGGACTATGGTCGTGCACATAGTCCGAAGCCGGGGAAAACATGCACGGGTACCAGTAGATCGAGACTGTGCACTTATGTTTATGGTGTCCAGGGGTTGACACCTTAGGGCTTGATACACCCGACGGGAGACCCTGCACAGTCTGACTACAATTATGTTTGGGCCGCATTGACACCAACACGTGACGAGTTAGGCTTATAGGGAGCCGATCGACTAGACCGTTTGGTTGGACCTCGTATTAGGGTCATTTCATGTTATTGGACCTCGTGTTAGGGTCACTTCATGTTATTGGGCCAAAGCTTGGGCCAAGGGATCAATACTTGTTTATTCAAGTCATGTTAGTTTGCTAGTACACCTGTGGTGCAAAACCTTAATCCTGATTATGCGATGATACCTTTATCTACCTTGTTAGTTAATCATCATGCTAGTATGTTGTTATCCTTATGTTCATCCCTGCTTCTCATGCCAGTTAACTTTATCAGTTTACATTGATTGTAGTAGGGTTTACTCAGTCTTTTTGACTGACCTGTTTTCCTTTCGCCTCTTTTCTTCCGTTCCCCCCCCCCCTCAGGTTCTCAGGGTGGGAATATTGGAGCTTAGCTTGGATTTCTGATCGCTTGCTTGTGGGATTGTAGCTCATGTACGGTCTTGACATGAAGCTAGCTATGGTTATCACTTATTTTGGGGATAGTACTTATGTATTTCAGTTTTTCAGTGATGTTGTTTTTATCTAGACTTGTGTATTTGGAAAGTTAACATTATGTTGTACCAGACTTGTTTTGAAATAGTTTGAAATCTTCCGCTGTTTTATCTATGTTATTTACTCTGTTTACATATATACATATGTTCTTGTTCTGCCTTGATATATCATTATGCATGTTTACCTGATTCAAACGCCCCTCCAAAGTCAGGGTGCTTGCAAGAGCCACCCTGGCGGAGGTGGGGTGTTACACCTTATTCCTCATCTCGTATTTCCAGTACAGGAGAGAGGCCCTCGCATATCCGTCAATCTCCAAGTATGTTTGGACAATCACCACTTATTACCTCGTCTTGGGGGTACAGCCCAATCATGACATCAGTAATCATCCAAACGATGTGAAGACCTCTGGTCTTCAACCACCGTCTTCATCGTTGACTTATCGTCGAATAAGTTATTTAGAATGGGTATAAACCCGACCTTTCTGAATAACTCGCGTATATAATAAACAAGTGCTACAAAAACACAACATACGCCTCATTCCAATTCTGAATATTCTTTTATTAAAATATTCATATACTTTGGGAAATGTTCCCATTAATTTTATCAAAGATAAATTCTTTAAATTTACTCTTTAATATTACTTTGGATGTCAATTCAAACCATATTATGGTTTTCCAAACTAGTTGGGATTAGCACACCTTACCGAAGTAATAATTTGTTTAATTTCCCAATCCCAACCTATTCATCTCATGGATCAAAACTGTTATCACTCCATAACTAACACCACTGTGTTATCGGTAAATTTAATTACCATTTCCCGTTCAAATCTAATTATAGATTTAACTATCGCTTGGAGCAAAACTGGTGATACTCCACTCTCGATCATTTCCCAAATTTGATAATTTAAATTATCGATTCACATTTCAATCTAATTAAAGATTCATTAAGACTCCACTTAGTTTTAATCTTCCCAAAAATCAATATTAATGATTATTTAACTTTGGAAACATAAACATGTCGCATCGACAATCTACACCATACTATTGATTTCTGCCGATATATAACCTCTAAGCTCATACGTCTTAGAGAAGGGTGTTAAGCAAGAGAATAAATTCTCTGCCACCAAACAGATATATATTTAGCAGAGATCAACCATACAGTTCGAAATACAATGACAGACATGTAATCCAGCCTGTAACTGGGTTAAAGAACTAATGTCATTTAGAACACAGTTCACGATAAACCCAAATCACATTCCATTAATAGAATCTTCATGGAAAAACAAATCGATATGTAATCGATATCAATTTTCGTATCCGACTAATAATATAAATGGAATAACGACAAAGCCTTTTAAATTCCATATGTATTAGCAGTCTTCCTCCACAGAAGTTCACTTCGATTATTATGCAATCGAATTCCATTCAATTCCAATTTAATATATTAAATTGGAAAACCGTTACTTTGGAAAATTCCCGTTAAATCTTAATAAAAAGATTTATAAATTCCAAATCACATTTCACTGTAAATCGGTTTAAAGAACGAATGTCGTTAAAAACACAGTTCACAATAAACCCAATTCACATTCCATTTTCAGTTCCAATTAAATATTAATTAATTGGTAATTCTTCTTCAAATCTTGATTAAAAAATTTATTCTATTCAAACGGGGTTCAAGAATAGTGTTATTTAAGACACCATTCACGACAAACCCAAAATCACATTCCATTGTTAATCGGGTTAAAGAACAGGTGTTATTTAAAACACCATTCACGTTAAACCCAAAAACAAATTTCCATTCAATTCCAATTAAATATTAATTAATTGGTAACTTCATTAAATCTCTATAAAAAGATTTAATCTTTTCTCAACTGGGTTTAAGAACAGTGTCATTTAAAACACAGTTCACGACAAACCCAAAATCCAATTTGATATTAAATACATGGGCTCTGAATAGAAAATATATCGACTTATATTCAATATCAAATTCTGAAATCAACAAATAACGTATTGGAATAACGATATATATATATCTTCCAAATTCCTCCACAATATCTGTATAATCACGGAATCTAATAACGAAATATTCCGAAGATAATTTCGATTCAAATCCATTCCAATTCATATATTGGAAATCCTGGTTATTTTTAAAAACATTTCAAATCCAATTTATTTATTTTAAAAATATTGGATTTATAATTCTAGTTCATAACTAGTTCATTTCGATAAAAATATATTTTTATCCTTTCAAATATGGATTTTTTCATCCTAATTCCTTCCAAATCATTCATTATGATTTTACACAAATTATTGATATTTTTAATAATTTTATCAAGGCCCGTAAAGTCGATTTCCATAAACGGCCATCGAACTGCACTTACACCGACCTTTTCCAAATTTGATTTGGACACAATTCCAAATCCAACCGTTAGATTTCAAATCTCTCATATTCGTTATAAAGCTCTTTTCGATACGAACCCAACGGTTCCAATTTTAGGAGAATTCGACGGTCGGATCTCCCGTAATGTCCGTTCGAAGTCATTGGTCGAAATTCGTGAACTACCGCGGCGCGGCGAGTTCTATTCAGGCCATTATATATATAATATATATATTATATATATTTCATCGATTTCCATTTAAAACGTATTTTATAAATCGTTTTCAAAACGATTTCAACTTCATATTCAATTTCTAATCAAAATTGAATATTCCCTATCATCGATATATAAATGATAATATTTACCAAATCATTAGATTTTGAAATTAATTCCTTTTCGATATTCATTATAGAAATGAATACAATCGATATAATTGTAGTTCATGTCAAAATGGTCAAAATGGCGTTAATCTAATCAACACGGCTATATATATTGAAATATATTTGTGTCCATCCCAAATCGATCATCAAAATCAGATTTTGATCCATTACTGAATATTATTTTAAAATAATAATTATTTTAAAATAATAATTATTTTAAAATACTTATTCTTTCTGAACTGGAATCAGACACAATCAATTACCATATAATGTTGATTATATGGATTTCATACAATACATGTATACAACAACAATCAAACACAGTCAACCATCATCCAAAGTGCATTCTACATTGCATAAGCATTAAATATAAATATTTAACGCTTACAACAGCATCTCAACCAATCGATTGACATATAACTAAATATTGGGATTAGTGTATGTCCAATATCATTCAATACCCATGTGGGGTTTCAACCAACAAATAACGAATTGTATTTGTGCTGTTGGGCGATGTGTAAAATTTATCGTCCCAATCAATATCAGCCAAATGTGTGTACATAAACAAATCGTCGATTTGTTTATGAATATTTATTTTATTCGTATACACGTTAAAAATTATATTTTTAACTATATTATATTTTATTCCATTCCACTTCACACAATCAATTTTCACAACATAATCAAACAAACAAACAAGTCATCCATGGTTTGTGGACGATCGGTGTCGGGTGATGCTAAGCACCGTCTGCATCCTAGTATATATTTTAACTAGAAAATTTAATTTAAAGTGAGAAGTTCTCACCTTTGGGATCCATTCCGCCATGCTTTGATTGTCGATCTATGTAGTACACCTACATTGAAAATTATATTTTTAACCAATTAATAATTATTTCTTTGTATGATTAATTTATAAATAACATACATAGGCTAAAAATTATATTTTTATCTTTCTAAAAATAATTTCGTATTTTTATAACAATGCTACATAGATAAAAATCACATTTTTATACCGCTACTATATAGATAAAAATCGAATCTTTCTATCGCTAATGAATATATAAACATCACATTTTTACATTGCCACTTCACACATAAAAATCATATTTTTATTTCGATACATATATAAAAATTATATTTTTACAACGCTACTTCATAATAAAAATCATATTTTTATTTCTCTAACTTCATATTAAAGATCGTACTTTTCATATGCCATTCCTATATTAAAAATTGTATTTTTATATCGCTACATCTATAAAGATCATATTTTTACTTCGCTAATGGATATATAAAAATCTAATTTTTCTATTCGCTACTTTATATAAAAATCATATTTTTACTTTTATAAAAATCAAATCTTTATGATATTACTTCATGTATAAAAATCTCATCTTTTTATATTTTTTTCATTCATATGGAAAAAAAATCAAATCTTTATTTTGAAATGAAACACATAAAAATCATGTTTTTATTCTTCTATATATATTAAAAATCAAATTTTTAATACTTTGTTCTCTATAAATAAGACTAATTTTTAAATAATCATTTATATAAATTAAAAATTGATTTAACTATGTTATATAAAAAAACAAAATCAGAAAAAAGGAAAACTCACTTTTTTCTTTGGTGGAGGGAGAGGAGGGTGGGGGGGGGGGGAGGTCGTGGGTGCGGAGGTGGGGGCGCGCAGGTGAGGTGGCCGAGGTGCGGTAGCGTAGTGGGTCCGAGCGGTCCAGGGATGAATGGAGGCTCGATTTGGGGAAGCTAGGGTTCGGGTGGCGGCGGTTTACAGAAGAGAGGAGAGGGTGGTTTGGAAGGGAGCACGCCATTCAGGGGGAGGCGGCGGTGGTTGGTAGTGGCAACGGGTTGGAAGCTTCGTGGGTTTTTTTTTTCTTTTTTTAAAATTGATTTGAACGAAAGAGAGAAAGGAAGGGGGCGTTGACCATGTTTTGAGGGAGGAGAGTGTGAGTTTGAATTTTTATAATAATTTATTATATTTAAATTTCAAAAAGCAACTTTTTATTTCGAACTCGAAATTGAACCCACCGACTATCGCCCCTAGCTAATTAACCCCATTCCGAGCACAATGGGATACGTTTCGTTAGCCAATTTCATCATTTCGATCAGTATTGATTTAAATTAATATTTAAATCATTATATTGAATTTTAAACGTACATTTCAATTTACTGGGGTCACATACGGGCTCCAACAATTCCCGAAAAATAAATCTAGCAATGTTTTGATGATATGGTCATAACAAAACTAATTTCATTGAATTTGGAGACCGTTTGAAAAATGGCCATTTTATAGTCGATCCAAATTGACTGAAAATAACAAAACACGTTTTCCTTCGTCACACTCACATATTAATCCCAAAAATTATGAATTTTGGAATCTAGCAATAACTTGACATCCTGGATCGAACAAAAGTGGTTTCACTGAAAACGGAGGTCGTTTGCAAAATCGCAATTTTTAAGAGCTATAATTCCATAACGACTATTCTGAATTTTCAACTGGGTATAACTTTTTATCCGCGCTATGGAATCCGTATTTTTCAGATTCGTTGGAAAGATATTATCAAATAGATTCTAATATTTTTGGTTTTGCTAAAATCAGGTTAATTTTGAATCTTGTACATTCATTTGAAATTTGAAATCGAATATTCAAACTACCGCACCATTTTCAATTACTTTTATAATTAAAATAAATATTTATATTCTAACGTCGATTCAAATAAATATATACGTTCTAATTCTATTCAAAATAAATTTCTAGTTGTTATTATTTAAAATGATTCATTTTAAATATTCAAAATTCATTAAAATTGCCAAAATAAAAATTTTAAATTGGTTCTGATTTTCCGGTTGTTACAATCTCCCCCACTTAAAATCTTTTCGTCCTCGAAAAGGAACAGAGCTGAAAGTTGTTAAATAACCTACTCAACTTTCAGTTTGGCTTTCGTTCTTCAACTTTTCAGTTTCTAAGAATTTTCCAATTCTTCAAAAATTTTGCTAACACCCTAAATTTTCGAAAAAATTCGCCATAACCTCCTTTGTACGGGGAGCACCGGGAAAATCCCCAAACCGCCACGTAGGCCCTCTCATCTCAAAAAGAAAAAGAAAAAGCCAATCGGCTCATAAAATCAACCAAACCCAAGAAATTAGTAAACATGTACCTATTTGTCGGGCATACAATTTTATTCCTCTTCTCTTGCCTCCTTGCAATGACCTGTTCAATGTATATACATGTATATGCATGCAATTTCAAGAAATTTTCAATTCCAATATTCGATTCAATTTGGTTATATGTACCGTTCTTTCACATAATGGTTTTATTAGATAACAAATAATTATACAACACAACCATCAACCAATTAGTGAATTAACGTTTCAAATTCATAATTTTGATATACATACAGAAAATCATGTTTTTGATGCCAATTCCTAACAATAAACCCTATCTAGTTTTGGTTCTCACACCATTCAATTGGAAATATGTAGACATCCCACTTTTGAAACTTGAACATAAATGTTGATGATGTCTAGACTATCATCAGAATCGTCTCTGGGCGACTAGAGTGTAATTCTATATCTATCCAGTATATTTGGCACTTCATATACACGCTAGCCAGGCGTATATGCAAAATCTTCATATACTAGATTGTCCAAATTCAATATAAAATAAATACTCAAATACGTATAATACTATTTAAATTTTCGAAACAAACTTTGTTTTCATTTTAAGAATATACTCTTCACACTTGTTCAAGGATACTACTGATCCTATCTCCAATGAGTCATTCTTATTGGATATTACTAATCCAATTTCTGATGAATTCTTTCGTTTGGTTCTAATGTGTCTTGTTCTCGAGCTCTGTAAACCAAAGCTCTGATACCAAATGTGACGACCCGAACTTCCCCGTGAAGGAAAGCCCGGATTGCTTTGAGGACAAGAAGAATCAAAACACAAACAGAAGAACATTTCATTGCTTATTACAACAATTCCATCAGAATAAAAGAATATACAGAGTATAAATAAATATTACACATCGTAAAATATCAAAGATTTAAATACATTACTGTAGCGGAAAATAATACAAAACACAACTGAAGGTGATATACGGATACAGAGCTTTTCGAATATCATTCCAGCTGAAAACCAGGATCCAGTGAATATAAATCTGCAAAACCAAAACTACTAGTTGCCCGTGTGGAAAAATAGGGGCACTCAGAGTTTAGGTTAAAACAATAAACTACAGGTCAGTCATGTGACTGGTGTGAGAACTAAAACAGTCATTTAAAACTTTACTTTAAAAGAGAGTAATTCAAGAGACCACGCCGTATAGCATGGAACGGGTTTCCTCCCAAGAATACCAGTGCATAGAATAAACAACGCAATACTCTTTGAAAAAAATGAAGCTACTATAAGACCCAGGTCCCATCACACAATGCAACGCAAGCCGAAGGATAGGGTTTTCCCTTATAATAGCCAAATAATGCTTGATACGTTTAAAACAAATCATTTTGATACTATTATAGTGTAAAGTGTATAAAACAACTTCAAATATAAATGTATCAATCATAGGCGGCATGGGTACCATCTATGATGTCGCCAATACTAGGCTCTACAATCAAAACCGAAATGTCAAGTATTGGAAATTGATTTCCGTCATGAGTCGAGGCCAGGTATGGCTCCTCACTACTTCTAGACACTCTAGCACATGTCTCAGGACTACACACTCTGGGTAACCCTTGGATCTTCAGGGCCGGTCCTCCGTTACATTTGAGGATTAGTTATTCCTGGACACACGTTTCTCGGTCCTATCTGACCCATCCATCGGCTCCGTAGAGACCGATATATCTGAGGCGCCTCGCATTCCAATAACCGCAGAGGTAAAAATAATATAAATGTAAGGGCTTGTAAAACGCTAACACCACACATAGCTAGACAGAAACGTCGTGCACTTCCGGCGGTGACGATCCCGTTTTTGACTCATAATGAGGCGTGAGGTTCACGAATTAACGCTATACATAAAGCTACGCTGTATTAAAGCCGTGCTTTGATCATCAACCACAAGACTATGCTTTTCAACAAAAGCCTTGATCACTGCATCTCAGCATGCCACACAGGCAATTCATGCCATGCGACTGATATCTATCGATATATAACCTCTGAGCTCGTACGTCTCAGAGAAGGGCGTTAGGCAAGAGAATATATTCTCTGCCTCCAAACAGATATATATATATATATATATATATATATTTAATAGAAATCAATCAACACAGAATAAAATCCAATGTCAGTCATATAATCCATTTACAAGTTCGTTCTAGGTCTGAACGAAACCGGAGGCACCTTATTCCTCATCCCATATGTCCAATACAGGAGAGAGGCCCTCGCATATCCGTCGATCTCCAAGTACATCTGGACGATCACCACTTATTACCTCGTCTTGGGCGTACAACCCAATCCAGACATCAGTAATCATCCAAACGATGTGAAGACCTCCGGTCTTCAACCACTGTCTTTATCGTCGACTTATCGTCGAATCCGTTATTAAGGACGGGTATAAACCCGGCCTTTCTGAATAACTCATGTATATAATAAACAAGTTCTATAAAAACACAACATACGCCTCATTCCAATTCTAAATATTCTTTTATTCAAATATTCATATACTTTGGGAAAGGTTCCCATTAATTTTATCAAAAATAAATTCTTAAAATTTATTCTTTAATCTTCCTTTGGATGCCAATTCAAACCGTATTACGGATTTCCAAACTAGTCGGGATTAGCGCACCTTACCGAAGTAATCATTTGTTTAATTTCCCAGTCGCAACCTATTCATCCCATGGAGCAAAACTGTTATCACTCCATAACTAACACCACGGTGTTACTGGTAAGTTTAGTTGCCATTTCCCGTTCAAATCTACTTAAAGATTTAACTATCGCTTGGAGCAAAACTGGTGATACTCCACTCTCAATCATTTCCCAAATTTGATAATTTAAATTATCAATTCACATTTCAATTTAATTAAAGATTCATTAAAACTCCACTTAGTTTAATCTTCCCGAAAATCAATACTAATGATTATTTAACTTTGGAAACATAAACATGTCGCATCGACAATCTACACCGTACAATTGATTTCTGCCGATATATAACCTCTAAGCTTGTACGTCTTAGAGAAGGGTGTTAAGCAAGAGAATAAATTCTCCGCCACCAAACAGATATATATTTAGCAGAGATCAGCCACACAGTTTGAAATACAATGACAAACATGTAATCATGCCTTTAACTGGGTTAAAGAACTAATGTCATTTAAAACACAGTTCACGATAAACCCAAATCACGTTCTGTTAATGGAATCTTCACGGAAAAACAAATCAGTATGTAATCAATATCAATTTCCGTATCGGACTAATAATATAAATGGAATAACGACAAAGCCTTTTAAATTCCATATGTATTAACAGTCTTCCTCCACAGAAGTTCACTTCGATTACTATCCAATCGAATTCCACTCAATTCCAATGAAATATATTAAATTTGAAAACCGTTACTTTGGAAAATTCCCGTTAAATCTTAATAAAAAGATTTATAAATTCCAAATCACATTTCACTGTAAATCGGGTTAAAGAATGAATGTCATTAAAAACATAATTCACAATAAACCCAATTCACATTCCATTTTCAGTTCTAATTAAATGTTAATTAATTGGTAATTCTTCTTCAAATCTTGATTAAAAGATTTATTCTATTCAAACGGGGTTCAAGAACAGTGTTATTTAAGACACCATTCACGACAAACCCAAAATCACATTCCATTGTTAATCGGGTTATAGAACAAGTGTTATTTAAAACACCATTCACGATAAACCCAAAAACAAATTTCCATTCAATTCCAATTAAATATCAATTAATTGGTAACTTCATTAAATCTCTATATAAAGATTTAATATTTTCTCAACTGGGTTTAAGAATAGTGTCATTTAAAACACAGTTTATGACAAATCCAAAATCCAATTTGATATTAAATACAAGGCTCTGAATAGAAAATATATCGGCTTATATTCAATATCAAATTCTGAAATCAACAAATATCGTATTGGAATAATGAGATATATCCTCCAAATTCCTCCACAATATTCGTATAATCATGAATCTAATATCGAAATATTCCGAAGATAATTTCGATTCAAATCCATTCCAATTCATATAATGGAAATCCCGATTATTTTTAAAACCATTTCAAATCCAATTTATTTATTTTTAAAATATTGGATTTATAATTCTAGTTCATAACTAGTTCATTTTGATAGAAATATATTTTTATCCTTTCAAATATGGAATTTTTCATCCCAATTCCTTCCAAATCATTTATTATGATTTTACACAAATTATTGATATTTTTAATAATTTTATCAAGGCCCGTACAGTCGATCTCCATAAACGGCCATCGAACTGCACTTACAACGACCTTTTCCAAATTTGATTTGGACATAATTCCAAATCCAACCATTAGATTTCAAATCTCTCATACTCGTTAGAAAGCTCTTTTCGATACGAACCCAACGATTCTGGTTTTAGGAGAATCCAACGGTCAGAGCTCCCGTAATGTCCGTTCGAATTCAACGGTCGAAATTCGCAACCTGCCGCGGCGCGGCGCGTTCTATTCAGGCCATTATATATATAATATATATATTTCATTGATTTCCATTTAAAACGTGTTTTATAAATCGTTTTAAATCGATTTCCATTTAAAACGTATTATACATATATTATATATTTCGTCGTTTGAAATTCGATTTCGTCGATTTCAACTTCATATTCAATTTTTAATCAAAACTGAATATTCTGTATCATCGATATATAAATGATAGTATTTTCCAAATCATTATATTTTGAAATCAATTCCTTTTCGATATTCATTATAGAAATGAATACAATCGATATAACTATCGTTCACGTCAAAATGGCGTTAATCTAATCAACACGGCTATATATATTGAAATATATTCGTGTCTATCCCAAATCGAGCATCAAAATCAGATTTTGATCCATTATTGAATATTATTTTAAAATATTCATTACTTTAAAATAATCGTTATTTTAAGATGCTTATTCTTTCTGAACTGGAATCAGACACAATCAATTACCATATAATGTTGATTATATGGATTTCATACAATACATGTATACAACAACAATCAAACACAGTCAACCATCATCCAAAGAGCATTCTACACTGCATAAGCATTAAATATAAATATTTAACGCTTACAACAGCAACTCAACCAATCGATTGACATATAACTAAATATTGGGATTAGTGTATGTCCAATATCATCCCAATACCCGTGTGGGGTTTCAACCAACAAATAATGAATTTTATTTGTGCAGTTGGGCGATGTGTAAAATTTATCATTCCAATCAATATCAGCCAAATGTGTGTACATAAACAAATCGTCCAATTTGTTTATGAATATTTATTTTATTCATATACACATTAAAAATTATATTTTAGCTATATAATATTTTATTCCGTTCTACATCACACAATCAATTTTCACAACACAATCAAACAAACAAACAAGTCGTCCATGGTTTGTGGACGACGGGTGTCGGGTGCTGCTAAGCACCGTCTGCATCCTAGTATATATTTTAACTAGAAAATTTAATTTAAAGTGAGAAGTTCTCACCTTTGGGATCCACTCCGCTATGCTTTGATTGTCGATCTATGCAGTATACCTACGTTAAAATTTATATTTTTAGCGAATCAATAATTATTTCTTTGTACGATTATTTTATAAATAACATACACAGGCTAAAAATTATATTTTTATCTTTCTAAAAATAATTTCATATTTTTATAACAACGCTACATAGATAAAAATCACATTTTTATACCGCTACTATATAGATAAAAATCGAATCTTTCTATCGCTAATGAATATATAAACATCACGTTTTTACATTGCCACTTCACATATAAAAATCGTAATTTTATTTCGATACACATATAAAAATTATATTTTTACAACGCTGCTTTCTATATAAAAATTAGATTTTTACAACGCTACTTCATAATAAAAATCATGTTTTTATTTCTCTAACTTCATATTAAAGATCGTATTTTTAATATGCCATTCCTATATTAAAAATCGTAATTTTATATCGCTACATCTATAAAGATCATATTTTTACTTCGCTAATGGATATATAAAAATCTAATTTTTCTATTCGCTACTTTATATAAAAATCATATTTTTACTTTTATAAAAATCAAATCTTTATGATATTACTTCATGTATAAAAATCTCATCTTTTTATATTTTTGTCATTCATATGAAAAAATCAAATCTTTATTTTGAAATGAAACACATAAAAATCATGTTTTTTTTCTTCTATATATATTAAAAATCAAATTTTTAATACTATGTTCTCTATAAATAAAACTAATTTTTAAATATTCATTTATATAAATTAAAAACTGATTTAACTATGTTATATAAAAAAACAAAATCAGAAACAAAAGAAAACTCACTTTTTTCTTTGGTGGAGGGAGAGGAGCGCAGGGGGAGGGGGAGGTCGTGGGTGCGGAGGTGGGGGCGCGCAGGCGCGGTAGCCGAGGTGCGGTGGCACAGTGGGGTCCGCACGGTCCAGGGATGAGTGGCGGCTCGATTTGGGGAGGTGGCGGCGGTTTACAGGGGAGAGGGAGGGAAGAGAGGAGAGGGTGGTTTGAAGGGGGCGCGCCATTTAGGGAGAGGCGGCGGTGGTTGGTCCATGGAGACGGGTTGGAAGCTTCGTGGGGTTTTTTTCTTTTCTTTTTCAAAATTGATTTGAACGAAAGAGAGAAAGGAATGGGGCGTTGACCGTGTTATGAGGGAGGAGAGAGTGAGTTTGAATTTTTATAATAATTTATTATATTTAAATTTCAAAAAGCAACTTTTTATTTTGAACTCGAAATCGAACCCACCAACTGTTGCCCCTAGCTAATTACCTCCATTCCGAACATAATGAGATATGTTTCATTAGCCAATTTTATCATTTCGATCAGTTTTGATTTAAATTAACATTTAAATCATTATATTGAATTTTAAACGTACATTTCAATTTACTGGGGTCACATACGAGCTCCGAAAATTCCCGAAAAATAAATCTAGCTATGCTTTAACGACACGGTCATAACAAAACTAATTTCGTCGAATTTGGAGACCGTTTGAAAAATAGTCATTTTCTGGTCGATCCAAATTGATTGAAACTAACAAAACACGTTTTCCTTCGCCATGCTCATATATTAATCCCAAAAATTACGAATTTTGGAATCTAGCAATAACTTGACATTCAGATCCAACAAAAGTGATTTCATCGAAAACGGAGGTCGTTTGCAAAATCGCTATTTTTAAGGGCTATAATTCCATAGCGGCTATTCTGAATTTTCAACTGGGCATAACTTTTTATCCCCGCTATGGAATCTGGAATTTTCAGATTCGTTGGAAAAATATTCTCAAATAGATTCTAATATTTTTTGTTTCGCTAAAATCAGGTTTATTTTAAATCATGTACATTCATTTGAAATTTGAAATCAAATTTTCAAACTACCGCGCCATTTTCAATTCCTTTTATAATTAAAATAAATATTTATATTCTAACGTCGATTCAAATAAATATATATGTTCTAACTCTATTCAAAATAAATTTCTAGTCATTATTAATTAAAATAATTCATTTTAAATATTCAAAATTCATTAAAATTCCCAAAATAAAATTTTTAATTGGTTCTGATTTTCCGGGTTATTACAGGAGATGTCGCATGTCGCTGTCGCCTACTGGATCCTGGAAGGAGAACACGATTAGAAGGGGGTTGCCCTATTCTTGGGCCTAGTGTGCCTTGCCCAATAGCCGGCACTGATTAGAAGGGAGGATTGATGGCGATTCGATTTGTAATTAGGGATTGGGATTTTGGAAATTAGGGATCGGTAATTTTGGGGGTAGAAACGAAATGAAAAGGGAGGCGGCAGAAAGAAAATAAAAGCGGGAATAGAAATAAGTGAGGCTCGGATTGACGATGTGGACGAACGACTGAGATTTTGTTTTGACTAATGGCGTGGATCGCTGAGGTGTATTTTTTTCTAAATTATAATATATCTATTGCTACTGCAACACAATTTGATATCTATGCTAACGCATTGAAGCGTGCGTTGCAAGAGACAAAAATTAGTATAGCAATGGCAACATTGGAGCTAGCAACACCATGGGTTTTCATTGCGATAGGCCATCTATGGCGTAGTAGGTCATCGTTAAATCTGAAACTAAATTATGGATATATTTTTCTTTCCTTATCCAAATTCGATTATCCTGGATGTCCTAGAAAGAATAAAACATGTTCTACAAGTTTCATGTTTTGCTTTTTCTACGATTTTGATGATAATTTATTCTAATTTGCATTTTTATATTGTTATCCTGAGAATAAAAACCGACCTTGGCTCTTTGTTAAATCTAAAACAAAATTATACATAACCTTTTCATTTCTTATTGAAATGTGATTGTCTTGGATGTTATGGAAAGCTCATAACATGTTCTGCAAGTTTCATTGTTTTAGTTTTCCACGATTTTGCAGTTAACTTGTTCAAATTAGCACTTTTTTATTACTGTCCCAAGAGAAAACAGAATTGACAATAACTATTTGTGAATCCAAAAGAGTTTCATTGTTATTTTGGTGATTTAAATGTGGAATTTAATAGACTTTGATACTATTGGACAAGCTAATATTCTATGCAAAATTAATACCTCGTATTTCCAATTTTGTGCTGTAATTGATGAATCAGTGACACATGCACGACTTTATTAAATCATTTTTAGAAATATTTGGAATAAGAAAGTATGGTTTTGAAAATAAATATTTTTGATCAGGTTGTATGAATTTTATTAATTATAATACTTAATATTTTCAAACTATGTAATTTTTAAGATTTTCCGATAAATTCTTTTTTCCAAACTAATTTCTTTAAAAGTATGATTTTAATACAAATCATTCACATTTGCACCCTTCGAGAAGGAGTGTAAATGATTGAATAATGTCGTAAATCCTGCAGTATAGGATGTGGCAGTATATGATTTTATTTAATCCCAGGTTCGTCGAATTGAAGTAATAATCTCGGTGTTTACCCGTGATCTTTGTGGCCCTTTATGACCTATATTGTTTGAGATTCTTGTGGTTTCTGAGTTTTACTAGTGACTTCTATGACCCTTTGTGTTAATAAGTGTTTTGTGATTTCTTGTGAATTTTTGTATTGTCCTATATAGAGCTTACATGCAATGTGTGAACCGTTATTTGAGAACGTGTGGTATGGGACGCATGATTACTACTTTTCGGGTTACTATCTGAGGGACCGTGACGCATTCGGTGAATAAGCCAGTACTAGACCATCAGGTCATCTGTTTTAGGCTTTCGATCCATCCATGTAAGACTTTTGGGTCATCTGTGTTAGGCTTTCAAGCTATTTGTTCTAGACCTTCGGGTCATCTACGTTATAGGGTACCCCTACATGAATAGTAGTACTGGTTATGGCTTTAAGCCATTTTATGTATTTGCACGTGTAGGCATAGCTTCGTTTTTCCACTCTGTGTTGGATCCAAACTCTATGTTTCTGTTTTTTGTGTTTATCGTTGATTTCACCATAGTGATTATTATTATTATAAATTGTGGTGATTTCATTAGTGGTTTCAAACTCCTAAAATAGTTTTCCATGATTCCATGAATCTTGGTTTTAGTGATTCAATGTTTCCTTGTTTCAGTAATTTTGTGATTCTCTGTTTTAGTGATTATGTGATTCTCTGTTTCAATGATTCCGTGTTTCCATGTTTCAGTGTTTCAATGATTTTGTGATTCTGTGTTTCAGTGATTCCGTGATTCTGTATTTCACTGATTCTGTATTTCTATGTTTCAGTGACTTCGTGATTTCTGTGATTTTGGAATCTTCCATTAGTATTACGTGATCTCAACTGTTTAATACCCTAACTAGGTAGTTCAGGTAATTCGTGTAAAGGCACTGTTTAAGTCCGCTTGCTTGTTTCCGTTCTCTCCGCCATATACTAACCTTGTGGCCATAGGTATATATGTTTCGTTGACCAGTGTATTTAATATTCCTTTCCAGTGGAAAGGAAATTACCGTATCAGGGTTTCCGTATAAACCCATGTTTTGAGATTCCTTCTCGTTTGGAAAGGAATTCGCGCTTAGTTGACATCTTTATCATACCTTTTAACTATAACTGATACGTAAACTAGATTGATCCGTGTATGTAATATCCGGGTCAGACTGAGTTATTTCAGGTTAAGTCGCTGTTGATTCGTGGTTTGCTTCTAAAGCTTGAACTATCTTGCAGACTCTTTATATGTTGTACACTAATGTATTCATGTCATTGTAGAGTTGCTCCATTTTCCCATGATGTATTCATATTGTATATCCAGTTGTGGAATAACAGATGTACAAGTTGTAATTCTTTGATTGTATCTTTGTGTAAATATTCAGTGACATGTGACTGTGATATATCGTATATTGTTCTGAAATGATCCATAGCCATCATAGTTTCTTATTTGGAGCGTTGAGTATGTCAGTCCTCTTGAAATAAGGATGATTTTTTTTACCCAATCCACGTATTTAATACTCATCTAATACAAAATCATGGATGGTCTCCCCTGACTATCCCTATTCTCTTCTCTGATAGACAATATTATTTGTTAATACTCTTTGTTAGGTTTGGTCTCGAGATGGGGCGTAACGGATTTCATTATAAACCAGAATACTGTTTTGCACCAGTCACTAGTTAGTTAATGATGTATGCCTTGCATTTTTGATAGTCAATTCTTCCAGAAGGACTTCTGTTTAATTATTATATTAACCATCATATGGTACTTCTAGGAGGAATGGTACGCTAGGCATTTTCTCTTTATTATTTTCAAGTATTACTATTATTTTTATAAATATGAAACAATATCACAAGTAAGCGTAATTGGTAATAAGAAGACTACAATAAAGGTATCCCAAAGACAATCCTGAAGGTTGACGAATCTGCCTATGCTCCTTCGGAAAAGGTGGCTAGAAAGGCCGAAAATGTTATTAGCATCACCAAGAAATCATAGATAACCAACCAAAAGGAGGTAATACTATCCTGAAAGACTTCCTCATGTCCAATGCTAAATTTATCCCATTGTCAAAGGGATCTATTGTCAATAATTCTGTAGAGTTTTTTTTGCTTGCACCGTTGGTTAATATCTGGCACAGGGGGTTCTTCGCTTTCCCTATTTTTCTTTCATGTTTTCGTCAACTTACCAAAAGTACTCCTTTCCAACTATTTACAAATGCGTATACTTATATGTTGTGCTTAGAGACAATTTTACTGGAGTTCTAAGGCCAATCCCTAGGCCCATTAGCCCTTTATAACCTATTGTGCTTGGGTAAGCTTAGAAAGGACAATCCTAAATTGTATCAAGATAACTCAGAGAAAACATTAATCATCGACCACGTTGAGTAGTCAAGAGATTGGGTGATCAATTCTTCTCCATTTGATGCCCTCCTGGAATTAGTGGGAGATTCACCACATTTGGTAACAATTTTACATTTGTATTGCAATAGTTGTCAACCATTTTTCTAAGTGCTTCTTTTCATGTTTGTTTTGTAGAATACATCCTGAAATCCACTGATGACGATACCAATAAAGTGATCAAAAATATAAAAAAGGCTTTAAAGAAATTAGGGAAGAGGATTACACTTGTGACCTCCTTCAACCTCTTAAAGTACAATCTTCTTCTACAAAATCATAGAATCCTGGGCATGCCTCCTATGATGACATCTCCAGTGATGGGTGGTCTATTTTGAACAAGAGAGAGGCTTACCTATCTCCACATATCACAATTGCTTTAGTGAGTGGTGTCATGACTCCTTCCAAAATTATTATTTTATCATAGATTTGATTTCGAAATGTATCATCTTAACTATTGAGGCTTCTGCCTATTTATATTAGGTATTGCTCAAGGGAAACTCCTATCTCTTCCTTTCGTCCCTGTTACCATAGTCACTATAGCTCCTTGTCTAACCCCTCTAAATAGCTCTTTCGTGATGATGAAGTCAATTTTGGAATCATCCTTGCTTTCTTCTTTCAAAATCTTTCCTGCTTCCCCTTTGGGAGGTAAGTCTGTGGTTTTACAAAATCTCGATGCATCCTCTCTTTTCTTATCTTTTTTCTCTTCCGTCTTGTTCTTCTTTCTTTATTTATATTTTTCTTTTATAATTTTTATCTTCAAAAGAGTTGGTATTCCACCCGCAACGTCTCCTTGGTATCATAAGGCAAGGCTTAACGTCTTTAAAAGGAGGTTGAAAGATTGAAAATTTAAAATGCCTCCTTGGTTGCCGATGTCAGCAAAGCTGCTAATGTGGTTTCCACTGCCAAATCATTACCTAGAATATTCTTGATGATAATGTTTCCATAAAGGCGGAGCTTCAGGGGTTAAAGGATGAGCACTCCCGAATGACCAGAAGGAAGAAATCCTTAGAGGAAGAATGCTCAACCTTAAGGAGGTCATTGGAAGAAATGCGCTTCTCCTCGGAGAATTCCTTAGTAAAGAAATAAAGTTTCTTAAGGAAGGTTATTAATGCCCTCTCGGATGCGTGGAGGAAAGCTGATGCCTTCCTTGACATCTGGGAAGGTCCTTTAAATACCTTCATGCCCTCTCTACTTGTGGTCTACTCCGAAAACTTTAGAAAAATATATGGACCAAAGTTTTGACGTGTTCCCGAAGTCTATGGTTCAACGGTTTTAGGCCTCAATGGAAAACTTCAACGGGGTGGAGAGGTTCCTAAAACAGGAAAACTTGACACAAAGGCCCTTTTATCCTTTGAAGTTCTATCATTTGATTAAGACTCCAAAGAGGAAACTGGTGGTGACGGCATCCAGGAGGGTTTGGCTGTTGATGGTATCTCTTAGGGGCCATCTTTTGTTCAATTTTCGGGCAATAATAGGGATGGCTCCCAATTAGGAAATGAGAGAGAAACCTAAAAGAAAGAAAAAATGGTGGTTATGTTTCCAAAAATTTGAAGGGAAATAGCTCATGACCAACACTTCTCCTCCCAGGGCTTATGTACCAATCTCTTTCTCTTTGTAAGCTATTTTTTCGGTCGCCTTCTCTGTAGCAAATATGTAGTTAATCCTTTTCGCTAGCGAACTTGTAATAAAGCGATAACAAATAAACTTTCATCGACTAAATTTAAACAAGTGAAATAAAAATAGGTAATGATTTTCTTTAATATTTGTTACTAGGTATAATTTGTTAAGACCCTGACATCCCTTTTGTGATGAAGGTGAAGCTGTTACATTAAAAGTCCCCCTTCAAAGTATATGGATCCTTCAGAAGTGGAAATAAAAGAGTTTACGATTTGCACTTCTTAGCAAAGACAAAATCTTGACGGAAGCCTCCTTCCTTTTAGATTATATTTGAAAACTATTTCGGTACCATGAGAGGAAATTCTAGGCATGTAAAAAATTTGTTTATACTTTTTGTAAATCATGTTTGAATCTTGCATTGGCAATAATTGAGTTAGTAAATAAACTATTTATTTTATGATTTTTATTACCAAAGTTATTTACTACATTACGACAGGGAGATAATGTTTTAGTTGGTCCCATTACCCGAGACTTCTTGGCCAGATCGTTAAGTTAAGAAGAGACTATTAGAAATATTCTTCCTAATTAGGACACCAGAAACTATTTGACATTACTTCCTCAGGAAACTTTACAGACTCCATATGTTGTGTTCTAAATTTTTTTTTGACTTCTTAGGTGGGCAAGGAAGAACTTCTAAGAGAAAAAATTAATTACTAAATGCAACACCCTTCCTCCAAAGGAATAGAATTAGGGGTTTGTGGATGTATTTTATAACCGACGTATTTATTTTCTTATGTGAAATAAAGCATTTTCTTTTTATGCATTGAATAGTATGTTCTTAATTATTTAACTAGGATCCTCAACCGACACCATCGTCTTGTTCGAAGTGTTTGGTACCAAATCCTCTAGCTATGTAGCCGGAAATAGGCAATAACGTGTTTTCTACAAGGTTATTCTCCCAAAGTTAGAAGGTAATCCTCTTTCCTTTGATTGGTTAAAAAAGCATCAACTACAAAAGGTTTAAGTTCAAGGATTGAAAAGGAAACTATAGGACTCAGAACAAAGAATTTCCCAAAAGGATAAAGCTTTAAAAGATGCTCGTCGCCAAATCAGAATGAACTCGACAGCTGATTTTGATAAGGAAATGATAAAGCTTCAACATAGGGTTTACGAATTGGAATGTCAATTGCGAGATAAATGATCTTCACACAGATCTTTTGAATTCATTATGAGATAGGGAATCTCAAACTTAACTTCTTGACCCTATGATTCCAACTCCGTCGGTACCCAGGGCTTTCAATGGAAGTTTCATATTTTGGTAGATGCTCCAAGAGGTTTAAACAAGAAGGTCACAGAGGATTGGGTCGGCACAGTAAAACTGGAATTCTTAGACTATTTCGAAAATAATAAGAATGTGGACATTCACCGTCTCTTTGATAGTTGCATAGCTTAAATTGAGGAGCTCCAAACTGAAATATACTTTTTCAAAAAGGGGAGGCCAAATACGAAAGAGCTAGCAGGCTCCTCTTAGAAGCTAATACAGAAAAGGACATGAGGCAAAGGACTGCAAAGTGAACTTAGCAAAGCCAGAATTCAAAGGGAAATGCTTTAACTATCATGAGGATGAGGAATTAGCTAGAAACTGCCCTAAACAAAGAGTAGTGTAGAGTGGACAAAACTATGCCTTGGATGTAGTACCGATTCGGAGTCAACCGCTTAGAGATCAAGGGAAACCAGCGTCATAACGTATAATTTCTGTTATTACTACCAAATTCAACACCGAAACAGGCTATTAGTGAAGGGGTATCAGATCGCAACTAGCTCAAAAGAATGGTCTAGAAGCATGAAGCCGACATCAGGCCAAAGTCGAAAGCATAAAAGAGGTGATTTGGTCAATAGCTATCAACACCAACATAAAGGAGGAAAGCTTGGTACCGATATGAAAGGTGACAGCGATAAAGCAATGCCGACACTGAAGGCCATCAACATGGGCTCAGTTCCAAAAGCATAATGCGCGAAGTTGGAGGCAAGCAAAGAAGAAAAAGAGCCGGAAGCCTATGATCCGAGACCCGAAACCAGGAGAAAATTCTGTATTGTCTGAAACACGACAGGAAGCACCAATCGAGGAAAAATGAGACGAAGGTCTATCGGCACAAATTAACTTAGTGTCGATACAGAAAGACATAACAATTCTGAAGTCACAGGAAACGAAAGCACAATAACATTGCTACAAAAGCTCAAAGCCGAAACCAGAGCTCGTCGTTGAAGATCGAGAGCTGTTCCGGAAGCTATCTATACCAATGGACATGGTATTGGTACATATGAAAAGAAGCATCAAGATTAAGACCCTAACGCCGAAACCGACATTCCGAAAGCCAAACTGGATCTAGTAATAACATCGAGAAGAAAGAAAGCCAACACCAAAGGTTGAAGTCTGAAAAAAACTTTTAGAAGTTAGTAAAGCAGGGAAAAGCTAGCGAGAATAAGGGCCATCCACACTAACATGCTAGTGTCAATACCGAAATAATAAATTACGATAGGCAAAATCCAGAGTTAGCTATCGGAACCGGATCTCATCACCGAGACTGAAAGCCGATGGCAATATTCAGAGAACACAAGAGGCCGAAACTCAATAACCGGCACAGAAAGATAATGAAGCAGACGATACCAAACCCCTTTCTCATTACCGAAGCCGAAAGAACTTCAAACGGGCTTCTGCCGAATCAGTATCAAAAGGGGGCTCAATTTGTCTATAAATAAGACCTTATGGGTCTAATTTTGAGGGGGACTTTTCTCACTCCCAAACCTTATACTCATTTCTTATAGAGTAAACCTTAATTTCTAAATCAATTTGCAGATTTCCTTCGTAAATACCTATGTACTCAAATCAATGAGCAATAAAGATTGAATCGACACTTAGCTTATTTCTATAATTTGCCTTTCTACTTCTTTCACCTATCACCTTATACTTTCCCTGCAACAAATGCCACATAAGCAAGCCTTAACCTTTCTCTTAGATTGATGAAATATCCGTCTTCAATCCGTTTAGCTTCCTAACTTGTGTTGCGCTTAGGGAACCCTTATCCCAAGGTAATTATTGGTTGTTAGGTCTCATAAGCGTGATACTCACCCCATGAGGGAAGAGTAACTAATCTTCTGGCTTAAGACCTTGATATCTAGAAAACGGTGAACCAACTCAAGCTTGTGGGAACTAAGTAACCCCTCGAATCCCATAAGTCCACATCCATAAACCTATCTCAGGTGTTGACAAAAAATATCATTAATGTTTATCATAGGAATTTCTTTGTGTGTCGTGTTCGATTCGGGTGCCGCCTTAATTGCTAGGAATATTTTTTTTATTCTTTGAAACTTCCCTTATCCTTTGCTAGCCATCCAACAGAGGTGTCCAACCATATTGCAGGGACAATGTAACTTTCGTGTGTGTGTAAAGACCTAGTATTGGACATCGATGATGTCGATTTCTTTTGTGATGCGTATGTACTTGAGTTCAAGGGGTATGGTCTCATTCTAGGAAAGGACTGACTATCATTTTATGGGGTCGTCGTAAATTGCGATAGGAGAGTCATTTCCTTGAGAAGTTATGGAGGCCACAGCTTAGAGATCCCTTATAGGATTGGGTATAGGGATTCAAGCTTATTTTCTTTATCGTCTGATTTAGAAGGACCATCTTCGATGCCGATTGTTTGTGAGTTTTCAGATGTTTTTGAGGAGGTCGTAGGACTTCCAACCCACAGAAAATATCTTTTAGGATAGGCCTCGAAAAGGATGCAAGGTATGTAGCATTCCCTTTAAGGAACATATCTCTTAAGGAAAGGAAAGAGCTAGATAGACAAATCTCTAAGTTATTACAGAAAGGATTTATTCAAAGAAGCACGTCTTAGTGGGGTGCACTAGTAGTGTTTGCCATGAAATTTGATGGATCCTTGAGGTTATGTATGGATTATAGAGAACTTAATAAACTGACTAAGAAGAGTAAATACCCCTTACATAGGATTGATGATTTGTTTGACCATTTAGGAGGTGCATAAATATTTTCTCAGTTAGATATGAAAATTGGACTTTACCAGTTAACGATTTTAGATGAGAGTAAGCCTATGGTAGCCTTTAGGACACTAAATGGGTTGTTCGAGTGGGATGTTATGCCTTTTAGATCGACAAATTCCTCTGCTTTCTTTGTAGACCTTATGAGTAGATTATTTAAGGGAATACTCAATAAGATAGTGGTTGTGTTTGTACATGATATTCTTATCTTCTCCAAGGACTTTAAGGAGTATGAAGATCACTTAAGAAAAAGTCCTAGGAATTTTGATAGAAAACCGGCTTAAGGCCAAATTCTCGAAGTGTCACTTATGGAAGAGGGAATTCAAGTTCCTAGATCATATTGTTTCGGGAAAAGGACTAGCAGTAGACCCTGCTAAAGTAGAGCCCATTCAAGAATAGAGGATACCCTGTAATGCAACGAAGGTCAAGAGTTTCCTTGAGTTTGCAGGCTACTAACGGGAAATTTATAAATAACTTCGCAAGCTTTGGAACCCCTCTAACCAAATTGACGAAAAAGGATCATAAGTTTGTATGGACTGAGAAGTGTGGTATTGCCTTTGAGAGGTTGAAGGAATCTCTCTTATGTGCATCTATTCTTGTTATTTTGGATGGAGTGAAGATGTTTAAAGTCTTTTCCGATGCTTGCGGGATGAGTTTAAGAGATGTACATTTGCAGGAAGGTAGAGTAGTTGCCTGCACAAGTAGACAACTTAAGGACCATGAGAAAAGGTACTCTATCCATGACTTAGAGTTATTAGCTATAGTTTTTTCCCTAAAAATGTGGTAACATAATCTTCTAAGAGAGAAGTTTGAGTTGTTCACCAACCATAAGTCTCTTAAATATTTGTTTTCTCAGCTAGATTTGAACCTTCAATAGTAGCGATGGATGGAATATCTATTGATTCATGATATTTTTGATTCACGACAAAGAAGAAATGAAGATCAAATGAAGAGTTATTTATTATATTTATTAGTGTTTTAGTTAGAGTTTTTAAAATCTTGCCTCATATATTACACAATCAAGCACAAAAATCATATGTATATGAAATGACAAACAATGTCACTGGACTGTGCCTCTTGGCACAGACCAATAGCCTAGTGGATTTTCCACCAGTCGACTAGTGCATCCAGTCTGCACAACTCTGTGCATTTTGTGTGTCAATGGTCGTAAATATATACGTCTTTAAACACTTGTTGAGTAGTCATTTTTTACCAGTCTACTGATCCAACTATAACGGTCATTTTTATGAAAAGACATCTTCTTTCGTGAAGGGTTTATATCCATTTCTAAATAGAAATGGTTGCTTCTTTTGATCAAAAATTTTCATAAAAGGTTATAACTCTTCAACTACTATTTATACATCACAAACTTCATTTCCAAACTACTGATTCATCTTCTAAATCCCGATCTTAATTGCTATATACTCTTGCATTCTAAAAGCTTTCTAAAACATTCAAAATTCTTTTGAATCTTTGGGACTATTTCATATCTCTTGATTCAATAAGCAATCTACTTCTGTCAAATCTTCACAAACACATTCAATATCTAAGGACAAGATTATAGAAAGGGTGTACTCAAATTTTTGGCTAATCAGTGTTGCTTGGAACACATTTAGAAGTCAAAACTCATGTTGTATTGTTGAATTCCTGTTTGTTTACTCAAGCGTGGTATTGAAGTCTTGTTCGGTTGCTCAGGTGTGAAGTCGCGTTGTGTTGCTTGGGTGTGTTGTGAACTTGTTTCTCCATGTGAAGAGAGGGTGTTGATAGTGAAATTCCAGAAGGAGTTTGGGATTGGACGTAGGATGGTGCTCCGAACCAGTATAAAAATATCTAGTGTCATTTACTTTATTTATTACTTATCTATGATATGGTTATATTTTGTTTATTCAATATTTACTTGCGTAACTATTGCATTAATTAGAATATCACATCATCTAAGCTTCTACATATTTATATTATTCCATATTACTCGATCCTACTCTAGCACTATTTTCAATTGGTATCAGAGCCAGGAATTCTAGAGATCGTAACAAAATTCTAGAATAAATGGCGATGAATCTTGTCAAGGCATTAGATTGTGGAAGATTAAAAAAGTAGAATTAAAGAACCAAGGAAGCAAATGTCTCATGGCTAAAGTTAGATCACAATCAGTATGTGTAAATTCATTATATAAAGATCTTTTGTTAGACCATGAAAAATTATTGAAAGATTTTAAAAGTTCAGTTAAACTTAATATAGTTGTTTTAGCTAAGTCTAAAGATGGTGAGCAAGAAAATTCCAAATTAAAAAAAATGAAAACTAATTTTTAGTAAAACAAACTAAATGGTTTGAAAATATCTTAGAAGAGTTTTTTTCAAAAGGATTTCCTTCAAAAAGAAAAATGAGCGTTTGATAGATAAAAACAATGATCTTTTAAAGGAAATTGATGTTTTACAAAATAAAAATTCATCTTTAGAAGATTCTTTAAGTAGTTCTAGTTCTTTAATTTCGTCTATTAAAAAGGAGAATGGAGCTTTAACTGAAAAGAATTTAGAATTATCTAAAGAATATAATATATTAAAAGTTAATAATAATATTTTATAAAATGAAATTTATGACACAAATGATAATTTAAAAAAATTACAGTCTTCTTTACATAATTCAGAATCTCAAATATTTTATCTCGAAAATGAGAATGATACTTTAAAAAGGAAGAGTTCGGTATTAAGTAAGGAAATTGATGATTTAAAAAATAAAAAAATTCCTTTGAAAATGTTAATCGCGACTTTGGAATCAAATTTTAAAAATGTACAAATAAGTTCGTGGAATTTAATAAAAGCCAAAATGATTTAAATATGATTTTATCTAGATCTCGACCTTTACACGACAAAAGTGGCTTAGGATATAATATTACTAATCATAGAAATAGTATTAGACATGCCTTTATTTATAATAAAAATATCACATCTAGTACTAAAGCACTAGTAAATTCAAGATCCAGTTTTGGTAGAAATTCGAATACTTCTGTGGCTAGAGATATTTATAATAAATGTAGAAGTATGAAAGGAAATACCAATAGAAGTTATTAAGTATTTGGGTTCCTGTAAATTGGAAAAACAGACAAAAATATATCGATAATTATTTAATTCAGCAGTTAATAATGAAAAATTCATTTTTAAAGGTTCCATTAAACCCTCTTGGGTGTGGATACCTTCCATCTAACCCCTAGACCCTAAAGGTGGAAGTGGGTACCAAAATGTATATATCATGTTTTTTGCAGGTACACCACAACAAAGAGAAGTTTATTCCGTTATCTCTAATATCTTCGGAAACAAATCTAAAATGAAGAAGTAAATCAAAGAATCTGATGTTTTCATGGTGTTTCTTTCTTGTTGCTGTTCTTTTTTATCGATGACAATAGGGGAGAAAATGGTAAGTACACTAACAAATTGCTGCAGGAAAGTTATAGTCATATATTCAGAGGGAGATAAGATAATGCATATACAACATACGTTCAGGGGGAGAAATACATTTTCTACAAGAGATTTCAAGAGGTTATCATCAATTAAAAAAGGGAGAGAATGATGATTCATGAGATTTTTTATATCGTGACAACGACGAAATGAAGATCAAACGAAGAGTTATTTAGTATATTTATTTGTGTTTTAGTTGTGCTAGAGCTTGTTAAAATCTATCCTCGTATATTACACAATCAAACACAAAAATCATGTATATATATGAAATGACACACAAAGTCATTGGACTATGCCTCTTGGCACAGACCATTCTACTGGTGGATTTTCCACTGGTTGACTGGTGCATGCCAGTTTGTACAACGTAGTGCATTTTGTGTGCCAACAGTTATATATACACACACACGTTTTTAAACACCAGTTAACTGGTCATTTTTTTACCAGTCGACTGATTGGACTATAACTGTCACTTTTATGAAAAGACATCTTCTTTTGTGAAGGATTTTAAATCCATTTCTGAATATAAATGGTTGCTTTTTTTAATCAGAATTTTTCATGAAAAGTTATAACACTTCAACTACTATTTATACATCACAAACTTCACTTCCAAACTACCGATTCTTCTTCTAAATCCTGATCTTAATTTCTATATACTCTTGCATTTTAAAACCTTTCTAAAACATTCAAATTGCATTTAAATCTTTGAGTCTATTTCATATCTCTTGATTCAATAAGCAATTTACTTCTGTTAAATATTTACAAACACATTAAATATCTGAGGATAAGATTATAGGCGCATCAGTTTGGGGTTGGCGATGGGGTTCTAGTGCCTCCGTTTGTGTGCGGCGTGTAGCCCTAGGGGGTTGATGGGTTCGAATGCGTTCCTTTATCGTGAAGAAGAGGAATGATGGAAGATGTAATTAACAGTTTTAATTATATAGTTATTATTTTTAATGACTCATTTAAATATTCAATGATTAAAATATCATAACTTTCTCATACGATGTCAGTATTCAACAAAATTGGAATTGTTGGTATTGAGACAACGAACAATATGCCGTAGAATTAACTGGAAGGAATTTGGAGCTAGTTGAGATTTTTTGGTCAAACTAAATGTCTAGTTTAATTTGATTAAAATAATCGTTTTAATGACGATTTCGAAACCGATCGATGTGAAAACTCTCTCACTCAACTAATTTGTACAGTTATTTATTTTTATAACTGTATAGATTGCCTGTGATTGCAATGTTCGATCAATTTATTATTAACTTTTATACGGTTTATGGTAGCTCACATCATAGTTGTTTGAAACCAGATGGACGAATAGTTAATTATTTGTGTTATGATTTGAATGTGATTTTGAAAGTAACATGTTAAAACAGTGTTAAATTATTTGTGGTAGTGTAAACTGGATTAAAAATCCATTTACAAGTCGAAAGACTTGTTTATGTTCACCCATTTAAGTAATATCGACTAGAATGAATAAATAATTTATTCATTGATTATTTATTGGTTGAAAACCCCACATGGGTCTTGGGATGATAATAAATCCACACATCTCACTTGTGTGTAATTATATGTCAATCAATTGATTGACAGACCGTTGTAAGCATTATTCAATTATTTAATGCTTATGCAGTTGTAGTTGCACTCTGGATGTTAATTGGATGTTCAATAGTTGTTTATAGCTATTGTTAAACACACGTAATGAATGACATCCATATAATTAAAATTATATGGTAATTGATTAAATCTCATTCCAATTCGGAAATAATAAATATTTAAATACAATATTCAGTGAAGAATCAAAATATGATTTTGATGTCCAATTTTGGATGGACATGTACTTGTAACGTCGCAATAGTTTGAAAGTTTAGTTTTAAACTTTAAATGGATATACAGAACGCAAAATAAATCAGATTCCTATAAAACAAGAAACGTTAGAATCTGCTTGATAATATCTTTCTAACATGTAAGAAATTGAGATTTACTATTATAAATTGTAATTTATGTCTAGATTAAAAATTAAAATAGTCGCTATGGAATTTATTAATATTTTAAAATTATATAAGCCCTTAAAAATGGTCATTTTGCAAACGACCTTTGTTTTTTATGAAACTAATTTTATTGGATCCGAAACTCGTTAAATTATTGTCAGGTTTAAAATTTCAAGTCAGTTGGAATTAGTATGCAGCATGGTAAATTTAAACGCGAGGTCAATTTTAGTTGTAAAATTAAATAAGCTAGAAATAATGTCATTTTTCACACTGTCTCCAAATTTGAAAAAACCAAGTTCATTAGAACCGTATTTGTAAAATATAGTTAGATTTCAAATTTCGTAATTTTTGGAGTCAGTATGTGGTCTTGGCAAATTAAAATGTACATTGAAAATCAATTTTGAACGTTTTATCGATTTATATTTCAATTTTGATAAAAACTGGTGGAAATAATCGAATGAGCTTACGAAACATATCCCATTGTGTCTGTAATGCGTGTATTTAGCTAGGGGCGACAGTTGTTGGAGTTCATTTGGAGTTCGGATGAAAAATTCATTATGAAATAAATATTAGAATTAAATATTATTTATATATTATATATACTCCTTTTCATGTGCAAAACCTAGTCTCCCAATTCAGAGCCGCCGCCTATAGCGTTTCAATGTCCCCTGTTGCCCGAAATTCATTCATTAAATCAAACTCAAATTATAGGGAATTATCACATGATTTTTAAATGAAAAATGAAGAGATTCTCAAGATCTACACGTTGAACGACTGAGATAGTTTTAAGTTTCCTGGATTGGGAGGATTTCTCCCTAGAAGCTATTGCATTTGAACGTAAATACCAAGGCAAGGTGGGTGCACACCAATCGTGGTTAACGACGGTGAAAGGTGGCTTCAAGGCGCGTCAAGTGGGGGTTGGCGATGGGGTTCCGGTGCCTCAGTTCGTGTGCAGCGTGAAGCCCTAGGGGGGATGATGGGTTCGAATGTGAGCCTGTATCATGAAGAAGAGGAATGATAGAAGATGTAATTGACAGCTTTAATTATATAATTATTATTGTTAATGACTTATTTAAATATTCAATGATTAAAATATCGTAACTTGCTCATACGATGTCAGAATTCAACAACCGTTGGAATCGGGACAACGAACACTACGCTGCAGAACTGATTGGAAAGAATTAGGAGCTAGTTGAGATTTTTGGTTAAATTAAACATCTAATTTAATTTGATTAAAACAATCGTTTTAATAACAATTTCGAAACCAATCGATGTGAGAACTCTCTCACTCAACTAGTTTGTATAGTTATTAATTTTTATAACTGAATATATATAGACTGCATGTGATTGCAATGTTTGTTCAATTTATTATAAATTGTTATATGATACATGGTAGCTCACATCACAGTTGTTTGAAAACCAGATGAATGAATGGATGATTATTTGTGTTATGATTTGAATTTGATTTTGAAATAATTAAATGTAAAAACAAAGTTAAATTATTTATGGTAGTTGAAATTGGATTAAACATCCATTTACAAGTCAAACGACTTGTTTATGTTCCCCTATTTAAGTAATATCGACTGGAATGAATAAATAATTTATTAATTGATTATTTATTGCTTGAAAACCCCACACGGTTCTTGGGATGATAATAAATTCACACATCTCCATTGTGTGTAATTGTATGTTAATCAGTTGATTGATAGACCATTGTAAGCATTATTAAATTATTTAATGCTTATACAGTTGTGGATGCACTTTAGATGTAAATTGGATGTTTAATAGTTGTTTATAACTATTATTGAATAGACATAATTTATGAAATCCATATAATTAAAATTATATGGTAATTGATTGATTCTCATTCCAATTCAGAAATGATGAATATTTTAATATAATATTCAGTGAAGAATCAAAATATGATTTCGATATCCGATTTTGGATGGACACGAAAATATTAAAATATGAAGCCAATTTAAGTAAATAAACACTATTTTAACTCGAACGGGATATCCTGTTGATTTTATTCATTTTTATAATAAATATCGAAAAGATTTGGTTTCAAAATCTGATATTTTGAAAATATTATTATTTTGGATATATTATTATTTTGATATTATAATAATATGGAATGTTCAATTTTGATTTATAATTGAAATCATTTTTAAACAAATTTATAAACGTTTTATAAAATACGCTTTAAATGGAAATCAACAAAATTTATTATATATAATTAAATGGTTTGAATAGAATGTGTCGTGCAACGACCTTCCGCAAATTTCGACCATTAGTTTCGAACTGATGTAACGGGAGATCCGACTGTCCGATTCTCCTGAAACTAGAACCGTTGGGTTCGTATCGAAAAGATTTTTCAAATGATAATAAGAGTTTTAAAATCTAGTGGTTATATTTTCAGAAATGTTAAATTCAAATTTGAATAAAAACAGTGCCAATGCAGCTAAATGACCTAGAACGTCATTTAGCTGAAAGGGCCTATTTTTAAATGAAAAAAATTAAGGAAAAACTATGTTAAATCATAATAAATGATTTGGAAATATTATTGAATGAAATATTACAGTTTTGAAAAGATAAATGATATTTTAAATGAATAGGCTAGTTAACAACTTGTGTAAGAATCCATTGTTTTAAAATTAACAAAATGGATTGCGAATGGTTTTGATATAACCAGAATTTTTCCAATATATATAAATTGGAAAGGAATTAAGTGGGAATTATCTTCAGATGTTTTGATATTGGATTCAGTGATTATATAGATATCGTTGAGGAATTTGGAAGATATAGATATTGTTATTCCCAATACGGTATCTGTTGGTTTCAGAATTTGAAATTGAATATAAGTCGACATGATTTCTATTCAAAGCCTTGTATTTAATATCAAATTGGGTTTCGGGTTTGTCATGAATGTTGTCTTCAATAACACGGTTCTTAAGCCCAGTTGAGAAAGGAAAAAAACTTTTAATTAACAAGGCCTTATCATACAGAAAAAAAAGTCGCAACAGCCATTTTAATGGTGTCTAAAAGCTAAACTCTTTTCTCTATTCTGCGATTCTCTAGCTTTCTCTGCTCTCACTAATTTTCTTCTGCTCTTCTTTGTTTACTTCCGTGCTCTCCGAGGATCTTTCTTTAGGGGAACCCTAGAAATTAGGGCATGGCTTCGTGTCCCCTTTCCGATGCTTTTGTGGCCACTGGTTCTGCTATACAGTTGTTCCCTAGCTTTGGTGCAATCGCGAAAGCGATTCTGGCGGTGGCGGAAGGTCCTATCTCCTTGGTTTTTACTGTTAATTCTACAATCGAGGTGTGACTTTTCTCCCTGTTCTCCTTCGTCGGACTTCTACGTCATCGCTACTTGGACGTAGAGGGCAGGTTTTTGGAACTGTCTCCTTTATATCAATCTGATCGGGTGAGTACTCTGCCACCGCGAGGGTATTCTGACCTTTTTCCTGCTGTAGCAACGAAAAAACATCGCAACTCTGAAGTTACTCGAGGAAGGTGGGAATTGACCACCCCCTTTGTCCCTCAGTTGAGCTTCCTTTCTTCTGGAAAAGCTCCGATTTTGGTTGTTCATGGCTTTAATGTTGGTTCTCTAGTTTGTGGTGGAGTTTTTGGGGCCGATTTTGGCAGTGTTGTCTCTGTTGAACTGATTGGGGATCAGGATTTGATCACCTCATTCATTTTCAATTAATCAGTGGTAGCGATTGAGCCTATTGTAGATGTTACTTGTGTGAAGTAGGCATTCCTTCGTCGACGCAGACGGAAGCAGTGTTGCTCGAGGAAAATACGTAAGGCTGCCACTATTTCCGTTTATTATTGTGCTTCGTTGGAGGCTGTTTCTTCATTTGTTGACACGCAATCTCCCCCGGTGCTAGACATCAGCAATGATTTCTCAGTTGTATGGGGAGATGATCAGTCGTATGGTTTTGAGAGGGATGAGACAACTACTGTTGCCTTCGGTTATGTTGTTGTTCAACCGTCGTGGTTGTGCGGAGCTCGTTACAGACATTAGCAACGGATATCTAATGTTGGACTTCATATGCAGCCAGAGACTAGTCCTCTTGGCGGGGCAATGAACTGCGACCATCAGATTTGTGATTTGGCTTGTGACAATGTTGAAGCTCCTACTTCTTTGGGGTTTCTCTCTATCTGTTCTATGTTGGCTATTATTGGTGATCGAAGCATTTTCTTGATGTTTTAATAGCTAGAGAGGTATGGCTTTTTTACTCAGTTCCTTTTGATGAATTTTTTTATTTTTTGTGGCTCTCCCTGGGCCTTTGGCTAGAACGCTAGAGTTGAGTGAGGTTTCTTTGGCATGTCAGCTTTTGGAATATATGGGTGTTTCTGTTTCTGGCATTTCTTTTTTTGAGGTCACGGATGCTTTATGTTTTTTTTCCTATGGTACTTTTTGTGTTTGTTCGATGGGTGGCTTGGGTTCTGCGTGTTGTTATGAGCGTTAGCACACTCAGGAGGTTGTAGAATGGGTCTTGTGTGCATTTTTTGGTGTGCGGTTGTGTTCGCTGTTAGATTTGTGTCATCGCAATCGCCTTATTTGTATGTTGTCGTGATATTTGCGGATGGCATTTGTGTCATTTGCCTGCTTTTCCTTTTTCGTGAAGGTACGCTGGTTTATGTTGCCTCTCTCGTTTGTTATGTTCGGACCACTTTGGTTCGCTATATCAACTTTCAATTTGTCTTGGCATTTGTTGCTTCTTGGATTCTAGCCATGTTGGGTTGGCTCAGGTTACTAATTTGGTGGTAAGTATGTTTATCGGTGGTTGGGGCCCCTTCGGGTAGTCGGTTCGATCTAGAGCACAACGAGCTTGTTAGTAATTCGTTCTGGTTTATTTCTTTTCTTGAGTTGTCTTTTCCGCAGTTCGGGTCGTCTAGGCTTGTCCCTAGGCGTCGGTTTTGGCTATGCATGTGTAGTCACCATACAGTTAGCACCATCGCTGCTAGCTACATGGGAACTACATGTACCGCTATTCGATTGCCATAGTTTTTGGAGTGTCCCTTTTGGGCTAGCTTTCGGTCATATCGTGTTCTTGTTAGAGCTTGGCTTGTCAGTTTCAGAGCTCTACCGTTTAGTCCGATCAGTCAATCTCATGACAGATTGGCATCGGTACAGTTCACACAACGACTGGTGCTACCTCTTTCGAATAAATCCACATTTTTTCTACTTTTTCTCCTTTTTATCCTTCCTCTATTGGAGACGACCCGGTGTGCTCACCTTCCTCTGACGATGGTGGTCCGGTGAGTTCCACTTTTTCTTCTTCCAGTCCAGTGTCCTCTGTTATTGCTTCCTCTTCCTCTCTTAGTAAAGCCGAGATAGCGATCATTAATGAACGCTTATCTCGACTTACTAAGAATTCTTATCCTAGGAAATCCAGGGCTGTTGTTCCAGCTTCGGACTGTAGGCTAGCCACGCTAGGAGGTTCTCAGATTATGGCGAATCACTAGTTAGACCGTTTACTTGTGTCCCACGCCGTAGTCGACGTCTGATGCCTCGGACTCCCCACGCCATTCGCACCCGCTCTATAAAAGCGTCCGAGCATATCGTTAGATCGACTCGACACACTCTATATTTTGTCTGAGCTGAGAGGAGGGTTAGCTTTTTTTCGATATCTATCTTTGCATCTTGTTCTTTTGCTCTGTTCTAGATGGTGAACATTCTTTGCTGGAATGTGCGGGGCATCAATAATGATGCGTTGGGAGCTAGGCTCAAGTGCATTGTCAAGAAGCATTCTGTCTGTTTGCGCTATTGGAACCATTAGTGGGTCTAGACGCGATCATCTCTTGCATTCTTTCTTTAGGCTTTGGTGGTGCTATAGCTAGTGTGTCCAACAAGATTTGGATCGTTTGGTCCAAAGGAGTTGTCGTCCACCCTATCTTTGACTCTGCCTAGCTGTTGTCGATAGCTTGCTCTTTTCCCTTGTTTTCTTCTTCTTTTTTGTTCTTCGGGGTTTACGCGAAGTGCAATCGGATTGAGAGACAAGCCCTGTGGGCCGATGTTCTATCTCTTTTCGAATTAGGTTACACTACTTCTGTTTTGGGTGGCTATTTTAATGTCGTTGCTAGCCAATCAGAAAAGCACAGAGGCAATGCCATTAACTTCTTGGTGATTGCGGATGGTAATGCTTTCATCATTAGCTCGGGACTGTTTAAAGTATCATTTGTCAGCTCGGCCTTCACTTGGTGTAACAACCAAGAAGGTCCTAACTGGATTCTATCTAGGCTTTATAGGGTCTTCGCCTCTAAAGAGTGGTTCAGCATAACCCTTAACGTTCACTACATCCCATCTGCATCGTACCTTTTCTGACCATGCTATTATGATTCTTAGTTGTCCCCCCCTTTCCCTCTTTGGTCAGTCCTCTTTTAGGTTCTAGAGTATGTGGAGATCTCACCATACTTTCCTCAGTGTTGTGGAAGATTCCTGGATCACCCCTATGAGTGGTTCCCCTTGTGTGGTTTTCCTCGCATGTTGAAGCGTCTTAAGACTTGTCTTAAGGCATGGACTTTGCTTGTATTCACAAATATCTTCAATCGCGTTAGAGTGGCTGAAGAAACTCTTGTCCTGGTAGAAGCGTCTTGTGATGAGGAACCCTCTGCTGCCAATAAGGAGTCCTGGGCATTGGCCCGACTTACCTTCTCGTCCGAGCTTCATATTGAACATGACCATCTTCGCTAGAAGGCGAGGATCAAATGGGTTATCTAAGCAGATATGAACTCCAGTTTTTTTCACTCGTCTATTCATAAGAAGAAGAATCTCCTCACCATTCGTCAGATCCACCACCCAGATCTATCATTGACTTCTACTCCGTATGAAGTCAAAGATATCGTCGTGTCTCAGTTCCAGTCCTTCCTTAGCACTCCCTCGATCCAGGTTTCAAACCCTTCCCTTATGACATACATTCATAGACTAATCCTCCCGCTAGATAGTTCTGACCTAGCCGTACCTCCTTCTTTGGAAGAAATATGTGCTTGCGTATTTGCTCTAAGCAAGGACAGTGCGAGTGGGCCTTATGGCTTCAATGGGGATTTTCACAGGAGTGTGTTACTAGTTATTCAGGAAGATTTATGTCTCACCGTTCAGTCCTTCTTCTCTGGTGGAGATCTTCCTACGGGGTGGACATCCACTAACTTTATCCTCATCCCAAATGTGATCAACCTAGCTCTTGTGAGGATTTCATCCGATCAGCTTGTGTAATTTCTCAAACAAGGTCATATCGAAGGTTCTAACCTCTAGGCTGGCACCTTTTCTCAAGCGTCTAACATCTTCCTTGCAGGTTGGGTTCGTAAAAGGACTCTTGATCTCTGATAACGTCCTTTTACCCTAGGAGCTGATTTCTCAGATTGATAAGAAGGTAAGAGGCTTTAATGTGGTCGTTAAGCTAGATATAGCAAAGGCTTATGACCGCATGTCGTGGATCTTCATCATCAAGGTTCTGAGGGATTTTGGGTTTCCGGAACCCCTTATAGATTTCGTTTAGAGGCTTATCTCCAACTGCTGGTTTTCCGTCCTAATAAACGGATCGGTAGCCAATTATTTTAGGTTCAGGAGAGGTCTTCGTTAGGGATACCCCCTCTCCCATACTCTGTTCGTTTTCGCCACCGAGGCTTTTATTTGAGGTTTGCACTCTCTAACTATTGCTGCGCAGATTCAAAGGTTTAGCATCCCTAGGGGTTTCCCTCTTATTTCTTCCTTTTCCTTTGCCGATGACATCATAATTTTTACTAATGATAGTCGTCGGTCTATCCGTGGCATGCTAGATCTTATTGGATAGTATGAGAGAAGCTCGAGGTAACTCGTTAACTCTTCTAAAAGTTCTTTCGTGCCTGTGAAAGACCTGTTTCCGATTAGATCTTCTTGGATCGAGACATCTTCAAGTTTCAAGGCGGACTCGCTTTCTTTCCTTACCTCGGTATTGCATTATATCAAAGCAGGAACTCAACACCATCTTTGATCCCCTAATAAAGTCAGGGGTAAGATCATTCAGTGGAATGCAACCCTCCTCACTCGGGCAAGCAGACTAGTTCTCATTAAGTCTGTCCTTGATTTTATGGGATCTTGTATATGCGCTGCTATGACTCCCACTACTTCCTATTTCGCTCTTACCATTCCATGACTTCTTCCTTTTTCTGGGGAACCAAGGATAATGTCTTATGCCATCACTGGATTTCTAGGAACTCCATTTGTCGTCCCAAAACTAAGGGAGGCCTGGGCCTCCGTAAGCCTAAAGACATCAATTCAGATTTTTCTTGCAAGCTATGGGCGAGGTTTGGAGCGAACAACTCCCTTTGGGTGATGTTCCTCCACGCCAAGTACCGAAGGCTGGTAGTACGAATTATACTGATGTCCCATCCTACGCTAGTGAGACGTGGAAAAGGATGCAATCTGTGAAAGCATTAACGGATGTTCATGGGGGAGGTACCACTTGGAATGGCAGTCCCTTCTCGCTCAAGGCGGCATGGAATTCAGTACTAGCTCCTGGTCCACATCTCCATCTCTTCTCTTTCATTTGGAATGTTTGTATTCCCCCGAAGGTCTCTCTATTTATGTGGAAAACCTTGCACGATGGTTTACCAATAGATGAGAATCTTCAGAGAATCGGCATCCCTCTTGTATCCAGGTGCTGGTGCTGCAGCTCTGGATGTGTCAAATCATCTTTTCATTAACTGTTCTTTGGGTTTTGTGCCAGGGTGTTTGGAATTACTTAGGGAATCTGATGGGTTGTCGAGGTAACACCAACTCGATTAAGGATTCACTGAGATTTTGGTTGTTTGGAGTCTCAGGTAAATCTTTCTGATTGATCCTACCTCTTCTGATTCCTAACCTGGCCTGCTAGCACTTCTGGTGCTTGCGAAATAAGGCAATCTATGATGAAGTGTCTATGGACCCACCTACCATTATCCATAAAGTTACAAATGATGTGTTCCTAGCATTTCACGGTAGGCCTTTCAAGGGCGTCTTTGGATCCCGTGTAAAGAGTTTGGTTGTTACCTTTATTGTTTCACCATGTCGACCACTCCCAAAGTAGGTATTGGTTGATTTCTTATTTACGTCATTTATGCGTTCTGCTGCTTTTACCTCTTTCTCACATCCCCTCAATAGATCTAATGTCGTTTGCCAATTGTGCAGATCCTGGTTTATTGGTTGCTAAATTTGGTCTGCTTAGTGCTGGATGGCGCTTTAGTTTCTCCTCTTTTGATGGGATATCTGGAGAAGGTACAGCTGGAGCTATTGGTGGATCAAGAGTTTTGATGCTTTTCTCTAGCTTTTCTAGTCACCACGAATTTGGGGAGCTATGGAGCAGGAGATTTCAAAGTTTCTGGGCAGTCAGCTCGGTATTCCCAATGCAGGCACGTTGATATGGCTCTACTCACATCGCATGTGAAGCTATACTATGGTGTCTTTCTGCAGAGTCGGGCACTGCATTGACTGTTGTTTTATTAGTACTAGACAGTACTCCATTTTTTGAGTTTCTTGTATTTTGATCAGTTTCTTTTGTATGTGTGCGTGCATGTGTGCACGGTTTCTGCAGTCCGTGGAAACCGTTTTTGTGAGCCATTGGATAATGGCTAGATATCCCTTTTGTTATATTATATTTTCATTTCTTAAAAGAAATCTTTTAATTAAGATTAATGATATTTTCCAATTGATAAATATAATTGAAATTAAATGGAAGTTGATTTTGGGTTCAGTGTGAAGGATGTTTTAAATGACATTAGTTCTTGAACCCAATTAACTGTAAAGTTATGATTTGGAATTTATAAATCTTTCAATTAAGATTTAATGGAATTTTTCCAAAGAAAAATTTCCCAATTTAATAAACTAAATTGGAATTGAATGGAATTCGAATAACTAATAATCGAGATAAGCTTCTGTGAAGGAAGACCGTTACTATTTATGGAATTTAAAAGTCTTTGCAATTATTCCACTTACAAAATTAGTCTGACACGGAACTTTATATCGATTACGACTAATCTGATTTCCATGAGGTTTCCATTTTAATTGAAAATGATTTTGGGTTTATCGTGAATTGTGTTTTAAATGACGTTGGTTCTTTAACCCAGTTAAAGACAAGATTAATTTTCCTAAAATTGAATAATCAATTAAATAATTATTTTTGAGAGAAAAACTAAATGGTGTTTTAATTAATATTTAATTAGATTAAAATTTGAATAAGGTAATTAAATTTACCAAATTCAAGAAATGTTCGAGAATGGAGTACCACCAATTTTACTCCATGCGATAGTTAAATCTTAAATTAGATTTGAAACGTTGAGTGGTAATTAAATTTATCGATAACATAATGGGTGTTAGATATGGAGTGCCACAATTTTTGCTCCATGGGATGAATAAGTTGGGATTGGGATAATAAATGGATGATTACTTCGGTAAGGCTTGATAATCCCGACTAGTTTTATAAACCTTAATTTGGTTTAAGATTGTTAAAAGATAATACAAAATCTTTTTTGATGGTTTTGAAAGAAAGATTTAAACAAGAGGTTTAACTGAATTAAAATCTTCGATAAGATTTATGGGAATAATTCTGAGTAATAAGAATAAAAGAATATTCTGGATTGGAATGAGGCGTATGATGTGATTTTATAGCACTAGATGATAAGACACGCAAGTTATTCAGAAAGACTGGGTTTAACCCATTCTAAATAACTGTTACGTCGATTAAAATTCGAGGATACGAAAACGGTGGTTGAAGACCGAAGATCTTCACATCGTTTGGATGATTACTAATGTCTTGATTGTGTTGTACACCCAAGACGAGGTAATAAGTGGCGTTCGTCCAGACGTACTATGAGATCGACCGGATATGCGAGGGTCTCTCTCCCGTATTGGACATATGGGACGAGGAATAAGGTGCCTCTGGTTTCGTTCAGACCCAGAACAGATTTGCAAATGGATTGTATGTCTGACATTGTACTTCGCATTGTATTCATTGATCTCTGCTAAATATATATACATATATCTATTCGGTGGCGGAGAAATTATTCTCTTGCTTAACACCCTTCTCTGAGACGTACAAGCTCAGAGGTTATATATTGGTGGAAATCAATGGTATGGTATGGATTGACAATGTGACATGCTAAGATGTAATGATAAAGGATGTTTTTGTAAAGCAGAGCCTTGTGGTTGATGATCAAAGCACCGCTTTAATATGGCACAATTTTTTTTTAGCGTTAATTCGCGAGCTTCACACCCTGGTATGAACCAAAAACGAGATGAGCACAGTAGGGAATGGACATACGTTGCCTTCTAGCTAAAAGTGGTGTCATGGTATAGATCCCAGACATTTTACTTATGTGGGTGTTGGATGATGGAAAACGAGGTACCTTGGATTTGGCCATAGAAGGCCCTTTATGGTCGACATACTGACCAAGACTGATCGATGTACTGACCAAGTGATAGTTCCGATAGGGCCGGGGAGCATTTTGTTTATGGTATAACCAATCAACGATGGCTAACCGGCCCTGCTACTAACTGAGGGTTGCCCAGAGGAGTGATCCTGAGGCATGTGCTAGAGTGTCTCGAATCGTAAAGGAAGATCCCTTACCTTGGTTCATAGATGGAAACCCAATTTCCAATACGCGACTTTTCGGCCTTAGTTGTAAACCAATATGGCGACATAGTAGGATGGGGTACTATACCATCTAAGATTGATACAATTATTTTTTTAAATTGTTTTCATCATTTATAACAATAATAAAAGATAAATTTCGCGTATCAAGCATGTTTGTCTATTATAACGTAAAATTCTATCCTCTAGCTTGCGTTGCATTATGTGATGGGACCTGAGTCTTATAATAACCTCATTTTTACTTTTAGCATTGTGTTGCTTATTTTATGGTATTCTTAGGAGAAACCCCTTTATGTGCTATACGACATGGTCCCCTGTTTACCTAACATTAAAATAAAGCTGATAACTGTTTTAGTACTCACACCAGTCTCATGACTGACTGGGCGTTTATTGTTTCCAACCTAAACTCTGGGTGCCCATATTTTCCACATGGACAGCTAGTGGTTTTGGTTTCACAGATATTTCTTTTTACAGGATCCTGGATTACGGCTGGAGCTATACTATGCAATGCTTTGTATTTGTGTATTTCTATCAGCTTTGGTAGTTGATAATTTTCCACTGCACATTATATTTATGGATTATATTTCCGCTATTATGTAATTTAAATCTCTGATATTTTCCGCTGTATATTATTTATTCTTACACTAATGTAAATTGTTGTAAGAGCAATGAAACATTCTCTGTTCTGTGTTTTGTTGAGTCGTGTTCTCAAAGCAATCCGCCTTCTTGTTCGGTCTAGGCCGTCCGGGAGGTTCGGGTCGTTACAGGTGGTATTAGAGCTTTAGTTGACAAAGCTTAAAAACAAGACACATTAGAACCGAACAAAAGAATTCATAAGAGATAGAATTAGTAATATCCTATAAGAAAGACTCGTTAGAGATAGGGTTAGTAATACCCTAGAATGAGTTTAAAGGGTATTGTTTATAAAAATGAATTTAGTTTTGAAAATTATATCTTATTATAAAGGTTTATGTATTTTATTTAATATTGAATTTGGACTATTGAGTATAAGAAGATTTTGCATATACATCTCATGAACGTATATGCGTAGTCTCAAATATACTGGGTAGATATAGAATCGCACTCTAGTTGCTCGGGAATGATTCTGGTGATTGTTCGAATATCATCAGTGCTTATTTTCGATTTTCGAAAGTAGGATATCTATATATTTCCAATTGAATGGTGTAAGAACCAAAAACTTAGTTAGAGTTTATTGTTGCATTGAAAATACATTTTGAGTATATAAAAGTTATATATATATATATATATATATATGTATATACATATATACATATATATATATATATATATTTGAAAAGCTAATCAACTAATTGATTGCTGGTTGTGATGTGTGATGATTAACCTAACTAATAAAAATATTGGAATAGTAAAACTAATACAAGAATGAACGGTAAATTAAGTCAAATCAAATATAATGAAGAACTGAATTGAAAATTAAGTTAGAATCGGATATATATACATATGTTGGACAGGTTATTGCATGGAAGCTAAGAAGAGGAATAAAATTGTATTCCTGACATAAAGGTACAAATTCAATGTATTGATTGTGTTTGATGATTTTATGAGCTGTTTGGCTATTTGATTTTCTTTTTGATTGATGAGATCCTGGAGTGGCAAGTTGAAATTGTACCAATCAATTGGCGAAAATTTTCTGAAATTTAAGCCGTTAGCCAAATTTCAGGAAAATTAGAAAGTTCCTAGAAACTAAAAAGTTTAAGAACTTGAGCTAGAATGAAAGTTGAGTTGGCTAAGTAAACGACCTTCAGCTTCCTTCCTTTTCGGAACAAAAAGTTTTTTAAGTGGAGAGATTGTAACAACCCTGAAATTTGGAATGCATTTAAAATTTATTTTTAACTGATTCAATGGATTTTTAATGCATAAAATAATTTATTTTAATAAATACCGACTTGAAATTTATTTAAAAATGAAGTTAGAACATATAAATTTAATTAAAACGAACTCGTAACGTCGTAGTAGTTTGAAAGTTTAGTTTTAAACTTTAAATGAATAAACAGAATGCAATATAAATCAAATTTCAGTAAAAACAGAAATGTTAAAACATGTTTAATAATATATTTCTAACAAATGTAAGAAATTGAGATTTTATATTACAAATTGTAAGTTATGTCCGGATTAAAAATTAAAATAGTCGCTATGGAATTTATTACTATTATATAAGCCCTTAAAAATTGTCATTTTGTAAATGACCTCCATTTTCAATGAAACTAATTTTGTTGGATTTGAAACGTCAAATTAATGTCAGGTTTAAAATTTCAAGTCAATTGGAATTAGTATGTAAGCATGATAAATTTAAACGCGTGGTCAATTTTAGGTGTAAAATTAAATAAGCTAGAAATAATGTCATTTATCCAACGGTCTCCAAATTTGATAAATCCATGTTCATTAGAACCGCATTAGTAAAACATAGCTAGATTTTAAATTTTGTAATTTTTGGAGTCATTATGTGGTCGTGCCAAATTAAAATGTACATTGAAAATCAATTTTGAACATTTTATCGATTCATATTTTAATTTTGATAAAAACTGATCAAAATGATCGAATTGGCTTACGAAACAAATTTAGCTAGGGGCGACACTTGATGGAGTTCATTTGGAGTTCGAATGAAAAATTCATTATGAAATAAATATTAGAATTAATTATATTTATATATTATATAGATACTCCTTTTCACTTGTAAATCTTTGTCTCCCAATTCAGAATCGCCTCCTATATTGTTTCAATTTCCCCTGTTGCTCGAAATTCCCTCATTAAATCAAACTCAAATTATCGAGAATTAGCAAATGATTTCGAAATGATAAATGAAGAGATTTTCGAGTTCTACACGTTGAACGACTAAGATCCTTTTAAGTTCCCTGGATTATGAGGATTTCTCCCCAGAAGCTGTTGCGTTTGAATGCAAATAACGAGGCGAGGGGGTGTGCACTGCTTGTGGTTACTGGTAGTGGAAGGTGGCTTCAAGGCACGTTAGGTGGGGGTTGGCGATGGGGTTCTAGCGCCTCGGTTCGTGTGTGGCGTGAAGCCCTGGGGGGTTGTTGGTTTGAATGCGTGCCTATATCATGAAAAAGTGGAACGATGAAGATGTAATTAACAGTTTTAATTATATAATTATTATTTTTAATGACTCATTTAAATATTCAATGGTTAAAATATCGTAACTTTCTCATACAATGTCAGTATTCAGCAAAATTATAACCATTGGAATCGAGACAACGAACACTATGCTATAGAACTGACTAGAAGGAATTTGGAGCTAGTTGAGATTTTTGGTCAAATAAAACGTCTAGTTTAATTTAATTAAAATCATCGTTTTAGTAACGATTTCGAAACCGATCGATGTGAGAACTCTCTCACTCAGCTAATTTGTACAGTTATTTATTTTTATAACTTAATATATATTGATTGCCTGTGATTGCAAAGTTTGATCAATTTATTATAAAAAAAATTATGGTTTATAGTAGGTCACATCATAGTTGTTCGAAAACCAGATAGACGAATGGATGATTATTTTTGTTATGATTTGAATGTAATTTTTAAATAATTAACATGTTAAAATGGTGTTAAATTATTTGTGGTAGTTGAAATTGGATTAAACATCCATTTATAAGTCGAAAGACTTGTTTATGTTCACTCATTTAAGTAATATCGACTAGAATGAATAAATGATTTATTTATTGATTATTTATTGGTTGAAAACCCCACATGGGTCTTGGGATGATATTAAATTCACATATCTCACTTGTATCTAATTGTATGTCAATCAATTGATTGACAGACCATTGTAAGAATTATTAAATTATTTAATGCTTATACAGTTGTAGATACACTCTGGATGTGAATTGGTTGTTTAATAGTTGTTGTTACTACCAAAATTTACAATGAAGTAGGTTGGCAATGAAGGGGTATCGGATAACCGTAAGCACACGGGAATCCTTCAGAAAGCAGAGTCAAATACTAAGAGGAGTCAAAAGTAGGGAGAAATGGTCCGAAAGCCGCATCAGCCGAGACCTTCCTAGAAAAAGAGACCATAAAAGCTACGGGATCTAACCGATAGGATCCTTCCAACAGCGTCAACCTGGGAGGGTGTTCTGCAGCTAAGGTTATCCAGGTCAAAAACCAAGAAGGATGAAGGTAAGAGTTTCGTCTGTTGAGGTCCGAAAGGACCTTTGGCATTAACATGCCAAATACTGATACGTCTGGAGGCTAAAACACCAAAAGCATCAAATCAAAAACACATAAAGATTATCTGGAACCAGTTTCCAAAACACCCATTGCATAAATGCCGAGAGGTCATATTGATAAACAACAGATAAATCACCTAGAGCGACCTTCTGAAGCATCAGGCTATACTTGGAATTTCCACCGGAAAGCAGACCAGAACGCCGGAAGGGATACAAGCTATACACGCTAGTCTACTTAGCACAGACACCGAAAGTGATTCCGGAACGGTAGATATCCACATACATAATGAGGGCAGACTCCTCTAAATACTCATGGGAAAACCGAAATCCTATATCTGAAAGTCTATGACCGAAAGCATACAACCGGAAACTCATAATACCTTCCTGAGAGCTACCACAATAGCAAGCATACTCCCAATCTCAAAGAGGCCCCGATTAGCTAAAACTTTCATTACGGAGGCTATAATTAGCACGACAAAGCGGCCGGAAGCCAAAACATCTGAAACCAAGGAGAGAAGCGACCGACAAAGGCTCATGCAGGCCCAACGGCCCAATAGTAGACGGGGTTCCAAATCCTCTATAAATAAGACCCCAGGAGTCACATTTAAAAAGGGGGCAGATTCTGATTCTTAGATTCCCTTATCTGGAGAAAATCCTAATTCTTAAATTGACTTGGGGATTCTCTCATTCTAATTCTTGTACTCCTTTTCTAAAAACCCTAGGACGGGATCCATTGAAGGATTTCTTCCATTTTGTTCATGTATTTTAAATAAAGGATTAATAGAGAACACATATATACTCAATGTATTTTCCTGTAAGTTTATCATACAATTTCTTGGTTATTGTTGCTATGATTTACTGTTTGCTTCCTATATATGTGTGGATTCTTGCCCAAGCCTTTCCACAAATTGGATGAAACACCTGTTTCCATAGGTTTGAATCCATCCTGCAAGCCTAGGTTTTCCTTATGAGTTTAGATCTTTCCATGAACTTGATGCGGAACCCCTTTCTAACATCCATTGAACCCTTTGTCAAGAGCAGCGTTTAACGATCTCTCTCCTCAAGACCTTGACACCTAGGAGTAATAATCTGTACTTGCAAAGGTTAAACAACCCATTTATTTTCTCTTAGATCCATTCCCATTGGCCCGTCTCCGGTGTTGACGAAAAATATCGTTAACATTTTGGCGCTAGAAGGAGGGTCTGAACCTCCGACCCTTTGGTTTACCCTACCACATACCTACCTATGTTGTTCCATCCCAGATTGGACTAAGGCTTTGAAGAAGCGAAGTTATATGTAAGTGGTCCTGGAAAAAGCTTTCAGGATCTCGAATGGATAAGTCAAAAATCATCGACCCTTGAGTGATAGAAGAGCAAGGATTAAGAGCTTAATCCTTGCGAATAATAAAGCGTAAAGGAAAAATAGGACAAAACACTTATGATACTTGGGATAATAGCCTTTACCACATAGGACAAACCTTAACACCTCCTCCAAGTGGATCTACGTCAAAGGATGCTAGCGTTTTCTCTCACCTAAAGAGATTTGTCTATAAGTAGATTAGAGGAACAAGTTTGAACAGGAAATAACAATTGATTTTGATCGCTTCACCAACAAATGGTCTGAGAGGTTAACACCCAACCTTAGTATATTTTGGGAGGTAGGAGCAAAGATATAGATCTAATAGCAAGACCAGGCTACAAAAGGGTTTGGTCCTAATGGAAAAAAGAAAGAGTGACACCAGGGTTGCCCAAGAGATACTACCTCACCACTTCAACGGAGAATATCTACTTCCTAACCAAACATGAACTCAACTATTGGTTGTCCGCAAAGAAGAAACCCAAGCACGAAAAGAAAATAGGAGGGCCCTATTGTCATTACCACATGAGGAATGGACATGACACTAATCATTGCAGAATCCTTGAGGAAATGGCCATCAAATTCATCGGCCAAGGCCAACTATGTGAGTTTATAACAAGATAAGTTTAAGTTTAGTAAAAATCCTTAGGAAACGGATCATCAGAGACGACTAAGGGTATGGAAAACCCTTCATTCGAAGCTTAAAGAAATCCAAAAGGGGTCGAACCATAAATGTATTAAATCCATTGTTGCCACCCAAGTGGTCAGGGAAAGGCATTCCAGGAAGGGGATGGTGTGTTAGTCTTTCTCCATGTCCAAATCAAAGGGGGCTTGGTTAAAGCATCAAAAGCATAAGCCTCTGTTTCACACCTGAAATGGTCATGGCGGTACATCTAACATTAGCACGCCCTGCCTCTGCTCGCAGAAGAGCATGCCATGCCTCTGCTAGAACTAAGCACGTCCTACCTCTTCTTATAGAAGAGCATGTCCTACCTCTGCTTATGTTCTGCGTTACTCGCAGAAGGGAATGCAAACCCCTATAACCACCTATGATGGTCAGGACAGGGCACCTCTCGGAGGGGGGTAGAGTATAAGCCTCTATCAATACCTTCAATTACAGAGCGTCAAAAGATAAAACCTTAGTTATGTTCTTATGTGGTCCCATCTAAGTTTCTAAGACCTTATCATCACCTATGATGGTTAGGATAAGGCGCATCTTGGAGGGAGGTTGGGTATGTCCTTGGGCCTTGCTTGTGGATAAGCTAGCCAAGCGCACCGGACGCACATGACCAGAGAGTGGGTAACAAAGCACGTACATCCTCTACTTTGACATCAAGAGCTCAGGGAGATGCTCAGGAAGCACGTACAACCTCCGCTTCACAAATCAAGTCTAAGGGGATGCCAAAACATTAATGCTGAAAGGGGTTTTTGGTCTTCAATCTTTTAATACCCAAATCTGGGTCGATTCGGCTCTTCACAGATGCCGGAAGGGGTTTCCGATCTTTAATCTATTAATACTCGAATCTGGGTTGATTCGGATCTTCACAAATGCCAAAAGGGGTTTCCGGTCTACAATCTTTTAACACTCGAATCTGGGTTGATTCGGCTCTTCACAAATGCCGAAAAGGGTTTCCAGTCTTCTATTTATAATAATATCCAAATCTGGGTCAATTCCATTTTTCACAAATACTAGATGAGGACTCCTTGTTTTCAATCTCTAATTGCCTGAACAATGGTTATCTCAGGTCTTCCACATCGGTACCTAAGTCTAGGATGGTCCGAAGAAAGCTACAACCAGACATGGGGATCCGATCTCGCCACAAATATCAGGCCAGGATAAACTCATGATCCTCTCATTTGCTCAGGGAAGTGTCTTTAACTTATGTGTGCATCAGTTTATTTCTTTTAGAATACCCGATGCTTGCGCAACACAAGAAATACTGGCCTATTAAAACCTGAGTTCGAGAAGGAACTGGGGAGAAGATCCCCAATATTTCTGATGAAGTTCCATAACTAAGACTAATTGCCTTCTAGGAAACCTTACGGAGAGTATTCTCCCAAAAATATCTACTACATAGGAAAGTCTTTTTACTAACATCTAGCTCAAATAAGTCTCCTGTCGTTACAACATACTATGGCATGAAAGCCTTTCTTCCAACAAAAAGAAGTGTATCATACAAATCACACAACACGAAGGCACACCCATTAGAAGTCATAATATAAACCGTTACATAAACACAGTCACCGTCTTAGAGAGATACACGTTACAAACATACAAGAAAAGAATATCACTCTGAATCTGGGTTTTGTAAGGTGGATTCTAGAGAATCATAATTTTCCTTAACTTTCCTTAGTTATTTTTCCAACTTATCAATATGTTGGTATAGCCTACCCACCTCTGCGTCAGAATTATTGGGGGAACTTTGTTGATAGCACACGCTGCAAATTATAAATAATATCGTATTTCTCCTTTAATTGTTTTTCCAAAGAGGACATTTGTTCTTGAAGATTCGTAGCAATTATATTTTGAAGATAATATGTCTTTTTGTAACCTGAAAGAGGAGTATTCCCAAAAATGTCTCTGTAACCAACAATGTTTGAAGTTTCCTCTCTAACCCGTAAAGGGGGGTCTCGAATTGATCCTCCTAATCATAGTTAAAATGAAATATCGTAACATATGAAAACAGAAAACGAAGACGTCAAGTACATATTAGCAACATCATACATTCCCAAGAAAGACAACTGCATGACCTACGCCAATTCACACACGCATATGCATAACACATTAATACAACATCACGAACCACCAAATGTCAGAAAATCAACACCATTTGCAAATAAGTTAAAAATATTTCATAAAATAATTCTTGAATCTCCCTGCTAGAATTGGTTTTTGCAGAACAAACCCCTCGGAAACTCTCCACATTTTCAAAACACAGGATCTAAAGCATTAGTGTGGCCTAAACCTTGGGGGAAGTAGATAACTGACGCAACATGAAAAGACCAGTCATTTACAGAAGTTCAAGAAGGGGGAAAATATTTTGAAAACGAAAGCCATACCTGAGCAACATCGACATCAAGACGGTCAGAAGTTTCTTTGTTCTTAGAATCCAAAGAGCCATGCACCTGGGAGAGTAGTATAGCTGAACCATGAGGAAGTGAAATGCTCGCAGGATCAGAAACGTTCCTTCCATCGCTGGGGAACCCCTCCATTGCTAAAGAAGATACTCCCTCACCCTTTTCACTCCCGCCTTGCCGGTCCATATCCTCCCATGTTTCTTCTCCTGCTACGGTTTCCTCCCTTACCTCCTCCTCATAGTCCTCGGAAAATTCTTCAATAAATAAGAGGGATGCTGGATTTATCTTATCCATCGAAGGGATCTTATGCTCCCACCTCACCTGCTCAATCTTTTCCAAAATCCTATCTTAGATGGAGGGCTCGATTGAATAGAAATCAAACCCCAGAAGCCTCTTATAATTTGTCGGAAAATGCAAGAATGAGAGCGTCCTCGTAATATTCCACGACTATGTTATTAATATGAACAGCCAAGAAAGTAGAAATTATATCACAAGCCTCATAAATTATTCTTTTTGCAGTAGAAAGTTGGACGGTCATGCGGTCCACTTCAGCAGCATGATCAACCTCCATCGTTGACTTTTCTACTTTGAGGTCTTCCACTTGCTTTACCAAAACACCTTTGGCCTTTCTCTCCTCTTCCAACAAGCTCTCCAATTCGTTGCATTCTTTTTTGCTCTCCGATTTCTCCTGCAGCAAACTATTAACCTTACCTGCCACACCTTGTTCTCTTCTCTGGGAGTGTTGACCTCCGCCATTGAAGTTGAAGCCATTCCTGTGGAAAAATACCAAGACTTCATTATCGGAAGAAGGGAAATGAGTTAAGCTTCTCACAAAAACAATATGAATACGAAGGTATCAAAAAGGATGAGTCAGCACCAAAAGTTGGTCCCTGATTTGTTGGAGGTGGAAGTATTCTGAATCTAAAGGTGAAGAAGTCGGCGTGATGTTAGCCACTGCAGGAGATGAGAGAGAGAGAGACCCACAAGCCTATCAAAATCAGAAGCTGACGAAGGAGGTAAAGTGGGATATCAGGCTAAGAGGAGGAAGGCATCGAAAGACTATGCCCTTCCCCACCTAACTGGCTGAAGTTATCAGTAGGAACAAGGATGCTTATGGACTTACCCTTCGATGAGATATCTGGGGAAGCATCCACATTGAACACCTGGTCATTATCAATAGTGGAAGGATCGAAGGTCTGTCTTCCTTTCGAAGTAACAATGATGTCTTCTAAGCCAACTGACTTGTCATGTTTGGACCTCTTCGACGGCGATTCACCATCGATATTGGTGAGCCTCTTTATGGCTTGGACGCTGGACCGGTTGAAAGCCGCAAGGGCAGACGCATCCTGAGAAGTCGAAGATCCTAAGTGTGATTAAATTAGTAATAGTAACAAGGAAACGAGGGGGAGAATGACGAATGTTCTCCAAGCCAAAAAGTAGTAATAATAATAATATAGTCTCATCCAAATCACCTTGATGAATGGGGGAGCCTACGTTGAAAGAACTAGAATTCAACACTAGTCCTTTAGGACCAAAAAATTGGATGGGAGGTTGTCCCAATATCTTCTGCCCAGGGGGAATTAAGCCATGTTGATGAAGCCTATCGATGGTTAGGAGGAATAACCGACATATGTGATCCACTGGCATTAGAAGATAGTCTCAACAACTTGAGCTTCCTCCGGCATTAGAATCATATCTTTAGAAGGGGGTTTTGCTATAAGAGGAAGATACAAGTAAGCAAAAACCACAAACATAAAACAATGGCTTTCTAAAACATAAGCCCTACCATCATCAGCAAATTTTCCTGATACGCCGGGAGGACATTTAACGAGAGAAAAAATGGTCTTCCCACGGCCTAGTTTTGCTAATGCTATCGGTAACCAGTCTCCTTACAGGATTTTCCCTCCATATCAGTGATTCTGAACTTTTAGAAAATCGGACAATGTGACGAATGAGTTTGGGGATTTGAGAATCCTGACCGGATGCAAGCACCAGGGCCTCCAAGCACAATAGAGTCATATACGTATTGGGTGAGAGTTGAATGGGAGAAACTTTCAAATAACTTAAGAGCTTGTGTAGAAAAGGTGGAAAAGGAAGAAAGCCTCCATGCCATATATGAATTGCTGAATATGCGAAATACACTTCTGGAGAGTTCTTGAGAAAATTTGGAGAAGAAGCTACAGTGCCATTGATACCTAATATGCAAAAATTATCCAATATGGCCTTCACGGAACGTTGGGAAGTAATTAAGGAAGGCTTTGGAGCAAATGTTTTCTTAAGACGTGAGATCTTGGAATCCTTGGCCTTCGCCTTAACTGGACTTTTGCTAGACATGATTCTGCCAGGTGATATCATTCCATCGCAGTACCATTAGTATACATACTTCTTACACAGTTGCATGAATAACATTCATGAATGTGTAGAGTATTAATTGCTCACGAAAAGCTCGATTTGTCATAAGATAAATCGAACTCATATTTTGAATGCAAAAAGGATTATGCATAATGTACTTTCATTAGCGGTCATACATGCTTTTAATAGGAAGGAAAAAAACATATCCTGGCATTAGTAGCACCACAAATGGGATTACACCGGAATTAGATAATCCAAGTCTTCACCGATTACTAGGAAAAACACAAACAACGGCGAGAGATTAGCCCTAATTATGCTAGATTCATTTTATTTCACACCGGCGGCATAAAATCTTAATTGGTAGGAAAGTTGTTTCCTCCTTATGTGTCTTGTGTTGTGTATCATATTTCCTAACCAAAGTAACTTGTAAAAATAGGTGGCCCCTAATGCCGGACATTATTCGTGGTAAAAAAAGAGATTGATATTGCTAAAACCGATTTTAACGATTAGCATAATCCAGATCGTCTCCCCCATCAATTTTGGTGCATAATTAAGACTACAACTTATATAGGAGATAAAAATGCTTACAGAGTATAGAGCATTGGTTCTTGAAGGAAAAAGTTATTAGCTCTCAAGAGAAGCAATATTTTTGCTAGAGAATTTGATTTGCAGTTGAAAGGCGGAAACGAAGAAGAAAAAGAATTGATATTTAAATGTCAAAGCCGATCTAGACATACGAGCAGAAACCAATCAACGCTCCTGATCGTAGAAGATCAAGAGACTCTGATATGACGCTTCGAAAAAGACAAAAAGCTTGACTTGGAAAGCCGAAAATACCCCTTCACTAAAGAGGGGGGAAATGTTACCACCAAAATTTACAATGAAGTAGGTTGGCAATGAAGGGGCACCGGATAACCGTAAGGACATAGGAATCCTTTAGAAAGTAGGGTCAAATACTAAGAGGAGTCAAAACTAGAGAGAAATGGGCCGAAAGCCCCATCAACTGAGACCTTCCTAGGAGAAGAGATCATAAAACCTACAGGATTAACCCGGTGGGAGTTCTGCAGCGAAAGGTTATCCAGGTCAGAAACCAAGAAGGATGAAGGCAAGAGTTCTATCAGTTGAGGTTCGAAAGGGCCTTCGACATTAACATGCCTAATATTGATAAGTCGGGAGGCTAAAACACCAAGAGCATCAAACCAGAAACACATAAAGATTATCTGGAACCAGTTTCCGAGACACCCACTACATAAATGTCGAGAGGTCGTATTGATAAACAACAGACAAATCACCTAGAGCGACCTTCTGAAGCATCAGGCTATACCTGGAAATCCCACCATAAAGCATATTGGAACCCTGGAAGGGATACAAGCTATCCACGCTGGTCTACTTAGAACAGACACCGACAGTGATTCCGAACCGGCAGCTATCAACATACATAATGAGGGCAGGCTCCTCTTAGTATTCACGGAAAAACCGAAAGCCTATATCCAAAAGTCTATGACCAAAAGCATACAATCGGAAACTCATAATACCTTCCGGAGAGATACCACAACAGCAAGCATATTCCCATTCTCAAGGAGACCCTCGACTAGCCAAAACTTTCTTTATGGAGGCTATAATTAGAATGACAAAGCGGCCAGAAGCCAAAACATTTGAAACCAAGGAGATAAGTGGCCGACAAAAGCTCTTGCAGGCCCAACGGCCCAATAGCAGAAGGGGCTCTAAATCCTCTGTAAATAAGACCCTAGGGGCCACATTTAAAAAGGGGGCAGATTCTGATTCTTAGATTCCTTTATCTAGAGAAAATCCTAACTCTTAAATTGGCTTAGGGTTTCTCTCATTCTAATTCTTGTGCTCCTTTTCTAAAAACCCTAGGACGGGATCCATTGAAGGATTTCTTCCATTCTGTTCGTGTATTTTAAATAAAGGATTAATAGAGAACACATCTATACTCAAAGTATTTTCCTATAAGTTTATCATACAATTTCTTGGTTATTATTGCTATGGTTTAATGTTTGCTTTCTATATATACGTGGATCCTTGCCCAAGCCTTTCCGCAAATTGGATGAAACACCTGTTTCCATAGGTTTGAATCAATCCTGCAAGCCTATGTTTTCCATATGAGTTTAGATCTTTCCATGAACTTAGAGTGGAACCCCTTTCTAACATCCATTGAACCCTTTGTCAAGAGTGGCGTTTAGCGATCCCTCTCCTCAAGACCTTGTCACCTAGGAGCAATAATCTGACAAAGACTTGCAAAGGTTAAACAACCCATTTATTTTCTCTTAGATCCATTCCCATTGGCCTGTCTCCGGTGTTGACAAAAAATATCATTAACAGTTGTTTATAACTATTGTTGAACACAGGTAATATATGAAATCCATATATATAAAATTATATAGTAATTGATTAAGTCTCATTCCAATTCGAAAATAACGAATATTTTAATATAATATTCAGCAAAGAATCAAAATATGATTTTGATGTCCGATTTTGGATGGAAAGAAAATATTAAAATATGATGCCGAGTTAAGTAAATATATGCCATTTTAACACGAGCGGATTTTCCTATCGATATTATTCACTTTTATAATGAATATGAAAAGATTTAATTTCAAAATCTGATATTTGAAAATATTATTATTTTAATATTATAATAATATAGAATGTTCAATTTTGATTTAAAATTGAAATCATTTTTAAATGAATTTATAAACGTTTTATAAAATCTGTTTTAAATGGAAATCGACCAAATTTATTATATATAATTAAAGGGTTTGAATAGAACGTGTCGCGCAACGACCGTTCGCGAATTTCGACCGTTAGCTTCGAACTGACGTAACGGGAGATCCGACAGCCGGATTCTCCTGGAACCGGAACCGATGGGTTCGTATCGAAAAGATATTTCAAATTGTAATAAGAGTTTTAAAATTCAATGGTTAGATTTTCTAAAATGTTAAAGTCAAATTTGAATAAAAACAGCGTCGGTGTAGCTAAATGACCTGAAACGTCATTTAACTGAAAGGGCCTATTTTTAAATTAATAAAAATAGGAAAAAATTACGTTAAATCATAATAAAAGATTTGGAAAGATTTTTGGATTAAATATTCCACTTTTGAAAAGATAAATGATATTTTATCTAAATAGGCTAGTTAAAAACTAGTGTAAGAATCCAGTGTTTTAAAATTAACAAATTGGATTGTAAATGGTTTTGATATAATCAGAATTTTTTCAGTATATATAAATTAGAAAGGAATTGAATGGAAATTATCTTTAGATATTTCGATATTGGATTCCGTGATTATACTAATATCGTTGAGGAATTTGGAACGTACAGATTCGTTATTCCCAATACGATATCTGTTGGTCTCAGAATTTGATATTGAATATAAGTCAATATGATTTCTGTTCAGAAACTTGTATTTAATATCAAATTGGATTTTGGGATTGCCGTGAATGGTGTCTTCAATAAAGCCAGTTGAGAAAGGAATAAATCTTTTAATTAAGATTAATGAGATTTTCCAATTAATAAATATAATTGAAATTAAATGGAAGTTGATTTTGGGTTCATTGTAAACGATGTTTTTAATGACATTAGTTCTTAAACCCAATTAACGGTGAAGTTATGATTTGGAATTTATAAGTCATTTAATTAAGATTTAATGGAATTTTTTCAAAGAAAAGTTTTCCGATTTAATAAACTAAATTGGAATGAATGGAATTCGATTTACTAACAATCGAGATGAGCTTCTATGAAGGAAGACCGTTACAATTTATGGAATTTAAAAGTCTTTGCCTTTATTCCACTTATATTGTTAGTCTGATACGGAAATTTATATCGATTATGACTGATTCGATTTCCGTGAGGTTTCCATTTTAATTGAAGATGATTTTGGGTTATCGTGAACTGTGTTTTAAATGACATTGGTTCTCTAACCCAGTTAAAGACATGATTAATATTCCTAAAATTGAATAATCATTTAAATAATGATTTTTGAGATTAAAACTTAATGGAGTTTTAATGAATCTTTAATTAGATTAAAATGTGAGTGAGGTAATTAAATTTACCGAATTCAATAAATGTTCGAGAATGGTGTACCGCCAGTTTTATTCCACTTGATTGTTAAATATTTAATTATATTTGAAACATTAAGTGATATTTTTTTTTTGGCAAAGCCGACCGGTTTTTATAGCGCTCCGTAACACTCATTAATATTACGCAAAAGTACTACAGGTGCTAAACAACCTACTTAAAACTAATGTTGTTTCTTTCCACATAGGGACAAGAAACCAAGCAAACAATACATAAGAGATACATGAAGCTATTACAACAGACTGACCATAGTATTCATGCATACTGAAATATTATTTTCAATACATGCTGCAAACATATGAAACTGCAACCTCAAATAATACAACTCAGTCATTATCAAATAAACTTCCCACCCCCATTACACTCTTCTTACTCCGCGTAATATAACCAGGATGTGTTGTGGAAATAGGGAGTGAGTTGAAGGTTCATTGTTGTCAGGCCTCGGTGGTGGATCTTTGTGGCCAGGTGGAGCAGCAATATGAGCATACGGATTCACTGGCACCTTCTTTGATTTGGTGTTAACCTTAATAGTCTCTACATTGGAACTCGTCATATCCGATTTCATAGGGTCTTTAGTTGGCTTTGACGGTGTTCTATTCAAGAAGCCAGGCTTCATTGTTGGAAGTTTTTTATAGCTGCATGTTCTTATTTACTTGTTTCCATCTCACTACATTGCTTAGTGACTTTTTGGACTTGTTCATGAATTAATTCACTTTGCCGCATATTGGCATCACTGGTATGATCCTGCATTTCTCTTTCATTGCCCTTACCAGCATCTTTAAGCCTTCTTCATCAATCAAAACCATGCTAGCAGTAGTGAAGGGTCTGAAAACTTTAGAGAGTAGCTTGTAAATTCTTATAATCTCATCCTCCTTGTTCTCTGTTTCAATATCTAATATCTCGCCTTCCTCAACATTTGAATTAAGTGCACTAAAGCAGTTCACGTTCTCTTTTTCAGTTACTTTCTTAATCACTTGCTTATTGACATCAGTACCCCTGTATGTTTGCTTATCAACTTTGCTAACACTTACAAAAGATTTAGAACCTTTCTTCCCGTTCACAACTCTAGTTTATACCTAGTTTCTAGTCCCATGATTGTTGAACTTTCCTGCTTTCAATTTCTCATTGGAACCATCTTCACTGTTGGCTACACAGTCTCCATTATGTGAATTTTCCAAGTTACCAACTTGAGGGTTGACAACAAAAGATCAGTTTTCAACTAGGTGACTAAAGGCCTTGCAACCGGCACATATGTCGGGCTTCTAAGTGTATTCAACATATACCGTTTGCTCCAAGCCATCAGGAAGCAAAACAGGGAACTCTTTAGGAAGCAGGCTATCGGGAGTAATCTCCACTAAGCACTTGGAAAACATTAGTCGATCCAACGATTCAGTTTCTTTGTCCATACACACAAATCTCCCAATACAAGTGGCAAGCCAGCTTATTCCTAGCTTGGACCAAGCAAAATAGAGGAATATTTGTGAGCATGATCCAAACCGGAACATTTTTTATACTACTACAACCAGCATTACAGTCCTATGATTTTAGTATGAAGAGTTTGTTTCGAATTAGTACTGGATCCGAATACAAGAACCTTTTTCGTTCTTCTGGATTAGAAAGAAGGAAAAGAAAGATTTTACCAGTCGACTTTACTTTGATGTTCCCCACTGGTTTCATAGTTGGAGCAAGCGATTAGTAAATGCAATGAAGGACAGAGGGGAGTCCAAAAAGAAACCCACTGTAACGACCCGGGTTTTTGCAACCTTGGTTATCGACATAAACTCAATGTCAACTACCCAAGCATCGGAAAACACCGGATAGTCCATGAAAGAAATTAGAGGGTGAGAATAGATAAGATAGAAACTTAGAATAGAAGAAGAAGAATAACATACAACATCAGAGTAAATATGAATCTCACAGTGGAACGAACAATATATAATAGATACATAACTTTAAAATAAAGCCAGTATATGTATATAGTAACATTATCAGAGTATAACACTTACAACACAGCGGAAATAAACAATAGCTATATATTCCTGAAGCCTTCTGCTCCAAGCTCTCTAAGTATATCTGTAAAATCCTGACTACTTGACTGCGCGTACAAAATTGGGCACCCAAGAGTTTAGGGAAAACAAAACAAAATAAACTCTGGGTTAGTCATGTGACGTGAGTAAACTCAAATCATTTGATTTAACTTTCAAAAATCTTTTTGAAGAAAGGATAATCGTAAGACCGATTCACACATAAACACAGATGGTTTATACCTTACGATAACCCAAAATATTTTTCTAAAACGATACTTGTTTGATATTATAATAATGTCTAGATCAAGTAAATAGAAATCTAGCAGAACGCTTTCATCTCATGTTCTACATATATAATATACAAGTCAAACCGCGGGCTCTTATTGGGTAATGGATTTCCAACTCTGACAAGGTATGGAACCACCTTCCGATCAGTGTACTCTAGAAGCGATACACAAGAGTTCAACAAGAACATCTTCCAACTCGGCCACACATGACCGGCCATTCATTTCGCTTGAATGTTCCGAATATATTATCATCTTACGGTTGGTATACCAACATAACCGTTCCCATGAGATACAGAATTGAAAGAAGTAACAAATATAAATATTCTCTAGATGGTGACAATATACCCTAATTGGGTGCGGCCCACTTAGCCATGTTGCCCGCCTGATTTCTGTCATTTCTCGGTTGATGAGGCTTGAGGTCATAATGTATCTTTTAACAGATCACCCCTTCATTCATTTTGAGTGCCACACCGTCATACCCGTCAAATCACAAATTGATTTCCCTAAAAATACTACGGGTATAAGCTAAGAGAAATGATGTAATGACCCGCATTTTCAGCGATATAATAATTAATTAATTTAATTATTTAAAGGGTGATTAAAAGGATTTAATGGTCGTGGAATTAAATAATGGTGAATATTTAATTAAAATAATAAATTTAATAATATATTTAATTCTGAAATAATCAGAATTGGCTGAAATGGCGATATGGTGTGAACTGGATCATCTGTGATATTTAATTCAGTTTAGAATTGAATTAGAATAACGAATATATTATTTGAACGACAGTTTGAACGTATAATTATATTATAATTAAAATCGAGCTCGAAATGGCGCTGTAGTTCGTAAATTGGCAATTCAAACTTCAACTGAATATACAGAAGCCATTTTAAATCGGATTTCTGTGAAACAAGAAACGTTAGGAGCTGGTGGAGTATATCTTTCTTGTGGAAGAGAAAAATCAGGATTTCGTCATGTAGATTTTGAGATATGTCCAAATCAAATTTTAGAAAAGTCGTCGTGGAATTCCTTTATAATTTATAAAGGAATTATTTATTTTTTAAAAGGGATTTCAATATAAATCGAATATCGGGAGACCCAGATTTGAAATATCAAGTTAGAAATTCATATAGGAATATTCTAGAGCTGTATGGTATTCCACTGTGGATATATACGATAATATTTATTTATAAATATTTAATTTAATTATATTTAAATATATTTATATATTTAAATGGGCTATATAGGACTTTAAAAATAGCCACTTTTGCAAACGAAGTCGGAATTCGACGAAATTAATTTTGTTGGATCCGCAATATTAAATTATTGTTAGATTCCAAGTTCCGTGATTTTTAGAGTCACTGTGTGGCCGTACGGACTTTTAGAGTGAAAAACAGTCAGTATTTCGATGGTTAAAAATACGCTGTGTGAGCAAACATAGTCGGAATTCGACGAAACCAGTTTCATTGGGACCGTAATATCGAGTTGTAGCTACATGTCCATTTTAATGATTTTTGGGTATCGTATGTGATCATAGGAATTTTTAAAGCCAAACAGAAGAAGTGGTTGGTTATAAATTAATATTTAATTCGAATATAAAAATATTAATTCTCCTCTATAAATACCCATAAATCCCTTAAACCCTAATTTCATTTTCATTTTGGTCAACGAGGCATTTTTCCGCCGTTGTTTTTACAGCAAAAACCGATCAAAGAAGAAATCAAAATAAAATCAAAGTAAAGTCTGTAAATCATCTCATATGTATGTATGGATTCGCAAAGGGGTACTCTTCATTTCTGTGTGGATCATGGAGTGTTCGACATCAGTATTGGGTTCGTGGTTTTCTCAGTGGGTTCTAGGGTTCATGCGCGTAGGATTTAAATGCGTCAATGTGTGATTTCATGTTGATATTCGGATTCGTGGTTTGATTTGGGGTCTGTACGCTGAATATTGGGATTTTTGGTTATGATTTTGTTCGATGTTGGTGGGTGGGTTTCCGCTGGAACCTGGAGACGCGAAGAAGTGTCGAGTTCTTCTTGGTTGTGTGGATAGGAAGGTGTATGTGAAGAGGAGTCTTGCGGTGAGGAGTTTAGGAAGTTCGGTCAAGAATGAAGTGTGAACGAGGGGTGTGAAATTTGGGAAATGGGCATTGGCGGTCACAGGAAGTCACGAATTGGTATTGGGGAGGAAGAAGGTATTTGGGTTTGGGATTTTAAAGCTGGTTTGGGCCTTAGGAGAAAGGGGTGAGCCCATTTTAATGAATTAATAGTTTTTAATAATTCAAAAGGTATTCAGAACTTGTTAACGTGGTATTTATCTCACACGAACTCAGAATTTCGAACGGTCGAATCCGTTGGGACCGTATGAACGAGAGCTTCACAATGAAGCTGACTGGAAGTGGATTGGGGCTCGTTTAAATTTATGGCGAAATAAATTGTTTGATTCAAATCAAACAAAACAGTTTATTGTTCTTTAACGATGAACTGCAAATGTGAGTAAATCTCACTAACTCTGAACAGTTTATAATTTCATGTTGTATTTTTAGAACTGTTAAATATTGGCTGATTGACTGTGTGTTGACCGTTTGATTGAACTGCTTGTAACGACCCGGGAAAAGACGACCTTGGTTATCCGATATACAACACCTATCGAACAATCAAAAGTCGAAATTACCGGATAGTCCAAGAAAGAAATTAGAGGGTGAGGATAGATAAGATAGGAAATTAGAACAAAAGAAGAAGAAGAACACAACAACATCAGAGTAACACGAATCTCACAGCGGAACGAATAAAATATAATAGACAACATATCTTGAAATCAAAGCAGTATATGTATATCATACCATTATCTGAGTACAACACTTTCATCACAGCGGAAATAAACAATAGCCATATAAGTCCTGAAGCCTCCTGCTCCAAGCTCTCCAAGTCTATCTGTAAAATCCTGACTACTTGACTGCCCGTACAAATTTGGGCACCCAAGAGTTTAGGGAAAACAAAACAAAATAAAACTCTGGGTCAGTCATGGGACTGGTGTGAGTAAACTCAAATCATTTGGTTTAACTTTTCAAAATCCTTTTCAGAAGAAAAGATAATCGTAAGACCAATCCACACATAAATACGGATGGCTTTTACCTTACGATAACCCAAACACTTTGGAAATCATATATTATCTGATATTATAATAATGTCTAATCACAAGTAATAAAAATCTAGTAGAACGCTTGCATCTCACGCTCTACATATATAATATACAATCAAACTCGCAGGCACTTATTGGAGATTGGATTCCAACTTGACAAGGTATGGGACCACCTTTCGAAAGTGTATCTCTAGAGGCGAATACACTGGGTTCAACAAGAACATCTTGCAACCCGGCCCTCACATGACCGACCACTCATTTCGCTTGAGTGTATCGAATATATATCACCAACGGTTGGGATCAGCAACCGCCTCCCGAAATGGGACAGCATCGATAGATTTCAGAACAAAAGGAATTTCTCTAGATAGGTGATCATACACCCTACTTCGGAGCGACCGACTTAGCCATGCTGCCAGCCCGATTTTTGTCATTTCCTGGTTGATGAGGCTTGAGGTCATAACGTATCTTTTGACAGATCACACCCCCATTACTTTGAATGCCACATCGTCATACCCGCCAAATCACAAATTGATTTCACCAAAAATACCACGGGTATACAGCTAAGAGAAACGAATTCCTCTGCCACCAAACGTAAGTATGTTTGAAGAGATCAACTTACGCGATCTATTGAATATACTCTGTCAAACATTCGTCCATTCACGTTTGTCCTGGGACTGGACAAACCGAAGGCACTATTCTGTAAACAGAATAGCCCTTGCACTTTACTCCGTCTTCAATATATTCAGCATACTTGATTCGCAACGCTTATGCCAATACAGAGTGGTTCTGTGGATAATAATCCAACCGGTCTCTCCGTATTAACAACGTAAAATGGTCAAAAACTTTGATAGTCGGTGATTTAACTATCAAATGAAAACATGTCTGTGTGCAAACAACGATATTATTTCCAGATGGAAATTCTATCGATCAATCATCATTCATCATCAAATTATCATAAATTTACCCTTTTCCTTATTCTTGTTTTCCTATATTTCTTATTTACTATATTTAGAAAATATACGTTATTAACAATAGAAAACAATTCCATTTCTCATTTTCTATATTCAAAAAACATTTCTGATTTTCATTTGGAAGACATTTCCAAATCTCCTTCATTGGGTTTAAACTGATGTTTGAATAAACATCGCTATGCCAACACCAATCATTTCGCTCATTAACTAAATTCACTTGACCCCTTTCACTCTCGAACCTTATCCACTTCTTAGTTAAAACTGAAACCAATCAAGTTGGGGTATCATTACCTCTCAGACCTTAACTGAACGACATTTCTAACCTCGAATCGAACAAAGTTCCAACTTTAAATCTTTGAGAAAACTTCCTTGCGAAACTCTTGGATTCTGTTTACGAATCCACTTTCTCTACAAATCATTTGATCATAACTATAATGTTATAATTTCACGCTTTCTTAAATATAACTTTTATATCCTAATTTTGATAAATAAACAAACAATTAATTCACTAACAAATAAGTAAAACTTGATTTAAAACGAAAAGTAAACATTACTTCCCTTGATTCGACATAATCGAATTCCAATGTATAACGCACTCTCGAATAATCACTATTCGATAATCCTCTTTCGAATAAATTATATTCGATTCCTCTGTTCGAATAACGAATATTCGATAATCCTTTTTTTTTTTGAATAAACTATATTCGATCAGCTATCTTCTTCGAAGAACTTATATTCAATTTAACCCATTCTCGAATAACTCTTATTCGATTAACTCACTTCGAATAAACTATATTCGATTACTCTTCTCGAATAAACTATATTCGCTAACTTTACTTCGAATAAGTGATATTCGATTAATCCTTTTCTTTTATATAACTCCTTTTGTTTTCCTAAGTAAATAATTCCTTTATAACTTTATTTGTTTCCAAAATCTTATTTCCACTTTATCTATTCACAAACATTTTCCAAATATTTTCTATTTGTAAATAACTTACAAATATTTTCCTTTTTATAAAATACCGTGATTTTATACGAATATTTTTAGTTCAACCCACATTTGAATATTCCTTTTTATATAAGACCCCTTGATTTTATATAAATATTTTATTTCAAACTATTGTTCGAAATTCCTTTTTCTTTTCACTCCACTACTTCCTTTGGTATTCAAAGATACCCAAGAACAATGATCAAACATACCAAATCAACAACAGAACATAAATCACATCATATATCACGATATATGAAAACAGTAAATAAATGTTGAGGAACCCAGTTGGGTCCCTCCAACCTGTTTCCCTGCAACCACAGATGTCAGTCAACATAAATATAAAATATTCTAATAAACAGAGCCAATATTTCGATACGATTTATATATATCGTTATCGATAATTTCAGCCAACTGACTAGCAGTTCAACCAAACAGCCAACACACAGCAAATCAACCAATAATTTCAATTCTAATAATACTCTATAGAAAATAGAACTTGAGTAGGGTTAGTGAGATTTACTCACATTGGACCGTGATCGTTACATAACGATGTATCAGTCTTTGATTTGATTCTGACGTTTACTTTCACCATAAATCCAAACGAGCTCGAATTCACTCTCGGTCAATTCCATGGTGTAGCCACCTTCCATACGATCCTGACGGATCTGACCGTTTGAAAAATTGATCACTTATGACGAAGATATTCACCTTATAAGTTACACGATAACATAATTTAAATTAAAACTAAAATTTTAACCTTAATTGGGCTTACCATCACCCAAGGCCCATATCCCCTTTATAACTACTCAGGCCGCCTGCTATCTTCTTCCTCCTATCAGAAACAAAACGCGGATCCTCCCCCATTAACGCAAATCCCTTCCACTGTATCTCCCTCACCACTTCCTTAAACTACAAACCGCAATTTCTAACTTCCATCTTTTCAATTCATCTTCCACCGAATACCGACCTCAGTGCGCTCGCATCCACGAACGGAAATTCGTTCTCAGCTCAACAGGGCGGACATCGACACTTATCTCGACGGAAACGACTATAATTTGGCATATGAACACCATTTCGCTTCCTCAGACCAAAAATAACCCTGAAAATTCAATCGATGCACACATCCATCGAGATTTCTCAACCCTAAACCGCGCTGAGAAGAAGGCCGAACTGGAACTGGCCGTCGCACCCTACGAGATGGATACTAAATTGAAGAAAATCCACTAAGGATTTCAGAAATGTTTTTTGTTGCGATTTATTTAAATTTATTCAACTTGTTTTGATTTTTTTTTTTTTTCTCGTTCCTATCCGATGAAAGAAAAGAAATGAGACTGCTATTTATAAGTGTTCACGAACCGTGGTTGTCAAGTAATTAGAGTACATTTATTGATGGTGTGTATTTTCATTTCAGAGTCTGCTGTTTTTATTTTGAAAGCTCGATCATATTAGGTCTGCGAAATGAAGATATAGCTGTATCGAGTTGTCTTAAACTAGTGATGGGATAAAACTGTAGATATTGCCCATAGTGATCTGTGCGAACAGGCTGGTACAATTGTAAAATGCTTCGGCATGAAGAGTTAGGTTGAGATGGGACAATGCAGGGAGTGTAGGTGAGTGATAGGTCGGTAGTGAAAGGTTGGCACACTGAAGTTGTACCATGTGAATTTACTGCAAGTGTTTATATATATAAAATGCTATAGAGGATAGGGTGTATGTTCTTAGATTTGCAGTGAGGTATGAGTTTTCACTTCTCCTCTGGTTTGATTTGAACATAACAAGGTGGGTGAGTAGTTTTAGGAGTATAAAGTCGGTGATGGGTGACAATACCTGGCTTGTAAGTAGAGTAGGGACGGCACAAGAGAAATAACACATAAACTTGCTGGTGAAGGAAATGTTTTCGTTTATATATATACACACAAGCCGTTGCGGACGGAAATAAAAATACAGTTGTACTGAGGGATGTACCACAATCCCAAAAATATAATAAAACCGGTACATTGACTCATATTTTGAAACCCCAAAATATTGATATAGGGTGCGAAACATTCCAAATAAAAAGTTGTGTATTTAATTAATTAAAATTTTCAGTAAAATTTTAAAAATTAAATTAACACTACGCCTCTAAAGAACCTTGTCTAAATTCGAATCCAGTATGCAGTTATTTCAAATAAACTGTTACGGTCGATGAATGATTCCATAGCGACTATTTGAAAATTTGATTTGGACATAAATCAAAATCTACACAATGAAATCTCGATTTTTTCTTCCACTAGAAAAATATACTCCACCAGCTCCTAATGTTTCTTGTTTCACAGAAATCCGACTTAAAACGAATCCTGTATATCCCTTTGAAGTTCAAATCGCCAAATAGCGAACTGCTGCACTATTTCGAGCTCGATTATAATTAAATTATAATTATACGTTCAAACCGTCGTTATTTACTATCTTTGCCACTATAATTCCATTCTAACTAGAATATATATTCTTTAATAATCTAAATTCACAATACTGTGAAATTCCACTATTTTTGATAATTCCAAAATTAAATATATATTATATTATTTATTTTAATTAAATATTCAATATACTTAATTCTGGTCATTTTAAATAACCAAACCATTATTTAAATAATTAAATAAATAAATTATACCGCTGAAAAATGCGGGTCGTTACATTCTTCCCCCCTTAAAATAATTTCGTCCTCGAAATTGCTAAAGTAGAAGACCGACCCTATTCACTGGGTAAAAGTTTATTTGGTCACTTCTTTAACTCTAGTATCACTGAATCAATTTATTTCAATTAAATATTTAATTAATTTCGATGTACGAAAATTTTCTAAAATCCTGAAAATTTTCTAACACCCGAAATTTCTGAAAAATTTCGCCAGCACCTCCTTTTGTACCGGTCAATAGGTCAAACTTCAACTCGCCTCTCTAGGCCCTTTCCTTTCAAAAGAAAATTAAATAGCCAAGCGGCTTGCCAAATCGGCCCATAAATCACCAAATCCATAAAATAAACGTGTACCTTTTTGTCGGGCATATCATTAAATCCTTACGCTCTGCTGCCAATTCAGCATATACCAACGTTATCCCAATCAATCTCCAATCATCTGTTCTCAAATCCAATCATCCAATTTCAAACCAAATCTCATTCTCGATCTCAAATTCCACTACCAATCTCAACTCTTAGTTACCCGTCCAATATACTTAAACAAATTCATATCTCTCAAATCCAACTTTATTCGATATCATTCTATTTCGATTAAATTTTCCCTTACTGGTTTTAATTCAATTCCAGTTTGCTTTCGCCAAATTTCTTTAAATTTGTTTTTAATTCAGACGATCTTTTCCTGGGAATTTTAAACAACTTAATTTTTTTTTTCTAAAATAAATTATTCCCTTTCGGGATTCAAACAACTTCCTTTTTCAAAATAATTCGAAAACAAAATCTTTGATAGTAATCCGTCACTTACAACTCGAAAATGAACACTGATGATATGGCCAGTATCATCAGAGTGATTTTCCAGCTATCGAAGTGAGTTCAATACTATATTACTTATCAAAACCATATTTAAACATTTTCATTTTGAAATTCATTTCAAAATATCCCTTTTCAATGCTTGTAACAAATTTAAAATCTCCCAGGATTTTAAAATTCACATATATTCAATTTAATTCCATTTACAACGCTTATTCAAATTTTAGCAATTTTAATTCCAATTCTGAACTTAAATTCAGATTTAATTCATTTGATTTCATATATTTCACTTATATGAATTTTGATTTGTTATTTACATAACCATTTCACATTTTATAATCTTATTCGATTATAATCACAACCAACACAATCAATATACTATAATAATTTCAAATATCTATACTTTGCTTATATCAAAATATAATTTGGGTAAAATTATTTCATTTACCTTTTTTTTTTTTTTTTAAAACGTATCGTGTCGACCCATCGTATTCAAGTGTTTATAAACTCCTATCGATACAGTGGATCAAACTGACCGACTAGAACTCATAAACGACTCAACCAATAAATCTCCACGGTATAAAATCATTTTATATAAAATAACAAATACGTTCACTCTTATATATACACTCAAACTCAGTCTAGGGCATTACTAACCTCATCTCTACTGAGTCACGCCACAGAGCCAAGGTAATACTTAACCTTCAGCTCTGATACCACTGTAACGACCCGGGAAAAGACGACCTTGGTTATCCGATATACAACACCTATCGAACAATCAAAAGTCGAAATTACCGGATAGTCCAAGAAAGAAATTAGAGGGTGAGGATAGATAAGATAGGAAATTAGAACAAAAGAAGAAGAAGAACACAACAACATCAGAGTAACACGAATCTCACAGCGGAACGAATAAAATATAATAGACAACATATCTTGAAATCAAAGCAGTATATGTATATCATACCATTATCTGAGTACAACACTTTCATCACAGCGGAAATAAACAATAGCCATATAAGTCCTGAAGCCTCCTGCTCCAAGCTCTCCAAGTCTATCTGTAAAATCCTGACTACTTGACTGCCCGTACAAATTTGGGCACCCAAGAGTTTAGGGAAAACAAAACAAAATAAAACTCTGGGTCAGTCATGGGACTGGTGTGAGTAAACTCAAATCATTTGGTTTAACTTTTCAAAATCCTTTTCAGAAGAAAAGATAATCGTAAGACCAATCCACACATAAATACGGATGGCTTTTACCTTACGATAACCCAAACACTTTGGAAATCATATATTATCTGATATTATAATAATGTCTAATCACAAGTAATAAAAATCTAGTAGAACGCTTGCATCTCACGCTCTACATATATAATATACAATCAAACTCGCAGGCACTTATTGGAGATTGGATTCCAACTTGACAAGGTATGGGACCACCTTTCGAAAGTGTATCTCTAGAGGCGAATACACTGGGTTCAACAAGAACATCTTGCAACCCGGCCCTCACATGACCGACCACTCATTTCGCTTGAGTGTATCGAATATATATCACCAACGGTTGGGATCAGCAACCGCCTCCCGAAATGGGACAGCATCGATAGATTTCAGAACAAAAGGAATTTCTCTAGATAGGTGATCATACACCCTACTTCGGAGCGACCGACTTAGCCATGCTGCCAGCCCGATTTTTGTCATTTCCTGGTTGATGAGGCTTGAGGTCATAACGTATCTTTTGACAGATCACACCCCCATTACTTTGAATGCCACATCGTCATACCCGCCAAATCACAAATTGATTTCACCAAAAATACCACGGGTATACAGCTAAGAGAAACGAATTCCTCTGCCACCAAACGTAAGTATGTTTGAAGAGATCAACTTACGCGATCTATTGAATATACTCTGTCAAACATTCGTCCATTCACGTTTGTCCTGGGACTGGACAAACCGAAGGCACTATTCTGTAAACAGAATAGCCCTTGCACTTTACTCCGTCTTCAATATATTCAGCATACTTGATTCGCAACGCTTATGCCAATACAGAGTGGTTCTGTGGATAATAATCCAACCGGTCTCTCCGTATTAACAACGTAAAATGGTCAAAAACTTTGATAGTCGGTGATTTAACTATCAAATGAAAACATGTCTGTGTGCAAACAACGATATTATTTCCAGATGGAAATTCTATCGATCAATCATCATTCATCATCAAATTATCATAAATTTACCCTTTTCCTTATTCTTGTTTTCCTATATTTCTTATTTACTATATTTAGAAAATATACGTTATTAACAATAGAAAACAATTCCATTTCTCATTTTCTATATTCAGAAAACATTTCTGATTTTCATTTGGAAGACATTTCCAAATCTCCTTCATTGGGTTTAAACTGATGTTTGAATAAACATCGCTATGCCAACACCAATCATTTCGCTCATTAACTAAATTCACTTGACCCCTTTCACTCTCGAACCTTATCCACTTCTTAGTTAAAACTGAAACCAATCAAGTTGGGGTATCATTACCTCTCAGACCTTAACTGAACGACATTTCTAACCTCGAATCGAACAAAGTTCCAACTTTAAATCTTTGAGAAAACTTCCTTGCGAAACTCTTGGATTCTGTTTATGAATCCACTTTCTCTACAAATCATTTGATCATAACTATAATGTTATAATTTCACGCTTTCTTAAATATAACTTTTATATCCTAATTTTGATAAATAAACAAACAATTAATTCACTAACAAATAAGTAAAACTTGATTTAAAACGAAAAGTAAACATTACTTCCCTTGATTCGACATAATCGAATTCCAATGTATAACGCACTCTCGAATAATCACTATTCGATAATCCTCTTTCGAATAAATTATATTCGATTCCTCTGTTCGAATAACGAATATTCGATAATCCTTTTTTTTTTTTTGAATAAACTATATTCGATCAGCTATCTTCTTCGAAGAACTTATATTCAATTTAACCCATTCTCGAATAACTCTTATTCGATTAACTCACTTCGAATAAACTATATTCGATTACTCTTCTCGAATAAACTATATTCGCTAACTTTACTTCGAATAAGTGATATTCGATTAATCCTTTTCTTTTATATAACTCCTTTTGTTTTCCTAAGTAAATAATTCCTTTATAACTTTATTTGTTTCCAAAATCTTATTTCCACTTTATCTATTCACAAACATTTTCCAAATATTTTCTATTTGTAAATAACTTACAAATATTTTCCTTTTTATAAAATACCGTGATTTTATACGAATATTTTTAGTTCAACCCACATTTGAATATTCCTTTTTATATAAGACCCCTTGATTTTATATAAATATTTTATTTCAAACTATTGTTCGAAATTCCTTTTTCTTTTCACTCCACTACTTCCTTTGGTATTCAAAGATACCCAAGAACAATGATCAAACATACCAAATCAACAACAGAACATAAATCACATCATATATCACGATATATGAAAACAGTAAATAAATGTTGAGGAACCCAGTTGGGTCCCTCCAACCTGTTTCCCTGCAACCACAGATGTCAGTCAACATAAATATAAAATATTCTAATAAACAGAGCCAATATTTCGATACGATTTATATATATCGTTATCGATAATTTCAGCCAACTGACTAGCAGTTCAACCAAACAGCCAACACACAGCAAATCAACCAATAATTTCAATTCTAATAATACTCTATAGAAAATAGAACTTGAGTAGGGTTAGTGAGATTTACTCACATTGGACCGTGATCGTTACATAACGATGTATCAGTCTTTGATTTGATTCTGACGTTTACTTTCACCATAAATCCAAACGAGCTCGAATTCACTCTCGGTCAATTCCATGGTGTAGCCACCTTCCATACGATCCTGACGGATCTGACCGTTTGAAAAATTGATCACTTATGACGAAGATATTCACCTTATAAGTTACACGATAACATAATTTAAATTAAAACTAAAATTTTAACCTTAATTGGGCTTACCATCACCCAAGGCCCATATCCCCTTTATAACTACTCAGGCCGCCTGCTATCTTCTTCCTCCTATCAGAAACAAAACGCGGATCCTCCCCCATTAACGCAAATCCCTTCCACTGTATCTCCCTCACCACTTCCTTAAACTACAAACCGCAATTTCTAACTTCCATCTTTTCAATTCATCTTCCACCGAATACCGACCTCAGTGCGCTCGCATCCACGAACGGAAATTCGTTCTCAGCTCAACAGGGCGGACATCGACACTTATCTCGACGGAAACGACTATAATTTGGCATATGAACACCATTTCGCTTCCTCAAACCAAAAATAACCCTGAAAATTCAATCGATGCACACATCCATCGAGATTTCTCAACCCTAAACCGCGCTGAGAAGAAGGCCGAACTGGAACTGGCCGTCGCACCCTACGAGATGGATACTAAATTGAAGAAAATCCACTAAGGATTTCAGAAATGTTTTTTGTTGCGATTTATTTAAATTTATTCAACTTGTTTTGATTTTTTTTTTTTCTCGTTCCTATCCGATGAAAGAAAAGAAATGAGACTGCTATTTATAAGTGTTCACGAACCGTGGTTGTCAAGTAATTAGAGTACATTTATTGATGGTGTGTATTTTCATTTCAGAGTCTGCTGTTTTTATTTTGAAAGCTCGATCATATTAGGTCTGCGAAATGAAGATATAGCTGTATCGAGTTGTCTTAAACTAGTGATGGGATAAAACTGTAGATATTGCCCATAGTGATCTGTGCGAACAGGCTGGTACAATTGTAAAATGCTTCGGCATGAAGAGTTAGGTTGAGATGGGACAATGCAGGGAGTGTAGGTGAGTGATAGGTCGGTAGTGAAAGGTTGGCACACTGAAGTTGTACCATGTGAATTTACTGCAAGTGTTTATATATATAAAATGCTATAGAGGATAGGGTGTATGTTCTTAGATTTGCAGTGAGGTATGAGTTTTCACTTCTCCTCTGGTTTGATTTGAACATAACAAGGTGGGTGAGTAGTTTTAGGCGTATAAAGTCGGTGATGGGTGACAATACCTGGCTTGTAAGTAGAGTAGGGACGGCACAAGAGAAATAACACATAAACTTGCTGGTGAAGGAAATGTTTTCGTTTATATATATACACACAAGCCGTTGCGGACGGAAATAAAAATACAGTTGTACTGAGGGATGTACCACAATCCCAAAAATATAATAAAACCGGTACATTGACTCATATTTTGAAACCCCAAAATATTGATATAGGGTGCGAAACATTCCAAATAAAAAGTTGTGTATTTAATTAATTAAAATTTTCAGTAAAATTTTAAAAATTAAATTAACACTACGCCTCTAAAGAACCTTGTCTAAATTCGAATCCAGTATGCAGTTATTTCAAATAAACTGTTACGGTCGATGAATGATTCCATAGCGACTATTTGAAAATTTGATTTGGACATAAATCAAAATCTACACAATGAAATCTCGATTTTTTCTTCCACTAGAAAAATATACTCCACCAGCTCCTAATGTTTCTTGTTTCACAGAAATCCGACTTAAAACGAATCCTGTATATCCCTTTGAAGTTCAAATCGCCAAATAGCGAACTGCTGCACTATTTCGAGCTCGATTATAATTAAATTATAATTATACGTTCAAACCGTCGTTATTTACTATCTTTGCCACTATAATTCCATTCTAACTAGAATATATATTCTTTAATAATCTAAATTCACAATACTGTGAAATTCCACTATTTTTGATAATTCCAAAATTAAATATATATTATATTATTTATTTTAATTAAATATTCAATATACTTAATTCTGGTCATTTTAAATAACCAAACCATTATTTAAATAATTAAATAAATAAATTATACCGCTGAAAAATGCGGGTCGTTACACTGCTAGTCAGTTAGTGAGTATTATATATATATATATATATGTATATATATATATACATAAAGCTAAATAGTTATATATTGATTCTGTTAACAGAATATTTCATATTGAACTGAAAGTGATGTTGATTTTACTGTGTAACATCTGTGGATGCAGGGAAACAGGTTGGAGGAATCCGACTGGATTCCTCAACATTTATTTTACTATTTTTCATATATTTTGATATATGATGTGATATATAATCTGTTATGGATTATGTGTGTTAGAATGATGTTGATCCTTATTATTCGATATATTAAATATCATAAAAAGACCCTGGGATGTAAAAAGAATTATTTCAATGTATATTGAAATAAAGGGATTTTATAAAATCAACAGATTTTATAAAAGGAATTATTTCGAAAGTAAATAAAAGGAAAATGTTTATAAAACGAATAGAGTTTTATAAAAGGGAAAAATGTTGATAAAACGAATAGAATAAGGATATATCTATGTAGAAAATAAATAAAGTTGATAAAGGAAATATTTCCTTAGAAAATAAATAAAGTTGATAAAGGAAATATTTTTTTAGGAAACAAATATAATTAATAAAAGAATATTTATTTAGAAAATAAATAGAAGTATAAAAAGGAAATTGATGAGATATAAAAGAGTTAATCTAATTTAGTTATTTGAAACGAGTTAGTCGAATACGGTTAGTCTAGTCGAGTTAATCGAAAGTAGTTAATCAAATATAGTTAATCAAATGGAGTTAAATAGAAATTAGAAACTGACTAGAGATTAATAAGTTGAATGGTTTCTTGAGTATCGATCTGATGTTGGTTTCGGCCTTCGGGGTCTATACTTAGGAAGTTGTTCTCTTGTTAGTTTATAGTTAGAGTCTGATGGATGTGGAAGAATAGTGATACGTAATTAAACAATGGAAATGTTTTCCATTGTTAATAACATATATTTTCTAAACATAGAAAATAAGGAAATGTGAATATATATATATATATATATATATATGTTAAATGATGATTGATCGATAAAATTTCCATCCGTAAATAATATCGTTGTTTGCACACGTGTTTTCTTTTATAGTTAACTCACTGACTATCGAAGTTTTTGACCATTTTAACGTTGTTAATATTGAGAGACCGGTTGGATTATTATCCAGAGAACCACTCTGTATTTGCATAAGTGTTGTGAATCATATATGCCAAAGGTAATTGAAGACGGAGTAAAGTGCAAGGGCTATTGTATAAGTCTTAGATAACAGTGCCTAAGATGGATGTACTTAATAGTGCCTTCGGTTCATCCTGTTCCTGGATAACATGTAAGGATGAATGTCTAACAGAGTATTTCCAGAAAGGTCACGTACATTGATTTCTTCAACCGTACCAAGAGTGGAAGCGGAGAAGGAAACTTCTTTAGCTAACATGTAATGTACTGTTTTAGACGTCAATTAGTGATTTTCGATGGATCTGATAATGTGGCATTCGAAGTGAATCTGATGTGATGATAAAGCGTAACCTCAAGCCTCCTTAACCGGTAAATGACAAAAATCGGGCAGGCAGCATAGCTATGTAGGTCGCACCTATTAGGGTGTATAATCACCTGATCTAGAGTTTCATTTACTTCTAAAAATCTATTGTTGATGCTGTCCCATTCGGGAAACGGTTGCTGATCCCAACCGTTGGTGATATACATTCGATACACTCAAGCGAAATGAGTGGTCGGTCATGTGTGGCCGGGTTGCAAGATGTTCTTGTTGAACCCAGTGTATTCCTTTCTAGAGGTACACTAGCGAAAGGTGGTTCCATACCTTGTCATAGTTGGAAATCCATTACCCAATACGTGCTTGCGGTTTTGATTGTATACTATATATGTAGAACGTGAGATGAAAGCATTTCTGCTAGATGATTATGATATTGTGGTTGATAGACATTATTATAATATCAAAAGGTTTTTGATATAAAGATATTTTGGATTCTCATAAGGGAAAAACCCGTTCCGTTATACGGCGTGGTCTTATGAGATATCGTTTACTTGTTCGAACTGTTTAAAACTGTTTTACTCACACCAGTCCTATGACTGACCCGGAGTTTATTTTGTTTTGTTTTCCCTAAACTCTTGGGTGCCCAATTTGTACGGGCAGTCAAGTAGTCGGGATTTACAGATACTTGAAGAGCTCGAGCAGGAGGCTTCAGGATAATATAGCTATAGTTATTTCTGCTGTGTTGTAAGTGTTGTACTCTAATAATGTTATTGTATACATATACTTGTTTTTATTTTAAGGATATGTTATCTATTATATGTTGTTCGTTCCGCTGTGAGATTCGTGTTACTCTGATGTTGTATCTTCTTCTTCTTCTTCTATTATAAGTTTCTATCTTATCTTTCCTCACCCTCTATTTTCTTTCTATTAGTTTTCTGATTTTCCAGTGTAATTGGGATTGGACTTGTGTTATTTGGTCAGCTCAAATTGGACGGATTTTCGGGTCACTACAGTTGGTATCAGAGCTTAAGGTTAAGTGAATTACCTTGGCTCTGTGGCGTGACTCAGTAGAGATAGGGTTAGTAATACCCTAGATTGAGTTGAGTGTATATATACGAGTGAGCGTATTTGTTATTAATATAAAAATTGTTTTATATTGTGGTGATTTATTGGTTGAGTTGTTTATGAGTTCTGGTCGATCAGTTTGATCCACTGTATCGGTAGGAGTTTCTAAACGCTCGAATACGATGGGTCGACACGATATGTTTTGAAAAGAGGGTAAATTAAAATAAGTTTACCCAAGATATATCTTGATATAGAGAAGATATATATATATATATATCAAAATTATAATATATAGTGGATATATTGGTTGTTATTATAATCGAGTAAGATTATAAATTAAATGGTCATGTAAATAACCAATCAGAATTCATATAAGTGAAATACGTGAAATCAGATGAGTTAAATCTGAAATTTAAACCAGAAATTGAATTAAAATTTCTGGAAAATTGGATAATTGTTTGTAAATGGATTTGGATTAAAAATAAGGAAAATTTAAGATCCTGGGAGATTTTAAATTGTTTTACAAGCAGTGTGAATTATATTTTGAAAAGAATTTCAAAGTGGAAATGTTTAGAAATGGTTTTATAGTATTGAACTCACTTCGATCGCTGCAAAATAGATTCTGATGATGACAGCTGCATCATCAGTATTCATTTTCGAGTTGTAAGTGACGAATTACTACCAGAGATACTGTTTTGAATTTGTTTTGGGAAAGACAAGTTATGTTGAATTTCAAAAAGGAAATTTTGATTTTTGAAAAGAGTAAACTGTTTAAAAACTCCCAGGGAAAGACTGTTTGAATTAAAAACAAATTTAACAGAAATTTGTGAAAGCAAATTTGAATTAAAGTAAAGCCAGTAAAGTGGTAACTGAGATTGAATTAGAATGATATCAAGACAAATTGGATTGCGAGATTCAAATTTGAAGTGTAACGTGATAATCAAGTTAAGAGTTGGGAATCGAGAAGAAACTCGAGTTGAAATAATATTTGGCTCGGATATAAGCGAATGGTTTTGTTGTGGATAAAAGCAGATTGGAATTTGATTGGGATGACCCTTGTATCCGCTGAATTGATAACAGGTGGAAAGGATAAAATGATATGCCGAAAAGGTACAAGTTTTTATTTCTATTAGATATAAGATTTATGAGCCGAATTAGCGAGCCGCTAGGCTATTTGATTTTCTTTTGGGTTGGAGATGGCCCAGAGAGGCGAGTGGTGGTTTGACGTATTGACCAGTACAAAGGAGGTGCTGGCGAAATTCTTAAAAAAATTAAGGCGTTAGAAAATTTTCAGGGTTTTTGAAATTTTTTGTTGATAAGAATTAAATAAATTTCTAATTGAAATTAAATTAATTCAGTTGAAACTGAAGTTAAGTAGTGAACAAATATGTTCTAACCAGTCGATAGGGTCATCCTCTACCTTAGCAATTTCGAGGACGAAATTATTTTAAGTGGGGAAGAATGTAATGACCCGCATTTTCAACGATATAATAATTAATTTATTTAATTATTTAAAGGGTGATTAAAAGGATTTAATGGTCGTGGAATTAAATAATGGTGAATATTTAACTAAAAAAATAAATTAAATAATATATTTAATTCTGAAATAATCAGAATTGGCTGAAATGGCGATATGGTGTGAACTGAATCATCTGTGATATTTAATTCAGTTTAGAATTGAATTAGAATAACGAATATATTATTTGAATGACAGTTTGAAAGTATAATTATATTATAATTAAAATCGAGCTCGAAATGGCGCTGTAGTTCGTAAATTGGCGATTCAAACTTCAACTGAATATACAGAAGCCGTTTTAAATCGGATTTCTGTGAAACAAGAATCGTTAGGAGTTGGTGGAGTATATCTTTCTAGTGGAAGAGAAAAATCAGGATTTCGTCGTGTAGATTTTGAGATATGTCCAAATCAAATTATAGAAAAGTTGCTGTGGAATTCCTTTATAATTTATAAAGGAATTATTTATATTTTTAAAAGGGATTTCAATACAAATCGAATATCGGGTTGACCCAGATTTGAAATATCAAGTTAGAAATTCATATAGGAATATTCTAGAGCTATATGGTATTCCACTGTGGATATATACGATAATATTTATTTATAAATATTTAATTTAATTATATTTAATTATATTTACATATTTAAATGGGCTATTTAGGACTTTAAAAATAGCCACTTTTGCAAACGAAGTCAGAATTCGACGAAATTAATTTTGTTGGATCCGCAATATTATATTATTGTTAGATTCCAAGTTCCGTGATTTTTAGAGTCACTGTGTGGCCGTACGGACTTTTAGAGTGAAAAACAGTCAGTATTTCGACGGTTAAAAATACGCTGTGTGAGCAAACGGAGTCAGAATTTGACGAAACCAGTTTCATTGGGACCGTAATATCGAGTTGTAGCTACGTGTCCGTTTTCATGATTTTTGGGTATCGTATGTGATCATGGGAATTTTTAAAGCCAAACAGAAGAAGCGGTTGGTTATAAATTAATATTTAATTCGAATATAAAAATATTAATTCTCCTCTATAAATACCCACAATTCCCTTAAACCCTAATTTCATTTTCATTTTGGTCAACGAGACATTTTTCTGCCATTGTTTTTACAGCAAAAACCGATCAAAGAAGAAATCAAAGTAAATTCTGTAAATCATCTCATATGTATGTATGGATTCGCAAAGGGGTACTCTTCATTTCTGTATGGATCTTGGAGTGTTCGACGTCAGTATTGGGTTCGTGGTTTTCTCAGTGGGTTCTAGGGTTCACGCGCGTAGGATTTAAATGCATCAATGTGTGATTTCATGTTGATATTCGGATTTGTGGTTTGATTTGGGGTCTGTACGCTGAATATTGGGATTTTTGGTTATGATTTTGTTCGATGTTGGTGGGTGGGTTTCCGCTGAAACCTGTAGATGCAAAGAAGTGTTGAGTTCTTCTTGGTTGTGTGGATAGGAAGGTGTATGTGAAGAGGAGTCTTGCGGTGAGGAGTTTAGGAAGTTCGGTCAAGAATGAAGTGTGAACGAGGGGTGTGAAATTTGGGAAATGGGCATTGGCGGTCACAGGAAGTCACGAATTGGTATTGGGGAGGAAGAAGGTATTTGGGTTTGGGATTTTAAAGCTGGTTTGGGCCTTAGGAGAAAGGGGTGAGCCCATTTTAATGAATTAATAGTTTTTAATAATTCAAAAGGTATTCAGAACTTGTTAACGTGGTATTTATCTCATACGAACTCAGAATTTTGAACGGTCGGATCCGTTGGGACCGTATGAACGAGAGCTTCACAATGAAGCTGACTGGAAGTGGATTGGGGCTCGTTTGAATTTATGGCGAAATAAGTTGTTTGATTCAAATAAAAAAAAACAGTTTATCGTTCTTTAACGATGAACTGCAAATGTGAGTAAATCTCACTAACTCTGAACAGTTTATAATTTCATGTTGTATTTTTAGAACTGTTAAATATTGGCTGATTAACTATGTGTTGACCGTTTGATTGAACTGCTAGTCAGTTAGTGAGTATTATATATATATATAAATATATATATATATATAAAGTTAAATAGTTATATATTGATTCTGTTAACAGAATATTTCATATTGAACTGAAAGTGATGTTGATTTTACTGTGTAACATCTGTGGATGCAGGGAAACAGGTTGGAGGAATCCGACTGGATTCCTCAACATTTATTTTACTGTTTTTCATATATTTTGATATATGATGTGATATATAATCTGTTATGGATTATGTGTGTTAGAATGATGTTGATCCTTGTTATTCGATATATTAAATATCATAAAAAGACCCTGGGATGTAAAAAGAATTATTTCAATGTATATTGAAATAAAGGGATTTTATAAAATCAACAGATTTTATAAAAGGAATTATTTCGAAAGTAAATAAAAGGAAAATGTTTATAAAACAAATAGAGTTTTATAAAAGGGAAAAATGTTGATAAAACGAATAGAATAGAATAAGGATATATTTATTTAGAAAATAAATAAAGTTGATAAAGGAAATATTTTTTTAGAAAATAAATAAAGTTGATAAAGGAAATATTTTTTTAGGAAATAAATAGAATTAAAAAAGGAATATTTATTTAGAAAATAAATAGAAGTATAAAAAGGTAATTGGCGAGATATAAAAGAGTTAATCTAATTTAGTTATTTGAAACGAGTTAGTCAAATACGGTTAGTCTAGTCGAGTTAATCGAAAGTAGTTAATCGAACATAGTTAATCAAATGGAGTTAAACAGAAATTAGAAACTGACTAGAGATTAATAAGTTGAATGGTTTCTTGAGTATCGATCTGATGTTAGTTTCGGCCTTCGGGGTTTATACTTAGGAAGTTATTCTGTTGTTAGTTTATAGTTAGAGTCTGATGGATGTGGAAGAATAGTGATACGTAATTAAACAATGGAAATGTTTTCCAGTGTTAATAACATATATTTTCTAAACATAGAAAATAAGGAAATGTGAATATATATATATATATGTTAAATGATGATTGATCGATAAAATTTCCATTTGGAAATAATATCGTTGTTTGCACACGTGTTTTCTTTGATAGTTAACTCACCGACTATCGAAGTTTTTGACCATTTTAACGTTGTTAATATGGAGAGACCGGTTGGATTATTATCCAAAGAACCACTTTGTGTTGGCATAAGCGTTGCGAATCATATAAGCTAAAGGTAATTGAAGACGGAGTAAAGTGCAAGGGCTATTGTATAAGTCTTAGATAACAGTGCCTAAGATGGATGTACTGAATAGTCATCCTGTTCCTGGATGACATGTATGGATGAATGTCTGACAGAGTATTTCCAGAAAGGTCACGTACATTGATTTCTTCAACCGTACCAAGAGTGGAAACGGAGAAGGAAACTTCTTTAGCTAACACGTAATGTACTGTTGTAGACGTCAATTAGTGATTTTCGATGGATCTGATAATGTGGCATTCGAAGAGAATCTGATGTGATGATAAAGCGTAACCTCAAGCCTTATCAATCGGTAAATGACAAAAATCAGGCAGGCAACATGGCTATGTAGGTCGCACCTATTAGGGTGTATAATCACCTGATCTAGAGTTTCATTTACTTCTAAAAATCTATTGTTGATGCTGTCCCATTCGGGAAATGGTTGCTGATCCCAACCGTTGGTGATATACATTCGATACACTCAAGCGAAATGAGTGGTCGGTCATGTGTGGCTGGGTTGCAAGATGTTCTTGTTGAACCCAGTGTATTCCTTTCTAGAGGTACACTAGCGAAAGGTGGTTTCATACCTTGTCATAGTTGGAAATCCATTAACCAATATGTGCTTGCGGTTTTGATTGTATACTATATATGTAGAACGTGAGATGAAAGCGTTTCTGCTAGATAATTATGATATTTTAGTTGATAGACATTATTATAATATCAAAAGGTTTTTGATATAAAGATATTTTGGATTCTCATAAGGGAAACACCCATTCCGTTATACGGCGTGGTCTTATGAGATATCGTTTACTTGTTCGAACTATTTAAAACTGTTTTACTTACACTAGTCCCATGACTGACCCAGAGTTTATTTTGTTTTGTTTTCCCTAAACTCTTGGGTGCCCAGTTTGTACGGACAGTCAAGTAGTCGGGATTTACAAATACTTGAAGAGCTGGAGAAGGAGGCTTCAGGATCATATAGCTATAGTTATTTCCGCTGTGTTGTAAATGTTGTACTCTGATAATGTTATTGTATACATATACTGATTTTTATTTCAAGGATATGTTATCTATTATATGTTGTTCGTTCCGTTGTGAGATTCGTGTTACTCTGATGTTGTATCTTCTTCTTCTTCTATTCTAAGTTTCTATCTTATCTTTCCTCACCCTCTTTTTCTTTCTATTTTTTTTCTGATTTTCCAGTGTGATTGGGGTTGGACTTGTGTTATTTGGTCAGCTCAAATTGGACCGGATTTTCGGGTCACTACAATTGAATTCCTCTGCCACCAATGTAAATACGTTTGAAACGATCAACTTACGCGATCTGCCAGACATACTCTGTCAGACATTCGTCCATTCAAGTTATCCTCGGACTTGTCAACCCGAAGGCACTATTCTGTAAATCCATCTTAGGCAATTTCTAACTAGTATTTACTGAACAACCCTTGCATAACTCCATCTTCAATTATCTTCATCATATTTGATTCGCAACACTAATGCCATACGGAGTGGTTTTTAGATAATATATCTGATCGCGGTCTCTCCGTATTGACAACGGAAATGGTCAAAATCTTTGATAGTCGGTGATTTAACTATCAAAGGAAAACATGTGTACAAACAACGGTTGTATTTCCAAATGGAATCTTATTGATCAATCGTCAATCAACATTTATCCCTTTAAATTAATTTATCATTAATTTATTCCATTTCCCTATTCCCGATTTTCCATATATTTCTTAAATCTCGTTTATCACACAGCTTCTATATTTAGAAACTTTACGTTATTAACATTGGAAAACATTTCCATATTTACTCTCATTTCTTATTTCCTATATTAGAAAACATTTCTGATTCTTATTTGCAAAACATTCACAAAACTCCTTCATTGGATTTAAGCATATGTTTAAATAAAACATCGCTATGCCCCCACTCAAACCAGTACACTCATTAACTAAATTCACTTAACCAACCTTCACTATCGAACCTTAACCATTCCTTAGTTAAAAACGAAGTCAATCAAGTTGGGGTATAACCACCTCTTAGATCTTAACTGAACAACATTATTAACCTCAAAATAGACAAAGTTCACCTTTTAAATCTTTAACAAATTTCCTTACGTAACTCTCGGATTCTATTTATGAATCCACTTCTTTTACAGAAATTATATGATTATAACAATAGTGTTATAAATCCCAGGCTTCCGAAATATAATAACTTAAATAACTTTTATTTGTTAATTTGAATAAATAAAAAAACAACTAATTTGTAAATAAATAAATAAATCTTGATTTGAAAACAGAAAGTAAATAGTACTTTCCCGAATTCGATATAATCGAATTTCAATGTATAACTCTCTTTCGAATAATCTCTATTCGATAACTCTCTTTCGAATAAACTCTATTCGATAACTCTTTCCTTCGAATAAACTATATTCGATAATCTCTCTTTTGAATAAACTATATTTGATAATCTTTCTTTGAATAAACTATATTCGATAATCTTTCTTCGAATAAACTATATTCGATTAACTTCATTCGAATAACTATATTCGATTAACTCTATTCGATTAACTCTAATTCGATTAACTCTATTTGATTAACTCTAATCGATTGGCTTTATTTCGATTATTCTATTTGATTAACTCTTATTCGAATAACTCTATTTGATTAACTCTAATCGATTAACTCCATTCGAATAATTATGTTTGATAATCTCTCTTTGATTAACTCTTATTCGAATAGCTCTATTCGATTAACTCTAATTGATTAACTCTAATCGATTACTCTATTCGATTAACTCTATTTGATTAACTCTAATCGATTAACTCCATTCGAATAGTTATATTCGATTTAACTCTATTTCTGACTCATTCGAATTCCCTTTTGAATTTTTACTTCAAATCCGATCTTCTTTATAAATGTTTTTTATTTTCAAAACATTTATTTAATCTATTATTCATATAAAATATGAATAACATTTCTTTTATAAACTTCTTTTTCGCAAATTGCTTGCCGTAATCCATTATTCATAATCAATATGAATAACATATTCTTTATATAATTAAAATAGTTTGGTTTTGTATTTAAAATAATATCTTATTTTAAATATTCTATTTATACTTTATTTATAAACAATTCATATAAAATCTTATTTTATATTCAATACTTTAATAATTCCATCTAAAATTCTCGTTAACACTACGTTCATATTCAGTTTCAAATATCAATGTTAAAATCGATTCTTACTTCTCTATATAAGTTCTGACTTATATATTCCATTTATCCACTGATAAATACTTAACTTAATTTATAAAATACTATTTATAAATAAATCTGCTCCCTTTATCTATTTTACTTCATTATATAAGTTCAGACTTATATATCTTTATTTATCCAATGATAAATATTTCCCTTAATTTAAAAAAAATATTATTTATAAATTATTCTTCTCAATTCATCTGTTAAAAACATATTTTTATTTAATATCTAATTTAAATAAATCATCTCAGATTTTTTTATAATTCGAAATCCTCTTTTTATAATTTTATATTTATTTCCCCAAATATTTCCTTTTATAAAATCTTATTTATAATATAAATAATTCCTTTTATAAAATTCTATTCATTTTAAAATTATTTCTTTTTGTAAAATCCTTTGATTTTATAAATATCTCTTTTTATAAAATCCTTTGATTTTATATATATTTCTTTTTCAATATAACATTGAAAATTCCCTTTTTATATTCTAGTATTTCTTATGGTATTTAAAATACCAAATAACAATAATCAATATCATTCTAACACACATCATCAACAACAGATTATATATCACATCATATATCACCATATATGAAAAAAACAGTAAAATAAATGTTGAGAATTCCAGTTGGATTCCTCCGACCTGTTTCTCTGCATCCACAGATGTTAAACAATATAATTAACATCGATTTCATTTCAATATGAAATATTCTGATAAACAGAATCAATGTTTGATTAACGATTTATATATATATATCATTATTTATAATTTCAACCAATACATCAGCAATTCAACCAAACAATCAACACACAACAACCAATCATCATTTATCAATACTATATTATATTTATAAAAATATAAATTGTATAGAGTTAGTGAGATTTACTCACATTAGACGGTCATCATTAAATAACGATTAACTATCTTTGATTCATACGGATGTTTTATTTTGCAATAAATTGTAATGAGCTCAAATTCACTCCCAGTCAATTCCATTGTGTCGTTGTCGTCCATACAATCCCAACGGATCATGTTTTGCAGAATTCTGATACCGTATGTAACTGTAATGAATTATTTAAGTTATGACTTATTAATTTTTAAACTTAACTAAATATAAAACATTTTGGGCTTTAACTAAATAAGCCGGCCCACTTACATTCTCAAAACCTATACCCGTGACTCCATCTTCCTGAACGAGGTAACGGATCTGGCTACTCCTTCAAATGGCCATCGCGGCTTCCATAGAACCCCGATAATCCGTCTAACCTTCCACAAAATCCAACACTTCCACCACCATTGTACTCTCCTCCGCAAGCGTTCCACCCCCACCACCTAATTTCTCAACTCGTCGACCTTAGGTGATTTGCGACTTCGACCGTGCAGTTTTGATTACAGGACAATAGCGACAAAAAATTGTTGAATCCATCCATACTTTGCACGCAAGTGTTACACAACGCCAAAATCCCAAAAACAACATCGAAAACGTGAAATGATTAATCAATCTTCCTCCGTTTCCAACCCTAGCTCACGCTGGGTTCTTTCCATCGACACCAAAAGTTGTTGTACCCCTCAATATTTATATCAAGTTGAAGGGAAAGACTCAGGGAACATTAATATACAAGTATTATGATTTATTGATTTTTGTCGGATTTATTTTGGATTTTCTAACTTGTGATTTTTGTTGTTGAAGATAAAAGTAGCGGCGGATTTTATTTTGGCCAGTGGAAAAATGATTCTAGGGTTAGTAAGGGATGTGGGTGATTTATAGGGTAATCTGGCTTCTTTAAGAAGTTTCATATATTTTAAATATTAATTTATATCGTATCCATATTTGTTTTCTGTCTTTTAAAAATCCGTACAGTCACACACAATATCCAAAAATCATGAAAATGGACATACAACTAGAATTTGACATTACGGACTCAACGAAACTGGTTTCGTCGAATTCGGACTTCGTTTGCCCACACAATATATTTTTAAAGATCAAAATATCGACTGTTTTGCACGTTAAAATCGCGCACGGCCACATACTGACTCCAAAAATTACGAAAAACTGAAATCTAACAATAGTTTAATATTCTGGATCCAACAAAATTAGTTTCGTTGAAAACGAAGCTCATTTGCAAAACTGGCTATTTTTGAAGCTCTAAATAAATCCTTTTAAATATTAATATATTTAAAAATAATTAAATTATATATTTATAAATAAATATTATCGTATATATTCACAATATAATACCATACAGCTCCAGAATATTCCTATTTGAATTTATAACTCGATATTTCAAATCCAGTGTTAAATCGAAACCCAATTTATATTTAAAATCCTTTTATATTATAAATAATTCATTATAAATTAAAAAGGAATTCCATAACGACTATTTGGAAATTTGATTTGGATATAAGTCAAAATCTACCCGACGAAATCCTGATTTTTCTCTTCCATTAGAAAAATATACTTCACTAGCTCCGAACGTTTCTTGTTTCACAGAAATCCGGCTTAAAACGGATTCCGTATATTCGTTTAAAGTTCGAATTGCCAAATTGCGAACTACTGCGTCATTTTGAGCTCGATTATAATTATAATATAATTATACGTTCAACTGTCGTTTCCATAATATATTCGTTAATATAACTCAACTCTAAACTGAATTATATATTATAAATGATCCAATTCACACAATATTGTGAATTCCACTATTTCCGACTATTTCAGAAATTAAATATATTATTCTATTATTTATATTAAATAAATATTCAATAATATTTAATTGAACAACCATTTAATCCTTTGAATCGCTGTATAAATAATTAAATAAATAAATTATTACCAGTTGAAAAATATGGGTCGTTACACCCACTAAGTAGTGCTGCCAAACTTCCCTTCCTGCTACATAGATCTCTTCATTTGCCATCAAAACTTTACCCTTGAACGGGAGATAAATTGGCGGTGGAGAGAAATCACCACCATTCCATGGTTTCTTCTCAAAAAGCGTAGTCCATTTGCGCATTGGCAACGCCGAAGGTAGAGTGGTAGGGTCTGCTAGTTCAGAGATGGGCAGTGGTTCATGAGAAGGAGGGATAGGGCATGGCGGTGGGTCGATAAGAGGAAGAGCAGCGCTGGTTGATTGAAGAGGTGGCTGTGAGCTCGAGGTTGTCTGCTATGAAGTCAAATCGGAAATTAGGGTCTCCAATTTTGAGGGGCTCGTTTGGGTAAAAATGAAGTGGTAATTATATTTACCGATAACACAATGGACGATAGATATGGAGTACCTCCAGTTTTGCTCCATGGAATGAATAGGTAAGGATTGGAATAATAAAATGAATGATTACTTCGGTAAGGCTTGATAATCCGGACTAGTTTTATGAACCTTAATTTGGTTTAAGATTGTTAAAAAATAATACAAAATCATTTTCAATGGTTTTCAAAGAAAGATTTAAACAAGAGGTTTAAATGAATTAAAATCTTTGATAAGATTTTTGGGAATAATTCTCAGTAATAGGAATATTTGTATAAGAGAACTTTCTGGATCGGAATGAGGCGTATGATGTAATTTTACAGCACTTGATTATAAGATACGCGAGGCATTCGGAAAGACTGGGTTTAACCCATTTTGAATAATTGTTACAACAATTAAAAGTCGAAGATATGAAGACGGTGTTGAAGACCGGAGATCTTTACATCGTTTGAATGATTACTGATGTCTTGATTGGGCTATACACCCAAGATGAGGTAATAAGTGGTGCTCATCCAGACGTACTTGGAGATCGACTGGATATGCAAGGGTATCTCTCCTGTATTGGACATATGGGATAAGGAATAAGGTGCCTCCGGTTTGGTTCAAACCCAGAACAGACTTGCAAATGGATTACATGTCTGACAATGTACTTTGCGCTGAATTCCTTAATCTCTACTAATTATATATCTATTTGGTGGCAGAGAATTTATCCTCTTGTTTAACACCCTTCTTTGAGACGTACGAGCTCAGAGGTTATATATTGGCAGAAATCAATGGTATGGTATGTTTTGATAATGTGGCATGCTAAGATGCAATGATCAAGGCTTTTTTATAAAAGCAGAGCCTTTTGGTTGATGATCAAAGAACCGGTTTAATATAGCACAACTTTGTGTAATGTTAATTTGCCAACTTCACACCCTGGTATGAACCAAAAACGGGATGAGGACAGTAGGGAAATGGACATACGTTGCCTTCTAGCTAGAAGTGGTGTCATGGTATAGAGCCCATACATTTTGCTTGTGTGGATTTTGGATGATGGAAAGCGATGTACCTCGTATTTGGCCACACAAAACCTTTTGATGGTCGATACACTGACCAAGATTGGTTGATGTACTGACCAGGTGACAAGTCCGATATGACTGGGGAATGTATTGTTTATGGTATAACAAATCAGTGATGCTTGACCAATCCTGCCGCTAACCGAGGGTTGCCCAGAGGTGTGATCTTGAGGCATGTTCTAGAGTGTCTAGAATCAGAAAGGAAGATCCCTTTCCTTGGTTCATAGATGGAAACCCAATTTCCAATACGCGACTTTTCGGTCTTCGTTGTAAACCAATATAAAGGGTACTATGCCATCTAAGATTGATACATTATTTTCTAAATTATTTTCTTTACTTATAATAATAATAAAAGATAAATTTTGCGTATAAAATATGTTTGGCTATTATAAGGTAAAACTTCATCCTCCGGCTTGCGTATCAAGAATGTATTATATTTCTGCTGCTATGTAATTTAAATCTCTGATATTTTCCGCTATATACAATTTATTTGTATTCTTATATCTTGTACTCTAATGTAAATTATTGTAATAGCAATGAAATGGTCTCTTGTTTTATGTTTTGATGAGTCTTCTTGTTCGGTCTAGGCCGACCGGGAAGTTCGAGTCGTTACAACTGCGCAACAAATCCATTCTCCTAATCTGAGTACAATGGGGATATAACCCTGTGGAAGGCACCTGGGAAACCGAGGAGAAGATTAATCATACTCATCCAGAGCTTCTCTGGTAATTATTTCCTCTCAATTTCTGTTTTTCTTGCATTGTGCTTGCTAGATTGGATGATAGGAGTTGGTTGCAGCGCAAATACACCATGCACTCATATATAATTATATGCATACTATGGGGTTTTCCATACATATAGCATCACTTACTACACATGCACGTAAGGACTGAGCTCACTTTAGCAAGTCTGTTGTTCATAATCGCAATGAGTTATGGATGTTATTGGATGCTTATAAAATAACATGGGTGTACACATAGTCGTTTAGAGAGAGTCATGTTTTTCTCCTCTTTAAAAGATTTCGAGATGAAATCTCTTATAAGGAGGGAGAATGTAACACCCCATAAAATGGACCTAAATTGATGTAAGGTAATTTGATTTAAAATAAATAATAATAATAATCAATAATAAGCAAATGGGATGTAAATTGTAATTTTGAGCAATTAAGAGTTGGGCCATGAAAGCATTGCTATTGTGTTCATGGTGAGATTTTGATCCTTTTTCATATTTTATTTACTGAAAACGGAGTCCATATGTAAAAGATATTAATAAAACAAGTTGTGCCCGAATATTAACACACAAAGTTTGAAATTCAAATAGGATATATATGTATATATCTGGAATATTTTAAATTTTGGATTGGCGTGAAAAGAATATTCCAAGAGAATTTGAAATTGTGTTTATATATTCACATGCAATAGGGGACAGAATAATTAATATGAGGAAATAAATATTTAGAATTCATAATAAAGAAGCCTTGCAAGAGAATTAAATTCTCCCAGCCGACATAAGGGGGGTCGACTACTCCTATATGACGGGGGCCGACCTAGGGGTCGCCCGCCCTCCTATAGAGGGTGTCGACCGTTCTTCTGGATGTGGAGGTGGGGATAGTGTATTTTATTAGGGAGCTACACAAATTGCATCAGTTAGGGAGTTTTACACAAATTACATCAGTTGGACGGTCCAAATTTAATTTAAATAATCTAATGGCCTTCACTTACACTTGCAACTATAAAAAAAGCTCCCTAATTACCAGATTTAATTTAAACAATCTAATGTATGCAGTTATTTGCAATAGTTGCATACATTTTAGCAACAATTTCCTTTATGCATAAAACTGCAGTGTTACTGTAAAAATGTATGCAGCAATACTGCGATAAATGCATCGTTTGATGCAATAATTCAATCCTCGCCTATTTTTTCAACCATACAACATTTTTAAGAATTGTTGCTTACATTTCAGCATTTACAAGCAATAAATGCATACATGTCAACAGACATTCATAAGCCTTCGTCCATTTTAACATTTCTGCATACGTTTCAGCAGTTATACAGTATAATTGCATACATTTTAGCAGTTATTCGCAAGCCATACAAAATTATTCAACTTTATGTGCATATATCATCAGGAATATGCAATAACTACATACATATATGCAATTATTCATCCAGTTTTTCAATGTAAACTCAGGATGAATAACTGCATACATGTAGGCAGTTATTGCTTATAACCGCATACTTTGCCATTTTTTTCATGTTTTTTCAGCATGCTCCTATGAATATTTGTGATTTTTTGAATTTTTTATGTACCATCGCATTTCTTTTCAAAGCACATAATTGCCCAAAATAGGGACCCGCTCTGAAGATAAACTTTAGGGAGGATGGCGTTGGTATTTCCAAACTTTTTAGGGACGTGTGGCTTATTTTCACTTTTACTTATGTATTTAGGAATATTACACCTTGTCTCTTTTCTGTTATTCAAGTAATCCATCAAGCGTTGGTTACAAGTTGTATGTTGATGCTGTTATTTCCCTTTTTATTATTTAATTGTGAATATGCATGTTGGACCATGTAAATTAATATAGGGAAATTAACTTGTATACCTTATTAGTGATTGTTAGGATTGACATTTCAAACAAGGTTAGAGCGTTAATCTCGTTCGCATAATTCATGCCTATATTTATATATGTAGCATAATAAATGTAATATTAATGCCTGTTAAGTGCATACTAAATTCATTTAGGCTAGGAAATAGAATTTGAATATCCCTATAGGAATTTATATGCATGTGTGCGAGTTAATGGCTTTATTTATAATTAATGACACATAGACATGAGGTTAACTATTACTTGTAGTAGAAGTCTTCCTAGAACCGATCGACATATCCAACATCTACAAGTAAGATTCGTACTAGGTGCATGGCGTATTATAATTATTACACTTAGATGCAAGATTAAGCCCAACTTATAGTAGTAGCATGCCCGGAACCGCCCAGCGAATCCAACATCTATAAGTGGATGACTTAATGTGAGATGTCTAGTGTGTGTGTATATATATACATCTATGTGAAGTGGACCTGCCTGGGGAAAGGTACTAAGTGGCTGGTTGGCCATCTATTGGGTATTAAGTGGTTAGGACTAGGTCCATTGCTACGGTTCACTGCTTGGTTCTGGACCCAAGTCATGGGAACCGCTGTTCGAGGATTTAAATGGTCTTTGGGTCCGCGTTTTATTTTACATATGGTATTAAATGGTCTTATTAGATGATAGCGTATGAGTAGGGTAGTTCCCTAAGTATTGTCTGCTTCTTATCTTGGGGCTTAATGAGGGTTGACCTAGGGATGGTTTACATGAAAGGCCTAAAGGAGCCACTTGCTAAGAGTTCACCGTAGGGACAAATAGAGAGTAACAAGATGGTCCTCCATGAGAGTCTTAAATGGTGTCGCGCTCCCACCTAAACCTAGTATTAAGTGGTCGTTACTATTTCTCGATCGGCAAAGAATATATATATATATATATATATATATATATATATATATATATATTGTGACCTTGACGTTAGGATGAGTTCTTAAGTGGCTAGGGGGTTCGCCATGGTTATTAAGTGACTGTAAGGATGCCCTCCCATGATAATTAGATAATGCCCTTATGTGACTAAGTATAGCCTGACTGTAAGGATGTCCTCCCTTAGATTTATTTGTGGGGGTATTAAGTGATTATAAGGATGTCCTCCCATAGATTTACATATAGTCCTTAAGTGACTATGAGGATGTCTGACTTTAATGTTTAGGTTATGTATGTTTGTTGCATTAGAAATAACATGAAGAGTTTACATTGCCAAATTTAGGAAATAGTAATTCCTATACTAATATGCTTTTCATTCACCAGAATTTTATGTTCTTACCTCACTGCTCTTGAAATAAATAGGTTAGTAGCTGAGGACCCTACATCAATGATGATTTCTTGTAAGAAGAACCTTTTGATGGAGATTTAGTTATTCTTGGCAGTAGTACTATTATTATTGTTGTTATCATGTATTTTGGATATTTGTTGTTGTACCCGTTATCTTCTAAGACTTGTTGTATTTGACATTTATGATTTTATATGTGGTACATCTATTTATGAGATATTATATTTTATCCCTTCCGTTGTATGAGGTTTTGATTTCTTTTAGATTGCTCTGTGATATATGTTTTTAGTATTTCCTTATAGGAACCATCGATTCGTTTATAATGATTCTAAGTTCTGATGGGCCTTTTCTTGTTCATAATCTAGGCCCCATTCCAAGCGGGTTGTTACATGATCTCCAGTCCAGTGTTTATGAAAAAATCGAATAGGAAATAGGAAAACTGCATCGATTATTTCATCTTCAATAAAGCATATCCAAAGGACATCTTCCTGCTTGCAAAAATTTACCATCTCGTCGACTCAACAGTTGGCCCCAATGCACGTTCCAAAGAAAAACATACAACCTTCATTAAAGTTTTGCGATAATACTGCTATGTAGCATGCCTTTGGATTAAAAATTGCGGGCTAACTTATGAATGAGTTGTAAACCGAATGTTCAAGGACCAAATTGGGAGATCCATGGATGTTTATGTGGATCAGATCCTCGTGAATTCAAGATAGTTGACTGACCACATCAATGATCTAGCAGAGATGTTCAGTGTTCTCCACAAGTATTGAAAGTCAATGCCTTGTAATGCTCTTTTGGTTTTGCATTCAGGAAATTCTTGGATTTCATTTTCAACTCTAGTGATATTGAAGCTAATCTCAAAAAAGATTGAAGCCATTTAGAAGATTAAAGTTCTATAAATATCAAAGACATTTAGCCTTAATAGGAAGGTCGCCATCCTAAATTGATTCATTTCTAGTGCCACCGTTGATTGCATTTCCATCTATAACTTAATCAAAAGAGGGAAAGAAAAATTTACTTGGACATAAGAACGAATTGATGCATCCCAAGACTTGCGGAATCACTTGGTGATGTTAGGGACTGAGATGTTGGTGATGATGGTTTTGATGATAACAACCTTGTTTTAACTATTATTATTTTAAAATATATACTAACGCTTTTATCTAGAAATCACACGTGTTGGAATGATACACAGGTATTGATTTGAAGACCATACAATTTAAAAGAGTCAAGAGTAAAGATTTTAAAGAAGAAGAGTTCAAGGCTAAAGACTCATGAGTAACTAGAGTTCAAGAGATCAAGAAAACAGGATAAGCTATAAAGTCTATAATTTATTGTTAAAACTCCGTAATAGCACTGAATCTCTATTTCAATCCACTTATCATTTTTACCTTATTTTAAATTTTTTATTTTCAAATTGATTACAAAATAATTCCTATTTAATATATAGATATATATTAAGATTATTTCTTGGTTTTTAAATCTAACTCCTAATTTAAATATTTTAGATTTTCTTACTTTTATTTTAAGTTTTAATTATATACGATTACTTAAGTTTAATATTGTTAGTTTCTTATATTTAATAGGTTTATATATTAAGTTTTAAGTTTCTCATTTATCTATAGCTTTATATATTAAATTTTAGAATTTTATATTTATACTTATAATTTTAAATTAACTTTTATATTACTTTTAATTATAATTATATGTTTTTAATTTATAGTTTTGCTCTATTATATTATTTATTATATAGAACAATAGTATGTTTATGCTCCAGAATTACCTTGATTTATTTCAACATCATTTACATTATTTTCAAAAGAATTCAAAAATCAATTTTTGCCTAAGGGGTGTCGACATGGGGTACCCCATATATTTTTACCGTTATTTTCAAATTTTGAATTTTAAAAGTTGTGTCTCTTGGTTTGAATCTATTCCTGAAAGGTTATGACTATTGGACAACTATAAATAGGCTTCTGAATTCGAATTTTCATAGTTGATTTCATTTATCTTTTTCTCTCCTTTCTCCTCTCCATTTCTACTCTTAATTTTCTGAATTCTATAATCAAACTCTGTTGAATTTCAAATAGAATCAAACCAATTCCATTCCATATTGGTTCTCTATCAAACTCTCTTAAGATTTCAAGTCCAATTCAAAGTTATAGGAGTTTTTGTAATCAAAGATCGCAAGATCAATTTTTATCGAGTCTTCCTTCTAAGGACAAATATTGAAGATGTGTAGTTGTAGCCCGTATAAATCAACTGGGTGTGATTGTCCTGGAAATCAATTGAGTCTCACTGTACTCCGGAAATAGGTGTGGTGTACCTCGTGACCTTTGAAATCGAGGATTGTATTTGAAGATTATATTGGAAAGAAATATGCATTAACTAGAGTTGTGTGGGACTGGTTGTAGGGTAATTCCAAACCAATATAAAAATCCTACTGTGTTCTTTCCTTTAATGTTTTGGCTGAAGCAATTGCTACAACTTGTTATATCTTGAATAAAATTTTAATTGAACCACTAACTAATAAAACACCATATGAACTTCTTCACAATAATAAACCAAAAGTATCTTATTTTAGAGTATTTTGGAAGTAAATGTTTTGTTTTAAATACTAAAGAAAATTTTGATAAATTTGACTCCAAATCAGATAAAGAAATCTTTGTTGGATACTCAAATAAAAGTAAAGCTTACAAAGTTTTCAGTTTAAAAACTGACACTATTGAAGAAACTATGAATGTATCTTTTAATGAAGATTCTATAGAAGTTAGTCAAAAACATTATGAAGATGATTTTGATGATGAAAATAATGAATCAAATGAAATAAATAATGAAATCAATCATCATAATAAAAGAATTATACTTTTGAGAGATCATCCTGTAGAAAATATACTAGGAGATATTGAGTTTGTAGTTAGAACTAGAAACCAATTAAATAATATGAGTAATGTAGCTTTTATATCAACTATCGAACATAAAAATCCGAAAGAAGCATTAACTGATGGATTATGGATACTTGTTATGCTAGAAGAACTAAATCAGTTGACCAGAAATGATATATGAGAACTTGTTCCTAGACCTAAGGATAAACGTACAATAGTAAATAAATGGGGTTATAAAAAATAAAATGAATGAATATGGTGAGAATACTAGAAATAAAACTCGGTTAGTTGCACAGGGATATTATCAAGAAGAAGGGATAGGTTACGATGACACCTTTACCTCCGCAGTAAGATTAGAAGCTATTATAATTCTACTTGCTTTCGCTAATTATAATAATTTTACATTAGCTCAAATGGATGTAAAAAGTGCAGTTTTAAATGGCTTTGTTAAAGAAGATGTTTATGCTAAACAACCCATATTATTCAAAGATGAAAAAGTTCCAAATCTTGTTTATAAATTAAAGAAAACACTATATCGTTTAAATCAATGCTAGATTATTATTATCGAATATAGATGAAACTATGAATGGTAAGAGAACAAGAGAAACAAGGGAAAATCATTAGAAATTTTCAAGAATTTCTAATGGATAACCATTCTAATCCAATCATTATCGAGGATGGCTCGTATAATAATCAAATTCATAATCACATAGAAGATGAAGAAGAAGAAGAATAAGAAGTAGAAGAATAGGAAGAAGAAGAACCAGATGTTCAAATGGATGAAGATTATCGAGGCATTTGTATTTTCAAGGTATGTTTTAATAAGGATGGAAATGTAATCGGATAAAGTGTAGAACTTTGTTTCCATTATCCAAATTGTCCAATTCATAAATCTCCAATTATCAAAAACACTTAGTAGATTGGTTTCGTGTGTTCGTAAATATTCATTGTATAGTTTAATTACATAAATTCTCTAATATTTATGTATTTGTTAAATATTCGTTGTACATTTACGTATATTATAATTTGTAACAAACACTATAATAAAATCTTAGTTTGATTATAACATTTTGTTTTAGTGGTACCATAGTTTTAGCTAGATTATTACAAACTAGGATATCCTTTAGTCTAAGATTATGTTTTAGTCTTAAGGGTAGTATTATAAGGCCTATCATAGTTTTTATGGGTATTAGAATTAGTTCTTAGACCAGGTTTAGTCTTGTATTAGTTTAAGGGGGGTATTGTAGATTAATTATGGGTATATAGTTCTTGTTGATGACAAAGGGGGAGAATTATAAAACAGGCATAGAGTAAGAGGGAGCTAGTAGTTTTGTGAGGAGTTATTAGATTAAGAGGGAACAATTAAAGTATAAAGACATTAGGTAAGTATACTTTATAAACAAACATTGTCATCATCAAAAAAGGGAGATTGTTAGGGATTAAGATGTTAGTGATGATGGTTTTGATGACAACAACCTTGTTTAACTATTATTGTTATAACATATATTCTAACACTTTTATCTAGAAATATATATAAGTGTACATGTAGGAATTGTATACAGGTATTGATTTGAAGGCTGTACGGTTCAAAAGATTCAAGATTAAATATTTCAAAGAAGAAGACCTCAAGATTGAAGACTCATGAGTAATAAGAGATCAAGAAAACATGATAAGTTATAGAGTCTAGATTTTATAGTTAAAACTCCATGATAGCACTGAATCCCTATTTCAAATCCTTTATGTTTTTTTACTTTATTCTAAACTTTTTATTTTCAAATTGATTTCAAAAATACTTCATATTTGATATATATATATATATATATATATATATATATATATATATATATATATATATATATATATATCTTGTAAGATTATTTCTTGGTTTTTAAATCTAACTCCTAATTTAAACGTTTTAGATTTTCTTACTTTTATTTTAAGTTTTAATTATATATGATTACTTAAGTTTTAATATTGTTATTTTCTTATATTTATAGGTTTATATATTAAGTTTTAAGTTTCTCATTTTTCTACAGCTTTGTATATTAAGTTTTAGAGTTTTCATATTTATAATTATAATTTTAAATCGACTTTTATATTACTTTTATAAAATATAATTATATGTTTTTAATTTATATTTTTAGTCTATTATGCTATTTTATTATATAGAACAATAGTATTTTTAAGCTCCAGAATGACCTTGATTTATTTCAACGTCGTTTACATTATTTTCAAAATAATTCAAAAATTAAATTTTGCCTAAGGCATGTTGACATGGGGTACCCCATATGTCGACAGGGTTACCGGTGTTTTCAAATTTTGAATTTCAAAAGTTGTTTCAATTGTTTTGAATCTTTTCCGAAAAGGTTTTGATTGTCGGACAACTCAAAATAGGCTTCTAAATTTGAATTTTCATAACTAATTTCATTTACCTTCTCCTCTCCTTTCTCCTTTCCATTTCTACTCTTAATTTCTGATTTTTATAATCAAATTCTGCCAGATTTCAAAGAAAATCTAACAAATTCTATTCTAGATTAATTCTCTATCAAACTCTCTAAGGATTTCAAGTGCTATTCAAAGTTAGAGGAGTTTCTATAATCAAAGATTGCAAGATCAAGTACTATCAAGTCTTCGATCCAAAAAAAGATATTGAAAAGGTGTGTTTATAGCCTGTATAAATAAAATGGGTGTGATTGTAGCCCAGAAATCAATTGAGTCTCACTGTACTCGGGAAACAAGTGTGGTGGACCCCATGGCCTATGAAATCGAGGATAGTATTTGAAGACTATATTGAAAAGAAATCAACATAAACCCAAAGTTGTATGGAACACGTTGTTGGGTAACTCTAAACCAAAATAAAAATCCTGATGTGTTCTTTCCTTTACTTCTTTTTACTTTTTATTCTGCATCTATGTTTGATTTTGTGATGGTTGTAATTTGTGATTTGCATCTATTTCTAATTAATCCAAAAGATTTCATATAAATTATAAAGTTCCATTAAACACTATTCATCCCCCTCTAGTGATAAGTTCGCCTTAAGATCCTTAATCCGCATTTCCCAACAAGAGATACCTCTCATCTTGTTAAAGCCTGTAGAACACGTGGATCTATTTGTATATCTAGCTGTTTTTATGCATGTTATTTGTTCTGTGCTTACATATAAGGAGAATCGTATCCAAAGACCGATGTGTTACATCAGTAAAAGATTTAAATGTTCTAAAGGAAAACATCTGATACTCGTAAAGCATGCATATTGCCCGTTAATCTCCTTCTAGAAGCTCCACACATATTTTCAATCTTATCCAAACCGAGTCTATACTGACCAGATGCTACTGCACGTCCTTCAACGACTTAAGGGGTCTAGAAGGCTCTTGAAATGGAATATAAAACTGAGTACTTTGACCTCACATTTGTCTCCTATAGAACAATCCTAATGCAATCATTGGTGGACTTCATCGTAGAATTCACAACTCCAGAAAGTAGTGAGCAACTAGACATCTAATGGTAACTATTTGCGGTTGATCATATAACAATCAACATTATGATGCTAGACTTGTTCTTGTTACTTCTAACAATCAACCTTCCGCCTCTTGCTCTTCACTTTCGAAATGAGTTTTCTCCTCAATGATGGAAGAAATCTTAATCCTGAGACTGAGAATGGGATTCTAGGGATCATATCGTGGACTGATACACTCTGTTGAGAAGAACCACCTGCATCAAAAGGTGAAACGATACTAGATTGGGAAGTAACCACTTGACTTGATGATTGGCCTTTTTTGCTAGCGCTATGAGTGACCACTACGCTTTCATTCGTAATAGACTTCCTTTTCTCTAAAGCTATCGGTGTTGCCTCTTCTTCTTCTTCCATTTCTTCTCTCAGGAATCGTCTCCCTTCCTTTAAAACTCATCCCCTCTCAAGTATTCAACTACCAAATCCTCCTCATCAAATTCAACAACCTTCTTATATAAAGCTTCATCATCAGAAACTGCACCCATGCCATAGAAAATATGTTATCCTGTTTGTTTAGCCAAGTTAGGTCGCGGTGGCGGATGACTTGGGAATGTGGTCCGATAATGGTTGAATCAAGTTTTTCATTACTCATATCCTCCTCTTGAACTTTGGTCTTGAGCTTGCCAACTTCAGCTTCAATATTCTATCTAGCCTCATTGATTATTTAAGTGCAACTTTACTCGACTCCTCAGCCGTAGATTTACCTTTCAATGTTGACACTACTACAACTTTGTTGGCCTTCCTTTTTGTTAGCTTCTTATTCTCCATTTATTTCTCTCGTTTTCGATTGTTGATGTGACACCCCGTATTTTTACGCTTTAAAAATAAGAAATTTACGTACGTATGTGATGATACGCAAGCGTATAAACTAATAAACTATGAAAATAAAAGGTATTCTGTTTATACTTTTAGAATTAAGTTAAACGGAATTTACCATTGCGTTCGTCTCGGAAAAATACGCGAAATAGAGTCTGAGTTTTCGAGAATCGGAGCCCGTATGACCCAGTTAAGGCCCATATCGATTTTCAGGAAATTTCAAGTATGAAACAGCTCGAAAATTCAGAAGTTTGGTCCAGGCGGGGTAGGCGGGAATTTTCCCGCCAAAGCCCATGTCGACTGGGGAGTCGACAGGGCTGTCGACACCCCAGGACCCAAGTCGACAGGGCTGTCGACTTGGGCGTCGACTGGGCCCAAAAACACACTTCTGTGTGTTACGGCCTGGTGCACCTGGTCATCTGTTTTGGTCTAGTCTGGTGGCCTGAGACGGGTTTTAAAGGTTCAGATTGGTCCTAGGGTTAATCCTAAGGTCCTAATCACTCCTAATCTCTATAAATAAGCCCCTAACCTACCCCTAAATCCTCATTATTCATTCATGCAACTAAACTATGGCAAAATTATTACTCTCATGGCCTCCACTCTCATTCTAAAATTCCTAAGTAAATTCCTATGAGAGATTCATGTTCATTCAAGTGTTTTCAAGCATGAATGGATGTTGTTAGCTTGCATTCAAGTCAAGTTGCAATTTCAAAGCTAGGGTTTTTATTGATTTGGTGCTTTCATATTGGGTTTATTTGATTGCATAAGAGCTTCGTCTCAATCTTTGTTTTGCATTTCGATTTGTGCCTTCATAGCAATGTAAGCCCTTTTCCTACTCTTAGATATTAACTATGAAGTTAAATGTTCATGTTGCAAGTTTGGGTTTGATCATTGAGTATAATACATGCTATCATGTTATGCAAGTTTATGAAGTCTTCATCTTGATCTTGTGGTCATAAAGCTTTGGGGTTTTATGTTAAATGTTGCATTTTGGCAACATGAGAACTATCATACCCCTTATGATAGCTTGCATGTAATGTCATATGCGAACTTCTAGCCATCTTTCTAAGTCATTTATCACCATGATTCGCTTATTTGCCAAGTTTGGGTTTATGCATGTTTTTGAGGCTTAAGAATGTAACATGCAAGTTAATGAACACATTTGTGCCTCATTTGCCACCATGATTAACTTGTGGCTTAATATCCATTTTTGTCATGCCTTTGCCAAGTCTCCTCTTTTAATCCATTACGTTGTTGCGAACGTATATGCGAGTTTAAAAGCGTTGGGTTATGTTATGGGTAATTTCTAATGACATGAAAATATAACTTAAAAACATGACTTGAAATATAACATGGAAGTTGACATGTAAGTATGCTTGAAAATATGAAATTGGGAATTTACCTATTAAGTTTGGTCTACCCATACTATGGAATTGGGAATTTACCTATTGAGTTAGGTCTACCCATATTCTTAAGAAAACTTGAATATGAACATGGCACTAGACTAAACATGAAAGTGACCAACTCGAGGTTGGGTTGAGTTTGCAACATAAAGCTACCTGGAACCGACCGGCCTAACTGGTAGTTGCAAACAATAGGACCCAATGTGAGAAGTTGGTCATGTTGTGCTTGAACCCGAGGTTAGACCAAGTTGTGGTGTAAATCTACCCGGAACCGACCGGCTTAACTAGTAACCACAACAAAGTCTAATGTGAGAGGTTGAGGTGCATTAAGTAATTAATGCCACATGATAAGGTTAAGTAAGTTTCCTTAATGACACTTAACCGTATAATACAGTTAATGGATGGGGTTAAGTTAACTTAGACTTAACTAATCTAAACATGGAAATCGGATGGGGTTAAGTTAGCCTAGACTTAATTAATCCAACTTGGTAGTTTAAGGGGGTTAAGTTAAACACTTAACTAATCTAACACGATGATTCGATGTGGTTAAGTGACCTATACTTAACCAATCTAACTCGTTAATTTGATGTGGTTAAGTTAACCAATACTTAACCAATATAACGTGAAAACATGATAAGGCTAAGTCACGAATCGCTTGAATACACTTGACCGATTTGACTAAGTAAATTGATAGGGTCAAGCTAATATATACTTAACCAATCTAGAATGATAATTGGACGAGGTTAAGTCGTGAATTGCTTAATATACTTAACCAACTTGACACATGGTTTGTAGGGTTAAGTCTTGAACTTGGATACTTAGCCAATTTTTACATGATTTGTAGACGGATTAAGTCATGAACTTAAGTGACACTTAATCCATTATATAAACCCTAGTTCAGAGAATTAGGTGGATAACCGTAATTAACAAGAATAACGGGAATAAGCTAAGTGGTAAACCTTAGTTGGAGAATAGCTAAGTAATAATTCTTAGTCAAGGAATTTTGGACCAGTTCATAGATTGGATGAGTAACCCGATACGGTAGGTCATCGTTTAAGCACACGAGTAGGAGCAAGTTATCTGATTTAGATAAAGGCTCCAGCGAACTAGGTAACGAAGCAGCGGCTTCGGGGAACGTGAGGATATTCTTGGTATCCCTCTGTGAGCTGCCAGGTGATCATACTAGGCTCATGAGAGGTTAAGGTCTGCGTTAGAAGAACCAAGAGTATGCCTTTGTTGCTATACGAGCGACCTAAAGACGGGGATGGATAGGGGATAGTCGACGATTCACGGTAGTGCCCTAGATAGCATTTCGTCAGGCTACCTACCATCTTTGGTCAAGCGTTAAGGAACGGAAAGGCAGAGAACACCCAAAAGACCATAATTGCTATCTAATTATGGTTGCGGTAAGGCTAGGATTGTGGGTTGGCCAGTAGTGTGTTCTCATACAGGATTTATCCTGTCTTGTCTTTCACTTGTTGAAGGAGTGGTCTCGTGGGACCATAGCCACGTATAGGAAAAACAGACCTTAGCATCTGCATCGGCAGATAAATCGAAAGCTCCCGACCGAGTCCTGTATTTCTTGATCTGCCCTGTGACAGGACTCAGATGGCACGACGTGATACATGTGCATACAGTCATGGAAAAACGATTCACGATGAATGCGTGGGAAAAAGGGCGCGGTTGACGGTTAGCGTAATTCCTAGTGGCCCTGGGTAGTTGAACCCAAAACGAAATACGAAAACGTGCAATAGGTAAGCATAATCACTAGTGGTCCTAGGTGGCATAAGTCCTAGTTGTACAAACGATGATTCGTGTTGGGAAAGCCTAGCTAGGTCTAGGGTAACAGTCCAAACGAGCCTAAGGATCATGGAATTACATTGGAGTAGTATAGAACCTCATGGGAAAGCCCGTACGGTCTACGGCAAGGAACTGAACATTTACATGGAAAGAAACATACGAGTTGAGTAACCTATATATGCGATATATTAAGGTTGACATGGACCATTACACGACTTTTGAGTAAGGGTCATTCAGGGTTAACACATGATACGGTGGGGATACTAGTACGGTAGGTGCAGAGCAGAAATACAGGATAGATACCATGGGATGTTATACGTGATAGATATCTTGGGAATATTATTTTTGATAGGAACCTGACGATGGGATACCTTGTTTTATCTTGACATCGTAATTTATCATGACACCTTAGTTTATCTAAGTTCAGTAGTTCATCCTGTTATTTTGATTTAGCTTATCTATCTTGTCATCATGCTTATGTTCATCTCAGTTTCTCATGACAGTTAACTTTACTAGTTTTTATGCTGATAGTAGATAGGGCTTACTCAGTCTTTTTGACTGACCCGTTTTGTTTCGCTTCTTTTCTTCCGTTCCCCCCCCCCCCAAGGTTACAGGGAGGAAATACTGTTGTTTAGTTCGGACTACTTCTGCTTGAAGGTCATCGTGTATGGCTTGGACACTTCTTGGCTATGGCCGCTTTATTGTTTTACTTGGGGGAAAATTTATGAAAAAGTTTTTATGCTTCTTTACTATTGTAAGACAGGTTTTGATGTACTCTGATGTAAAAGGCTTTAGACCTTAATTATTAATGTTTATGAAAGTTCAATTTTTCTTCCGCTATTTTATATGTTCTGTCTTGTGATATTTATGTGCATGTTTACCAATAATGCCCCTCTAAAGCTAGTGCATTCCTTTGCGAGTGACCCTAGCGGAGGCGGGGTGTTACAGTTGAGAGCTCGGAATAATTTCTATGGGAGTTCTTTTAAGAGAGGACTAGTCCAACTCCTCATGAAATCTATCTCTAGCATGAGTGGCCTCTCAATGACTTTATCTGTCTTCTTCTGGGTCTCTTCAAGCTACTTCTTATTATCAGCAATTATTTTGAGAGAGGATTGATCCAACTTCTATCGAAATATAACCCTATCCTGAGTGCCTCCTCAGTCATTTTAGTTATCTTCTTGTTGGGCTCCTTAAGTTATTCCTTACACTCAGCAATCTTGGCATATGCCACTTTCATTCACGTCGATTTATATTAATCTCAAGTTTTAGGCCCTCAATTTCCACCTCCCTTCTTCTGATTATGTCTAACAACTTGTTGACATAATTCATCGTCACTTGTGTTGATTGTAGATGTCAAATGCATGATCGGTCGTCTTTATGTCTACTTCTTGCCAGATAATATGCATGGGATGCATGAATACAAGATAATCAAAATATTATTTCAGGATGGTGGACCTGAGGATTTCAACTTTTTGTTGAGGAGTTAATATAGGTTTGGCGATTATTTCTTCCCCTCTCCTTTTTTCATCTTCTCATGAAAAAAAGATCTTTTGGTTGCTTTAGAACCTCCAATAGGTCAATTTTCCTTATAGTCTTTCAATGGAGGTGGCAGAGGCATAAATTTTGTAGGAGAAGGTAGGGGGTGATAGAGCGCGTCGTGCTTCCACGGTCTTCATGCCTATCAGAATTGCCTTGCTACTTATTGACAGGTGATGACCTTGAGCGATGAGAGTAACCTTCATCACCATGATCGTCACGTCGACGATAACAACTGACATATCTATATCTCAAATATTTACAACACGTAATATGCTTTGGGATGCTTCTTGTGGATTATATATATATATATAGACCTTGCTAGAGTCTTACCTTGTCTATCTCTATCCTTATATTTGTCTCCTCTTTCTGCCCAAATACCTGCATAAATGAAAACCCGTGTAACGACCCACATTCTACGCATCGTAGGATCGTAGAATATTTATTTCTTTCACATATGAAGTCGTATGGTCATGTAACTTTGGGAGACGACTATTGGGGTTATTTCCCATGTTCATGATTTTTGTCGATTTTTAAATGACCAGTTTACCCCTAGTTGGTACTTTTTTGGCCATAACTTTTGACTGGAAAGGAATTTTGACCAGAAACCACTTCCATTGGCTCCGGATGATGGTTTACAATTCCGTAGAGTGGTCACATTAGCCAAACGGACTCACTGTTTGGGAGATATGGCTGAAACAAGTTTCTGATAGTGAAAAACAGCTTAATTGGGCTTAACCGGGTGATTAACAGCTAGGCCCAATGGGGGATTTCGGGATTAGGGTCATGAGGAGGCTGAAATCAGTTAGATAACGATCTTATCCTCATTTTCCAGCCGCCACTTTCATTCTTGAACCCTAACAATGGCCGCCAACATCTAGAAACATCCCCAAATCACTTTCTAATCAAGTTTTGGCTTAATCTACATCAAATTAAGGAGAGAAAACACGAAAGCAAGGGTAGAGTTGCTGTTAGACATCAGTATTCACCCAAATCACCGAGGTTTCAGTTTTGAGAATTTTATTTGTGGTCAAGGTGAGTGATTAGCATTGTTTTGACACTAATTACAGTTAATTAAAGGTAATTAGTGAAGATTAGCGAATTTATACATTAATAAATCCTGGAAAAATATCTATAAATTCGAAAATAATATTTTATGCCTATGGTAGAAATTTTGTTTAATTTGGTTAAGTTTTGTTAACCCTAGGATTAGTTTTTCTTAAATATGCTTAAGGGAAAATATGGGGTTTTGGGTATATTTGATCCATTTTGACATGTAAATTCATTGTTTTGGTGTTTGTGGTTAGTTTGCTATGTTGCTATGACTGTTTGGAATGATTTGTGGTGGATTAGTATAGTTAGATTGGTCGAAAACGTCGTCGAATGGCGTAAACAAGTTGCTGGAAAAAGTTGCAGAAAGTTGTGTAGGGTTTCGGATCGGATCGGGTATGGGCTCGGATCGGATAGGAGAGCTGGGCAAGGAACCCGGCCCGAACTGAAGTCTGGCACAAGGGAAGTTTGGCAGGAAGGAAGGCCATTGCTTAGAGTTGGAGTTGGACAGAGGAGCAGATCGGAGCTAGGGAGCGGATCGGAGCAGGCAAGCGAGCGGGATCAGATCGGGCAAATGGAGAAGGACAGGATCGGATCGGGGAACCTAGAGTGGAGCAACCACCGAACCGAACAAAGGATGGGCACTATACTTCCGAACCGAACCGATAAGGGATGGAGCACTGATCCAAGCATGGACTAGGACCACCGTACCGAACCGAGCTGGAAGGTTACACCAAACCGAACCGAGTTAGACGAAGAGCACCGAACCGAACCGTACGTGGGCTATTACTACTACGCGATGACTTTTCTGAAGACCAACTCCAATTCGATCAAAACCCGAGATGCAAAGGAAGTCCAAATGAGGAGCTTTGACTCAGGATCCAGTTGGGAACCAATGAGTGGGCTTCATGATTGGGCTTTGCTGCGGGACATATGCCAAGGGGCTATCGATGTCTATGACTTTGGATCACTATGTATGGGAGGTATGTGAACGGATTCAGGGCCACAGTGGCCTAGGTGCGACTAAAAGGCTATAGACCAATGAAGAGGGGTCATTTTTAAAGATTTGGTCATGACTCCATGTGGTAAGCTTGGTAATAGCAGTAGTTGTACAAGTTGAACTCCGTCACTACTTCGATGGGTCTAGTGATTGACAGTGGTGGACATCGTATGCTTTACGCACTGAGTGAGAGATGTGAGGATGGTTGTTATGCGTGATTTGTTTGCCAACATTATGACATACACACCCCACCCCCGTATTCTTTACACTATCTGTTATGGCACCTTAGAGTATTGTATGGTATATAGTGCTAACTCTTTGGTTGCAAGTCCAGGTTCAGGTATGGTTTAGTATACCTGTTATTGTTCTGTTTAGATGCTTATCGCTCATACCAGGCTTTATGTTTGACCCAGAGTTTTATGTCTCCTCTTATTACTCTGGGTGCTCACACGAGCAGACTAGAGACAGGTTAGCTGGTGATGCATGGGTAGATGATCCGGAGACGAGCAGGAGGCTTCCATGTATGATATATATAGTATTCTCCCTGTGTCGTTGAAGACCACTGCTTGGGCATTAGTAGTGCACCTTCTACTTTAGCTTTCTTTTGTTTTGAGACAATAAATTTGGAAAGTTGTAATAAGCTGTATTTGGATTTCCGCTGCTCTGATGTTGATGTTGGTTTTAGTTATCAGCTTATGCACTGTCTCAACTGTTTTATGTCAAGTATGTTATTATTATATTTTACTCCATGCGCTGTGAGACATTCTACAGGTTCTCTATTAGTTCATTCCCTTCTTCCCTCTTCTTCTGACGACCGTCCCGTGCTAGTCGGGCATGTGTACAGCGCACGTTAGGAGGAAATGCCGACTGGTGCGGGGCGGGCCGTCACACTTGGTATCAGAGCTCTTGGTTGTGTAGTTAACCTAGGGAAAGACATTAGGGGGAGATATTACGTATATGAGAGCGCGTATTTGTGATTAATTTGGTTTTCAAAAGCTATATATATACTATTAGTAGTATAAGAATGAAGTCGTACTGCACTAGCACCACTATGGGGTCGTTAATCGTTTCCCTTTTCAGATTGACGATGAGCCGATATGCTAGAGGTGCTGGTAGGGGAGCCAATAATGGGAATGCTGCTGACATGAGGACGATGTTTACTGACCTCATGAGAGAGATGCTTAGAGATGTGCAGAGGGCAGCTCCTAATGGTGGTGGTCCAATAGTGCAGGCGCCGAGGGACGACTTCGCCAAGCTGAATAAGGATTATACTAGTCTTGGTGGGAAGCCGTTCCACGGAACGGAGTCGGCTACGGATGTTCAGGATTGGTTGGATAGTTGCGAACGTATCTTCGGGGATCTGGTTATTGAGGATGCGATGAAGAGAAAGCTAGCGTCCCGTCAGCTGCAAGGGCGGGCAATGAATTGGTGGAATGCTATAAAGGCAGCTACTTCCGAAGATCAGATTACTTGGGAACATTTTAAGGTTCGCTTTAGCGAGAAGTTCATTCCAGCTGCTCAGAAGTCAGTGTTGTTTAAGAAATTCTTGGAGCTCAAGCAGAATGGCAGAGTTGTCTCGGAGTATATTGCTGAATTCGACACTTTGTCGAAGTATGGGTTATATCTTATTGATACTGCCGAGAAGAAGAATGAGAAATTCATAACTGGTTTGGATCAGTACTTGGGTGAAAGGCTTATTAACCACATCGATGAGACGTTTGAATCGATTGTGGGGAAAGCATTGAGATCAGAAAGTCTCTAACCCAAGCCGAAGACTGAGGTTGCATCTGCAGAGGAGCCAAAGCCACAGGCAAGTGGTGGAGGCAAGGGTGGTTCCCAGAATAAGAGAAAGCAGAATCAGACTAAGGATGGTCAGAAGAAAAAGAATAAGCAAGATGTTGAGTGCTTCAGCTGTGGTAAGAAGGGCCATTATGCTAGTAATTGTCGGGCCAAGCCAGCGGATAGGAAGTGCTTCAACTGTGGCCAAATGGGACATCACAAGGACAAGTGTCCGCAACCCCCTAAAGAAAAGCAAATGGTGAAAGCATATGCCCTTAATGCTATTCCTTCTTCATCGAATGCCCCAACCGCGGCGGAGAAGGGAAAGAATGTCATCATTCAAGGTATGCTTTCTGTTTATGATGTTCCTGTTAGAGTTTTGTTTGATACCGAAGCTTCCAGTTCTTTCATATCTAGTGACCTGGTAGATAGGTTGGGATTGGAGCCCGAGATTGTCGATAGACCTTTAGTAGTGACGAACCCGATTGGTGGTTCGACTAGCCTTAGCATGATTTGTCGTAATGTGGTCTTATCGAGTGATGGATGCATGTTTGTTTGTGATTGCTTTGTTTTAGGCTTTACTGGGTTTGGCATTATTTTGGGAGTCGATTGGCTCCAAAGATACGGGGTGGTGGTAGAATGTGAGGGCTTTTTGGTGACAGCTAGAGCGGATGATGGACGGAGGATAGTGTTTGGTGGTCTACCCAGTGAGGGGGTATTGGCTAGTTTTCTAAACTCCCTCGACATTCCGCATAGTGAGTTGTCAGGTTTGCCCGTGGTAGGCCAGTATCCGGACGTTTTCGAAGAAGTGACCGGGCTTCCACCACATCGAGAGATTGAGTTCCGTATTGATTTGGTGAAAGATGCCGACCTATAGTGATGCCACTTCATCGTATGGCACCAAGGGAGCAGTGAGAGCTCGGGGTGCAAGTCAGCGATCTTTTGAAGAAGGGATTTATCAGAAGGAGTGTTTCTGAATGGGGAGCACCAGTTGTGTTTGCTACCAAGGCGGATGGTTCCCTTCGGTTGTGTGTAGACTACCGCGAGTTGAATAAAGTGACGAGGAAGAACAAGTATCCTCTACCGCGGATAGATGATTTGTTTGATCAGTTGAGTGGCGCGAGAGTAATTTCCCAGTTGGATCTCGCGACAGGTTTTCATCAGCTTAGAGTGGAAGCTGAGAGTATAGCTAAAACGGCATTTTGGACGCCGTCTGGATTTTATGAGTGGTTGGTCATGCCATTCGGGCTGACCAATGCCCCAGCATATTTTGTGGATCTTATGAATAGGATATTCAGAGATCAGTTGAATAAGTTTGTCCTTGTGTTCGTTGATGATATTTTGGTCTATTCGAGGACAGAGGAAGAACACAAGGAACATTTAAGAATAGTGATGGAGGTGTTGAGAAAACACCAATTGAAAGCAAAGTTTTCTAAGTGTCACTTCTGGAGGGGGGAAGTGAGGTTCTTGGGTCATGTTGTTTCCGAGAATGGTATTGCCGTGGACCCTGCGAAGGTGGCTACGGTACAGGATTCGCCTACGCCCAAGAATACAACAGTTGTAAGAAGTTTCTTGGGGTTAGCTGGATATTATCGTAAGTTTATCCAAGGTTTCTCCAAGATAGCAGCACCATTGACCCAGTTGACCATGAATAATCAAGCTTTTGTCTGGGATGAAAGGTGCGAGAATGCATTCAAGAATCTAAAGGACAAGTTGACATGCGCACCAGTGTTAGTCATTCCTAAGGGGAATGAAGAGATGACGGTATACACGGATGCTTGTGGTACCAGACTGGGTGTTGTATTGATGCAAGGCGGTAGGGTTATAGCTTATGCAAGTCGGCAATTGAAACCGCACGAGAGAAGATACCCTACCCATGATTTGGAATTGGCAGCGATTGTGTTCGCGTTGAAGATGTGGAGACATTATCTCTTGGGAGAAAGATTTGAGTTGTTTACCGATCATAAATCGTTAAAGTATCTCTTCTCCCAAAAGGATCTAAATCTCCGGCAACAAAGGTGGTTAGAATTCTTGGCTTCCTATGATTTTGACATCGCATATACACTAGGAAAGGGCAATGCGGTAGCCGATGCATTGAGTAGAAGACATGCCAGTTTGGGGGCTATGTTTCTTGAATGGAAGCAACTGGAGTACATCGCTGGGTATGATTTCAGACCAAAGTGCGAATTGGATCCAGAAATGTTAACAAGTATGACGATCAGACCCACTTTGATTGAGCGGATCGGCTCTAGTCAGAGGGACGATCCTAACATATTGGAAATCATCTCCAAGTTAGAGATGGGTATCGATGAGGAGATGAACAAGTATGGGCTTGATCGAGATGGATGGCTTAGAAAGAATGGAAAGCTTGTTGTACCCAATGTCAATGGATTGAGAGATGAAGTGCTTAGAGAATGTCATCACTCAAAACTGACTATACACCCCGGTGGTAATAAGATGTATCGAGACATGAGACAGACTTACTACTGGGAAGGGATGAAAAGAGACGTTGGAAAGTTTATATCCAAATGCATGAATTGCCAGCTAGTTAAAGCCGAGCAGAAGAAGCCTAGTGGGTTGTTGCAACCATTAGAAATTCCCGAATGGAAATGGGAGCAAGTCTCGATGGATTTCATCGATGGTTTACCAAGGACTAGATCGGGACATGATGGCATTTGGGTAATTGTGGATCGGTTGACTAAGAGTGCAAGATTTATACCAGTCAAATCGACCAGAACGGCAGCTAAGTTAGCAGAATTGTATATGAAGTGGGTAGTGAGATTTCATGGCGTACCTAAAAGCATTGTGAGTGACCGAGACCCGTTGTTCACTAGTGGGTTTTGGAAGAGCTTACAAGAGGCTCTAGGGTCAGAATTACTTCTCAGTACCGCATATCATCCTCAGACCGATGGTCAGACGGAGAGGGTGAATCGTATTTTGGAAGATCTCTTGAGAGCATGTGTATTGGATTTTGATGGATCATGGGATGACCATTTTCATCTAGTAGAGTTTGCATATAATAATAGCTACCAATCCAGTATCGGTATGGCTCCATATGAGGCTTTGTACGGAAGACCGTGCAACTGACCATCATGTTGGATAGAGACTGGCGAGAAGTTTATGCTTGGACCAGATGTGGTGAGGGAAACTTCAGATAAGATTAAGATCATTCAGCAATGAATGAAAGCTGCCCAAGATAGGCAGAAGAGTTATGCTGATAAGAGAAGAAGAGATTTAAAATTCTCTGCTGGTGACTTGGTGTTTGTCAAGATTTCTCCGTTGAAGAGCGTGATACGATTTGGCAGGAGAGGCAAGTTGGCACCAAGATTTGTTGGCCCATTCCCTGTTCTTGAACTAGTCGGGAATTTGGCGTATAGAGTTGACTTACCGGAGAAGATGGCGGGAGTTCACAACGTATTTCATGTTTCCCAACTGAGGAAGTTCGTTCACGACCCAGATATGACTATTTCACCTGATCAGTTAGAGGACTTCGAAGTAGAACCCGAGGCGGTCAGGAACTGCAAGCCGATCCGTATTGTCGAGCACGATATGAAGCAACTTCGAAGGAAGGCGGTGAAGCTAGTCAAGGTTCAGTGGGGTGAGAATGGGAATGACTGTACTTGGGAGACCGAGGAGAGTATTAGAAAGATGTATCCAGAACTCTTCGTCTGGTAAGATTTTAACTTCGATTTAGTTTTCCGCATGCTAGGGTAGGCTTGTTTGCTTGTTTTGCATGTTTGATTGTTGTATGTGGCTGTTAGGCATGCGGGATCCTTTGTATGTTTTGGGTTAAGGAATTTCGGGGACGAAATTTCTTAAGGGGGGGAGAGTGTAACGACCCGCATTCTACGCATCGTAGGATCGTAGAATATTTATTTCTTTCACATATGAAGTCGTATGGTCATGTAACTTTGGGAGACGACTATTGGGGTTATTTCCCATGTTCATGATTTTTGTCGATTTTTAAATGACCATTTTACCCCTAGTTGGTACTGTTTTGGCCATAACTTTTGACTGGAAAGGAATTTTGACCTGAATCCACTTCAATTGGCTCCGGATGATGGTTTATAATTCCGTAGAGTGGTCACATTAGCCAAACGGACTCACCGTTTGGGAGATATGGCTGAAACAAGTTTCAGATAGTGAAAAACAGCTTAATTGGGCTTAACCGTGTGATTAAAAGCTAGGCCCAATGGGGGATTTCGGGATTAGGGTCATGAGGAGGTTGAAATCAGTTAGAGAACGATCTTATCCTCATTTTCCAGCTGCCACTTTCATTCTTGAACCCTAACAATGGCCGCCAACATCTAGAAACATCCCCAAATCACTTTCTAATCAAGTTTTGGCTTAATCTACATCAAATTAAGGAGAGAAAACACGAAAGCAAGGTTAGAGCTGCTGTTAGACATCAGTATTCACCCAAATCAGCGAGGTTTCAGTTCTGAGAATTTTATTTGTGGCCAAAGTGAGTGATTAGCATTGTTTTGACACTAATTACAGTTAATTAAGGGTAATTAGTGAAGGTTAGCGAATTTATACATTAATAAATCCTGGAAAAATATCTATAAATTCGAAAATAATATTTTATGCCTCTGGTAGAAATTTGGTTTAATTTGGTTAAGTTTTGTTAACCCTAGGATTAGTTTTTCTTAAATATGCTTAAGGGAAAATATGGGGTTTTGGGTATATTTGATCCATTTTGACATGTAAATTCATTGTTTTGGTGTTTGTGGTTAGTTTGCTATGTTGCTATGACCGTTTGGAATGATTTGTGGTGGATTAGTATAGTTAGATTGGTCGAAAACGTCGTCGAATGGCGTAAACAAGTTGCTGGAAAAAGTTGCAAAAAGTTGTGCAGGGTTTCGGATCGGATCGGGTATGGGCTCAGATCGGATAGGAGAGCTGGGCAAGGAACCCGACCCGAACTGAAGTCTGGCACAAGGGAAGTTTGGCAGGTAGGAAGGCCATTGCTTAGAGTTGGAGTTGGACAGAGGAGCAGATCGGAGCTAGGGAGCGGATCGGATCGGAGCATGCAAGCGAGCGGGATCGGATCGGGCAAATGGGGAAGGACAGGATCAGATCGGGGAACCTAGAGGGGAGCAACCACCGAACCGAACAGAGGATGGGCACTATACTTCCGAACCGAACCAATAAGGGATGGAGCACTGATCCAGGTATGGACTAGGACCACCGAACTGAACCGAGCTGGAAGGTTACACCAAACCGAACCGAGTTAGACGAGGAGCACCGAACCGAACCGTACGTGGGCTATTACTACTACGCGATGACTTTTCTGAAGACCAACTCCAATTCGATCAAAACCCGAGATGCAAAGGAAGTCCAAATGAGGAGCTTTGACTCAGGATCCAGTTGGGAACCAATGAGTGGGCTTCATGATTGGGCTTTGCTGCGGGACGTGTGCCAAGGGGCTATCGATGTCTATGACTTTGGATCACTATGTATGGGAGGTACGTGAACAGATTCAGGGCCACAGTGGCCTAGGTGCGACTAAAAGGCTTGTAAAGATTTTGTCATGACTCCATGTGGTAAGCTTGGTAATAGCACTAGTTGTACAAGTTGAACTCCGTCACTACTTCGATGGGTCTAGTGATTGACAGTGGTGGACATCGTATGCTTTACGCTCTGAGTGAGAGATGTGAGGATGGTTGTTATGCATGATTTATTTGCCACCATTATGACATACACACCCCACCCCCCGTATTCTTTACACTATCTGTTATGGCACCTTAGAGTATTGTAAGGTATATAGTGCTAACTCTTTGGTTGCAGGTCCAGGTTCAGGTATGGTTTAGTATACCTGTTATTGTTCTGTTTATATGCTTATCGCTCATACCAGGCTTTATGTCTGACCCAGAGTTTTATGTCTCCTCTTATTACTCTGGGTGCTCACACGAGCAGACTAGAGACAGGTTAGCTGGTGATGCACGGGTAGATGATCCGGAGACGAGCAGGAGGCTTCCATGTATGATATATATATAGTATTCTCCCTGTGTCGTTGAAGACCACTTCTTGGGCATTAGTAGTGCACCTTCTACTTTAGCTTTCTTTTGTTTTAGAGACAGTAAATTTGGAAAGTTGTAATAAGCTGTATTTGGATTTCCGCTGCTCTGATATTGATGTTGGTTTTAGTTATCAGCTTATGCACTGTCTCACCTGTTTTATGTCAAGTATGTTATTATTATATTTTACTCCATGCGCTATGAGACATTCTACAGGTTCTCGATTAGTTTATTCCCTTCTTCCCTCTTCTTCTGACGACTGTCCCGTGCTAGTCGGGCATGTATACAGCGCACGTTAGGAGGAAATGCCAGCTGGTGCGGGGCGGGCCGTCACAACCCGAGTCAGAGATAGTTCATCAACACATTAAAAATTATTATGTTGTGCAATGCTTATGAGTGTAAAATGCTTTCAAGATCTGTGTTGTGCAATTCTTATGAGTGTACATGCTAATGTCTCCCAAAAATAGACTAGTTTGTAATTTTCTAAATAGGGTTATCTCTCTAGCACTCATTGGAATAAAAGATACGTCTGAGCTCGGAAGTAAACTCCCGATATTTACATTCCCAAAATCATATATCTACATCTTTAATTGGGATGTTTAAGAACTTTGAACTATCCTTCCATCACCATCGATCTCACTACTATAGCAGCTATCGTGAGCAATACATACTTTGTGATTTCCTTCACACTGAGATTAGTTGTTGGAGGAAATTTTTCTTCTTTGTCGGGCTCTTCCTTGCCTGCCACATCTTTACCTCCAATCTTCCCTTAAATTACTTCGATTTTGACCTTAACAGGGGCACAACTATTGGCAGATGGGGGGCGCATCACCTACTTCCTGTCTTCCGACTCCTTCCCCTCGAACTTTCTCTCCTTCTTATAACAACCCAAATATAGAAAATAGTGGTTAATTAACAAATTAAGTAATTAAAGAATAAGTTGTAAAATAGTGGGAATTAGGCAACGGGGATCGTGCCATTGAGTCTGTTATGATTTTATGGTTCCGATTGACATTTGGTTAGTATAAAACAGAATTAGAATGAAGTAGTTATGGTAGTCTAAAATTTGAGAAGTAACGTGCAAACTAAAATAGTAAATATTAATTTCTAGTAAGAGATAAAGTGGATGCCATATGTATAACCATTGTGTAGATCTTTTCAAGATGATTAGTCTGATATATAATTTTAAAATATTTGGAGCTATGGTTTAAAAAATATTGACTTTGTAAATTTAAAAGAAACATATAAAAAACCAATAATTTCCAATGTTCTAATTTTATGAATAAGAATTGTGTTAGGTGGAGGGGTGGAGCATACACTTCCTAGACTACAGGTTGTGAGTTCGATTCCTATCAACAGAATATTTTTAAAGTTTAAGAATACAATTCTAAAAGATGGATGAGTGTATATACACATATAAATAAAAGGTTACATATGTAAGTATATATATGTGTGTGTGTATATATATATATGTGTGTGTATGTGTATGTGTGTATATGTGTATATATATACATATGTGTGTGTGAGTGTGTATACATATATAAGTAATGTTTTAATTTAAAATGAGTATGTGCATATTAATTCTAAAAATGGTACGCGTTTGAAATTAAAATTAAACGCGTGTTGAAAATGGAAGAAATTTGTTGCATAAGGAATAAAATAGGAAATAAATACAATATTAAAAATAACATTTGAAAACTTATGTAAGTATACATAAATAAATTTCAGAGCATACGTGCATGTCAATTACGCGTTTGAGTTTGGAGTTTAAATGCATGACAAGGATAAAAAAGAATATAATAAAAATATAGAGATAAACAAATACAGCCTTTGAGTGTGTGTATACACATATATTTGGGGTATATTTTGTAACCGTTAATTTCGTGTATTGTGAATGAATCACGCATTGATTTCATAAATAATGGATTAATTGCACACTAATTAACATTTTTATCAAATTATATATATATTCATATGCATGTATATGTATATATATAACTTAATTGTGCATTGACTATATGTGTTTTGACAAAATAGCAAATATTGTTCAAATTTTGTATAATGTTCCTACTTATTAGACATTTATGAAAGGTTTCTATTTTAATATATATATATATATATATATATATATATATCGTAGGGCTTATTCTTGCAATTAGCAAGTATGAATTTGAATTACTCTAAATATGTATAAATAGAGAAGCCTTTAAGTACATATACCACGGAGAATTAATTACGCACATTAGGAATTAATTGGGCGTTGATTGACATATAGGTCAATCAATAGATTTAATAGAGACTTATTTCCTAGAATAATTGGTGGTGCCAATTTTAAAAGTTTTTACTAACTTGATACATCTTTATTTGCCTATTTTCAAACATTGGATTTGACATGGCTTGGTTGGTTTAGATTAAAAACTAATATCCAGTGACCAAGGTTATTCTGCTTCTACTATAAATAAGCCTCTAACCCTCAACCACTCCACCCAACTCCTTTCTTCATTCATATGCCTCTTCTACAACATTTTCCTTCAAATAAAAATAAGATTTTAGAATAAATTAGTTGTGCGCATATTTTGGGGAGAGGATTATTTATATTCTAGATATTTCTACCCGGGCGATTAGAAAAGCTAAATTTTGGTGAGATTATCATATTATCTAGTTTTTTGACAATTTAAATAAAAATTTGTATAATGGTAGCTTTAGATATTCTCAGATCTGAATTGTTCGCATCCTTTTTACAGATTATTTACATTTTGTTTTCAGATTTAGTTTGACTTTATTTTCTTTCTGAATTCCTTCTGTCTATTTCTATCATTTCTATTCAAATTTTTAGTAAATTGTTATGTCCTATCTCTTCTCCCTTTTTCTATTTATAGTATTTGCAGTTTGTTTGATTATGCCAAAATATACTTAAAAGGCATAAGAATACGATTAAATTAGGCATAAACCTGGATGCTTAATAACTTGCCACGAATTATTATTATTTTTCTTTATTGTGTGCTTGGATTGGGAATAAAACTAATTAAATTAAAATAATAAAATTGAGGCTAAATTGGATATATTGAAAATTGCAATTAAAAAAGGAATAGTTGGATTAAATCTGATTTGGACTAAATAAATACCTATTGAATAGTTTAGGGCAGAAAATGTACTGTAATCAAAAAATTGCATAAATATAATAAATTGAAATCATAATAAGCACATATGGTTTATTTTCAATTTTGATATGGCTATAGTTGGCTGGTAAAAAAACAGTTAGGCTTAATATATACATATTGATTTACGATGGTTCGGTAACTTACGAGCCTAAAAATTATAGCGTTAGGCTTTAATATGTACATATTTATTTATGGTGGTTGGGTAAATTACGAGCCTAAAATCTTGAATGTTGTAGTTAGGCCTTAATATGTAACATATTTATTTACGGTGGTTAGGTAAATTACGGGCCTTATAAAATAAAATAAAATTTGTGTGGGCCAAACAATGGTTGGTGATTTGGGACGAGTTATTTGTTTGTTTGGGATCCATTCCAAGTAGCATACCCTTTTATCACTTCTGATCTCAATTAAGAGGCAAGCGAACATACCATGCTATGTTATGGATGTAACTTGGTTCAAGTAAAGGGTGGTTCAGGTGTGTTCCTATGTATCATTGTGTTTGCATTGGTCCGATTTAGGAAAATAACCACTGTCTACTTATGGATAAGGTTATGTCTTTTGCTCATGGACTGGGGCCTGCTAAAACCAAACCCATAGTTGGCATAGATAATTCACGATTTGTTGCAGCTGATCGACTAGGTAGTATAATGATATTTATTCCTAATTATATTTATTGTTCCAAATTTGTATAAGTGCAAACTAGTCATCATTATCAAATCTTATGAATGAGAATAGTTCCTTCTTCTATGTCATTTATGCTATCTTTATTTCATTTGTTCACTTTTAGGTGTACACGGATACTTACCCTCTTACAACACTAGAACCACTATTTTATCTATTTTTCCTTTGTTTATCTATCATGCTAGTTGTTGGATCTAGATTAACCCTAGAGGGGGGGTGAATAGGGTTTATCACAGTTTTTAACTAAATTAAAAAACTGACAGGATATTAAAATAATAAACAGATCACAGACTGCAGTAGAAATAAAAAGCAGAAAAGAAATAACACACAGAGATACCCAGCTTCGGCAAAATCCCGCCTACTGCTGCATTCCTAAGGTTTCTACTAGGTGTTATAAACAGATCCCGCATACGAGACCATGTACACTCGCAGCTCCTACTCCTGTCCTAACCCTACACTCAAAACCATAGACTGACCGATATCCCCTCGATCAGATTTCCCCGAATTACAACCCGGTAATCCGTAACCCAGATTTTACAGACTCTAAAACTGACAGTCAACACCCTGACTGATATCTTAGACTTTACAGATCTAGACACTGCTTGAATTCAGTTTACAAAACAAAAACAAAACACAATACAAAATTAAAAACAAAAACAAATGGGAACCCTTGTTTTATAATAAACTAATGGAGATTAAATAAGAGGGATCATCCCCTTTTTCTTTTGAGTCATTGCTAAGTCAAATGGGAAAAGGCCGGCCCCTCTGTTTTGCGTTGCACCACTTCACTTTCTTTGTCCCGATCTATCTGCCTTTGACAATGGCGGTTGGGAAATGAAAAGGAAACTAGGGTTTTCCTCTCTGAATCTTCAATTCACGATGCCGGATAGATTTATCTCGAAATCTCTGATGCTCGAATGCTATGTTATCCTTTCTCGATTGATTTGCAACACTGATAGCTTGCGATCAAAACCCTAGAAATTGTAAGCTCTCTGAAATTCACTCTTTGGTTGCTTGAATTGATTTATTGGGTTTTTTTTTGATTGATACTCGTCGATGATGAAAAGTGTGTAATATATAGGGTCTGAATCGAACCCTAAATCTCTGATTTCCCTTGAGTGGCTCGATACTGATTTTTTTCCTTTTCCCTTTTTGATTTCTTCTTTTGAAAAAACTTGATTTGATTTTGCGGTTTTTTTTTTCATTCATTAGCCGATGATGAGATGGTGATTATATAGGGTTTGGAAAACCTATAATGCTCTGATTTTGATTAATTGACTTGAGATGATTTTGTGTTGATTTATTGCTTTTCCGTTTTGATTGCATTCGATTTGAATTTTGCCCAAAAACACTTGATTGTCTCGGCATTGATTGAGAAAATCAATTCTGGACATTGCTTGATTGTCGTCCCCCTTAGAAAGATGCCATAAACAGTTTGCTTTATTTCTGATTTTGACTAAAACAGGAATATTTGTCCTCTGCATTGGATTAATGCATGATTTATGGAAACCATCTGATTTCTCTTGCCCAAGATATATTGTAAATCATTTCTGAAAATGTTTAAAGTCTTGCCAAAAAAGGTTGCCTTATTTCTGGAAAAGAATTCAACTTTTTTCCAAAATAAACTTGCTCAAAAAAAAACATTTACCATTGCTGCATGTCAATATTGGGTTGATGTCACATTCATTTGGAACTGCCTTAAAAAAGTTTTTGCCGAGATATGCTCTATTTTAAATTTGCCATGAATGAATCATGCTCCACTGTTTGACTGCACTGTCATACGCTCTCTTGTTCATGTATTGATATTCCTGTCTTGCTCCACCATTGTCTTGAGCACTTTCCCACTTGTACTGTCATATGCCTTTGACATGCTTGCTGATTCATGTTCTTATACATCTAGTTTGCTATGGTCATGTATTTCTTCATAATGTGTACACCATACTGCCGTAACCCTGTTCCACTTGTATGTGTGTGTAATTTGTGGCCTTGCATATGTACTTGACCAAATCTTTGTTTCCTGTCTGTACATGAAAGCCTGCACACATGTATCTATTTCACTACTAGTAACTGAATCACTTTGCTGCTTTGATCTTGAACCATACTGTTGCACCATGAATTCTGAAACTGATTTTGCACCATTCATTTGAGTTTGATAGCTCTACCATGCATTTATATATCCCACTTGAACTTTTTGAAACAGTCATGTATGTTGACACTTGTATGTGTAGGCTGCACATGTTTCATGGGCTTGTCCATTTCATTTCCTTTGTGTATGCATTTGAACTTCATCTTGAGTTTAAACTACATATTGATCTGGCCATGTTAATTGCTGTGATCTTCTACATTGTGTTGCTCCATTATGTTGCTATATTTGATGCTCTGCCATGTAAGTTAGTGATTTGTTAGTGATTTGCCATGCAAACTGTTTAAAAGAAATCATCTTCCTTGTTGTATGCTGTCGTGTGTGTGACCACTTGGCACTGGCTTGACCACGTCTCGACTCCATGCTTCAACCACTTTGAATTCAGACATGTGTGCATGTGTGTTGTACTTGACCATTGCTTGTTTACATGCTTTGTCCATATACGCACTGAGTCGAGTTGGTCCACGTGGCTGCTCCTCAGTTGTGCACTGATTGGCGTGGCAGTGCACACGTGTATATCTATACACGTGTGTATATGCAGCCTATCAGCCAAGATTTCATGTCCCTGTACTATACAAACTGTCTAGACACAGTCGGATTAACAAATCAGATCAAGTCAGAAAAATGATGAGAAACACACCGAAATTCTGAGGCAAATATTTTTTTTTAATATATTCGCTAGAATTAAAATATTATTTCTTTTCTAGATATTGTGTGCGTGTTTCTGTATATGACAGGTTAGAAGATGAGACTGGACTGAAAGCTGTGAAGACAAAGGACAAGAAGACATAAGGCAGAAGGGACAGTGATGGTGAAAGTATAGAAGTCCGTATGAATGTGTCAATAAAAATGCGTGAATGTATGAGTATTGCAGTGAGGAGCTATATATATATATATATATATATATATATGAATTGTACTGTTACTTGTAATAAACAAATTCGTTTGAAATAAAATATTATTTTATTGTTGTCAAACAAACTTGTCTTTTTTATCCAGTCAATTTACAAGTACAAATACTATGTGAATGTATTTAAATGTGGAGTATTAAATAGCTGTACTGTTTGAATGTTGAAATATAATATTCAATTTAAATAAAATACTATATGAATATACGAATGTTTGTACAGTCGTATTCTATTTAAATATAAATATTATATTCCTGTCTTTGATGTATATATAGAACAGTACAGTAACAAACACATTTCAAATAATAAATATTTGGTTGTTATCATCAAACAAAAAATCATATAATTGTGTATACAACATTGTTATATACAACAATCTCCCCCTTTTGATGATGACAAACAAATAAAAGATTTTGAGCACAATAAATGTGTTTGACAGTGAAAATTGAACTCCCCCTATTTATCAGCTCCCCCTACAACAGACAACTCCCCCTATAACTGTGCATGAGTGAAATGAATTTTCAAAATTAAAAATATTTATAAAATATTCACTCATAAATCAAAATCTCAATCCATTCTCCCCCTTTTGTTATCATCAAAAGGATACAGAATTTAAAATTTAGAAGAAAAATGACTAAAAATATAATTTCAGCATAAGAGGAAGAACGATCATCATAAATCTCAATCAGTCAAACAAAAATCATAATAAACTGAGAACTAGTGGCATATTTCACATTGTAGAGAATGACGGATTTACGATGAATTTTATATAAATGGAGAGAGTTAAAACCATGAGTTCCAATTATTTTCCAAATATTTTTTATAAAAATGAGGTTCAAAAACAGTGATGGATTTTGGACTATAATTAATAATTCAATTTAAGTGACAAAATCAAATACTCTCAAATCCCAATAGCTATCAAACAACAAATCATAATACGTCATAAAATATTAACACACTTCACAGATTAGAAAGATGGATTGGTAGTCTCGTTTTTATACACCAAGGAAAATTTCAGATTAATTTCAACTTATAGCACAATATTTCCTTTTTCTTTTTATTTTATTTAAGAGCACACTGACCACGCATAACCAAAGCTTGGATTTTTAAATGAGGTCAGTCGCAGCTTAAATTATAAGTTTTCTCATAACCATGCATAACCAGAGCTTGGATTTTTAAATGAGATTAGAGACACACTTATGTATTAATTATATATTTTATCATTTTCAGCTTTAAATAGAAAAACTCCTCGGTATATACAACCAATATGAATGATGGAAATGTGGTAGGTACAGAAATGGACTGTGAAATAAATTTCTAAATTATTTATATTATGAAATATGCTCAACTGTACCGGGATTATTGAAAATTCTCAATTTCACTAATTCTGAAAAATAACACAGTCACGTTTCCATCACAACTATTTTCACTGTTTATTTCAGATGAAAAAAAATAAACTCTCCACATTAATATAAAAGACATGATGGATGGCAGAATGATGATAGATAAAGGAGATGGTTATGAAATAATTGCCAATTCAAAGATATTATAATAAATGTTCAACCATCATGAAAATCTAAATAAAATCCCCTCTTGTTGTGAAATATACTACAGTCACAATTCATCACAATTTCAAAATCTGTTAATAGTTTTGATGAATTATGAGTACAGTTCAATTTGGATATAGATTTCAATTTCTGAATGAATAATCGATAAATAATCTTAAAATTGAAAATCAATTAAAAGAGGGATATGGAGATTTATACAGAACAAGAGGGAAAAATTTGTACAAGGCAAAAAGAGTGTGTGGATTTATACAAGGTGAAGATTAGAATCTAAGTACAGATGAGTGAGATAGATATAAGACACTTCTGATACCACTTGATGTCTCTATTAATGAGGATTGTAATAAGACACTGGACACAAACAAGGATATCACAAACAAAAGAAATTTAAGCCCAAGCAGACAAGATAACGAATTAGGCACAATAATTTCATCTATAAGAGCATTTACAAAACAGGCAGTTATTTGAAAACATTTTTCAAAGACAGTATCAGAGTAGCACATTAAACAATATCACATCAAACTTGTCAGAGGATGTTTCTGAAGGTCACAAAAGATAATTCATGATCCAATGATTAAAAATATTGTTTATTTGAAATCATTTGAGGAATATGAAACTCTCAAGATTCAGTGAATCCATCACACCAGATTTTTAATTTCAGATTCAAGATATGTGTGAGATTAAATAATTCAATAATTTCAAATGATTTTAAACAAACAAATATTCAAATCAAATAACCATGACATAACAAAAAGATTTAAGATCGGATTTTCAAAGAATTTTTCACAAGAATTTCTGACAAGTACAAGAGTAATTTCATATCATTTACATCATATTTAAGAGATATTCATGATCTTAAAATAGTTTATTTGAAATCACTTGAATCAATGTCAAGTTTTGAGATATAATGAATCGGTCACACAAGATTTATAATTTTATATTTAAGAGGTGTGTGAGATTCATAATATCAAGAATTTCAGATGATTTCAAACAAACCAACCTCACCCATAATGTTCACAAATCAGGATGAAATTCAAGATGCATTACTGTGATTCAACCCAATCCGAAAATCAATGAAATTATCACGAATGATAAGAAGCAGTGTACTGTAATGAGTATAATATTTTAAGCGTTTTCCAAAATGAATTAGAAGAAACTCAAAAACAGCATAAGTGTGTGAAATTTCATAAATTATTCAGATCTTCAAAAATTTAAAATTCAAAATAACAGTGTTCAAGATATGATATTAATGCTTCAGCACTGTTAAGAATTCAGAAATAAAATAAACTTCAAAAACAATTGCAGATAATTACATATTTAAATTCAAGATTTGGAAATGATTAAAGCAAGAGAGTTTTATTCACATAAAGCCAATTTCCAGAAAATCAAGAATACTGCAACTAGAAGTTTAAGAAGCATAGAATAAGGAATAAAAATATAGCAGTGTCAATTCAAAAGCAGGAAAAAAACAGAAAAGATAGAAGGAGGAATAAACATAGAAAAATAAAAACAAAGCAGATTTACAAAGATGAGTTGAGAGATCATACCAGAAACCAATGTAAATCAGAATCTCTAACCCATCAAATCTTGGCCAAGGAACTGTAAAGAATACAAAAATATATAATAGCTTGAAATCAATCTCTTTTCAGTACAGCAGTTCCTCAACCTTCTTCAGTACCTAACAGTTGAGAGGATTGAGTGGTCTAACAAAATTTGTAAAACCACTCACAGTTATGTTAACATCTTTCAGTACCCAAACTTGTTTGTATAACAATCCATTTGAATCTACCTTTGTGCCCTTAGGAACCCAAATCTGTTTAAATTTAGTCCAAGTTGTCTTATTTCTTTTTGGGATCCACGAATGATAAAATGGTTTGTTATAAAACAAACTCTTATTTTGTTTTTGTTTCAAGAATGCTTTGGAATTTTCAAAGTTCAGAATTTTAAGTCTATTCCTTTCAAAGCAGTTTGGGGGATTTTTAAAAACACCTGAATCTCGTTTTCCAAACACATTGATTTTCCCAAAGCCAAAAACATTTTTATTTCCTGAAGAAAATTGGTTTTTCAACAACATATTCAAAGATTTTTTTCCATCAGAAAATTTTGTCAAAGTTGTTTCAGGTTGTTGAATTTTTGATTTAAGATCACCATTTTCTTTCATTAAATCTGAACAACGGTTTTTGGTGATTTTACATCTTTCAAAATCAGATTTCAAAACCAAATTTTCATCATTAAGCAATTTAATTTTGGTTTGAGACTCAGCAATTTCAAATTCAAAATGTTTTCGACTCTCAGATTCAAATTTCTTGAGATTTTCAATTTCGATTTCAAGTTCTTTCAAAATCAGATCTGTTTTCAACAAACTATCATTTTCAGCAATTTCAAGTTTGGAATTTTTGGCAGCCTTAAAATTTATAAATTCCTTTTGTAAACAATTGTTTGCATCTTTCAGCTCAATCTCGTTATCTTTTAAAATTAGAATTTCTTCTTCAAGCCTTTGAATGTAATCATTGAGATGAACGAGATCAGTTTTTAATTTCAAACAATTTTCACAATTAGAATTTTCAAATTTCACAACATTTTCAAGTTTTAATTCCAAACAATGAATTTTGCTGGTCAACTCATGATTTTCAGTTTTCAAAGATTTATTTTTAGATTGGAGTTGGTCAACAGATTTAGTTAAATCCACGCACATATAAACTAAATCTTCATATGAGAAATTTTCTATCCCAGTGTCTGTTGAATCTCCATCGACTGATCCATCTGAATTTTCATTTGTAAATCCCGTTAAGCAAAACTCTGAAACTGAGTTGACATTCTGGGGTTTTGAGCTACCGTTGTCAGATCTTCCATACTTCGTATTGAGAGTATCCCAGATTTCCTGTGCAGATAAACAATGGAAGATAAGATTAAACTGTTCAGTACTAAGATAATCAAATATAATTTTCATAGCATGAGCATTGAAATTAATATCTACACTATCAAACCCATTGATAACAACATCCCAACATTTAATATTAACAGATTTTAAATAAAATTCCATTTTGGATTTCCAGTTTAAAAAATCTGTTCCATTGAAAATAGTTGGAGATGAACTGGACTGACTCTTACTAGACTGACAACTAGAGATCACCATTACTCTAGAGTTAACATAATACCTGCTCTGATACTACTTGTTGGATCTAGATTAACCGTAGAGGGGGTTGAATAGGGTTTATCGCAGTTTTTAACTGAATTAAAAAACTGACAGGATATTAAAATAATAAACAGATCACAGACTGCAGTAGAAATAAAAACAGAAAAGAAATAACACACAGAGATACCCAGCTTCGGCAAAATCCTGCCTACTGCTGCATTCCTAAGGTTTCTACTAGGTGTTATAAACAGATCCCGCATACAAGACCATGTACACTCGCAGCTCCTGCTCCTGTCCTAAACCTACGCTCAAAACCATAGACTGGCCGATATCCCCTCGATCAGATTTCCCCGAATTACAACCCTGTAATCCATAACCCAGATTTTACAGACTCTGAAACTGACAGTCAACACCCTGACTGATATCCAAGACTTTACAGATCTAGACACTGTTTAAATTCAGTTTACAAAACAAAAACAAAACACAATACAAAATTAAAAACAAAAACAAATGGGAACCCTTGTTTTATAATAAACAATGGAGATTAAATAAGAGGGATCATCCCCTTTTTCTTTTGAGTCATTGCTAAGTCAAATGGGAAAAGGCCAGCCCCTTTGTTTTGCGTTGCACCACTTCGCTTTCTTTGTCCCGATCTATCTGCCTTTGACAATGGCGGTTGGGAAATGAAAAGGAAACTAGGGTTTTCATCTCTAAATCTTCAATTCACGATGCTGGATAGATTTATCTCGAAATCTCTGATGCTCGAATGTTATGTTCTCCTTTCTCGATTGATTTGCAACAGTGATAGCTTGCGATCAAAACCCTAGAAATTGTAAGCTCTCTGAAATTCACTCTTTGGTTGCTTGAATTGATTTGTTGGGTTTTTTTTTGATTGATACTCGTCGATGATGAAAAGGGTGTAATATATAGGGTCTGAATCGAACCCTAAATCTCTGATTTCCCTTGAGTGGCTCGATACTGATTTTTTTCTTTTCCCTTTTTGATTTCTTCTTTTGAAAAAACAATTTGATTTTGCGGTTTTTTTCATTCATTAGCCGATGATGAGATGGTGATTATATAAGGTTTGTAAAACCTATAATGCTCTGATTTCGATTAATTGACTTGAGATGATTTTGTGTTGATTTATTGCTTTTCCATTTTGATTGCTTTCGATTTGAATTTTGCCCAAAAACACTTGATTGTCTCGGCATTGATTGAGAAAATCAAATCTGGACATTGCTTGATTGTCGTCCCCTTTAGAAAGATTCCATAAACAGTTTGCTTCATTTCTGATTTTGACTAAAACAGGAATATTTGTCCTCTACTTTGGATTCATGCATGATTTATGGAAACCCTCTGATTTCTCTTGCCCAAGATATATTGTAAATCGTTTCTGAAAATGTTTAAAGTCTTGCCAAAAAAGGTTGCCTTATTTCTGGAAAAGAATTCAACTTTTTTCCAAAATAAACTTGCTCAAAAAAAAACATTTACCATTGCTGCATGTCAATATTGGGTTGATGTCACATTCATTTGGAACTGCCTTAAAAAGGTTTTTGCCGAGATATGCTCCATTTTAATTTTGTCATGAATGAATCTTGCTCCATTGTTTGACTACACTGTCATATGCTCTCTTGTTCATGTATTGATATTCCTGTCTTGCTCCACCATTGTCTTGAGCACTTTCCCACTTGTACTGTCATATGTCTTTGACATGCTTGCTGATTCACGTTCTTATACATCTAGTTTTCTTTGGTCATGTATTTCTTCATCATGTGTACACCATACTGCCGTAACCCTGTTCCACTTGTATGTGTGTGTAATTTGTGGCCTTGCATATGTACTTGACCAAATCTTTGTTTCCTGTCTGTACATGAAAGCCTACACACATGTATCTATTTCACTACTAGTTACTGAATCACTTTGTTGCTTTGATCTGGAACCATATTGTTGCACCATGAATTCTGAAACTGATTTTGCACCATTCATTTGAGTTTGATAGCTCCACCATGCATTTATATATCCCACTTGAACTTGTTGAAACAGTCATGTATGTTGACACTTGTATATGTAGGCTACACATGTTTCATGGGCTTGTCCATTTCATTTCCTTTGTGTATGCATCTGAACTTCATCTTGAGTTTAAACTGCATATTGATCTGGCCATGTTATTTGTTGTGATCTTCTACATTGTGTTGCTCCATTATGTTGTTATATTTGATGCTCTGCCATGTAAGTTAGTGATTTTCCATGCAGACTGTTTAAAAGAAATCATCTGCCTTGTTGTATGCTGTCGTGTGTGTGACCACTTGGCACTGGCTTGACCACGGCTCGACTCCATGCTTCGACCACTTTGAATTCAGACATGTGTGTTGTACTTGACCATTGCTTGTTTACATGCTTTGTCCATATACGCACTGAGTCGAGTTGGTCCACGGGGCTGCTCCTCAGTTGTGCACTGATTGGTGTGGCAGTGCACACGTGTATATCTATACACGTGTGTATATGCAGCCTATCAGCCAAGATTTCCTGTCCCTGTACTATACAAACTGTCTAGACACATTCAGATTAACAAATCAGATCAAGTCAGAAAAATGATGAGAAACACACCGAAATTATGAGGAAAATAATTTTTTTTTAAAATATATTTGCTAGAATTAAAATATTATTTCTGTTCTAGATACTGTGTGCGTGTTTCTGTATATGACAGGTTAGAAGATGAGACTGGACAGAAGTGACTGGACTGAAAGCTATGAAGACAAAGGACAAGAAGACAGAAGGCTGAAGGGACAGTGATGGTGAAAGTATAAAAGTCCGTATGAATGTGTCAATAAAAAAAATCTGTCAACTGCGTGAGTGTATGAGTGTTGTAGTGAGTAGCTATATATATATATATATATATATATATATATATATATATATATATATGAATTGTACTGTTACTTGTAATAAACAAATTCGTTTGAAATAAAATATTATTTTATTGTTGTCAAACAAACTTGTCTATTTTATCCAGTCAATTTACAAGTACAAATACTCTGTGAATGTATTTAAATGTGGAGTATTAAATAGCTGTACTGTTTGAATGTTGAAATATAATATTCAATTTAAATAAAATACTCTATGAATATACGAATGTCTGTACAGTCGTATTCTATTTAAATATAAATATTATATTCCTGTCTTTGATGTATATATAGAACAGTACAGTAACAAACACATTTCAAATAATAAATATTTGGTTGTTATCATCAAACAAAAAGTCATATAATTGTGTATACAACATTGTTATATACAACACTAGTAATCACGACAGCTCACTAGACTTTTTGTCTGGCTTATTTTCTCCTTTCCTTCTTTCCTTTTTCTTCAACCCGGACCCTTAGGAAGAAAGCACATAATTACATTCCTTAGTTGGTTTTTTCTTGGAGATTCTTACTGAAGATTTATTGTTTTCTTACATTTCATTTCCATAGTTTTGCTATTTCTTTGGACATAGGGGAATTTTAATAAGTATGTACACCATTGTTATTTCTTTTCTAGCTAAGATCCAAGATGTGATAATTTAAGACAATTTGGTTATGTTAGAATAAATGGTTTTTATTATTTAATGTAAATTGTTGTCTTCTTCCACAGTAAATTTTATTTGCTTATGTGTTGTAGAATTTTAGTCATTGTAATGTTTATGTCTTTATACCTACAACGCTCCATATTCCTTAACAAAATTCTATATTAGGAAAACGTTAAGGGTATGGAGTGTTACATTTGGTATCAAAGTCTAAGGTTACTAGGTTGCTAAAAATTTATTTTAAAAAAAAATCTTTTTGAAAAAAAACTATTTTTCAAAATCAAAAGGTTATTTTTGAAAAAAAAGAATATCCCCTCTAGTTAGTTACAACCTTCTGTTGAATCTTTCGAATTTTGAATCTCTATCTTTTCTTCGTTGAGTTATCTACAAGGCGACCTATTTAAGCTTTCTATATAGAAACCACAAAATTTTATATGTTAAAGTTTTGACTTATGGATAAACTCGTTTAACTCAATATTTGGGAAAAACAAAGTTAGAGAGAAACTTGCTACTTAACAAATATTAAGTAAAGCTAGTTATGGATGGAACAATCTTGAAATGACAAAGATGGTAAGGCAGCGCAAAAATATCATTGTGGAATTTCGTGAAGACAATATTAGCCTAGGGATTAACAAGAAGTTAGGGAATTAGGAATAAATAGACTAGTTAGTTAAGAAAAAAGGAATATATTTCCATAGTTTAGTTTGAATTAAGATAGAAAACATAATTGCAAGAATAAAAGAAGGATATGGACTAGTGCCAAATAAGGATTTATCTGTATTGCGCACTAGTCAACAACCTAGAAATAATCAAAAGGAATGTCTTGCAATTACAAATTTCTATTAATTAGATTATCTTATACTACGAAAATTAATTTTTGTACACTTTTCGTAACTAATCAATTAGGAATGAGCAAAACTTCCTAAAAGGTAAACTTACAAGAATGACAAGTGAAAAAGTAATATAAATATGTTAATGTCGAAAAGGTTATATGGAAGGTATTGATCAAATGGATCGAGAAATGGAAGTAGGTAAAGGTTGGTGTTATCTATCTTTAGTTCTTTCTAGTTCTCCTATTTTATCCGTTTTAGGAGTATTATGTCCCTTTTATCTTTGATTCACTAGTAGGGTGGCTGCATGGTACCATAGCCACACTGATATGAGATAAACCATGTAGGTAATCTATATTGTATGCCTAACGAAGCCGTCCTTTACAGATATGGTAAATCATTATGTGTGTAGTGATAGTAATAGTTGACTGTTTGCACTTAGATACTTTTCAAGGCCTAGTAGTACTTTCTTAATCCCGTAGGTAGATCAGCTTGATTATCTATAGTAAGTCAGGGTTGAAACTAGAAATATTGATTTAGGAGATGGTTAGGACATTTCCGGGTATGTGTTGATTTTGGGTCTAGTTAGTTTAACTGCATAATTGGTTATCTTATATTTTGCAACAGGTAGTAGAGTTTGATTGAGGTGCTTATATTCTTAGGATTGGAAAATTTGAAGGATTGATTAGTTAGCCAAGTTTTGTGTTATCCTGACTTTAATAAGAGGATTGTCAAGCTAGGATATGCAGTGGACTACTCTTGAGATTTCTGGCGACCCAAGGGGTCAGTCTTGTTGATTTCCCTATTTTTCCTTAGTGAATCTCTAGGTGATATCTGTTCGGTTCTTCTTGTGCTTTATTTTTCAAATATTAGAAGAGGTTAAAAGGTTAACTCGTAGTAGAGAAAATGATTTCTAGATTTATGTTTATGACAATGCTAAACTTGAACTACTGGTAAAGCACGTTATTTCATGGGGAAAAGAGAGAACTGAGTTTCATGCTTATGGCTATAATATTTTCTAGATATGGATCGATGCTTACAACATTACTAGATATAGACTGATTTGGAGTTAAGACAGGTTAGCTATATGATGAGTCATCTTAGATGTTGAGAGAAGGATAGTCACTTTAGGTTACACATAGTAGACGCACCTCAGTGTTGACCTGTGAAGAATCAGTTGAAATGAATTATTTTATTTCTTAGACCAAACTTTTGGTATATTGAGTGGGTACCTATGATAGGAACTTACCACATGCGTTTTGAGGAAGCCATTGTACTTCGATCGTACAAAAAATGTTGTGTTCCAAAGAAAGAAAATTTAAGGAAAGATAATTTTTTCAGAAGAAAGGAAATCTGCAGGACCACTTTGAGTCTAAATCCCACATGTAATGTTGTAGAAATAGAAATTTTAAAGGACTAATATGTTTTGAGATGAAATTTGTATTTTTGGAAATCTCATAAAAGTAAATATATATTTACTTCAAATGAGATTTTGATAACTTTATGAACAACAAATTATCTCACTAAGATTTTTCAAATGAAATTTTGAAAATATAATAGTAATAAAATGAGTTTTGAAAAAAATAATATAAGAAGTAAGTCCTTATGGGGTTGGACAATATAAGTGGAATAAATAAAGGAACACAAGGCTGTAAGGGTAAAGGCTAGAAATTGGATTATGGATATGATTTTAAAACCAAACGACTTAGCAATGTTAAATAGTTTAACAAGGAAGCAACTGGAAAACTTGGAAAATAACGGATTAATGCACTTGAAACATTTCTTCCTAAAGTATTTAGGATGGGAAACTTCTCCAGCAAATTTGGTTAGAATAGCTAAGCAGTTATAAGTGAAGTCATCCAATTTGGAAGTTTGAAAGGAATTATGAGTTAATAGTAAGTCGTAATGTGGCAAGGCATTGACAGACTTAGTAATAAAAATCTTTAATCTGATAGGAAGAATTCAAGTTTTTACCCATATTCTTTTGACAAATGTTTCCTTTTTGATATTATATCATTAAATTTTGCTTTGATTAGGTTCTTTTTCCTAAATATCCTTGGGAATGGTAGATCGTAGGATTCAAGCCATGGGTAGTAGGATACAATTGAAACATGTTATGTCTGATGGTTGCAAATGTATGCAAGTGCTTACAAGTGGATGCAAATACACACATTAGGCAATATGATTGGCTAATACGACACTTGCATATGCATATGCATATGGATGTGTGTACATTTTATTATTTTATGGATGATGGATGATATAAATGGATGTTATCATATGGATGTGTGCATTTTATTATTTTATGGATGATAGATGATATAAATGGGTGTTATCGTATGGTTGTTGCGTATGAATGATGGCTGAAGCACACACATAGAACTACCTATTATCATTAGAACTTTTTGCATATATTTGGATGCATAACACAAACGTAATTGCATAAAAAGGAGGTCAACTGAATCGGTGGACTGCCTAATCTTTTGTATTAGTTAGGAACATATACGGGACACTATTGCATAAGTGCATAAAATTGCATTAGATAAATTAATGGCAATGGTTGTCAGTGGATGATAGATGGGTATATGGACGTAGATATTGTTGTGAAAACACTTATATTATTCTTTTACCTTAGAGATTTCGTGAACAAAATTCTTCAAATAAGGGAGAATGTAACAACCCAAATTTTAACGAACATGATTAATTAACAAATTAACTAATTAAAGAATAAGTTGTAAAATAACGGGAATTGGTCAATGGGGATTGTGCCATTGAGTCCGTTACCATTTTCCGATTTAGATAGACATTTGGTTTGTGTAAAACGGACATAAAATGAAGGAGTTATGGTAGTTTGAAATTTGAAAAGTAACACGCAAAATAAAATAATAAATAAGAATTAATTTCTAGTAGGGGATAAAGTGGATGTCATGTATATATATATATGTATATATATATAACCATTGCGAAGAACTTTCAAAATGATTAGTTTGATATATAATTTTAATATATTTAGAGTTATGGTTTAAAAAATATTAACTTTGTAAATTTCAAAAAAACACACATAAAACCAATAACTTCCAATGTTCTAATTTTGTGAACAAAAACTGTGTTAGGTGAAGTGGTAGAGCATGCACTTTCTAGACTAAAGGTCGTGAGTTTGATTCCTACCAACAATGTATTTTTAAAGAAAACCAGTCTAAAAGATGTATGTGTGTATACATATATAAATAAATGGATACATATGAGTGTATGTATATATATACGTATATTCATATATGTATATATATATATATATATGTGTGTGTGTATGCATATATGTATAAATATTTTAATGTGTATATGTGTGCGTATATGTGTGCGTGTTTATATATATACACATATGTATATATATGTGTGTGTGTGTATGTATATATATATGTATGTAACGACCCAGATTTTTGGTCAATTAAAAATTTGGATCTAAATAAGATTAGTGGACTTTTAAAAGGTGATTTAAAAGTGAATGTATTAAAATTTTATATTTAATATTATTTCAATGACCTAAAAATAATTTTTTTGCAAACGATCTCAGATTTCGACGAAACCACTTTCGTCGGATCCGAAATAGTAAATAATTGTTGGGTTCCTTTCAAGTCAATCGGAGTTAGTGGGTAATCATATGCAATATAAACGCGTATTGGAAAATCAATTATAATTCAATAAAAGCTAGAAATAAGGCCATTTTGCAAATGATCTCGAAATTCGACGAAGCCAGTTTTATCGGATCTGGAACGAAAAATAATGATAAGGTTTCATATTTCATAATTTTCGGAGTTAAACGAAAAATAAATGCGTATCGGGTCAACCGATCAAAATCAAGTAATAACATAATAAAATAATAAGCTAAGTGGTTAAACAGACTCCAAATTAAATGAGACCTAATTCACTGGATCCGTAATCACGAAATATGTTAGGGTTCAAAATTTCGTATCAATCGGACTAACCATTTGATCATACGAGCGGTAAACACCTGTAATAGCTTTAAAAACTTCACCTTTAAAACAAGTGAAGAAACATAATGGTTTGGTTTGAAGTTTCAAGCTCCTAAGGAACTAGGTTGTGTTTTCTCTCCATGCCCCATCTCTTGACAACTCACCAATCCATCCCCTTCTACTTCTTATCAAACGAAGGACTTGTATCCATTTTTCCATCTTTGTTTCCATTTTTCCCTTAAGCCCTCTTCTTTGTCTTGCCTTTAGCCATGGCTTCCAACTTCCTCCACCACTCCAGCCAACTTCCACCTGCTTCTCCGCCTCCTCCCTATCTACGCCACCTCACTTCCCATGGCCCTACCTCTACTCAAAACCCCTAAATCCACCTTAAATCCTTAACTTCCACTGCCCGTTAACCAAGTCCACCCAAATCTGCACCCTCGGGAACCACTAGCCCTACGCCTGACCCCGCCTGCCCACTTCCAACCCCACGCCAGCCAGTCAACGTGGTGGACCCCACCTCTCCAAGCTGTGGGGCCCCGTTAGCTTCCAATCTCATAAAACCGTTAAAACCCCACTTTTCCTCTTTCGAATTCAACTATAAGTATAAAATATAAATATTATAATAAACTGGTGATATGGAGTGGGAAAGTTAAGATCTTGGTTATTTGTGAGACTAGAGTTTCCTACCCAAAAAGATTGGAGGAGTGGACCCTCTGTGCACTCACTCACTTTTAATTAACTAGTTCAGTTAACTAATAAGTATGTGTTAGTGAATCAATTGCTATATGGTTTACAAGTTGATGTCGAGTGATATGATTGTTATGTTAAATGGTAAATTGTCGAGTTAGCGCGAGGTTGAAATGATGAATAGTTGAGTTAATTACTTATTAATGAAAATTGATTCGAAAAGGTATACTTAGTAAGTAAACGAACACACATATGTGACATTAGTTTATATTGATTGAGATATGGATGATCATTGGATTGTGATGTGTGTTAATATGGATTTGTTTTGCCAATTATAGGAATAAGGTGTTATTGAGGTTTAATGTCTTAATTAACAATGGGTTGATTGGGTATTAAGTATTAATGCCCTTAACACTTATGTTGATGATGCCACTAGATGGTACTTAGATGTTAATAGTTATTAATGAAAGGTCGGTGTACGACTTAAGCAGGATTAGTAATATGGATATGCGGAATGTATATGATAAACTAACTTGTATATTTATAATAGTTATGCAAATAAAAGATATAGTGAAATATATCACAAATAAAAAGCAGTAAAGTAATAATACCAGGGCTTTTTATACTGGTTCGGAGCACCGTCCTACGTCCAGTCCCAGACCTCTCTCTGGATTTTCACTAATCAACAACCTCGCTTCACCCGGAGGAACAGGTTCACAACACTCGGACGGGATTTCACACCTCTATCAACACGAGGACTTCACAACTTGCCTCTTAACAACACGAGGACTTCACAACTTGCCTCTAACAACACGGAGGACTTCAACCAAGATAAATAATCTTGTAGTTTGACAATGTGTGTTCTTAATAACACGAATTTGTCAATTCTTGTACAACCTTCCTATAATCTTATCCTCGAGTATATACTTTGAATGCGTAGATTTAAGGCAGTAAAATGCTTGTTGAATCAAATGATATTAATTTGATTCAACAAGTATTTGAAACTTGGAGAGCTTTTGTTTTGCAATGAATATGAAAATGCAATTAAAAAATTAGAGAGAATATAGAATGATTTTTGGTGATTGTAAAACAAGTCTGAAGTTGTTTATATAATAGTAGAAAGGTAGTAATTCTTCATGAAGAGTTTCTGTAAAAAGTTATGTCTATTTCCTTTGATTATTGAATAGAAATCTCTTCAGAAATAGAAGCAACCTTTCAAAAAAAGCTTGCTGTTTGAAAACGATCGACTGGTGAATTTCAACCGGTCGACTGGTTGAATTTAATTAAAATTAAATGTCCAGAAAAATTGCCGTTATGTGCAAAAACACATTGACCGGTTGATTGGTGAGTTTTGACCGGTCGACTGGTTGAACTGAGAAATGTTTATTTCAAAACAGAAACATGAACGGTCGACTGGTGGTATTTTGGGCGGTCGACCGTTTTATTGCTGTGGACCGAGCACAGTCTAGATCACTCTGCACTCTTTCCCGGTCGGAGCCTGGATCATTTGGGCTTTTTCTGTGACTTTTCAACTCCTTAAATATACAGATTTCAGCAACGAAGATATAACTTTATAAATTGTTTTGTGCATTCGTGTTATACTTTGACGATAGATTTTAACATATTTCTAACACGACTCAATGTATATATATATATAACCTTGTCTTTATGAAATGATCTTCATTGCAACTTTATATATTGGCATCGATCAAAATCTTGTTCTCAATATTCTCCCCCTTTTTGATTGATGAAAACTGTAACGACCCTTATTTTCAGTGATATATAATTTATTTATTTATTTAAATAGTGATTTAGAGAATTAGATGGTCGTGTAATTAAATAATATTGAATATTTAATTAAAATAATAATAATTAAATAATATATTTAATTCTGAAATAATCAGAATTAACTGAAATGACGATATGTTGTGAATTGGGCAATTCAAAATATATAATTCAGTTTAGAATTGAATTTGAATAACGAATATATTATTTAAACGAAGTTTGAAGGTATAATTATATTATAAATATAATCGAGCTCGAAATGGCGCTGCATTTCGTAAATTGGCGATTCGAACTTCAGACGAATATACAGAAGCCGTTTTAAATCGGATTTCTGTGAAACAAGAAACGTTAGGAGCTGGTGAAGTATATTTTATAATGGAAGAGAAAAATCGGGATTTCGTCGTGTAGATTTTTAGTTATGTCCAATTTAAATATTCAGAAAAAACAGCGGTATATTCGTTCGAGGCCATAACAGTTATTTAAAAATATTTGAATATCGGGTTTGAATTTAGATAAGGTTCTTTTAAGACGTAGTGACAATTTAATTTTTAGAATTTTAAGGTAATTTTTAATTAATTAAATGAGCAACTTTTTATTTGGAGTATTTTGCACCCTGTAATCAATATTTTTGAGTTTCACAATGTGAGTTAACCTACCGATATTATTACATTTTTGAGCTCGTGGCAGTTGGCTCGTTACAATGGTATTTTTGTTTTCGTCCATAGGAGTCCGTAAACGAGTGAGGTTTTATATAAATACGGTATAGTAAAAAATTAAATACACTTCTCCTTTCTCTTATTAAAACAACCATCCATGTTCACTTTTTCTCAGCCACCCGTTTATGGTCTCCAAGCCAAATCATGGCCTTGCAAGATCCACAAATTTCATCCCAACGTTCTCCTATAAATCCTTTAAAACCTAGAAACAGTTAACCTAATTCTGGTTTCATTTTCCGCCGCCAGGAGAAACAGAAGTTCTCAGCAAACCAAATCGCAAGAAAAGAAATCACCTTCAAAATCAAATAGAAATACAAAGAAAATTCAATAAATCAAAGTGTGGTGATTTTGGGGTTTGTCTTCAACTTAGCTTCAATTTGATACTCATGTTTCTAGGTCCGATGCATTTCGGGTTCATTGTTTTTCTTCTCAACGAAGGCTAGGGTCCAGGTCTTCGGTCGATTTATGCTTTGAATCGCAAGGGATGGTGATGGGAAATAGAAGAGTTAGAAGTTTGCGGTTTGGGAATCGTTTTCGATATTGGTGAAGGTATGGGTGCGGAAGGCGTTAAGAATGGAAATAGGCGGAACCTGGAGCGAATGCAGGTCTGAGGTGATGCAAGATGGGTATATCGGTTGGTTATTTTGTGGGGAAATACAACAGTACGAGATGGAGAATAATAGGCCAGGGGTGCCTGTACTTCAGCAAGCAGGAGGCAGAAGGTGAAAAAGGAAATGGGATGTGAAGTTACAGATGCGGAAACGGGTTTGCTGAGTTGTTATTTGAGGCTGCTGTTTCATGAAGGGATGAGGGGAAATGTTCGGCATTGAGGAAAATTGGAGGAGCAGGACTTTTCATATTGGGGAAGGAGTTCAAAAGGGTGCAGATTGGTTTTCTAAATGGGCCGAGAAATATGATGGATGAATTCAGAATGGTCGGATCCGACAGGATCGTATGAACGTGAACAACATGGAATTGTTGGGAGATTTTCTGGATTTATGACAAAATAGAACGTACGATCAGAATCAACGATGGTTGTCGTTATTCAATGATAAACCGACCAAGTGAGTAAAACTCACCAACTCTGAATAATTATATTTTTATAACGTATTTTTAGAACTGTAAATCATCTGTTCATTTATGTGTGTTAACTGTTTGGTTGAATTGCTTGTGTATTGGTTGAAATTATAGATAACGATATATATATAAATCGTTAATCAAATATTGATTCTGTTTAGAAGAATATTTCATATTGAAATGAAATCGATGTTAATTATATTGTTTAACATCTGTGATGCAGGGAAACAGGTTGGAGGGACCCAACTGGGTTCCTCAATATATATAATACTGTTTTGTTTCAGATATTGTGTTATTTGATGTGATGTATAATCTAAGATTGATTATAGTGACAATGGTCTGGTTATTTGGTACTGTTAAATAGCAGAAGAAATATTGAAATAAAATATTATATAAAATCGAAAGATTTTATATAGAAGGAAGATTTCAAACTGTGTATTGAAAGGAAATATTTATAAAATGAAAAGAATTTTATAAAAGGATATTTACTTAGAAAGTAAATAGAAGGATAAAAAGGATATTTACTTAGAAAGTAAATAGAAGGATAAAAAGAATATTTATTTAGAAAATAAATAGAATTATAAAGGAATATTTATTTAGAAAATAAGTAGAATTAGAAAAGGAGTAAATATTTGTAGAACAAATAAGGTATTATAGAAAGACATATTTGGGAAAATAAATAGGATTTTATAAAAAGGATATTTGGAAAATAAATATCAAAAAGAGTGAATCGAATATAGTTATTCGAATTAAATCGAATATAGTTATTCGAACTAGAATTAATCAAGTAAGGTTAATTGAATATTAATTATTCAATTAAAGTTAATCGAATATTAGTTATTCGAATAAGAGTTAATCAAAAAGAGTTAATCAAAATTAGAAACTAACTGGAGATTAGTTAAGTTGAATGGTTTTCTAAGTGACGATCTGATGTTGGTTTCGGCCTTCGGGATTGATACTTAGGGAATTGTTCTCTTACTAGTTTACAGTTAGGGACTGATAGTTGAGGAAGACTAGTGATTTGTAAATAAGCAGATGGAAACGTTTTCCAGTGTTAATAACATATATTTTCTAAACATAGAAAATAAGGAAATATAAATGAATACATATATATATGGTTGATGATTTGATCGATAATTCCATTTGGAAATAAGATCGTTGTGTGTAAACAGACATTTTTCATTTGATAGTTAACTCACCGACTATCAAAGTTTTGACCATTTTAACGTTGTTAATATGGAGAGACCGGTTGGATTATTTTCCGAAGAACCACTCTGTATTGGCATAAGCGTTGCGAATCAAGTATGCTGAATATATTGAAAACGAAGTAAAGTGCAAGGGCTATTGTATAAATCTTAGATAACAATTGCCTAAGATGGATGTACTGAATAGTGCCTTCGGTTTGTCCAGTCCCAGGACGACTTGTATGGAAGAATGTCTGACAGAGTATATCTAAAGGATCGCGTAAGTTGATCTCTTCAAACGTATTCACGTTTGGTGGCGGAGGAATTCATTTCTCTTAGCTGTGTACGCGTGTTATTTTTGGATAAATCAATTTGTGATTTGGCGGGTATGACGATGTGACATTCTAAGTGAATGAAGATGTGGCATGTAAAAGATAAGCGTAGCTTCTAGCCTCACATCCGGTAAATGAAAAAAAATCGGGCAGGAAACATGGCTATGTAGGTCGCACCTATTAGGGTGTATAACAACCTGATCTAGAGTTTCATTTACTTCTAAAAATCTATTGTCGATGATGTCCCATTCACGAAACGGTTGCTGATCCCAACCATTGGTGATATACATTCGATATACTCAAGCGAAATGAGTGGTCGGTAATGTGTGGCCGGGTTGCAAGATGTTCTTGTTGAACCCAGTGTATTCCTCTCTAGAGGTACACTAGCGAAAGGTGGTTCCATACCTTGTCATAGTTGGAAATCCATTACCCAATACGTGCTTGTGGTTTTGATTGTATACTATATATGTAGAACGTGAGATGAAAGCGTTTCTGCTAGTTGATTATTATGTTGTGGTTGATAGACACTATTATAATATCAATGAGTTTTGATATAAAGATTATTTTGGATTCTCGTAAGGGAAAAACCCGTTCCGTTATACGGCGTGGTCTTATGAGATATAGTTTAATGGCTCAACCTGTTTTAAACTGTTTTACTCATACCAGTTCCATGACTAACCCGGAGTTTATTTTGTTTTGTTTTCCAAAAACTCTTGGGTGCCCAATTTTGTTCGGGTAGTCAAGTAGTCGGGATTTACAGATACTTGAAGAGCTGTGAGGTTCGTGTTACTCTTATGTTGTGTTCTTCTTCTTCTTCTATTCTAAGTTTCTATCTTATCTATTCTCACCCTCTAATTTCTTTCATTAACTACCGGTATTTTCGATCCTTGGATGTTCGATATGTGTTGTATATCGGATAACCAAGATCGCTAAATTTCCGGGTCGTTACAGTTGGTATCAGAGCTGGTTGCTTAACTGGTACGTCTGGTAGGGGTTCTCGCTTTGCATTAGGTGGTGAACGGGAGACTCTTACCACTACAAATCCTGCAATATAGCGGGTTGGTCGAGTCGCGAGGCTGGCCGTAAAAGCAGTTCTGAGGTATCAATGTAAGCCACGGTGGGATATTATCCTACTGCTTGGGGGGTTGAGGGATGGTTGCAAAGCCTACCGAAATCGTCGGGCCATTACAGTTGGTATCAGAGCTTAAGGTTAAGTAATTACCTTGGCTCTGTGGCGTGACTCAGTAGAGATGGGGTTAGTAATACCCTAGATTGAGTTGAGTGTATATATACGAGTGAACGTATTTGTTATTGATATAAAAAAATGTTTTATATTGTGTAGATTTATTGGTTGAGTTATTTATGGGTTCTGATCGATTAGTTTGATCCACTGTATCGGTAGGAGTTTCTAAACACTCGAATACGATGGGTCGACACAATTTGTTTTGTAAAGAGGGTAAACGAAATAATTTTACCCAAATTATATTTTGATACAAAGGATTTATATTGGAATGATTATAATATATTGGATATATTGGTTGTTATTATAATCGAGTAAGATTTTAAATTAAATGGTTATGTATATAACCAAGTAGAATTCGTATAAGTGTTACGAAATGAATTGAATCTGAAATTAAAACCAGAATTGGAATTAAAATTCTGGAAATTGGAAAACTATTGGTAAATGAATTTGGACTGAATATATGAGAATTTTAAAATCCTGGGATATTTTAAATTGTTTCACAAGTAGCGTGAATGGTATTTTGAATTATATTTCAAAGTGGAAATGGTTTTGAAAGGTGATATAGTATTGAACTCACTTTGATCACTAGAAAATAGATTCCGATGAGGAGCTAGACATCATCGGTGTTCATTTTCGAGTTATAGTGACGGATTACTACCAAAAAGATTTTGTTTTTGAATTAGTTTGAGAGAAACAAGTTGTTTGAAATCCAAAAAGGAATATTTGGTTTTAGAAAAGCAAAGCTGTTTAAAACTCTCAGGAAGAGTCTGTTTGAATTAAAACAAATTTAAATAGAAATTTGTGAAAGTAAGCTGGAATTTAATCGAAATCAGTTAAGTTGAAATAGAATTGGTTTGGTAAATCAAGATTTGGAATCAAGAATTGAACTTGAGTTGAAATGAGATTTGCTTTGGATATTAGCAAATAGACGTGTTGAGGATAAATTGATCAGAATTTGATTGGGATAACATTGGTATATGCTGAGTGGACAGCGTATGGAAGTGATAGAGTTGATATGCCCGACAAAAAGGTACAAGTTTATATTTCATATGGTATGAGATTTTGATGAGCCGAATTGGCAAGCCACTTGGCTGTTTGATTTTCTTTTGGGTTGGAGAAGGCCTAGAGAGGTGAGTTGGAGTTTGACCTATTGACTAGTACAAAGGAGGTGCTGGTGAAATTTTTTAAAAAAGTTAAGGCATTAGAAAATTTTCAAGATTTTTGAAAATTTTCGTTAATAGAATTGATTAAATAATTAATTAAAATTAAATTAGTCCAGTGGAAACTGAAGTTGAGAAGTGAACAAATAAGTCTGGCCAGTCGATAGGGTTTGTTTTCTACCTTAGCAATTTCGAGGACGAAATTATTTTAAGGGGGAAAGAATGTAACGACCTGTATTTTCAGCGATATATAATTAATTTATTTAATTATTTAAATAGTGATTTAGAGAATTAAATGGTCGTGTAATTAAATAATATTGAATATTTAATTAAAATAATAATAATTAAATAATATATTTAATTCTGAAATAATCAGAATTAACTGAAATGGCGATATGGTGTGAACTGAGCAATTCAAAATATATAATTCAGTTTAGAATTGAATTTGAATAACGAATATATTATCTAAACGAAGTTTGAAGGTATAATTATATTATAAATATAATCGAGCTCGAAATGGCGCTGCAGTTTGTAAATTGGCGATTCGAACTTCAAACGAATATACAGAAGCCGTTTTAAATCGGATTTCTGTGAAACAAGAAACATTAGGAGCTGGTGAAGTATATTTTTCTAGTTCAAGAGAAAAATCGGGATTTCATCGTGTAGATTTTTAGTTATGTCCAAATTAAATATTCAGAAAAAACAGCGGTATATTCGTTCGTGGTCATAACGGTTATTTAAAAATATTTGAATATCGGGTTTGAATTTAGACAAGGTTCTTTAAGACGTAGTGATAATTTAAATTTTAGAATTTTATGGTAATTTTTAATTAATTAAATGAGAAACTTTTTATTTGGAGTATTTTGCACCTAGTAATCAATATTTTTGAGTTTCACAATGTGAGTTAACCTACCGATATTATTACATTTTTGAGATCGTGGCAGTTTGCTCGTTACAATGGTATTTTTGTTTTCGTCCATAGGAGTCCGTAAACGAGTGAGGTTTTATATAAATACAGTATACTAAAATATTAAATACACTTCTCCTTTCTCTTATTAAAACAACCATCCACGTTCACTTGTTCTCAGCCACCCGTTATTCCATGGTCTCCAAGCCAAATCGTGGCCGTCCAAGATCCACAAATTTCATCCCAACGTTCTCCTATAAATCCTAGAAACAGTTAACCTAATTCTGGTTTCATTTTCCGCCGCCAGGAGAAACAGAAGTTCTCAGCAAAAAAATCGCAAGAAAAGAAATCACCTTCAAAATCAAAGAGAAATACAAAGAAAATTCAATAAATCAAAGTATGGTGATTTTGGGGTTTGTCTTCAACTTAGATTCAATTTGATACTCATGTTTCTGGGTCCGATGCATTTCGGGTTCGCTGTTGTTCTTTTCAGCGAAGGCTAGGGTCCAGGTCTTCGGTCGATTTATGCTTCGAATCGCAAGGGATGGTGATGGGAAATAGAAGAGTTAGAAGTTTTCGGTTTGGGAAACATTTGTGATATTGGTGAAGGTATGGGTGCGGAAGGGGTTAAGAGTGGAAATAGGCGGAACCTGGAGCGAATGCAAGTCTGAGGTGATGGAAGATGGGTATATCGGTTGGTTATTTTGTGGGGAAATACAGCAGTACGAGATGGAGAATAATAGGCCGAGGGTTCCTGTACTTCAGCAAGCAGGAGGCGGAAGGTGAAAAAGGAAATGGGATGTGAAGTTACAGATGCGGAAATGGGTCTGCTGAGTTGTTATTTGAGGTTGCTGTTTCATGAAGGGATGAGAGGAAAAGTTCGACAGTGAGGAAAATTGGAGGAGTAGGACTTTTTAGATTGGGGAAGGAGTTCAAAAGGGTGCGGATTGGTTTTCTAAATGGGTTGAGAAATATGATGGATGAATTCAGAAAGGTCGGATCCGACAGTATCGTATGAACGGGAACAACATGGAATTGTTGGGAGATTTTCTGGATTTACGACAAAATAGAACGTACGATCAGAATCAACGACGGTTGTCGTTATTCAACGATAAGCCGACCAAGTGAGTAAAACTCACCAAATCTGAACAGTTATATTTTTATAACGTATTTTTAGAACTGTTAATCATCTGTTGATTTCTGTGTGTTAACTGTTTGGTTGAATTGCTTGTGTATTGGTTGAAATTATAGATAACGATATATATATAAATCGTTAATCAAATATTGATTCTGTTTAGCAGAATATTTCATATTGAAATGAAATCGATGTTAATTATATTGTTTAACATCTGTGATGCAGGGAAATAGGTTGGAGGGACCCAACTGGGTTCCTCAATATATATAATACTATTTTGTTTCATATATTGTGTTATATGATGTGATGTATAATCTGAGATTGATTATAGTGACAATGGTCTGGTTATTTGGTACTGTTAAATAGCAGAAGAAATATTGAAATAAAATATTATATAAAATCGAAAGATTTTATATAGAAGGAAGATTTCAAACTGTGTATTGAAAGGAAATATTTATAAAACGAAAAGAATTTTATAAAAGGATATTTACTTAGAAAGTAAATAGAAGGATAAAAAGGATATTTAATTAGAAAGTAAATAGAAGGATAAAAAGAATATTTATTTAGAAAATAAATAGAATTATAAAGGAATATTTATTTAGAAAATAAATAGAATTAGAAAAGGAGTAAATATTTGTAAAACAAATAAGGTATTATAGAAAGACATATTTGGGAAAATAAATAGGATTTTATAAAAAGGATATTTGGAAAATAAATATCAAAAAGATTGAATCGAATATAGTTATTCGAATTAAATCGAATATAGTTATTCGAACTAGAATTAATCAAGTAAGGTTAATTGAATATTAATTATTCAATTAAAGTTAATCGAATATTAGTTATTCGAATAAGAGTTAATCAAATAGAGTTAAGCAAAATTAGAAACTAACTAGAGATTAGTTAAGTTGAATAGTTTTCTAAGTGACGATCTGATGTTGGTTTCGGCCTTCGGGATTGATACTTAGGGAATTGTTCTCTTACTAGTTTACAGTTAGGGACTGATAGTTGAGGAAGACTAGTGATTTGTAAATAAGCAGATGGAAACGTTTTCCAGTGTTAATAACGTATATTTTCTAAACATAGAAAATAAGGAAATATGAATGAATACATATATATATGGTTGATGATTTGATCGATAATTCCATTTGGAAATAAGATCGTTGTGTGTACACGGACATTTTTCATTTGATAGTTTACTCACCGACTATCAAAGTTTTGACCATTTTAACGTTGTTAATATGGAGAGTCCGGTTGGATTATTACCCGAAGAACCACTCTGTATTGGCATAAGCATTACGAATCAAGTATGCTGAATATATTGAAGACGGAGTAAAGTGCAAGGGCTATTGTATAAATCTTAGATAACAATTGCCTAAGATGGATGTACTGAATAGTGCCTTCGGTTTGTCCAGTCCCAGGACGACCTGTATGGATGATTGTCTGACAGAGTATATCTAAAGGATCGCGTAAGTTGATCTCTTCAAACGTATTCACGTTTGGTGGCGAAGGAATTCGTTTCTCTTAGCTGTGTACCCGTGTTATTTTTGGATAAATCAATTTGTGATTTGGCGGGTATGACGATGTGACATTCTAAGTGAATGAAGATGTGGCATGTAAAAGATAAGCGTAGCTTCTAGCCTCACATCAGATAAATGACAAAAATCGGGCAGGCAGCATGGCTATGTAGGTCGCACCTATTAGGGTGTATAATCACCTGATCTAGAGTTCCATTTACTTCTAAAAATCTGTTTTCGATGTTGTCCCATTCGGGAAACGGTTGCTGATCCCAACCGTTGGTGATATACATTCGATACACTCAAGCGAAATGAGTGGCCGGTCATGTGTGGCCGGGATGCAAGATGTTCTTGTTGAACCCAGTGTATTCCTCTCTAGAGGTTCACTAGCGAAAGGTGGTTCCATACCTTGTCATAGTTGGAAATCCATTACCCAATATGTGCTTGCGGTTTTGATTGTATAGCATATATGTAGAACGTGAGATGAAAGCGTTTCTGCTGGATGATTATTATATTGTGGTTGATAGACACTATTATAATATCAATGAGTTTTGATATAAAGATTATTTTGGATTCTCATAAGGGAAAAACCTGTTCCGTTATACGACGTGGTCTTATGAGATATAGTTTAATGGCTCAACCTGTTTTAAACTGTTTTACTCATACCAGTCCCATGACTGACCCGGATTTTTTTTTGTTTTCCCTAAACTATTGGGTGCTCAATTTTGTATGGGCAGTCAAGTAGTCTGGATTTACAGATACTTGAAGTGTTGGAGCAGGAGGCTTTAGGATCATATAGCTATTGTTTATTTCCGTTGTGTTGTAAGTGTTGTACTTTGGAAATGATATGTATATTCAAGTACAGATTTATATTTCAAAGTTATGATATATATTATATGTTATTTGTTCCGCTGTGAGGTTCGTGTTACTCTGATGTTGTGTTCTTTTTCTTCTTCTTCTATTCTAAGTTTCTATCTTATCTATTCTCACCCTCTAATTTCTTTCATTAACTACCGGTATTTTCGATCCTTGGATGTTCGATATGTGTTGTATATCGGATAACCAAGATCGCTAAATTTCCTGGTCGTTACAACAACACCTTGGATTTTCTCTCTCTGAATATAAAGCTCCCCCTGAATTTCTGCAACATTTGTTAGTTCATAAATAATCTTACCTTTTGATTTCTGCATTAACAAATGTTAGCACACATATATTATTACCATGTTAAGCACATAATTTTAAATGATAGTATATGTAGCATGAATTATATGTATCATCATGAGAGAAAATATTTCTCCCCCTTTGTCATCGGTTAAAAAATAAATAAATAAATACCATAATAAGCACAGTAATCGAGTGTAGTAGAGAATACAAATAATTATAGCACCTTTAGGAGATATAGAATCATGTGATTTTTTGATAAGCTGAGTTTTCAAAGATATTTAGAGATACCGAATAACCTTCTCTTTGTTGTGGTGTACCTGCAAAAAATATGACGTATATAGTTTTGGTACCCACTTGCTTTGTTTGGGTCCACGGGTTTGATGGAAGGTAACCATAGCCAAGAGGGTTTAATGGAACCTTTAAAGATAAAATTTTCATTATTAACTACTGAATCAAAATAATCATCGATATATTTTTCTCTGTTTTTCCAACTTACAGGAACCCAAATATTTAAGTTATCTCTAGGGATATTCCTTTTAGTACTTCTATATTTATTATAAATACCGCTAGTCATAGAAGTATTCGAATTTCTATAATAATTGGGTCTTGGATGAGCATTTGTACTAGCAGTGATATTCTTATTGTACATAAAAGCATATCTAGTACTATTTCTATGATTGGTTTTATTATATCCTATACCACTTTTGTCATGTAAAGGTCGAGATCTAGATAAAATCATGTTTAAATCATTTTGACCTTTATTAAATTTCGCGAACTTTTTTGTACATTTAATCAAATTTAATTGCAAAATCACGAGTGACAAAAGAAATTTTGTTATTTTGAAAATTATCAATTTCCTTATTTAATTCAGAGTTCTTCCTTTTTAAAGCAATCTCAGTTTTGAGACCACAAATTTGAGATCCTGAATTAATTAAAGGAGATTGTAATTTTCCAAAATTTTCTTTTGAATCAGAAATTTTATTTTGCAAAATATTATTATTCACCTTAAAAAACTCACATTCTTTAGATAATTCCAAATTCTTTTCAGTTAGAGCTCCATTCTCTTTTTCAAGAGACGAAATCAAAGAACTAGAATTATTTAAAGAATCTTCTAATGATTTATTTCTATTTTGCAAAAGATCGATTTCCTTTAAAAGAATATTGTTTTTATCTTCTAATCGCTCATTTTCTTTTTAAAGGAAATCTTTTTGAGAAACAAGCTCTTCTAAGGTATTTTCAAAACATTTGGCTTGTTTTACCAAACGATTGTTTTCTTCTTTTAATTTGGAATTTTCTTGCTCGTAAGATTTTGACATAGCTAAAATGACTGTATTGAGTTTCAATAATTTTTCATGGTCTAACAAAAGATCTTTATATAATGAATCTGTACATACCGATTGTGATCTGACTTCAGCCATGAGACACTTGTTTCCTTGCTCTCCTGATTCTGCTTTGTTGCTCTTCCATTTTCTAATTCCCTGACTAGATTTCTTTATAGCCATTTGTTCTAGGATGTTGTTACGATCTCTAGAACGCCAAGCTCTAATACCAATTGAAAGGTCGGTGTACGACTTAAGCAGGATCAGTAATATGGATATGCGGAATGTATGTGATAAACTAACTTGTATATTTACAATAGTTATGCAAATAAATATGAGATAGTGAAATATATCACAAATAAAAAGTGGTAAAGTAAAGCAATAACACCAGGGCTTTTTATACTGGTTCGGAGCACCGTCCTACGTCCAGTCCCAGACCTCTCTCTGGATTTTCACTAATCAACAACCTCGCTTCACCCGGAGGAACAGGTTCATAACACCCGGACAGCCGAACGGGATTTCACGCCTTTATCAACACGAGGACTTCTTGCATCTTAACAACACGAGGACTTCACAACTTGCCTCTAACAACACGGAGGACTTCAACCAAGATAAATAATCTTGTAGTTTGACAATGTGTGTTCTTAATAACACGAATTTATCAATTCTTGTACAACCTACCTATAATCTTATCGTCGAGTATATACTTTGAATGCGTAGATTTAAGGAAGTAGAATGCTTGTTGAATCAAATGATATTAATTTGATTCAAGGATTCAACAAGTATTTGAAACTTGGAGAGCTTTTGTTTTGCAAAGAATATGAAAATGCAATTCAAAAATTAGAGAGAATATAGAATGATTTTTGGTGATTGTAAAACAAGTTTGAAGTTGTTTATATAATAGTAGAAAGGTAGTAATTCTTCATGAAGAGTTTCTATAAAAAGTTATGTCCATTTCCTTTGATTATTGAATAGAAATCTCTTCACAAATAGAAGCAACCTTTCAGAAAAAGGTTGCTGTTTGAAAACGGTCGACTGGTGAATTTCAGCCGGTCGACTGGTTGAATTTAATCAAAATTAAATGTCCAGAAAAATAGCCGTTATGTGCAAAAACACATTGACCGGTCGATTGGTGAGTTTTGACCAGTCGACTGGTTGAACTGAGAAATGTTTATTTCAAAACAGAAACATGAACGGTCGACTGGTGGTATTTTGGGTGGTCGGCCGTTTTATTGTTGTGGACCGGAGGTCCTCGGTCCACAGTCTAGATCACTTTGCACTCTTTCCCGGTCGGAGCCTGGATCGTTTGGGCTTTTTCTGTTACGACCTGGAAAATCTGAACCAATTTAAAAAAATTTAATTAGCTATTTTAGTGAATTTTAAGTATTTAAAATAAATATTTTAAATAATATCAATGAAAGGTAAGTTTAAATCGATGTTTGAAAACAAATATAATTAATTCTAATTATAAACAAGGCCTGAAATGGCGCAGCAGTTTCAAACTTTGAATTCAAACTTTGATTGACTGTACCGGGTGCAAAACAAAACGGATTTGAGTAAAACCAAAAATATTTAAATCTGTTAGTGAATACCTTTCTAACGAATTTGAAAAATCAAAGTTTCGTAGCGGGAAGCAAAAATTATGGCCAAATGAATTTTCAGAAAGGTCGCTATAGAATTTATATAGCCCGTGAAAATGGCCATTTTGCAAACGACATCGGAATTCGACGAAACCACTTTTGTTGGATCCGGGATGTCAAATTATTGCTAGGTTTCAAATTTCATAATTTTGAAGCTAGTATGTGAGCGTGGCAAAGGAAAATGTGTTTTGGTCAATTATAGTTAAATTGGATCGACCTGGAAAGGGCCATTTTGCAAACGACCTCAGAATTCGACGAAACTAGTTTTGTTGGGACTGTATCGTCAAAACATTGCTAGATTTATTTTTCTGGAATTTTTCGAATCAGCTTGTGGCCCAGGAAAATTGAAATGTACGTTCAAATCGAATATTGAATGTTTTATATTTTAATTTGAATGGAAACTGACTGAAACAGTCGAATGGGCCTTCAAAACATATCCCATTGTGTTCGGAATGGGGGTATTTATCTAGGGACGACAGTCGTTGGGTCTGGATTGGGGTTCGTGTGTGAAAGAGGGTAACTTCAAAATTTAAAAATATATAAATTAAAGAAAAAATCCTATTGGTCAACAAAGCCTTTCTCTCTCCCTGTAACTCTCAGGCGCACGACGGAAATGGGTTCCCAACTTCTCTCTTCGATTTCTCCGCAACCACTCAATGAAATCGCATGATTCTTGATCCATTTTGAAGCTCTAACTCTCCTCTTTAAATCCATACTAAGTTTGCCCTCCATCGTCAAGCGTATCGCCAGAATCACCTTCGTGAATCCCGCCTGTTTGGAGCGTCGCCAAGCCTCCATGGTGCCACCGATCTGAACGAGACCACTGGCACAGGGAAGGTGGTTCGAAGCTCTTCGACGTGGTGAAACCCGATCTGAACGAAGTGCTTCAGATTCGAAGATAATTGCAGACCTAGTTTTGAATCAAAAGTAAAGGTAACGGCCTATATTTAAATTAACTATATAATAGCACTTCTAAGCTCTACCATTTTTTATTTCACTGTAAAAATCATATCTTTTTCGTTTCTTGACGAAATTCAGTGAAACAAGAGACAGTGGACTCGTGTGGACGTCTTCTACATTCTAGAAGAGACCGCGTATTTTTCTGAGCCTTCTGCTATTTTTGGTGGCATGGAACCCAATGTGAGATTTCTAAACTATAAACGATATGGAAAACGACGATATATAAATTATATAGTCGATGTATGAGTTATATAAGCGTTGTACACCTCTTGTATAAGCGTTGCATAAGTTGTACGTTCAATATATAAGTTATATATGCGTTGTGAAAAATTATATATGTGTTGAAATAGAAGTGAAATGCTTATATATATATATATATACGCCCCTTGTCCATAAATCATGGATGATATTTATTGGTTATGATTGGTGTGAAAATTGGTTGATTACGAATGGTTGATTAGAACTATTTGTGGTTGAAATTGATTGATTGTGGTTGAAAAATACCCGTTTGTGGTTGAGAAATATTTGGTTTAAACCACATAGGATTAGTTTGTGGAAATGGAAAAATATACATGCCGCCTGCGTGCGAACTAGATGCATGAATCCCCATTGTCAAAAGCTGCGAGGCTTTAAGGTAGAGCGAGGAGCCGTACTAGGGACGGCCCCGGTTTTAACTACCCTGCCATTATGCTGCCCAAATTTTGAATAATATTCGTGTGTTAGAATTATATTCATGTGTTGAAACTATATTCGTGTGTTGAAAAGAAATTCATTCGTTGAATAGAAATTCATGTATTGAATGGTATTCGTGTTTTGAAATAAATTGTTTTATAATAAAAATCATATTTTTAACACCTATATGAACTATATAAAATAATCATGTTTTGAAATAAATTGTTTTACAATAAAAATCACATTTTTTATATATACATGAATAGTTAAAAATAGCGAAGTGTTGAAATAATTGTCGGTTGGATAAAAATATCATTTTTATCAAATGTGTGAAAAGCATATAGCTTTGAAATCGAAGAATCGATATATATATATATATATATATATATAGAATTGAAATATATTGAATAATGAAGCTGCAGTTCGTGTTTTGAAACCGTGATTTTAAACGATTAGTGCGGGAGATCCGACCATCGGATTTTCTCGAAACTGCAACTGTTGGGTTAGCTTTGGAAATATCCTTCCAACGGCACCAACTTTGTAAAGATCCAAAGGTTGGATTGTCCGGAATGTTTAATTCAAATTTGAAGAAAAACAGCGCCAGAATCGATTATATATATATAATTAAATTAAATCGAATAACGACGCTGTAGTTCGAATTTTGAAATCGAAACTTCAAACGATTATACCGGGAGATCCGACTGTCGGATTTTCCCAAAACTGGAACCGTTGGATTCGTTTTGAAAAGATATTTCTAATGATATAAATTTTGTGAAGATCCAACGGTTAGATTTTCAGATATGTTTAAATCAAATCTGAAGAAAAACAGCGCCACGGCCGCGTTATGGCATGAAGCGTCGTTTGAGTAAATTGGCTATTTTAAAATAAATAAAAATAGTGGTAAATCATTATAAAATATTATAAACGATATGGAATGTGAAATTTAGAAATTAACTGAAGGTTAGCTAAGTCGAATGGTTTCCTGGGTTTTGATCTGATGTTGGTTTCGGCCTTCGGGGTTAATATTCGGGAAATCGTTCTCTTACTGATTTACGGTTAGTGACTGATGAATTGAAATGAAGCGTGTATCGTGTTAGTGTAGCATTTGTTTATTGCATACGCGAGTTGCTCAGAAAGACCAGGTTTATCCCATTCTGAATAACTGAATCGACGATAAGAAATCGAAGATGAAGACGGTGGTCGAAGACTGGAGATCTTCACCTCGTTTGGATGGTAACTGATGTCCTGATTGGGAGGCATCCCGAAATATGGATAATGAGTGGTGATCGTCCAGGCGTACGTGGAGATCGATGGGTTTGCAAGGTATATAGTGCCTCCGGTTTCGTTCAGACCCAGAACGGACTTGCAAATGGACTGTGTGTCTGACATTGGAATTCATTCTGTGTGATTGATAGCCATCAGTTACATGGCGTGAATTGCCTGTGTGGCATGCTAAGATCCAGTGATCAGGGCTTCTGTTGAAAAGCAAAGTCTTGTGGTTGATGATCAAAGCACCGCCTGTGTGGCGTAGCTTTGTGTATAACGTGAATTCGCGAACCTAATACCCCGGTATGAACAAGAAACGGGAGAGGACCTCAGGGAGGACATGCATTTCTTTCTAGTTAGAGGTGGTGTCGGTGCTTAAACTGGCTGGCATTTATATTATTTTCACCTATGTGGTTGTTGTTGTTGCGAGGCGCCTCGGATATATTAGTCGATCCGGGACCGATGGAGTCATTCGTTGGCTCGTTTACGCCCTAAAGGGCGGGGAAACGTAGTGTTCAGGAATTTTAATCCACATTGGTGGACCGACCCTGTAGCTCCAAGGGCCCACCTGAGTTTGGGTCCTGTGGCTCGGGCTAGAGAGTCTCGAATTCGGTGAGGACGATCCCTTGCATCGGTTCATGACGGAAATCCAATTCCTAAATACGTGACTGTGCGGTTTTGATTGTATACCTATATATGGCGACATAGTGGTATGGTGCATTAATGCCGTCTATGATTGATACTTATGATTTGAAATTGTTTTTGAAACATATAAACACTAGTTATAATATCAAATGCTTTTGTTTTATTTGTATCAAGCATATTTCGGCCATTATAAGGTAAAAACTCTATCCTCCGGTTTGCGTTGCATTGTGTGATGGGAACTGAGTCTTATAATGGCTTCATTTTTATAAAAAGCATTGCGATGTTTAAAAGAATTGTTTGTTTTAAAGCACTGGCAATCCAATGGAGTGAACCCGTTCCACGAAAGTGGCGTTGTCCTGTGATTAGCCATATTATAAATGTGTTAAGTAGATTTCTCATACCAGTCCCATGACTGACTCGTAGTTTGTTTCACTTGCAAACTCGGGTGCCCCTTTTTCTACATGGGCAGCCTTGTGTTCAGGTTTTAGCTGGCTCTTTCTGGATAGCTGGAGCTGAAGATGGATTCTATCATTTATCTCTTTTTATGCTGTTCAACTCCTATTGTACATATTATGTTTGTTTTTCCGCTATAGACATTTATGTATAGATGAACTGTATTTGTACTAAGTATGATCCTGTATACTGTGTAACTCTGATGATTACGTTTATCCAGTGTGTTATTTGTTCATTATCTGGTGTATTTATTTATTTCTGTTCTGCTATTATCTTTTTCTGTGATATATTCCAAAGATTACCCTTGTCACTGTCAGTACGGGATTTGGGGTCGTCACATCGTGGTATCGGAACCAGGTTAAGCTTAGTTTTGGAATATAACATATTAACGAACTCGTCAGAAATAGAACCAGTAGTGTTCTAGGACGAGTGACTGATTACAGATAGGATTAGTAATATCCTAGTATGAGTAAAGTAGAATGAAATACACCCCAGTAGACACATTTACATACAAGTATTTGTCTCTATATTTTGAAATATCTTTTCTGTTGACCTGACACTTTGTCTGCTAATTGCAGACGCACTAGAAAATGAGTGACAGGAACAGAAGAAATAATCGTATGTCTCGACAAGCTAATGAGCTAGTTGTGCTCCCGCAACCAGAATCAGATATAGAAGTTCTATTCAAGAGATTTCGAAATCTGGGTGGATCGCCATTCTTAGGCAAAGAATCCATTATGGAAACACAAGCTTGGATTCGTTCTGCTGAGAAAATCTTTGACGGTTTAAAGCTAAGAGATGATCAGAAAAGATTACTGGCATCTTGGGCACTCAAAGAAGAAGCTTTGTTTTGGTGGGATTCGACTATCAAAGATAATCCAGATGGTGATATCACCTGGGATAGATTTAAAGTGATTTTCTTAAAAAGATTTACTCCTCCTGAAGCGACTGAGCGATTATGTGATGAATTCTCTTATCTGATACAAGGCGATATGACCATCCTAGAATATCATAAGAAATTCAACGAACTTTCTCACTTTGCTCCTCATCTGATTCAAGATCCAAAGAGGAAGAATCTGAGATTTATTCATGGCCTGCAAAGGAAATATCAGAATAGTGTAATGAGGAATGTGAAGCTTCCTTTTTCTGAAATGATATACATGGCTTACCAGTATGAGGATCTCGACAAGAAAGGCATGTTGCGGTACGAATAAGAAGTCAGTTCTAGCCATAAAGGTGAGTCTGAAACTGATCGTCCGGAGGCCGGTACGATGTCTGAGGTCAGTAACAAGCCCAAAGTCAATCGGAAAAGGGCCAGGTCTGAGAAGGAACCAGTAACGACAGTTGTATGCTCTAACTGCAATAGACAAGGACATCTCTCGATAAGTTGCCGATCTCTAAAGAAACAAATAAAGGATGGATTTAAATCTGGTAAGAAGTTACAAGAGAAAAGAGGATGCCATAAGTGCCACCAGGCCGGTCATATTGCGAAAAATTGCTTGCTATTCAGAAAACCTGAAGCGGTACAAGTAAATGAAGTGGCAGAAGTGCCTGCATCTTCGTCTGCTCATGAAAGGTCTGATGTTTTGGAAGGCACACTTAATGTCAAAAATATTCCAGTTAAGGTACTGTTTGATACAGGCGGGTCGCAAAGCTTTATTGCAAAGAATGCGGTTAAGAAACTGGATTTGAATTTGAAGAAGCTCAGAGAACCAATGACTGTCCATAATCCGGTTGGGGGTTCCCTAAATCTTAGTTGGGTTTGTGCGGCCTGTCTCTTTTTCCTGTTATAAGTTCCCTACTATCTCGATCGTCATGAATTTTACTGAATTCGATCTTATTCTGGGATTGGATTGGCTAACCAAATATGAGGCTGAGGTTAAATGCGCCGAGAGAGTTGTTAAGGCAAAGGCCCAATCAGGGAGCTATATAACCATACCATGTGAAGGTCCGAATTCAAATAGAAAAGACTTTTGGTCAGCCCTGGATGTTTCTCCTGCTCAAATAGAAAATATCCCTGTAGTTATAGAGAATATTCGCGACCTCATCAGAGATATTCCTGTCATAAAGAATTATGCGGATGTGTTCGAAGAAGTTGTCAGCTTACCTCCGCAGAGAGAAATTGATTTCAATATCGCTTTAATTCCGAACGCAAGGCCAGTAGTGCACGCTATTCGCAGAATGACCTTGAAAGAGAAAGAAGAACTAGACAATCAAACTCGACAGCTTGTATGGAAGGGTCTGATCAGGCCTAGTTTCTCTGATTGGGGAGCAGCAGTGGTGTTTGTCCCAAAGTCTGACGGTACTCCGCGACTATGTGTGGATTATCGTGACTTGAATAAACAGACAATAAAGAACAAATATCCATTGCCACGAATCGATGATTTATTAGATCGTCTGAATGGAGCACAAGTATTTTCAAGGATGGACCTAGCTACAGGTTTCCATCAGCTTCGTATTGCCGAAGAGTGTGTTCCTATGACATCATTCAGTGGTCCAGACTTATTCTATGAGTGGTTAGTAATGTCGTTCGGCTTATGTAACGCTCCAGCATACTTCGTCGATCTGATGAATCGAGTGTTCAGAGGAGTTTTGAATAAGTTTGTTCTGGTTTTCATTGATGATATTCTAATCTTCTCTAAATCAAAAGCCGAACATGAAAAGCATTTGGAATAGGTTCTAGAAATTCTGAGAAGGAATGTATTGAAAGCTAAACTTTCCAAATGTATATTCTGGCAAGATGAAGTGAAGTTTCTTGGCCACGTCGTATCGAAAGAAGGAATTACTATGGATCCAAGTAAAATCACATCTATTCAAAATTGGAAATAGCCCAGTACTCCTACAGAATTCCGCAGTTTTCTCGGATTGGCTAGTTATTACTGGAAGTTCGTTAAAGATTTTTCGAAGATATCTAGTCACTTAACGAAGCTTACAAAGAAGCACTCGAAATTCAAGTGGACTCCAGAATGTGAGGAGGCTTTTGAAGAGCTAAAGTTAAGATTAATTACGGCTCCAGTGTTAACGATAATCGACGGCAATCAGGACTTGAAAGTCTGGACGGATGCCTCTAGAGAAGGCCTTGGCGCAGTATTAATGCAAAGAGGTCAAGTTGTTGCTTATGCTAGCCGTCAGCTGAAGCCACATGAAAAGAACGACGTCACTCATGATCTTGAGTTGTTGGCTATTGTATTTGCTTTGAAAATCTGAAGACACTATCTTCTGGGTGAGAAATTCGAACTGTTTACAGATCACCAGTCGTTAAAGTATCTGTTCACCCAGAAAGACTTGAATCTGAGGCAGCAACGTTGGCTAGAGTTCCTTGCAGCATACGATTTTGAGATTCTATACACTCCAGGGAAAGCCAATGTCGTGGCTGATGCGCTGAGTCGAAAGAATGTAATGATCGCCAGCTTTATTATTACGACTTCCTTGATTGGCAAAATATCTATTCTTCAAAGGGAGGATAATTTTATTAAGGATATGATCAAAAGGATTCAGAAAGGCGAACCCTCATGTTTTCAAATAGATAACGATGGGACCCTGAGATTGAAAGGAAGGATTTGTGTTCCTGACATCCCCGAGCTCAAAAGGGAAGTGTTAGACGAGTGTCACAAGTCCAAGCTGAGTATCCATCCTGGTGTGGCCAAAATGTATAACGATCTCAAGCGAACATTCTGGTGGAAGGCTATGAAAAGGGACGTTTCAATATATGTTAGCCGATGCCCCATTTGCCAATTAGTCAAAAGCGACCAACAGAAACTGGCTGGGTTGTTACAACCGCTGGACTTTCCAGGTTGGAAGTAGGAACATATTTCCACGGACTTCATTGATGGTTTGCCCAGAACCAGAAAAGGAAATGACAGTATTTGGGTGATCGTAGATCGCTTCACGAAGACCGCCCATTTCATACCTGTCAGATCGAACAGAACTGCTCAGAGTCTGGTGCAGATATACTTCATGGAAATTGTTAAACTACACGGAGCGCCGATCAGTATAGTTAGTGATAGAGATCCAATATTCACTAGCAAATTCTGGGAGGCATTTCAAGTAGAGCTGGGAACGAAGCTGAACTTGAGCACCGCTTATCATCCTCAGACAGATGGTCAGACTGAGAGGGTGAATCGGATACTAGAAGATCTATTGCGGGCTTGTGTTCTAGATTTCGGTGGATCATGGGAAGACCATTTACATTTGGTTGAATTCTCTTACAACAACAGCTACCAAGCGAGCCTGACGATGTCGCCATTCGAGGCATTGTATGGTAGATCGCGTGGATCTCCTGCTTGTTGGGTCGAACCGGGCAATAGACTTGTATTGGGCCCTGATATGATTCGTGAGGCTGCCGACAAAGTCGATTTCATTAAGAAACGATTACTCATCGCTCAAAGACGACAGAAGAGCTATGCCGATAAGAGAAGAAGAGATATATCATTTGCTATTGGCGACTATGTATATTTGAAAGTATCGCCGATGAGAGGAGTTATCTGGTTCGGTAAAACTGGGAAGTTGGCGCCCAAATTCATTGGCTCGTTTCCTATTCTTGAACGGATTGGAACTCTCGCTTATAGGGTTAAATTGCCAGATTGGTTGCCTGGAGTGCATGATGTATTTCACATATCTCAACTTCGAAAGCACGTTCATGATCCAGACTTGATCGTGGAAGAAGCAGCGCAACAAGATATTGAAATTACTCCAGAACTAGCTGTGAGAAGAGAGCCGCTAAAGATTATCGGCAAAGAAACCAAAGAACTGAGGAACAAGAAGGTTCACTTAGTCAAAGTGCAATGGAGTGGAGATCCGCGAGATTGTACTTGGGAAACTGAGGAGAGCATTCAGAAAGCCTATCCTAAGTGCCGAGTGGATATCTCTGATTGACTCCGGTGCAAGGTACATTTACCATATTTTGAGATTTCCAATTGTTCTCTACTTTGTTGTTATTTACTTTTCATAGATGTGCACTTTTAATTCTATAGTCTGAATGATTTTAAAAGAGTATAGGAATTGATTAGTATATTTTTGGAAAGTTAAAAACCATTTGATTGTTGTTTGTGTTGTGTGATAGTAGATTTGATTAATTAAATTATTAGAACGATAGTTAATTCAATCAATAATAGAATGAATAGTAGAATTTATTCGAATAAACCACACATTGAACTGATTTAAAAATAGATAGAAATATATACATGTGCATTATATATGTTTGAACAGGTAATTGGATTAGCTGTTGAGTAAAGATTTTATTTGCGTGCCCGACAAATAGGTAAACCTTAATGAGTTGGATGCGCAATTTTATTATTATATCAACTCCTGTGAATGCCATTGGATGCGGAGTGCTGGTTGTTCTGTGTGTAATAATAAACATCGCCATAGGATAATAACAATTAATTTTGAACTACACTACATGGCATACTTCTTGAAGATAGGCATACTTCATCATATACCACATAAACATTTGAAGCTTGTGTGACGAGGTGGAAGATTTACCATACGAGCGAGAGGCTTGTATGGCGATGACTATATTTTATAGGTTAAACTGTGGAGTGATATGGACCATATAAAATTGTAACGATAAATTTCCAGATTAATAAAAACCCCACAAGGGTCTGGAGTTGACAATAATCACGTCTCTCTAGTCATTAGATACGGCACATGGATTATTTATTTCCCACACGGGACGAGGTGACGAGAATTTATTCTCTGGAGCAATTAAAATACACACTCCCTCAGGCTTTGACAGGGTGATGAGAATTTATTCTCTGGAGTTATTATATATACACGCTCCCCTGTAAACACCAGAATATATCACTATAAATATGTGAATGCTTTATAGGATTTATTGGGTACCTAATACGACCCAATAAATTTCCAAACCCCTCCCCGTACAAAGGAGATTATGGCGATATTTTCGAAAATTCCGGGTGTTAGCCAAATTTTTGAAGAATTTGAAAATTCTCAGAAACTGAAAAGTTAGAGAATGGAAGCCAGATTGGAAGTAGAGTTGATTAATCAAACCACTTTTGACTTTGTTCCTTTTCGGGGACGATAAGTTTTAAGTGGGGGAGATTGTAACGACCCGGAAAATATGAACCAATTTAAAAAATTTAAATTGGATATTTTAGTGAATTTTAAGTATTTAAAATAAATATTTTAAATAATATCGATGAAAAGTAAGTTTAAATCGACGTTTGAAAACAAATATAATTAATTCTAATTATAAACAAGGCCTGAAATGGCGCGGCAGTTTCAAACTTTGAATTCAAACTTTGACTGACTGTACCGGGTGCAAAACAAAACGGATTTTAGTGAAACCAAAAATATTTAAATCTGTTAGTGAATACCTTTCTAACGAATTTGAAAAATCGAAGTTTCGTAGCGGGAAGCAAAAATTATGGCCAAATGAATTTTCAGAAAGGTCGCTATAGAATTTATATAGCCCGTGAAAATGGCCGATTTGCAAACGACCTCGGAATTCGACAAAACCACTTTTGTTGGATCCGGGATGTCAAATTATTGCTAGGTTTCAAATTTCATAATTTTTTAAGCTAGTATGTGAGCGTGGCAAAGAAAAATGTGTTTTGGTCAATTATAGTTAAATTGGATCGACTAGAAAAGGGCCATTTTGCAAACGACCTCAGAATTCGACGAAACTAGTTTTGTTGGGACCGTATCGTCAAAACATTGCAAGATTTATTTTTCTGGAATTTTTCGAATCAGTTTGTGGCCTAGGCAAATTGAAATGTACGTTCAAATCGAATATTGAATGTTTTATATTTTAATTTGAATGGAAACTGACTGAAACAGTCGAATGGGCCTTCGAAACATATCCCATTGTGTTCGGAATGGGGGTATTTAGCTAGGGACGACAGCCGTTGGGTCTGGATTGGGGTTCATGTGTGAATGAGGGTAATTTCAAAATTTAAAAATATATAAATTAAAGAAAAAATCCTATTGGTCAACAAAGCCTTTCTCTCTCCCCGTAACTCTCAGGCACACGACGGAAATGGGTTCCCAACTTCTCTCTTCGATTTCTCCGCAACCACTCAATGAAATCGCATGATTCTTGATCCATTTTGAAGCTCTAACTCTCCTCTTTAAATCCATACTAAGTTTGCCCTCCATCGTCAAGCGTATCGCCAGAATCACCTTCGTGAATCCCGCCTGTTTGGAGCGTCGCCGAGCCTCCATGGTTCCACCGATTTGAACGAGACCACTGGCGCAGGGAAGGTGGTTCGAAGCTCTTTGACGTGGTGAAACCCGATCTGAACGAAGTGCTTCAGATTCGAAGATAATTGCAGACCTAGTTTTGAATCAAAAGTAAAGGTAACGGCCTATATTTAAATTAACTATATAATAGCACTTCTAAGCGCTACCATTTTTTATTTCACTGTAAAAATCATATCTTTTTCGTTTCTTGACGAAATTCAGTGAAACAAGAGACAGTGGACTCGTGTGGACGTCTTCTACATTCTAGAAGAGACCGCGTATTTTTCTAAGCCTTCTGCTATTTTGGGAGGCATGGAACCAAATGTGAGATTTCTAAACTATAAACGATATGGAAAACGACGATGTATAAATTATATAGTCGATGTATGAGTTATATAAGCGTTGTACACCTCTTGTATAAGCGTTGTATAAGTTGTACGTTCGATATATAAGTTATATATGCGTTGTGAAAAATTATATATGTGTTGAAATAGAAGTGAAATGCTTATATATAAATATATATATACGCCCCTCGTCCATAAACCATGGACGATATTTATTGGTTGTGATTGGTGTGAAAATTGGTTGATTACGAATGGTTGACTAGAACTGTTTGTGGTTGAAATTAATTGATTGTGGTTGAAAAATACCCGTTTGTGGTTGAGAAATATTTGGTTTAAACCACATAGGATTAGTTTGTGGAAATGGAAAAATATACACGCCGCCTGCGTGCGAACTAGATGCATGAAACCCCATTGTCAAAAGCTGTGAGACTTTAAGGTAGAGCGAGGAGCCGTACTAGGGACGGCCCCGGTTTTAACTACCCTGTCGTTACGCTGCCGAAATTTTGAATAATATTCGTGTGTTAGAATTATATTCATGTGTTGAAACTATATTCGTGTGTTGAATAGAAATTCATTCGTTGAATAGAAATTCATGTATTGAATGGTATTCGTGTTTTGAAATAAATTGTTTTATAATAAAAATCATATTTTTTATCACCTATATGAACTATATAAAATAATCATGTTTTGAAATAAATTGTTTTACAATAAAAATCACATTTTTTATATATACGTGAATAGTTAAAAATAGCGAAGTGTTGAAATAATTGTCGGTTGGATAAAAATATCATTTTTATCAAATGTGTGAAAAGCATATAGCTTTGAAATCGAAGAATCGATATATATATATATATATATATATATAATTGAAATATATTGAATAATGAAGCTGCAGTTCGTGTTTTGAAACCGTGATTTCAAACGATTAGTGCGGGAGATCCGACCATCGGATTTTCCCGAAACCGCAACCGTTGGGTTCGCTTTGGAAATATCTTTCCAACGACACCAATTTTGTAAAGATCCAACAGTTGGATTGTCCAGAATATTTAATTGAAATTTGAAGAAAAACAGCACCAGAATCGATTATATATATATAATTAAATTAAATCGAATAACGACGCTGTAGTTCGAATTTTGAAATCGAAACTTCAAACGATTATACCGGGAGATCCGACCGTCGGATTTTCCCGAAACTGGAACCGTTGGATTCGTTTTGAAAAAATCTTTCTAATGATATAAATTTTGTGAAGATCCAACGGTTAGATTTTCAGATATGTTTAAATCAAATCTGAAGAAAAACAGCGCCACGGCCGCGTTATGGCCCGAAGCGTCGTTTGAATAAATTGGCTATTTTAAAATAAATAAAAATAGCGGTAAATCGTTATAAAATATTATAAACTATATGGAATGTGAAATTTAGAAATTAACTGAAGGTTAGCTAAGTCGAATGGTTTCCTGGGTTTTGATCTGATGTTGCTTTCGGCCTTCGGGGTTAATATTCGGGAAATCATTCTCTTACTGATTTACGGTTACTAACTGATGAATTGAAATGAAACGCGTATCGTGTTTGTGAAGCATTTGTTTATTGCATACGCGAGTTGCTCAGAAAGACCGGGTTTATCCCATTCTGAATAACTGAATCGACGATAAGAAATCGAAGATGAAGACGGTGGTCGAAGACCGGAGATCTTCACCACATTTGGATGGTAACTGATGTCCTGATTGGGAGGCATCCCGAAATATGGATAATGAGTGGTGATCGTCCAGGCGTACGTGGAGATCGATGGGTTTGCAAGGTATATAGTGCCTCCGGTTTCGTTCAGACCCAGAACGGACTTGCAAATGGACTGTGTGTCTGACATTGGAATTCATTCTGTGTGTTTCATAGCCATCAGTTACATGGCATTAATTGCCTGTGTGGCATGCTAAGATGCAGTGATCAGGGCTTCTGTTGAAAAGCAAAGTCTTGGGGTTGATGATCAAAGCACCGCCTGTGTAGCGTAGCTTTGTGTATAACGTGAATTCGCGAACCTCACACCCCGGTATGAACCAGAAACGGGAGAGGACCTCAGGGAGGACATGCGTTTCTTTCTAGTTAGAGGTGGTGTCGGTGCTTAAACTGGCTGGCATTTATATTATTTTCACCTTTGTGGTTGTTGCTGTTGCGAGGCGCCTCAGATATATCGGTCGATCCGGGACCGATGGAGTCATTCATTGGCTCGTTTACGCCCCCAAAGGGCGGGAAACGTAGTGTTCAGGAATTTTAATCCACATCTGTGGACCGGGCCTGTCGCTCCAAGGGCCCACCTGAGTCTGGGTCCTGAGGCTCGGGCTAGAGAGTCTCGAATTCGGTGAGGACGATCCCTTGCCTCGGTTCATGACGGAAATCCAATTCCCAAATACGTGACTGTGCGGTTTTGATTGTATACCTATATATGGCGACATAGTGTTATGGGGTATTAATGTCGTCTATGATTGATACTTATGATTTGAAATTGTTTTTGAAACATATAAACACTAGTTATAATATCAAATGCTTTTGTTTTATTCGTATCAAGCATATTTTGGCCATTATAAGGTAAAAACTCTATCCTCCGGTTTGCGTTGCATTGTGTGATGGGAACTGAGTCTTATAATGGCTTCATTTTTATAAAAAGCATTGCGATGTTTAAAAGAATTGTTTGTTTTAAAGCATTGGCAATCCAATGGACTGAACCCATTCCGCAAAAGTGGCATGGTCCTGTGATTAGCCGTATTATAAATGTGTTAAGTTGATTTCTCATACCAGTCCCATGACTGACTCGTAGTTTGTTTCACTTGCAAACTCGGGCGCCCCTTTTTCTACACGGGCAGCCTTGTGTTCAGGTTTTAGCTGGCTCTTTTTGGATAGCTGGAGCTGAAGATGGATTCTATCATTTATCTCTTTTTATGCTGTTCAGCTCCTATTGTACATATTATGTTTGTTTTTCGGCTGTAGATATTTATGTATAGCTGAACTATATTTGTACTAAGTATGATCCTATATACTGTGTAACTCTGATGATTACGTTTATCCGGTGTGTTATTTGTTCATTATCTGGTGTATTTATTTATTTCTGTTATGCTATTATCTGTTTCTGTGTTATATTCCAAAGATTACCCTTGTCACCGTCAGTACGGGATTTGGGGCCATCACATTTTCTGTGACTTTTCAATTCGTCAAATATACAGATTTCAGCAGCGAAGATATGATATAACTTTATGAATTGTTTTGTGCATTCGTGTTATACTTTGAGGATAGATTTTAACATATTTCTAACATGACTCAATGTGTGTGTGTGTGTATATATATATAACCTTATCTTTATGAAATGATCTTCATTACAACTTTGTATGTTGGCATCGATCAAAATCTTGTTCTCAAAAATTAATTATTATTACTTGATGTTAATGATGTATGAAATCCATATAAATTGAATTATATAGTGATTGGTTAGACCTCGTTCCAATTCAGAATAAATTTGAATATTTTATTTATAAAATATTCAGTGAAAAATGAAAGTTTGAATTTTAAATTCAAAATAGTTTGGAATGGTAGTTTGAGTGATTACGAAGAGTTTACGTAAAAGAAAGAATTTGATTTGAATTAATTTTGAACTAATAAAGGTATGTTCTCAAATTTAATTTGAAATGAATAGTAACGGGTAAAACTGAAGTTCAGTTAGCATATTAGGAAATGTTTTAATAGAAGTTTCTTTTTAAAACTATCTTATTTATTTTTGTAATGCACTTCGGAAAATTTTGGACTTCAAGTCTATGCAGTTAAAGCACTTAGCGGTTCTATAGCGGTGGAGGTGTAAAAAAGTGTAGCGGGGATAAAGCGGAGAAATAGTGGGGATATGCCGGAGGCGGAAAAAGGTTCATTAGATGTAAGATCAAATATTTGAAAATTAACTAATCATCTTTCTCATAGTATATGTGTACAAGAAACTAATATTATTTAATCTTACATAACAAAATCCAGGAATATTATAGTTATGCATGCTAAATTTGACGAGTGTAATTGATTGTTACCATATATTAGGCATTTATGCCTTAATTTTAGCTATTTACACTAAATTTGCTGAATTTTTAAAAAGAGAACTAGTGAAATCAAGCTCTATATATTAATACTGCTAAAACGGACGCTAAAAAGCCTTGATTTAGCGGATGCAATGGAGAATAGCGGTTCTAAAAGCAGATATACTGTTCATCGGCGCTAACGTGAAATAGCGTAGCGGTTGAAGAGCGCTATGGGCTATAGTGGGGATATTACGGGGATTTAACTGCATAGCTTCAAATAATGAGGTTTGAAAAATAATACTATTTTAATGATTTGAATAATATTAAATTGATTACGTAATGGAATACTGGATTTCAAAGAGAAATAATTTGAAATATAGTTTCAAAAAATAATTATATATGTTTTATATAATTAATAAATTATTTTGGAAGGGTTTCAATTTAATTTTAATTATAAATCGAATTTTTCTGAATAAGACTTGTCGCGCAGCGACAATTCGTGAACTTCGACCATTAACTTTGAATTGATATACTGGGAGATCCGGCCGTCGGATTATCCCAAAACGAAAAATATTAGGTTCAAAATGAAGAGAGTTTTTAAATGGAATGGAAAGTTTAAAAATCCAATGGTTAGATTTTAGGTTCAAATCTATTTTTGAAAGGGTCGCTATAAATGCAGTTCAGTGACTAATTTGAAAACGGACTAAAAGGGCCTTATAAAAATAATGAAATACGGAAAAATCATGATAAAACATAATTAACGATTTTTAAATGATTTGAGCAAGAATTGTGAAGTTTTGAATTTTGATTTGAATTTCTGGATTTTTGAATTGATTTACTCAACAGGGTAATTCATATTTTGGAATTTAGTTTAAGATTAAACTAAAAGTTTTCAAACCTAAGTTCATTGGGTTTGAATGGAAATAATCTTCGGATATTTTGACATTGGTTTCCGTAATTATACCGGTAATGTTTGAGGAATTTGGAAGATATAGATATCATTATTCCCTATACAGTATCTGTTGATTTCAGAATTTGATGTTGAATATAAATCGATATGATTTCTATTTGGAGGCTTATATTTGATATCAAATTGGATTTTGGGTTTCACTATGAATGATGCCTTGAATAACATCTATACTTTAATCCAGTTAAAGACAGGGATTTGTTTCCAAAGTTAAGTAATCATTGAACAATGATTTTTGGAGATTAAAACTATGTTAATGTTTTAATAAATCTTTCAATAAAGATTTGGATAATGATTTTTGGAGATTAAAACTATGTTGGAGTTTTAATAAATCTTTCAATAAAGATTTGGATGAATGAAATGGAGAAGTTAAAGTTTTAATGAATCTTTAATTAGATTTGAAATGAGAGAAGGTAATTAAACTTACCAAGTATGAGAGGTATTAGATATGGAGTACCACCAGTTTTGCTCCACTAGATGAATGGGATGGGAAAGATGATTTCCAAGGAAAGATTTAAAAAAGAGTTTAAATTATGTAAATATTTGATAAGATTTAAGGGAGTAATTCCCAATGTAAAGAATGAATTGAGTAAGAAGAATACTCCGAATTGGAATGGGACTTATGATTTGTTTATATATAACTTGATTTTAATGATACAATAGTTATTCGGAAAGATCGGGTTTCAACTCGTTCTGCGTAACTAATACGACGAGTATTGAAGATACTGAAGACAGTGGTCGAAGACTAGACATCTTCACTACGTTTGGATTATTGCTGATGTCTTGATTGGGAGGTACACCCAAGACGAGGTTATAAGTGGCGGTCGTCCAGACGTACATAGATATTGATCGAATATGCAAGGGCCTCTCTTCTTTATTGGACGAGGAAAGGTGCCTTCGGTTCCGTTTAGACCCAGAACGGGCTTGTAAATGGATGTAAGTTACGGCATAACAAGTTAATATATATTGATGTTATATTAGTTGGTGGCGGAGAATTTATTCTTTTAGCTTAGCACCCTCCTTTGAGACTTATGAACTCTGAGGGTTATATATTGATAAACAACGATTATATGTTGTGAATTGACAATGTGGAATGCTAAATTGTTGATAGATCAAATCTTTTGTTGAAAACAGGGCTTTGTGGATGATGATCAAAGCATGGCTGATATAGCATAGCTTTGTGATTAAACGTGACTTCGATAAGCCTCACAACCCATGAATAGCCGAAAACATGATAATGGACAGCAGAGTAAGGACTAACGTTTCCTTTTAGCTAAAAAGTGATGTCATAGTATGGAGCCCAGGCAATTTTCTTATGTGGATGATGAATTGAGGCACCTCAAATGATGGTCAAACAACGACCAGGATGACGGTCTAATACGATCGGGGACTGTCAGTTCAAAAGTAACGTGAACTCACTGGGAATTGACAAGTCTACTCTTCCGCTCTGAAGGACCATGCGTTGAGTCCTCGGACATTTGCTAGGATGTTCCTAATGGTTAAGGTAAAACTCTGTCCTCCGGTTTGTGTTGCATTATATGATGGGACTTGAGTCTAATAATAGCTTCATTTTTCAAAAAGCATTGTGAGATTTATGATTGGTATTCATGTGAAGAAAACCCGTTCCATGTTATATGGCATGGTCCCGTGATTTACCCAACTTTTAAAATAAAGTAAATAACTGTTTTTTGTTCTCACACCGGTCTCATAACCGAGTAGGAGTTTATTGTTTCCTACCTAAACTCTGGGTGCCTATATTTTCCATACAGACATCTGGTAGTTTTGGTTTTGCTGATATGACTTGGAGCCTTTTTAGAGAAGGATTCTGGATTGAAGCTAAAGTTATGTCCAGAGCTTTTGATAGTCTTCTGCTGGTGGTTAGTTTTTGTTTTTGCTGTGTATTATATTGTAATTTATTATTTTCTGATATTTGCGATGCACTCTGATATATTCTTTTACTCTGATGTAAAATTGTTATAATAACAATGAAATATTCTTTTGTTTTTTTGTTCTGACATGTTGTATCTCATAACGGTTTGAGGATTTCTGGCTTTTAAATTGGACCTGTGCGGCTTATGGTTGATCCAAAGGTGGGAATTTTTGGGTGGTCCCAACATATATACATATGTGCATGTAAGTGTGTGTGTGTGTGTATATATATATATATATATATATATATTTAATGATGAAAAGTAATGTTCTAATTTAAAATGAGTATGTGCGTATTAATTCTAGAAATGGTACGCGTTTGAAATTAAAATTAAACGTGTGTTGAAAACAGAAGAAAATTAATACGTAGGGAAAATAAGTATAATGTTAAAAATAACGTCTGAAATCTTGTGTAAATATATATGAATAAATTTCAAAGCATATGCGCATATTAATTACGCGTTTGAATTTGGAATTAAAACGCATGACAAAATCAGAAAAAAAATAGAAACAAATAAATATAGTTGTTGAGAGTGTGTGTGTGTGTGTGTGTATATATATATATGTTTGGGGTATATGTTGTAATGCATTAATTTCGTATGTTGTGAATTAATCGCATGTTGATTTCATAAACTATGGATTAGTTGCACACTAATTAATATGTTTTTCAAATCCTAGATATACATATACTTGTACACACACACACACACACACACACACACATATATATATATATATATAACTTAATTGTGCATTGACTATATGTGCTTTGACAAAATAACAAATAATGTTCAAATTCTATATTTAATGTTCCTACTTATTAGAAATTTAGGGAACGTTTATTTTATAACATATATATATATATATATATTGTAAGACACATTCTTGAAATTAACTAGTATGAATTTGAATTGATTTAAATATGTGTATATAGAGAGATGTTTAAGTGCACATACCATGGAGAATCAATTACGCACGTTAGGAATTAATTGGGTGTTGACTGACACATAGGTCAATCAATAGGTTTAATAGAGACTTATTTCCTAGAATAATTAGTGGCGCTAGTTTTAAAAGTTTATGTTGACTTGGCACATCTCTATTGGTCTTTTTTCAAACCATGGATATGGTGTGGCTTGATTGGTTTAGATTAAAAACCTAATATCCAGTGGCCAAGGTTATTCTTCTCCAACTGTAAATAAGCCTCCAGCCTTCCCCAATTCCACACAGCATCTTTCTTCATTTCTATGCCTCCTATACACCATTTTTCTTCAAACAAAAATTAAATTTTAGAATAAAATTAGTTGTGCACATGTTTTGGGGAGAGGATTATTTATATTATGCAGATTTCTACCGAGGACATTGGAAAAGCTAAATTTTGGTGAGATTATCGTGATGATCTAGATTTTTGACAATTTAAAGAAAAATATGTGTAATAGTAGTTTTATACATTCTCAGATCTAAATTTTTTGTAGTCTATTTAAAGATTATTTACAGTTTGTTTAGAGATTTAGTTTGTCTTTATTTTCTTTTTGAATTCCTTCTATCAATTTCTACAATTTCTATTCAGATTTCATGTAAATTGTTATGTCCGATCTCTTTTACCTTTTTTATTTCTAGTTTTTTGCAGTTTGTTTGGATTACGCCAAAATAATGCCTAAAAGCATATGAATACGATTAAATTAGGCATGAACCTGTATCTCTAATAACGTGCAATGGATTATTATTCCTTTTCTTTTATTCTAGGCTTGGATTGGAGAATAAAACTAATTAAATTAAAATAATCAAATTGAAACTAAATTAGGTATGTTGGAAACTGCAATTAAAAAGGGAATAAATGGCTTAAATCTGATTTGGACTGAATAAACACCTATTTAACGGATTATGACAGAAAATGTACTGTAACTAAAAAATTGCATAAATATGATAAATGAAATCATAATAAACACATATGGTTTATTTGCAATTTTGATATGGTTATAGTTGGTTGAAAAAAAAACATTTAGGCTTAATATGCACATACTGATTTATGGTGGTTGGGAAAATTAAGAGCCTAAAAATTATAGCGCTAGGCTTTAATATGTACATATTGATTTAAGATGGTTAGGTAAATTACAAGGCTAAAAACTTTAATGTTATGGTTAGGCCTTAATATGTAACATATTGATTTACGGTGGTTAGGTAAATCATGGGCCTAATAAAATAAATTATGTAGGGGGTAAATTAAGGGTTGGGGATTTGAGCCAAGTTATTTGTTTGTTGGGGATTTGAGACAAGTTGGTCCAAGTAGAGCATGTTCGGGTGCGTTCCGGTGGATCATTGTGTGTGCATTGGTCTAATTTGGGAACTTAAGCCACTACTCACCTATGGATAAGGTTATGTCTTTTGCTCATGGGTTGGGGCCTGATAAAACCAAACCCATAGTAGGCATATATTATTCATGATTTGTTGCAGCTGATCGATTAAATAGTATTAGGACATTTCATTCTAATTATATTTATAGTTCCAAATTTATAGAAGTGGAAAACAATCATCATTATCATACTTTGCAAATGAGAAGTATCACACATTTTATGTCATTTCTGCTATTTTTATTCCATTTATTCACTTTTAGGTGTACACAGATTACATTCTTATGTCACTAGAATCACTATTTTATCTATTTTTCCTTTTGCTTATCAATCGTGCTAGTAATCTTGACAGCTTACCAGACTTTTTATCTGACCTATTTTCTTCTTTCCTTCTTTCCTTTTTCTTCCCCTAGGCCCTTAGGGAGGAAGCGTTTGGATTTCTTAGCTGATTTTTTTTTGGAGATTCTGATTGAAGATGTATTGTTTTCTTCTTTTTTATTTCCAAAGTTTTGTTGTTTCTTTGGCTATTTGGGGAATTTTAGTAAGTATGTACTCTGATGTTATTTCTTTTCTGGCTAAGATTTAAGACATGATAATTTGAGATAATTTGGTTATATAGAAATAAATGGTTTATTATTTAATGTAAATTCTCTTCTTCGTCCGTTGTAAATTTTATTTTCTTATGTCTTAGGGAATCTTAATCCCTATGATGTTTATGACTTTATATCTACAACGCTCCATATTCCTTAACGGGGTCTGTAACAACCCGCACCTCCGTTCATGCAAGATATTGTTCACATTTCATATATATATATATATATATATTATTTACATTATATATATATATATATATTATTTTCATTTCATATATATATTATTTTCATTTCAAATATATATTGTTCACATTTCACATATACGGACTTAGCCGATTCTTGGTACTATCTTTTGAGACTTGACTCATCAATTTAGGATTGTTCGCATTCTTGTGGCATATTGTCGAGAATTTAATCTTTACTTTTGGTATATTGAATGGCGGTCATGTCACTTTACTGTATTATTTGTATTATATTGAGATGTATCATTGTATATGCAAGCATGTATATATATGTATATGTATTTGTTACTGTTCTGAGATGATATATTCATTTAGTTATAGTGTTTTGTTCTGATAGATCCATAACCATCTATAGCTTTGTCTCAAGTATTTATTGAATATGTTGATCCACTTGAGAGAAAAATATAGCATTTGTCAGCGCGTTCAGTAGATAATTAATACAAGGTTATAGTTGGTCGTCCCTAACTAGCCCTATTCTCTGCATTAGCAGACGGAATTACCATGTAATTCTCTTTGTTAATGTGGATCTCGGGGTGGGGCGTTATAATGTGGTTGGCCGAAACGGTTTCAGCTTAACAAAAAACAGCAAAACGCATATTACAAATTAAATAAACTTAAGATTTCATAACAAATCACAACAATAAACTTCCTTCAATTCGTTGCAAATCTAAGGTGAGGGTTCCCTCCCATAAATTCTAACTTGTTTCAGTTGTTTATTGTTGTAATTTGTTATGAAATCTTAAGTTTATTGAATTTGTAATATGCATTTTGCTGTTTTTTGTTAAGCTGAAACCGTTTGGTACCCTTATATATATATATATATATATATATATATATATATATATATACTTTGATCTGGTTTGCTGTTCCGTGACTAATGTTTTCTATTTGATGTATATTACATTATTCTGAAACGGTCTGAAACAACCATAGTGTGCATTAGTTAGGGACTAAGCGTGTCTACCACTTATGAGGTAATAATAAGAAGAAAAATAGAGCCATAATTGACATGCTTAGCTCTTAACTAAGTTATTACTATGATGGTCGCCCTTAACCAGCCTTATTCTATGCATTAGTAGACAGGATTACTTAGTAATTCTCTTTACTAATGAAGGTCTCGGGGTGGGGCGTCATAGGCTAAATCGTTTAGTTCTCATTCCTATACGTCGAAATACATAAAAATAAGCTAAAACATATTTAAAGTAACTTTATATAGAACATAAGATTTTTAAACAATTTGACAAAATTTTATAAAAGTCCTATGTTTTCTATAAAGTTACTTTAAATATGTTTTAGCTTATTTTGATGTATTTCGACGTATAAGAATGATAATTAAACGATTTAGCAAAAATGCAAGCTGTGACGCCCTACTTGGAGACCTTCATTAGTAAAGAGAATTACTAAGTAATCTTGTCTACTAATGCAGAGGATAGGGCTGGTTAAGGGCGACCATCACAGTAATACCTTAGTTAAGAGATAAGCATGTCAATTATGTCTCGATTTTTTTTCTCTTCTTGTTACCTCATAAGTGGTAGACAAGCTAAGTCCCTGACTAATGCACTCTATGGTGGTTTCGGACCGTTTGTGACTAATGTTTTCTATTTGATGTAATGATGCTAATTTTAGCAAAGACTATTGGATAGAGAACTTTTTTTTCTTTAGTATGCTCGATGACGAATCAATTTAGATGTTTTTTTATGATTGTTGATGAAATGAGGAAATTTTTGATGTTGAAACTCTAATTTGAGGGTTATAGTTGGAAATAACCTCCGCGATGTTTCTTATACTTGCCAAGAAGAGAAGGAAAATTATTTATGATGGATCTTTGTACTAGCTTTTATTGTGCTTACCTTTATAGCTCTGATACCAAGCTATGACGCCCTTAACTAGCCCTATTCTCTGCATTAGTACACAGGATTACTTAGTAATTTTCTTTACTAATGAAGGTCTCGGGGTGGGGCGTCACAGCTTATCATAAATTTTAAATTCAAACATCAGTTGACCCAAATTTAGAAGTGAAGACTAATGAAGTATGGGCTGGATCCAGGACCTTAGGGTGAGTGGTCAGCATGTAGCCTGCTACATGCATGGATGGGTGCACATATACATATACATATATATATATATATATATATATATATATATCGAGCGGGGAGGGAGTTGCAAGTGCAGGTTGTTACAGTTATGTATTAGGATAACGTTAAGGGGTGTGGGGTGTTACACTTCTTCTTCCTCCACGATCATGTCTCTATCGCCATTATGACTGGTTGGTAAGCCTTCTATTAATAAGTCCACAACATGAAGAAGATGATCCAAAATAAAAGTCTGTGCATTTTGGTATACCAAAGACAATTATTTTAGGGTCAATATCCTATCCAAGTATTCCTGTCTAGAAGGTCTTAGAATATTTCCAACACAATTTAAACTCCATGTTAGCCTAGATCTTACGACTCGATGGACTTGAAGTAACATAAATAGGTATATCAATACATTTACATTATTCTATCTAACATCGACCAATCCCAGATGAACGACGCACGTAAATCCAATCGAGCTTAAAATTACTTAATTTGTTCCATGCCTCAGAAATGATGCGACTGTTTGGCAGCGCTTTCATATACATAAGTGACAGGGCAGTCCTCTGTGCTTGAAATTACATGTATATCTTATGCCTTATCTTGTAGGCTCCTCACCCAAGTTCTTTACAATAGTAAATACATATCGAGCTGAAATGTGTAGCCATTCAGAGGAAGCTATTGGTGTGAACCTTATGAAGTGCAGCATTTCCCGAATGAACAAGTAGAATAGGGGAATGCATTTGATGGATCATGTATATCTATTACACGCCATGTACCCTTCTGGAGCATCTGGGCTTTGTCGTGTCTCTCTCTCTCTCTCGCCCGAATATCTTCAGAGGAACGCCGTTCTTTATAAATATTCTACAAAACATCAGCCCACGAATTCTAGATGCGATTGGGTCGATTAGGTCTTCTAAGATCATCACTTCTTCTAGAGGATCTCGAGTCGATGGGATTATTTCCTCATCATGTCTTCATCCCCTTTCGGGCCAGTATTGACTTCCTATGGACCTTGCTCAACATATAGAGAACCTCAGGGTTCTCTATCGGTTGTTGCCTATTGGGTTCTTCTATCTAATTCAAATTCTCTGTATGTCTACACATTGAGATGGACTTCATTCTTTGGTAGACCAGTGGTGGCTCGATTCAGGACTCGACTCACTTGCTGAATGGCTTGGTTCTGGAGCTTCTTATGGACTTTTGGCTTGCAGGTCTCTGGGTCATATAGAATGTCTCAGACCCATAACTTAATATACTCACAGAGAATTACAGTTAACACAATCAACATGTACCCCTCATGCTTAGTGTAAACTAGTGTGGAATTTGCTATGTATTGTGTGCACATGCAATTCAATTGAACACTACATGATGTTGTGATGAGATTAAGTTCATAACTTGGGCAACTTGTCATCGCTGACCATCCCCCAATGTTCTGATCGAGAATCTGGTAATTTCATTGAAATATGGAATTAGAGAGCGGAGTTCAAGTTCAATTGTTCAATCATGTATTCATAGTTCATCTTTATGCTTTATCCTCTGTACGTGATTTAGTATTTGTTTGTGTAAATTTCAAATCTTATTCTTATTTGGGAAATGATCGAGTGGTTGACATGACATCAAGAAAATTGAGGAAACATCAAATTAGGAATTTTCGCTGAATTCTAACTCGAATTAGTTCACAAAGATTTAAATGTGGAGACCTACCCGACTCGCTCACTTGTAAGACCCTACCTAATCCCTTCGGATCGTCAGCTTCAAACCGCAACCTCTGAATTTTGATCTGATTCCTCGTATCACAACTCCATAACATGACTCAATTCCTTGTGTCCAAACTCTGTAACCCTTTCTCCTTTCTTCTCCCAGGCCGACCCAACTTATTGCCCTCTTCTCCTCCTTCCTTCTTCTCTTCTTCCCAAATCGCTAGTATAAAATTGACCTAAATTCATCATACCCATCTTGACTTTCTTTCCACTACAATCTCCAAGTCACTGCCTTAGTCCCTAAATTTTGTTCAAACTAACTATAGGTGTGGGAAACCCACCTATAAACAAAAGCGACGACTAAAGTTAGATGGTGAGGAAGTGGAACTCGAGCATCATTTATTGAAGGAGATGTCATGATTTTTCTCGAAGGTACGATATGTTGGACGTGTTTGCTATCTTGAAGAAACACAAGTCGGTTAAAAAATGAAATGAGGAAGGGATGAGAAGATCAGCCGATATATATGGGGATGGAAGACCAAACCGACCCCTTGAGCTCTCAAGAGAAATTTCCAAATATGGGACGATGTTGATCCCTCTAAAGGTATCGGTACCAATCAAATACATAAACTGCTTTTAGAAGAAAAAAAGCTGGGAGACAAGAATTGCATTGCACATATATTTATATTTGTTTATGAGTGCCTATATGAGCTCGTGTACTTGTACTCGACATGTGAATATGCATGTTGTTTGAATCAAAAATGGTTCAAACACCAAAGGTGTGAAATCACATTTCACCAAATGGTATGCAAAATGAAAATGGGGCCACAAATGCAAAGTAAATGGGAAAAAGCAAGTAAATGCATAAGGATTTTTATAGTAGTTCGATCTAAAGTAGATCTACGTCCACTTCGGAAGCCATTTCATTATCATGTAATAGATTTACAAAATTCATCATCTCATACATCTCATTTTAGCAAATTCTCTCTTTGTATAATGATTTTCCTCCCTTGAATGACTTGATTCTCTCTAATCCACTAAGGAAATGGTTAGATCCTTATGAATGCGATGAACGGAGAATGTATGTTCCACAGTTTGAGCAATTAGAGGATCAACGGTGAGTCCATGGTAGTTGAGGTGTGAATCGAAGCATGGAGGAAGATTAATGGCAGTAGGAGTGAAGTAGAATGGAGCTTGAGAAGATAGAGATGATGGATCTCGACTTGGAGATTGTAACAACCCGAATTTTGATAACATGTTAAAACAAGAAATCAAGGCAGGATTAAATTTTAAAATAAGAATCAGGGAAAACGGGTTACGCCATTGCGTTCGTCTCGGAATTCTACATAAAATAGAGTCCGAGTTTTCAAAAATTGGAGTACGGATGAAGAAGTTATGGCCTTTAGAAGATTCAGCAGATTTCAGCCAGCACTGGACCAGGGGGTCGACCAACACCCCCTCCCCCTAGGTCGACCATAGGGTCGACCTACCCCCCAGGTCGACCATAGTGTCGACCTCCCCCCCCCCCCTTTACAGGTCGACCTGGTTTAACCCAGAACTCATTTTTGAAGCCTGAGACGTGTTTTGATGGTCCGGATTGATTCTAGGTTTAATCTAAGGGCCTAAACTAGTTGCTACAGCTATAAAAACACCCTTAGACCTAACCTAATTCATATCAAATCATTCTTACACCATTATGCTGCTAAAATACCTCTTGAACCATGGCCGCCGTCTCCAAATCAAAGTACAAACATTCAAACTCAAATCAATTCAAAGAACAAGGCTTCTACAATGATTCAAGACAATAAATCAACAACGCTGCGACATTTTTACAACAAATTCAGTTCTTAATTCATTAGCCATGCTCTGTAAGTTCCAGTTATTTTCAGATTAAAATATTTAAATATAATATGGGCATGTGATGAAGTGAAATTGGATTTAAATATGTTTATCGATCTATTTCTGTTGCTTCTTGGATCTTGAGTTTTGAGACTTGTCTATCTTTATTCCCATGTCTAGTTTATGATCTATTCAGCCTGTTGTAAATCAGTTTTCTTGATTCATATTGATATTATTACCAAGTTGTAATCTTCATGCCTGTGATGATGTTTTTCTCTTTGATCTTATTTTTATGCAAAATTCAACCTTCCCCTATTTATTTTCTTTTGATGAACCTAGGTCAATTTCGGACCTAGGCCTAAACTACGATATACGGGTGATGGTATACGGGGGAAATATTGGAATATTGCCTAGTGGAATATATGTGTTTGGTGGAATTGGTGGCATAACATAAAAATTGGATATTTGGGTATTACTACCATTAACATGAAATTGGATATTTGGGTATTGTCAATATAATTGAAATTGCAAGTTTGGGCATTGGCATAAATAATTTGGCATGAAGTAGGCATACATGAATTGGCATGTAAATTAAATCACGAGTTGGGACTATGTAAGTTTAAATCAAAAGATTTGGGCTTATGTTAATTAGGCATATGTAGAATTGGGAATTTGAACATGAAAGCAATTGTAAATTTGATAATTGGCATAAACATGTATTAAGAACTTGGGCAACCGACATGTATTGTAATAAAAAGATTATAGTTTGGGATAACTACATCATGAATCATGATTTGGGTTTATTGGGTATGAAACTTGATACATGTAATTTTGGCTAGAACTTGATACGGTAAAATGGCATAAACCTGGCATACGTGTAAATAGGCAAGAATTTGGACGTATGTAAACTGACTTGAATTGGGTATATATATATATATATATATATATATATATATATATATATATATAAATTGGCATGTAATTTTGGAACTTGGGCATATGTTTATTAATATGTAAAGTTGGGAATTTGAAACATGAAAATGACTGTGTATTGGATAATTGACTTGAACACGAACATGAACATTTCTATATGTTAAACACATGAACTGATATTGGGATTTGGGGGGGGGGGAATACGACCATTAATGAACCTTTGGCACGAGGTTAGACTCAGTTTGTGGTGTAAATCTGCCCGGAACCGCCCGGCAAATCCAGTAGCCACAAAGTGTCAGTCTAATGTGAGAGGTCAAAGGTCGAATTGTAGGCGTAACGATTTATGACACGAGGTTAGACTCAGTTTGCGGTGTAAATCTGTCCGGAACCGCCCGGCAAATCCAGTGGCCACAAAGTGCACGGTCTAATGTGAGAGGTCATGATTCGTTCGCCATAATGAATGAATTAAGGAATACTAACCATAGTAAGACGTAGGTATGGTTAGAGGGTTAGGTGGGATGACATGGAAATTTGACATGTAAATGTGGACCTAACCGGTATGAGTTAAGAACATGTAAAACTTATAAATGTGGGCTTAACCAACATAACTGTTAATCAGACCAATGGGTGGGTTAAGTAATATGACTAGACTAATGACACTTAACCAATTTGACATGACACGTAGGCGGGTTAAGTCAGCTTGAACATATAAATAATACTTAACCAACTTAGCATGATACGTGGGCAGGTTAAGCCATGAATTACTTGAAATACTTAACCAATGCAATCTGACAAATGGGAGGGTTAAGTTAAATGGGTTGGTTTAACTTTAATGGGTTGATAACACCCAACCAATAAAACCTGATGTGTGATAGGGTTAAGTCATGAACCGCTTGAATATACTTAACCAATTTGAAACGATGATTTGATAGGGTTAAGTCATTAACCGCTTGAATATACTTTTCCAATTTGACACGATGATTTGATAGGGTTAAGTCAGGAACCGCTTGAATATACTTAACCAATTTGACACGATGATTTGATAGGGTTAAGTCATGAACCGCTTGAATATACTTAACCAATTTGACACGATGATTTGATAGGGTTAAGTCATGAACCGCTTGAATATACTTAACCAATTTGACACGATGATTTGATAGGGTTAAGTCATGAACCGCTTGAATATACTTAACCAACTTGACAGATGATTCGTAGGGCTAAGTCATGAACTTGAACGAGAACACTTAGCCAATTTGACATGACACGTAGGCGGGTTAAGTCACGAACTTGAATGACAACACTTAACCAACTTGACATGCTAGACTGATGGGGTTAAGTCTCGAATTTAAATGACAACACTTAACCTACTGGACGGAAACCCTAGTTACGCGGTCCTTTTCAGTAGTAACCCACTAGATGTATCACGGTACCCTGGAACTAGGTAGGGTGGGGCACAATTACTGGGCTGATTGTAAGCGACCAGAACGATGGCTGAGTTGGTGCGCCATTGTAGGTTCGGGCGGACTATGGTCGTGCACGTAGTCCGGAGTTGAAAAAGCAGGCATTGGGCACCGGTAGGTTTACACTGTGCGTGCTTGATTCGTGTTGGTGGTTGGCACCCTAGGGCTTGATACACCCTAGGGTGGACCTAGCACAGGTAACTACATTCGTGATAGGACCGTATGACATAGACACATGAACGAGCTAGGACTTGTAGGGAGCCGATCGATTAATAGATCGTTTCGTGGGACCAAGTAATGGGTCATTTCATGACATTGGGCAAGGGATCATTTTATAGTCAACACATCACACGGGTTGGGATCGCCTTATTATATAAGACGGGCTACTAGTTGGGACACTAGTAAGGGGTAAGGATCCTTGTTACACAGGACACTAGTTGGAACACTAGTAGGAATACGAAACATTCCATGTAAGACACTTGTGAGATGCTAGTACGGGTGGTGCAGAGCAAATATATATCATAGAAATATTTTAATGGTGAAGCAGAGAAATCTTGCGATGCTTGATAGAAATCTTGCGAATTTATACTTAGTTTATCTTGAATGGGAACCTTGCGATGGTATACTTGACAAAAAATCATATGAGGTTATTCTTAGTTATCTTTCCTGTAGCTTATCTTGTCATCATGCTTATGTTTACTTTCAGTTTATTCATGCCATGTTATCTTTACCTGTTTTTATGCTGAAAGTCACTAGGACTTACTCAGTCTTTATGACTGACCCGTTTTGTTTTGCCTCTTTTTCTTCCGTTCTCCCCCCCCCCCCCCAGGTTCGTAGGGTGGGAATACAGCTTAGTTTGGATCTTACCAAGCTCCAAGGCTCTTTCGCGAACGGCTTGGATTTATCTTGGCTATGGCTTGCTTTACTGTTTTACTTGGGGAATGATTTATGACTATGGTTTTATGCTTCTTTACTATTGCAAGACAAATTTCGATGTAATGGATTTAATGGCATTTTGATGTATGTTAGACCAAAAAATGGTCCTAACACCCAATTGAATAGGATTTGTGAAGAATAATAATCTAAAACATAGAAAATCAAGTAGAGACACGAGATTTATAGTGGTTCGGCGTTAACAAGCCTACATCCACTTCATATTTTCTCAATTCATTCAGAAATTACAGTTACAACGAGTACAATCACTCAAACACTCGAATTTAATGAAAATTCTCTCTGAATTCATTATATGTTCATTGGAGAAGGTGGTTATTTCTGGAGAGGTGCGGCCATGACAGAAAAGAGGAACGAAATGCCAAAAAAGATCCCCCAATGTGATGCGTTTTTCATGTATTTATAGGCAATAAATTGGTTAGGGAGGAGTGGCCACGTGGCAGTATTAGGCAAGGTTTTGAGAGTAGTGGAGAAAGTGGGAGAGAGATTTTCAATTTGTGGGATGGCATATGTATGACGATCCGGTTTTATAGGCTAAAGAATAGGTATTCGGTTAAGGGCAGGTGTGTGCTTCAGGCAAGGGGATCGGGTCGGCCTCCTCTGATCCGAACCGATACTTGTTTTGACAAGTCTTCTGATTGTATGGTAGGTTGGATCCCATCTGATCTGATCCGATTCGATGATACCCTCTGAATCTATCTGGTGCAAATGCGATTACTTCAGGTAAATGGGGTCGGGTCTTGGCTACTCCAATCCGAACCGATGCTAGATTGGAGCTGGTTGTCAAAACATTTAAGTGTGATGCTGGGTCGGGCCCAATCCAACCCATCCGACCTGAGCATCCGACTCATGCAGCTTCGTGGGATAGAGATATACTTGTCATAATCCAAACTGATCCAAATGTCGAGATCCGATCCGAAGCCAATGCTTTGACAACTTGGGCTTTGGGTAGCCTGGTCACAAAGCAGGTTAACATTTTGCCCCCCCCCCCCCAAAGTACATCTTATCGTAGATGAGATGTGCTTTGAACATGTCGAGTTGAATTTTACTAGAATGTCATCCGTCCTTGAGAAGGCTTTATCAAATTAATGGGTCCTTTTGGAGGGCTCTAACATTTCAGCTTTTCATTTCATGGAGGCTGGTCATATATCACACCACTTCCGTGAGTGCTCATCGGGCCAAATCATATAGTCGGAGTAGTCAAGGTGATCAAGTAATCATTTAGAACCTATTGAATCAAGAGGCCAATTTCTTTGATCACAAGTCGTATAGGATCGTAGGCTCCCGTGTGTGGTCGTACATGCACAGGTCGTTGCCAAACGACGTTGTCTCTCTACGCAAGTTAAGCACATGGTCGAGTCAGACCTTCTTTCACATACAGGTTGATGTGTGGAGTAGCCACAAAAGATTCATGGGGTTGTATTAGAATCTTCGGGCTTTGAGCTAGAATTTAGACAGTTGGGATAGACCACATCAAAATTGATACATGAATCTTTCATTTGCGCTTGTCTCTGGATTATCCAAACATTAGGATAGTGATCAGATCATATTAAAAGAAATCCATGACCGTTCCCGGTCCTTTCATAGCCTCATAATCACATATAAGTCAATAAGGGACATCGTTGAAATCAACCAGTACCCGTAAGATCATTACAAACATAAGGTAGTTATAGAATTCTCCACGTTCTCCATTTGATGTAGTTGCGGATCAAGTTTTTGAAGTCATGCCTGACCCGTTTGTTGGCTCACTCGAACGGTCAAGACGAATCATGTCATACTCTGGAGATATAATGTATATGTTCTAAATCACGCATCCACTCAGGGTCAAATTCAAAGTCATTCTGCGTGTTGAAGCTCGTGCTCCTAATGTTAGTAGAGGACGAGCGAAGTCAGTGCTTATGCCCCCAGCGTCGGTGGGGGTTGGTCAAAGTCAATCGAGTATCCAGTCTTTAAGCCTTTATGTTTTCTGTCGTTGCATCAGATTAGAGTTGTAGGTTTAACAATCTTAGTCGACTCAAGTCGTTCTGTGCTCTTTCTCAAGTTAGCAAGAGTTGGGGTTGTAATGCGAATGGTTGAATCACATTCGCTTTGGTTTCATCCCATGTCTTTTATCATCAAACGAGGATTGCCTCATCAAGTGTCAGTGAACATAGATGCTCTCCTTGCATCAGCCACGGAGTTAAGTAAGCGCATCAGTCATACAAGCGAGCGAACGTCATTAGGGAGTTATTCAAGCTTCTTTGTTCATGCTTTAGCATAATCCGAAATAGCCATTATAGCCTTGTTGAGTCTATCTCTCATGTTTGGTTCCACTAAGCTAGACAATCAAGATCGCGGGCTCGATCAATGACATTAGTCTTTTCCGGAATTGTACATTCCTGTCTTTCTTTTCCGAGGCTTTTCTTTTGTCTATATCATTTCAAGAGTCAGATGGTGCTTTATTCTTTGTTATAAAAACAAAGAGATCATCCATTTCAACATTAGCACCCTCTTATTGCATGAATATGTCTGTCTCAGGATAGGATTTTCCAATATTCCTAGGAAAATCTCATGGCTGAGAGATACCGAGGTTTGTTTCAGAGGTGAATCCACCAAGTCCTCTCGACGGGTCTCTATGCAGAGAGATCTTGAAGTCTGATATATCCAGAATACCGAGTACTACCGCAATCAACACCATATATGGTCCAGATCAATTTACCGATGCCACTGCAGCTTTGAATCTTTCAAGGAATGCATGTAGGGTCTCGCCGGAGTTCTGTTGAAGCATCAATTAATGTTGGCAATCTGGCCCTCGTCTTTGAGAAGTTGTCGCCATTTGTCCAATTTAGCGCTGGTGCCCCCGGTATGAAGTCTTGAAGTGGGTGGAAGCCAGTCTCTGGCTTCTTGGTTGCGCATATGTAATAATCGTCAATCAAGCTTCTGTCTTTTAATTCTGGATGGTGATCCGCTACTCGGATGTATGCAGGTTGTTCTTGAGGAGCCATTCTTCTGGTTATAGGCTGGGTTCTTGCGAAACTCCGATAATAGTAAATATGCCTAAATTTGGCGGATAGTCAAATTATGTTGCTCGAAGCTCATATCCCGTACTCCCCATCCACAGGGATTTTACTAAGAGGTAATCATCAAATCCACATATTCCCTGAATTCATACTCCCTCATTAAAATGTGAGTTAGAGTTTGGTACAAAATGATTTGTTCGTGTCCAGCTAATGTAAATTTTCGGTCTCCCATCCAAGCTCTGAGGATCAGAGTTGGGTGGCGATAAGGTCAAATTATAATCGCCTCAAATGCTCTTGTTTGCCCCCTATATGGGGAGCCTCATGTTGAGGTTGAGCTGGATTTTAAACATTCATCTGAATATGAGCAAAGGTTGGTCGGGCTTCGTTTAAGATTTTCGGCGGCTCTTGCATATCCATCGTTTTCATCCAAAATGTTACGGTCGGAAGTTGCATGCTACAAATGCCTGGGAAGAGGTTGGTTGCATCTTGTTTCATCAAAGACGACTATGCCAACTTGTCTAAGGGTTTCATATGATCTGGACCACGGAGCAGGGAGTGTTTGAGCCAAGTTCGTTGTCGCTTGAATTCCTACGGTGCTCGCTCTAGCGAATAAGTCGTAGTTACTCGGCCTTCCATCTATCCGAGTAAAGAAGTTATCCACCATTTTCTGTTGTTTCCAGAGAAGTTCATTTCGCTGAGCCATCTGAGTTCTCAAATTAGCAAGGGTACCATCCATTTCATATCTAGTTTGACATGCCGAGGGATCATCACAAGAAGAAATCTGCTGCCTTCCTTTGTTCCTAGCGTCTTCTGCGCAAATATCCTCGGCACGGAAGAAATTTCTATCTTCCTTCTTCTTAGCCTTTGGTCCGAGTGTCAGGCAATTCGCCTCCTCGCAAGTTAGAAGTCAAAGTAATGGCATCCCCCTTTACATGGGCTCTCTCAACCGGGAAGTCGGTCGGGACTAGCAAATGGACGTTCACTCTGCATCCATTCCGTGGTCCTCAAGCAGCCTTCTGGTCGTAGCCCTTTTTTTTGTTTTCCACTGGCCTGCTGCGGTTGTCGTGAGTGCGGTCCCCGCATTCTTGTCCTGTTATCTTGTATAAGCCTGCACTCTGTAAACAAAGCGAATCTCTAAGTAATAGGTAATAAAGCACATCACAATCAAGTAGGGGTTCCAATTCAGAACCCTTGCGATCAAATAATATCTGGCAAATCATATAGAATTTATCTAAAGGGGGTGATGTGTGTGTGCCCCCAATCAAACATGAATAAAGTGCCTAGTCAGGGCTTGTTTGACATTGTGTTGCCCCTATCCTTCCATGGGGGGTGTTGGCTCAGCTTTCAATCTTATCCCCAATCCTTCAGTGGAGTAGGAACCTGTTATCTTCGGTACTTAATCTTAGCACCTTTATACTCTCCTGACGTATGCCCAGGTTAGAGTGTAATCAAGGCGGTCTTTAATCGTGGTGCACCATCACGCCTTGGGGACGTCGTCTTCCCGTCCTTTATACTCTCTCTCGAATCATGAGAGTTAGAGTTAATCAGACGAACGGTCATGTCATTCGCCCCGGCTATCCTTCAGCGCTCTAATCCAAAGAGCGCGGTTCTACCGGCACGAGTGTCGTTCTCGAACTCGATTTTTAGTCCACACTCCATGCTTCACTCTGTAAGTTGTAGCTTTTCGGGCAAGTGGTCGGGTCACACTCGCCGAGACACTACCTCCTAATCTCCGATTCACGGGTAGAGGTGGTCATTCGCAATAATCAAGTTTCTCTCGTCCCATCAACTCGTGGGATGGAGTTTGGTCGGACGCTGCAATATCGTCCTTTAAATGTTCTCTCAAATTGTGAGAGCTAGAGTCACGGATCGAGTGGTCTTTAATCATGGCGCGCCCATCACACTCGTCATAGGTTTGTACTTCTATCCAATCTCCAAGGATTAGAGTTAGTCAGGAAAACTGTCGGAAAATGTTTGCAGAGCTTTGCATTCCTTCGATCAATCTATGGGAGGAGTGAATGGCACCAAACTTCGGGTACCTGCATCATTCATATCATATGAGTTAGTCATGTAAATAACTCAGGAAGCATGTAAAAGTAAATTGTATGATTGAAAAGTAAGCATATCAAGGGGCAGTGCTGCCTCCTTTATTTGGATTCATGTAATCTGATGGCATCAAACATAGGATCGAGCTGTGCCGACGGTCGAACTGCATCCATCTGAAATCGGATTCCGACTTTGAATGCAAAAGTAAATGCATAATTATCTTTAAGTCTGCCACATATGAGCCAAGGAGTGGATGGTCATCTCGGATCCATCTTGAAGTATACAACTTCTTTCGGGCGGAGGGCGTGGCTTTGCAAACGAGCTGTTCAGTCAAGCTCATCATGGTATTGCTCCATAACTCTATATGCGGGTGTTAGAAGTCTGATCAGTATCAAATCCAAGGAACCTGCTCCATCCACATATTAGTTCATCTGAGTTAATTACATCAATAACTCATAAAGAATACAAATATAAGAGTCATGGTTAAAGAGTAATCATGTTAAAGGAATGAATATCATTCTATGCGAAAATGGCATTGCACGCTCTTTGCAGGTCCATTTTGCCTCGATAATCTCTGCCAGGGATGGCTGCCAAATTTTTTATTTGGTGATGAACGTCTTTTCAGACCGTCGGGGGATTGCGTTCCCAAGAATGAACAGACCTTGGTTGTGGTCTTGGAGTGACAATGGCAGTTAGGTAAATACTGTAAGCGAATGACGAGGTCGTATCTCATTTGAATCGCCTTCTTGCCCCCCCCCCCCCAATGCTAAGGGTATGGGCTGAATGTCAGGAAGTCATGTATGTATTGCTAATGGTATCATATCATCACATTGGTGCTAGGACGGAAATTGGTAGAAGAATAACGGGTCCATGCTTATAGAAGCTTTTGTCTAATCATCCAGGATAGTGTATTCAGCAATAAGACTCGTTGCTGTCAATCTTAGAACAACCTTCCAACAGAAATAAGCAATGTCGCCTTGCTTGTCATATCTTGAGGCATAACGAACGATGGCACGCCTTTCACTTCTCCTTACTAGATGAATTCCGTGTTGCAGGAAGTTTATCAAGGAGTTGTCGATGACTCTCTTCCATGTTCGGTCTCCAACGCCGGGTCGACTTCCATCTGATCAGTGGTTGGATTTAGTAGTGTCTCGATGGGGATCATCTCTATCTTTCGTGGATTGTCGGAACCTTCTAACTTGGTCAGATTATCCACCTCCTGATCTTCTGTGTGCAGAATATGAGGTATGTTGTAACGTTCCAATCCATCCAACAGCTTTTCTACCGGTTCTTGGTAAGCTGCGAGTTGTGGTCCCTTCATCTTGAATTCCCTCAATCCGAGAGTTACAAATATGTTGAACGGCGCTACTCCCAAACCCTTAATGAGTTTCAAGCCAACGATCAGGGCATCGTATTCGTAATCGTTGTTTGTAGCGGAAAATTCCAATCCTGAGGCAAGGAAGATTGGCCGTTCTTTAGGAATTATCGGCAACACTCCGGCGTTGGACCGTCAATCATTCCTTGCACCGTCTGTATATCTTCTAGGTGCTTGTTTTCATCTTTCTTTTTGTGGGGCCATCTTCTTCGTCTATTACATCCTCTTCGGGAATGGTAAACTCAATGATGAAGTCGGTTAATACTTTCCCCCGTAAGGATATCTATAAGAGGGAATTGAGATCAAACTGGTTCAGCTTGATGTTTCTTTCGAGCAATCATCCAGGTGCCTTCGGTCGCTATAGGACCTGTCGTATTGGCCAATCAGTGTGTATCACAATTAGATCAACTTGGAAATAGTTGTGGAGTTTTCTCGAAGCAATCATCAAACTATAAGCGAGCTTTTCAATCTTCGGGTAGTTGCTTCGTTAGATGTCGCCCTCCTGCATCCCGAATCTTCATCTTCTCTGAGATCTATGTCTTTGGGCAGGTCATCGTACAGCTCTTTATGTGATGTTTCCTTTGCGTGCTAAGCTGATGCCTCCTTCGCACTTCATCTCATCAGGACGGGAAGCGTATTTGGGTTCCATCTCTAATGAGTAACATATTACGTTTAGGCAAATAGCAGGACCTTCTAGTAACTTAGTCACCATGGACCACTCCCACTCCAGCTTCGGTTGGGAATTTTAGCAATAGACAGTTTGCTACAATGTAAGTTCTGAATTTTGTTGGAGCTAGTCGGTCTAGACCTTGATCAGATAACCTTGAATACAACAGCATAGTTTGCGAGACTTTAAGTAATATTCATGCGTTGTGTCACAACGGAAATAAGAAGCAGAGAGCTAACGGTTGATTCATATTTGCTTTAATCTCGAACTCTCATCACTTGACCAAGGTCGTATAGTGGCTGGTGAGCAGTCAAGTTGCTATAATCCAGGAAAGGATCCATAGGTCCAATCATGGCGTGTGGTGGTTCAACTAGTACCTAACTCTGGGCCCCAAAGTATGCTGACCTAACCCTCATTCGATAGAAATCAGTCTTACTCGATGCGGTTGACATCAAATTTCCATTGCAAAGGTTAGCTAAGTTCTTCGAGAGGGGAACCACATGACATATTTCATTCATCACATCATACAATTGAAGTGTAGCTTTGGGATGTCGGGATCCTTAGTTGCTTTTTGGTATCACATTATTGACAATTATGGTCACTAAGATCATACGAATCATTTTCGGAGTAGTGCTCGGACCGTTCCATATAACCGTCATTCGATGCTATGCCGATTGAATAAGTTTAAGTCGTATAAATAAGACGGTCACTACTCGTTAGGCAGCAACATCAGTTGCATCGGTGAAATCTGTACAACATCGAAGATACAGAAGAGGATGATGTTATGAGACAATCATTGTTTCGTGTATTGTCGTTGATGGAAAGATGAATCTGATCAATACCTCCTCACACTGGCTTACTGATGTAAGTAGGTGTCATGGCTCTAGGAAAAATCCCAGTCGTTGCCATCTACCGGGATACTCACAAACTATCCATTTAATCTTCATTGACAAGCTTTGACAATTGCTGTTGGCTAAAATGTACACCGAGCCGAAGGCGAGCCGTGCTCCGAGCCGAAGGCGTGGCAATCAGCGGGTCTGGGCGCAGCGCCGGTGGGGGTCCGGGGCCCCACAGTCCCGGCGTCGAAAATGTGGGCACCGCACGATTTTTTCGATTTTGGAAGATGGAGCCTTTTCTGAAATGATCAGAAAAATGTATTTTTTCCAAAAACAGCCGAACCGGGTCGGATCGGAATTTGCCTTCCAGTTGCGGTTCGGAGATGTCTTCAAGTTAGGGTCGGATCGAGTCATCTGTTCGGCTCGGATCGGGTAAGGCCATCATCAGTTGGACCGGTTCAGATCGGGGTTGGATTGAGCAAGTCGCTTTGGGTTGCGTCGAATCTACTTCATTCGAGCGGATCAATGCTACACCCGAACCAATGTCCATTCGATTTGAGCTTTTGCTTGATCCGATCCGCGAAGTGAATGCAACTTCTTCAATCCGAAATGACTGCTGCTTCTTCAATCCGATCCGCAAGGTGATCCGATCCCATGGGATAAAGATGTTGCTGGTTCAATACGTCCGCAATTTCTTCAATCCTTGAAACTCCGAACAGGATAGAGGCTATGTAGATTTGAGCTGTGAAGGCCTATGCATCTGAATATCAAGCGAATCTTTCAGAATTGAATACGGATCTCCCCTCAACGAACTATGACATCCATTAGTAGATGAAGAGATCTATGGTTGAGAATCAGTCCATTCTCAGTGAAAGCACCAAAAATGTTAGACCAAAAAATGGTCCTAACACCCAATTGAATAGGATTTGTGAAGAATAATAATCTAAAACATAGAAAATCAAGCAGAGACACGAGATTTATAGTGGTTCGGCGTTAACAAGCCTACATCCACTTCATATTTTCTCAATTCATTCAGAAATTATAGTTACAACGAGTACAATCACTCAAACACTCGAATTTAATGAAAATTCTCTCTGAATTCATTATATGTTCATTGGAGAAGGTGGTTATTTCTGGAGAGGTGCGGCCATGACAGAAAAGAGGAACGAAATGCCAAAAAAGATCCCCCAATGTGATGCGTTTTTCATGTATTTATAGGCAATAAATTGGTTAGGGAGGAGTGGCCACGTGGCAGCATTAGGAAAGGTTTTGAGAGTAGTGGAGAAAGTGGGAGAGCGATTTTCAATTTGTAGGATGGCATATGTATGACGATCCGGTTTTATAGGCTAAAGAATAGGTATTCGGTTAAGGGCAGGTGTGTGCTTCAGGCAAGGGGATCGGGTTGGCCTCCTCTGATCCGAACCGATACTTGCTTTGACAAGTCTTCTGATTGTATGCAGAAATCAACCCAGGTAGGTTGGATCTCATCTGATCTGATCCGATTCGATGATACCCTCTGAATCTATCTGGTGCAAATGCGATTACTTCAGGTAAATGGGGTCGGGTCTTGGCTACTCCGATCCGAACCGATGCTAGATTGGAGCTGGTTGTCAAAATGTGAAAACCCGCAACTTTCCCCGTTGAGGAAAGCACGGATTGTTCGAGAACAAGCCACAGCAGAACGCAGACGGAAGAACATTTCATTGCATAATTACAACAATGCATCAGATTACAAGAATATACAGAGTATAAATGAATATTACACAGAAATATCAGAGATTTAAATTACATTTAAATACATAGCAGCGGAAAATAATACAATACACAACTAGAAGAGATATACGGATACAAAGCTTTCCGGATATCATTCCAGCTGTAAACCAGGATCCTGTGAATATAAATCTGCAAAACCAAAACTACTAGCTGCCCGTGTCAAAATAAGGGCACCCAGAGTTTAGGTTAAAACAATAAACTCCAGGTCAGTCATGTGACTGGTGTGAGAACTAAAACAGTTATTAATCTTTATTTTAAAGTTCGGTAAATCAAGGGACCACGCCGTATAACACGGAACGGGTTTCCTCCCAAGAACACCAGTGCATAAAACAAACAACACGATGCTAAATAAAGAAAATGAAGCTATTATAAGACCCAGTTCCCATCACACAATGCAACGCAAGCCGGAGGATAGGGTTTTTACCTGATAATAGCCAAGAATGCTTGATACGTTTAAAAACAAATCATTTGATACTATTATAGGTGTATAGTGTATAAAACAACTTCAAATCATAAGTATCAATCATAGGCGGCATGAATGCCCCATACCACTATGTCGCCATATATAGGTTATACAATCAAAATCGCAAAGTCACGTATTTGGAAATTGGATTTCCGTCTGTGAACCGAGGCCACGGATCGTCCTCTACCGGTTCGAGACGCTCTAGCCCGTGTCTCAGGAACAGAACGCATCATCCCTTGGAGCGACAGGGCCGGTCCACCGATGTGGATTAAAATGCCTGAACACTGTGTTTCCCCGCCCTTTAGGGCGTAGGTGAGCCAGCTGAATGTCTCCATCGGACCCGGATCGTGGGATCAAACCGAGGCGCCTCGCAACAGCAACAACCACACAGGTGAAAAGTATATAAATGTCAGGGCTGGTAGGTCACTGACACCACCCTAGCTAGAAAGAAACGCATGCCCTCCCTGAGGTCCTCTCCCGTTTTTGGTTCACAACCGAGGTGCGAGGCTCGCGAATCAACGTTACACAAAGCTATGCCACACAGGTTGTGCTTTGATCATCACCACAAGACTTTGCTTTTCAACAGAAGCCTCGATCAATTGCATCTTAGCATGCCACACAGGCAATACACTCCATGCGTTTGATATCCATCAGTATATAACCCCTGAGCTCGTACGTCTCAGAGAAGGGCGTTAAGCAAGAGAATAAATTCTCCGCCGCCAAACAAATATATATTTAATAGAGATCAATCACACAGACTAAAATCCAATGTCAGACACACAGTCCATTTACAAGTTCGTTCTGGGTCTGAACGAAACCGGAGGCACCTAGTACCCCGCATATCCATCGATCTCCAAGCACGTCTGGACGATCACCAACTGTTTCCATCTTCTTGGGTGTACAACCCAATCAAGATCATCAGTAATCACCCAAACGACGTGAAGACTTCCGGTCTTCGACCATCGTCTTCATCTTCGACTTATCGTCGTATCAGTTATTCAGAATGGGATAAACCCGGTCTTCCCGAATAACTCGCGTATATTTTAAATAAGTGTTACACAAACACAACATACGCCTCATTCCAATTCATCAGTCACTAACCGTAAATTAACAAGAGAACAATTCCCCAAATATTAACCCCGAAGGCCGAAACCAACATCAGATCAATATCCAGAAAACCATTCTGCTTGGCTAACCGACAGTTAGTTTCTAAATTTCACATTCATAGGGAAAAGGTTCCCATTAATTTTATCCAAGATAAATTCCTTGAATTTATTCTCTAATCTCCTTTTGAATTTCGATTCAACTAGTCGAGATTAACGAACCTTACCGCAGTAATCATTTGTTTTAATTTCCCAATCCCAACCTATTCATCCCATGAAGTAAAACTGGTAATACTTCATATCTAACACCACGGTGTTATCGGTAAATTCAATTACCATTTCACGTTCAAATCCAATTAAAGATTTAACTATCGCCTGGAGCAAAACTGGTGATATTCCATTCTCGATCTTTTCAATCTAATTAAAGATTCATTAAAACTCCACTTAGTTTTAATCTGTGACTGGGTTAAAGAATCAGTGTCATTTAAAACACGGTCCGCAATAAACCAAAAATCACATTCATTAATTATCGGGTTAAAGAACAAGTGTTATTTAAAACACCGTTCACGATAAACCCAAAAATCAATATCAATTCAATTCCAATTAAATATTATTTAATTGGTACACTTCATTAAATCCAAATAAAAAGATTTAATCTTTTCTCAACTGGGTTCAAGGATAGTGTTAATGAAGACACCATTCACGACAAACCCAAATCACATTTGATATTAAACAAAAGGCTCTGAATAGAAAATATACCGGCTTATATTCAATATCAAATTCTACGACTAACAAATATCGTATTGGAAATAACGATATATATATATATCTATATCTTTCAAATTTCCATAACAGCATCTGTATAGTCACGAAATCCAACATCGAAATATTCCGAAGGCAATTTCGATTCAAATCCGTTCCAATGCAATCATTGGAAATTCTTGTTATTTTCAAAAACATTTCGAATTCAATTTATTTATTTAAAAATAAATAGAATTATAATTCTAGTTCCAAACTAGTTCATTTCGATAAAAATCTATTTCTATCTTTTCAAATATGGAGTTTCTCATCCCAATTTTTCCCAAATCATTTCTTATGATTTTACACAAATTATTACTATTTTTAATAATTTTATCAAGGCCCGTACAGTCGATTTCCATCAACGGCCATCGAACAGCACTTACATCGACCTCTTTCAAATTTAATTCGGACATAATTCCAAATCCAACCGTTAGATTTCAAATTTCTAATATTCGTTAGAAAGCTCTTTTCGATACGAACCCAACGGTTCCGGTTTTAGGAGAATCCGACGGTCGGATCTCCCGCAATGTACGCTCGAAGTCAATGGTCGAAATTCGCGAACTGCCGCGGCGCGGCGCGTTCTATTCAGGCCATTATATCATATATATAATATATACTTCATCGATTTCAATTCAAAACGTGCTTTATAAATCGTTTTAAATTCATTTTCAAAACGGTTTCAACTTCATATTCAATTTCAAATCAAAATTGAATATTCCAATATAAATTCGTTTTAAATTCATTTCAAATCGATTTCAATTCAATTTCAATTTAATTAAATTTCAGTTCGTTTTCAATTCGATTCAAATTTCAATTCGAATTCATTTTTATTCAATTTCAATTCGAATTCATGTATATTCAATTTCAATTTGAATTTCATTTATTTTCAATTTCAATTCGAATTCATTTCTATTCAATTCTTTTCAAAATATCAGATTTTGAAATCACTTTCGATATTCATTATAAAATGAATAAAATCAATATAAATATCGTTCACGTCAAAAAAAATGGCGTCAATCTAATCAACACGGCTTCATATATTTCTATTTTCAAATATTTCTATTTCAAATATTTCTTTTTCGAAACTGGAATGAGGCCCAATCAATTACCATATAATGTTAATTATATGGATTTTCTTCAACACATGTATACGATAACAACGATGAATAATCAACCATCATCCAAAGTGCATTCTACACTGTATAAGCATCAAATATAAATATTCAATGCTTATAACAGCCTGTCAATCAATCGATCGACATACAACTAAACAATCGGGATTAGTGTACGTCAAATATCATCCCAATACCCGTGTGGGGTTTCAAACAATCAAACACAGATTTTTATTTGTGCAGTTGGGCGATGTGTAAAATTTTATCGTCCCAATCAATGTCCTTCAAATAGGTGTACATAAACAAACCGTCCAGTTTGTAAATGAATATTTATTTATTCACATTCACGTTAAAAATTATATTTTTAACGATCAAACTATTTTATTCAACCTATGAATATTCTATTCGGTTCATTTATTAAATAAAATGTTATCTTTATTTTTCTAACTTATTTTTAGAAAATTTCGGCGGCATAACGGCACGATACTAGAAACGGGACAAGGCCTAGCCTTATCTCCGGTCTAGTAATGGCCCACGCCATACACATATCAATCAAACCAATTTCAATTCACCAAACAACCAAATTTAGATCAAATAATCTAACCAACTACACAACCAAACAATTAAACAAACAAGCCATCCATGGTCTGTGGATGACGGGTGTCGGGTGCTACTAAACACCGTCTGCATCCTAGTATATATATAACTAGAAAAAGAAATTAAAGAGTGAGAAGTTCTCACATTATAGCTAATCCAATCCCACGACACTTCTTTGCAGAAATCTTCGTCGTTCTCGCCTTTCATCACTTTCGTTGCCCGTAGCCACTACATATATAAAAATCGAATTTTTACTATGCTATTCAATATATAAAAATCGAATTTTTCCTTCGCTATTCAATATATAAAAATCATATTTTTACTTCGCTATTCAATACATAAAAATCGAATTTTTACTTCGCTATTCAATATATAAAAATCATATTTTTACTTCGCTATTCAATATATAAAAATCGAATTTTTACTTCGCTATTCAATATATAAAAATCGAATTTTTACTTCGCTATTCAATATATAAAAATCAAATTTTTACTTCGCTATTCAATATATAAAAATCGAATTTTTAACTCACCACTTGAATAAAAATTATATTTTTATCATTTGTATAATATAAAAATTATATTTTTATTATCACCACTATATCAAAATCCGATCTTTCTACTTTCACATAAAAATACGATCTTTTCACCTTTAAAAATATCGTCTTTCATTCATTAAAAATTCAACCTTTCTATTTATAAAAATTCTAACTTTCTATTTAAAAATCCTATCTTTCTAATTTAAAAATCCTATCTTTCTAATTTAAATTCCTATACAAAAACTGATTTAACTAGCAAAAATATTTAAAATAGATTAACACAAAACAAAATAAATAAATAAAATAAAAAAAGATGGAAGCTTACAGTGGATGGGGGAGAAGAGGGATCGGAGGGGCTGGAGTTCGCCGGTGGTGACGGGCGGAGCAGGCGAGGGGGGGGGGGGTTCCATGCTAGGGCGCAACAGGGGGGGTCTTCGCGTCGGTCGGAGGCTGTCTTCGATGGGAGGGGGAGGTTTCATCACGTCGATCGAACAGGAGGGGGGGGGGGCGGTCGCATTCGCGAGGGTAGGGGGTAGGGGTTCGGAGGTGGCGCCCCTCCTGAGGCGCGGCGGCGCCCTGATGGGGGGAGCGACGGTGCTCCTCCCCCCCTTCATCTTTCCTTTTTTTTTCTGTGATGAACGAAAATGAAGGGAAGGGGGGCCAGCGGTTTATAAGGGGAGGAGGGAGGATATTTTTTTTATTTAATTTAAAAAAAGTTGACTTTTACATACGAACTCAAAACGAGGCCCACCGCCTGTCGTCCATAGCGTTTTACCCCCATTCTGAACACAATGGGATATGTATCGCAAGCTGATTCGATCGTTACAATCAGTTTCCGTTAAAATCAACATATAACACTATATATTGAATTTGAACGTGCATTTCAATTTACCGGGGTCACATACTAACTCGAAAAATTCCAGAAAAATATTTTCTAGCTTCGTATTGACGATACGGTCCTAACAAAACTAGTTTCGTCAAATTCTGAGACCGTTGGAAAAATGGCCAATTTCCAGTCGATTAAAATAAACTAAAACTGGTCAAACGCGTTTTCCTTTGCCACGCTCACATATTGATTCAAAAAATTATGAAATTTGAAACCTAGCAATAACTTTACAACACGGATCCAACAAAAGTGGTTTCGTCGAAATCCGAGGTCGTTTGCAAAATGTCCATTTTTAAGGGCCTGAATTCCATAGCAACTATTCAGAATTTCCAACTGGACATATCTTTTGATCCCCGCTATGAAATTTTGATTTTTCAGATTCGTTGGAAAGATATTATCAATTAGATTCCATTATTTTTGGTTTCACTAAAATCCGGATTATTCTGCTCCCGGTATGTTCAATTGAAGTTTGAAATCGAATTATCGAACTACCGCGTCATTTTCAATTCCTTTTATAAATATAAATAAATATTTATATTCTATCGTCGATCTATATAACTATATACGATTCAATTTTATTCAAAATAAATTTCTCTTCGTTTTTATTTAAAATAATTCATTTTAAATAGTCAAAATTCGCTAAAATTGCCAAAATAAAAATTTTAAACTGGCCCAGATTTTCGGGTTGTTACAATCTCCCCCACTTAAAACTTTTCATCCCCGAAAAGGAACAAATTCGAAATTGGTTTGATTAGTCAACTCTACGTTCGATCTGGCTTCTATTCTCCAACTTTTCAGTTTCTGAGAATTTTCAAATTCTTCAAAAATTTGGCTAACACCCTAAATTTTCGAAAAATTTCACCATAACCTCCCCTACACCAGGAGCCACGGGAAAATCCCGAAATTGCCATACAGGCCTTCTGATCTCAAAAAGAAAAAGAAAAAGCCAATAGGCTCATAAAATCATCATTACCCAAACAAAACAGTAAATTATATAGTAAATATGTACCTATTTGTCGGGCAAACAAATTTTATTCTCTGCTCTAGCCTCCTTGCTATGACCTGTTCAATGTAAGTACAAGTATATGCAAGCAAATGCGACTAAATTTCAATACAATTCAATATTTGATTCAATTAGGCTAAATGGCTAAAAATTAGCAAACAAATAAACAAACAACACAAACATCAATCAATTAGTTGTTTAGCTTTTGAAATTCATAACTTTGATATATATTCAAAAATCAGATTTTTGATGCCAAATCACAACAATAGGCCCTATCTAATTTTGGTTCTCACACTAGTCTAATGGAAATATAGAAATCTCACTTTCGTTACTCGAAAATAAATACTGGCGACGGTGCCCCATCACCAGAATTATCCCTGGGCATTAGAGTGCGATTCTATAACTATCAATACATTAAAACTTTGAATACACGTTTGCAAGACATATATGCAAAATTTATATATATTGGATTGTCCAGATTCAATATAAATTAATAATAAAATACGAATAATTGATTTAAATTTTAAAAACAAAAATTGTTTTCATTTTAAAAATATACTCTTCACACTCGTTCTAGGATACTACTGATCCCATCTCTAACGAGTCATTCTAATTGGATATTGCTAATCCAATATCTGATGAATTCTTTCGTATGGTTCTAATGCATCTTGTTCTCTGAGCTTTGTAAACCAAAGCTCTGATACCAACTGTGAAAACCCGCAACTTCCCCGTTGAGGAAAGCGCGGATTGTTCGAGAACAAGCCACAGCAGAACGCAGACGGAAGAACATTTCATTGCATAATTACAACAATGCATCAGATTACAAGAATATACAGAGTATAAATGAATATTACACAGAAATATCAGAGATTTAAATTACATTTAAATACATAGCAGCGGAAAATAATACAATACACAACTAGAAGAGATATACGGATACAAAGCTTTCCGGATATCATTCCAGCTGTAAACCAGGATCCTGTGAATATAAATCTGCAAAACCAAAACTACTAGCTGCCCGTGTCAAAATAAGGGCACCCAGAGTTTAGGTTAAAACAATAAACTCCAGGTCAGTCATGTGACTGGTGTGAGAACTAAAACAGTTATTAATCTTTATTTTAAAGTTCGGTAAATCAAGGGACCACGCCGTATAACACGGAACGGGTTTTCTCCCAAGAACACCAGTGCATAAAACAAACAGCGCGATGCTAAATAAAGAAAATGAAGCTATTATAAGACCTAGTTCCCATCACACAATGCAACGCAAGCCGGAGGATAGGGTTTTTACCTTATAATAGCCAAGAATGCTTGATACGTTTAAAACAAATCATTTGATACTATTATAGGTGTATAGTGTATAAAACAACTTCAAATCATAAGTATCAATCATAGGCGGCATGAATGCCCCATACCACTATGTCGCCATATATAGGTTATATAATCAAAATCGCAAATTCACGTATTTGGAAATTGGATTTCCGTCTGTGAACCGAGGCCAGGGATCATCCTCTACCGATTCGAGACGCTCTAGCCCGTGTCTCAGGAACAGAACGCATCGTCCCTTGGAGCGACAGGGCCGGTCCACCGATGTGGATTAAAATGCCTGAACACTGCGTTTCCTCGCCCTTTGGGGCGTAGGTGAGCCAACTGAATGACTCCATCGGACCCGGATCGTCCGATCAAACCGAGGCGCCTCGCAACAGCAACAACCACACATGTGAAAATTATATAAATGTCAGGGCTGGTAGGTCACTGACACCACCCTAGCTAGAAAAAAACGCATGCCCTCCCTGAGGTCCTCTCCCGTTTTTGGTTCACAACCGAGGTGCGAGGCTCGCGAATCAACGTTACACAAAGCTATGCCACACAGGTTGTGCATTGATCATCACCACAAGACTTTGCTTTTCAACAGAAGCCTCGATCAATTGCATCTTAGCATGCCACACAGGCAATTCACTCCATGCATTTGATATCCATCAGTATATAACCCCTGAGCTCGTACGTCTCAGAGAAGGACGTTAAGCAAGAGAATAAATTCTCCGCCGCCAAACAAATATATATTTAATAGAGATCAATCACACAGACTAAAATCCAATGTCAGACACACAGTCCATTTACAAGTTCGTTCTGGGTCTGAACGAAACCGGAGGCACCTAGTACCCCACATATCCATCGATCTCCAAGCACGTCTGGACGATCACCAACTGTTTCCATCTTCTTGGGTGTACAGCCCAATCAAGATCATCAGTAATCACCCAAACGACGTGAAGACTTCCGGTCTTCGACCATCGTCTTCATCTTCGACTTATCGTCGTATCAGTTATTCAGAATGGGATAAACCCGGTCTTCCCGAATAACTCGCGTATATTTTAAGTAAGTGTTACACAAACACAACATATGCCTCATTCCAATTCATCAGTCACTAACCGTAAATTAACAAGAGAACAATTCCCCAAATATTAACCCCGAAGGCCGAAACCAACATCAGATCAATATCCAGAAAACCATTCTGCTTGGCTAACCGACAGTTAGTTTCTAAATTTCACATTCATAGGGAAAAGGTTCCCATTAATTTTATCCAAGATAAATTCCTTGAATTTATTCTCTAATCTCCTTTTGAATTTCGATTCAACTAGTCGAGATTAACGAACCTTACCGAAGTAATCATTTGTTTTAATTTCCCAATCCCAACCTATTCATCCCATGAAGTAAAACTGGTAATACTTCATATCTAACACCACAGTGTTATCGGTAAATTCAATTACCATTTCCCGTTCAAATCCAATTAAAGATTTAACTATCGCCTGGAGCAAAACTGGTGATACTCCATTCTCGATCTTTTCAATCTAATTAAAGATTCATTAAAACTCCACTTAGTTTTAATCTGTGACTGGGTTAAAGAATCAGTGTCATTTAAAACACGGTCCACAATAAACCCAAAATCACATTCATTAATTATCGGGTTAAAGAACAAGTGTTATTTAAAACACCGTTCACGATAAACCCAAAAATCAATATCAATTCAATTCCAATTAAATATTATTTAATTGGTACACTTCATTAAATCTAAATAAAAAGATTTAATCTTTTCTCAACTGGGTTCAAGGACAGTGTTAATGAAGACACCATTCACGACAAACCCAAATCACATTTGATATTAAACACAAGGCTCTGAATAGAAAATATACCGGCGTATATTCAATATCAAATTCTACGACTAACAAATATCGTATTGGAAATAACGATATATATATATATATATATCTATATCTTTCAAATTTCCATAACAGCATCTGTATAGTCACGAAATCCAACATCGAAATATTCCGAAGGCAATTTCGATTCAAATCCATTCCAATGCAATCATTGGAAATTCTGGTTATTTTCAAAAACATTTCGAATTCAATTTATTTATTTAAAAATAAATAGAATTATAATTCTAGTTCCAAACTAGTTCATTTCGATAAAAATCTATTTCTATCTTTTCAAATATGGAGTTTCTCATCCCAATTTTTCCCAAATCATTTCTTATGATTTTACACAAATTATTACTATTTTTAATAATTTTATCAAGGCCCGTACAGTCGATTTCCATCAACGGCCATCGAACTGCACTTACAGCGACCTCTTTCAAATTTGATTCGGACATAATTCCAAATCCAACCGTTAGATTTCAAATTTCTAATATTCGTTAGAAAGCTCTTTTCGATACGAACCCAACGGTTCCGGTTTTAGGAGAATCCGAAAGTCGGATCTCCCGCAATGTACGCTCGAAGTCAATGGTCGAAATTCGCGAACTGCCGCGGCGCGGCGCGTTCTATTCTGGCCATTATATTATATATATAATATATATAATATATACTTCGTCGATTTCAATTCAAAACGTGCTTTATAAATCGTTTTAAATTCATTTTCAAAACGGTTTCAACTTCATATTCAATTTCAAATCAAAATTGAATATTCCAATATAAATTCGTTTTAAATTCATTTCAAATCGATTTCAATTCAATTTCAATTCAATTTCAATTTAATTAAATTTCAGTTCGTTTTCAATTCGATTCAAATTTCAATTCGAATTCATTTGTATTCAATTTCAATTCGAATTCATGTATATTCAATTTCAATTTGAATTTCATTTATTTTCAATTTCAATTCGAATTCATTTCTATTCAATTCTTTTCAAAATATCAGATTTTGAAATCACTTTCGATATTCATTATAAAATGAATAAAATCAATATAAATATCGTTCACGTCAAAAAAAATGGGGTCAATCTAATCAACACGGCTTCATATATTTCTATTTTCAAATATTTCTATTTCAAATATTTCTTTTTCGAAACTGGAATGAGGCCCAATCAATTACCATATAATGTTAATTATATGGATTTTCTTCAACACATGTATACGATAACAACGATGAATAATCAACCATCATCTAAAGTGCATTCTACACTGTATAAGCATCAAATATAAATATTCAATGCTTATAACAGCCTGTCAATCAATCGATCGACATACAACTAAACAATCGGGATTAGTGTACGTCAAATATCATCCCAATACCCGTGTGGGGTTTCAAACAATCAAACACAGATTTTTATTTGTGCAGTTGGGCGATGTGTAAAATTTTATCGTCCCAATCAATGTCCTTCAAATAGGTGTACATAAACAAACCGTCCAGTTTGTAAATGAATATTTATTTATTCACATTCACGTTAAAAATTATCTTTTTAACGATCAAACTATTTTATTCAACCTATGAATATTCTATTCGGTTCATTTATTAAATAAAATGTTATCTTTATTTTTCTAACTTATTTTTAGAAAATTTCGGCGGCATAACGGCACGATACTAGAAACGGGACAAGGCCTAGCCTTATCTCCGGTCTAGTAATGGCCCACGCCATACACATATCAATCAAACCAATTTCAATTCACCAAACAACCAAATTTAGATCAAATAATCTAACCAACTACACAACCAAACAATTAAACAAACAAGCCATCCATGGTCTGTGGATGACGGGTGTCGGGTGCTACTAAACACCGTCTGCATCCTAGTATATATATAACTAGAAAAAGAAATTAAAGAGTGAGAAGTTCTCACATTATAGCTAATCCAATCCCACGACACTTCTTTGCAGAAATCTTCGTCGTTCTCGCCTTTCATCACTTTCGTTGCCCGTAGCCACTACATATATAAAAATCGAATTTTTACTATGCTATTCAATATATAAAAATCGAATTTTTCCTTCGCTATTCAATATATAAAAATCATATTTTTACTTCGCTATTCAATACATAAAAATCGAATTTTTACTTCGCTATTCAATATATAAAAATCATATTTTTACTTCGCTATTCAATATATAAAAATCGAATTTTTACTTCGCTATTCAATATATAAAAATCGAATTTTTACTTCGCTATTCAATATATAAAAATCAAATTTTTACTTCGCTATTCAATATATAAAAATCGAATTTTTAACTCACCACTTGAATAAAAATTATATTTTTATCATTTGTATAATATAAAAATTATATTTTTATTATCACCACTATATCAAAATCCGATCTTTCTACTTTCACATAAAAATACGATCTTTTCACCTTTAAAAATATCGTCTTTCATTCATTAAAAATTCAACCTTTCTATTTATAAAAATTCTAACTTTCTATTTAAAAATCCTATCTTTCTAATTTAAAAATCCTATCTTTCTAATTTAAATTCCTATACAAAAACTGATTTAACTAGCAAAAATATTTAAAATAGATTAACACAAAACAAAATAAATAAATAAAATAAAAAAAGATGGAAGCTTACAGTGGATGGGGGAGAAGAGGGATCGGAGGGGCTGGAGTTCGCCGGTGGTGACGGGCGGAGCAGGCGAGGGGGGGGGGGGGTTCCATGCTAGGGCGCAACAGGGGGGGTCTTCGCGTCGGTCGGAGGCTGTCTTCGATGGGAGGGGGAGGTTTCATCACGTCGATCGAACAGGAGGGGGGGCGGTCGCATTCGCGAGGGTAGGGGGTAGGGGTTCGGAGGTGGCGCCCCTCTTGAGGCGCGGCGGCGCCCTGATGGGGGGAGCGACGGTGCTCCTCCCCCCCTTCATCTTTCCTTTTTTTTTTCTGTGATGAACGAAAATGAAGGGAAGGGGGGCCAGCGGTTTATAAGGGGAGGAGGGAGGATATTTTTTTTATTTAATTAAAAAAAAGTTGACTTTTACATACGAACTCAAAACGAGGCCCACCGCCTGTCGTCCATAGCGTTTTACCCCCATTCTGAACACAATGGGATATGTATCGCAAGCTGATTCGATCGTTACAATCAGTTTCCGTTAAAATCAACATATAACACTATATATTGAATTTGAACGTGCATTTCAATTTACCGGGGTCACATACTAACTCGAAAAATTCCAGAAAAATATTTTCTAGCTTCGTATTGACGATACGGTCCTAACAAAACTAGTTTCGTCAAATTCTGAGACCGTTGGAAAAATGGCCAATTTCCAGTCGATTAAAATAAACTAAAACTGGTCAAACGCGTTTTCCTTTGCCACGCTCACATATTGATTCGAAAAATTATGAAATTTGAAACCTAGCAATAACTTTACAACACGGATCCAACAAAAGTGGTTTCGTCGAAATCCGAGGTCGTTTGCAAAATGTCCATTTTTAAGGGCCTGAATTCCATAGCGACTATTCAGAATTTCCAACTGGACATATCTTTTGATCCCCGCTATGAAATTTTGATTTTTCAGATTCGTTGGAAAGATATTATCAATTAGATTCCATTATTTTTGGTTTCACTAAAATCCGGATTATTCTGCTCCCGGTATGTTCAATTGAAGTTTGAAATCGAATTATCGAACTACCGCGTCATTTTCAATTCCTTTTATAAATATAAATAAATATTTATATTCTATCGTCGATCTATATAACTATATACGATTCAATTTTATTCAAAATAAATTTCTCTTCGTTTTTATTTAAAATAATTCATTTTAAATAGTCAAAATTCGCTAAAATTGCCAAAATAAAAATTTTAAACTGGCCCAGATTTTCGGGTTGTTACAATCTCCCCCACTTAAAACTTTTCATCCCCGAAAAGGAACAAAGTCGAAAGTGGTTTGATTAGTCAACTCTACGTTCGATCTGGCTTCTATTCTCCAACTTTTCAGTTTCTGAGAATTTTCAAATTCTTCAAAAATTTGGCTAACACCCTAAATTTTCGAAAAATTTCACCATAACCTCCCCTGCACCAGGAGCCACGGGAAAATCCCGAAATTGCCATACAGGCCTTCTGATCTCAAAAAGAAAAAGAAAAAGCCAATAGGCTCATAAAATCATCATCACCCAAACAAAACAGTAAATTATATAGTAAACATGTACCTATTTGTCGGGCAAACAAATTTTATTCTCTGCTCTAGCCTCCTTGCTATGACCTGTTCAATGTAAGTACAAGTATATGCAAGCAAATGCGACTAAATTTCAATACAATTCAATATTTGATTCAATTAGGCTAAATGGCTAAAAATTAGCAAACAAATAAACAAACAACACAAACATCAATCAATTAGTTGTTTAGCTTTTGAAATTCATAACTTTGATATATATTCAAAAATCAGATTTTTGATGCCAAATCACAACAATAGGCCCTATCTAATTTTGGTTCTCACACTAGTCTAATGGAAATATAGAAATCTCACTTTCGTTACTCGAAAATAAATACTGGCGACGGTGCCCCATCACCAGAATTATCCCTGGGCATTAGAGTGCGATTCTATAACTATCAATACATTAAAACTTTGAATACACGTTTGCAAGACATATATGCAAAATTTATATATATTGGATTGTCCAGATTCAATATAAATTAATAATAAAATACGAATAATTGATTTAAATTTTAAAAACAAAAATTGTTTTCATTTTAAAAATATACTCTTCACACTCGTTCTAGGATACTACTGATCCCATCTCTAACGAGTCATTCTAATTGGATATTGCTAATCCAATATCTGATGAATTCTTTCGTATGGTTCTAATGCATCTTGTTCTCTGAGCTTTGTAAACCAAAGCTCTGATACCAACTGTGAAAACCCGCAACTTCCCCGTTGAGGAAATCGCGGATTGTTCGAGAACAAGCCATAGCAGAACGCAGACGGAAGAACATTTCATTGCATAATTACAACAATGCATCAGATTACAAGAATATACAGAGTATAAATGAATATTACACAGAAATATCAGAGATTTAAATTACATTTAAATACATAGCAGCGGAAAATAATACAATACACAACTAGAAGAGATATACGGATACAAAGCTTTCCGGATATCATTCCAGCTGTAAACCAGGATCCTGTGAATATAAATCTGCAAAACCAAAACTACTAGCTGCCCGTGTCAAAATAAGGGCACCCAGAGTTTAGGTTAAAACAATAAACTCCAGGTCAGTCATGTGACTGGTGTGAGAACTAAAACAGTTATTAATCTTTATTTTAAAGTTCGGTAAATCAAGGGACCACGCCGTATAACACGGAACGGGTTTTCTCCCAAGAACACCAGTGCATAAAACAAACAGCGCGATGCTAAATAAAGAAAATGAAGCTATTATAAGACCTAGTTCCCATCACACAATGCAACGCAAGCCGGAGGATAGGGTTTTTACCTTATAATAGCCAAGAATGCTTGATACGTTTAAAACAAATCATTTGATACTATTATAGGTGTATAGTGTATAAAACAACTTCAAATCATAAGTATCAATCATAGGCGGCATGAATGCCCCATACCACTATGTCGCCATATATAGGTTATATAATCAAAATCGCAAATTCACGTATTTGGAAATTGGATTTCCGTCTGTGAACCGAGGCCAGGGATCATCCTCTACCGTTTCGAGACGCTCTAGCCCGTGTCTCAGGAACAGAACGCATCGTCCCTTGGAGCGACAGGGCCGGTCCACCGATGTGGATTAAAATGCCTGAACACTGCGTTTCCTCGCCCTTTGGGGCGTAGGTGAGCCAACTGAATGACTCCATCGGACCCGGATCGTCCGATCAAACCGAGGCGCCTCGCAACAGCAACAACCACACAGGTGAAAAGTATATAAATGTCAGGGCTGGTAGGTCACTGACACCACCCTAGCTAGAAAAAAACGCATGCCCTCCCTGAGGTCCTCTCCCGTTTTTGGTTCACAACCGAGGTGCGAGGCTCGCGAATCAACGTTACACAAAGCTATGCCACACAGGTTGTGCATTGATCATCACCACAAGACTTTGCTTTTCAACAGAAGCCTCGATCAATTGCATCTTAGCATGCCACACAGGCAATTCACTCCATGCATTTGATATCCATCAGTATATAACCCCTGAGCTCGTACGTCTCAGAGAAGGACGTTAAGCAAGAGAATAAATTCTCCACCGCCAAACAAATATATATTTAATAGAGATCAATCACACAGACTAAAATCCAATGTCAGACACACAGTCCATTTACAAGTTCGTTCTGGGTCTGAACGAAACCGGAGGCACCTAGTACCCCACATATCCATCGATCTCCAAGCACGTCTGGACGATCACCAACTGTTTCCATCTTCTTGGGTGTACAGCCCAATCAAGATCATCAGTAATCACCCAAACGACGTGAAGACTTCCGGTCTTCGACCATCGTCTTCATCTTCGACTTATCGTCGTATCAGTTATTCAGAATGGGATAAACCCGGTCTTCCCGAATAACTCGCGTATATTTTAAGTAAGTGTTACACAAACACAACATATGCCTCATTCCAATTCATCAGTCACTAACCGTAAATTAACAAGAGAACAATTCCCCAAATATTAACCCCGAAGGCCGAAACCAACATCAGATCAATATCCAGAAAACCATTCTGCTTGGCTAACCGACAGTTAGTTTCTAAATTTCACATTCATAGGGAAAAGGTTCCCATTAATTTTATCCAAGATAAATTCCTTGAATTTATTCTCTAATCTCCTTTTGAATTTCGATTCAACTAGTCGAGATTAACGAACCTTATCGAAGTAATCATTTGTTTTAATTTCCCAATCCCAACCTATTCATCCCATGAAGTAAAACTGGTAATACTTCATATCTAACACCACAGTGTTATCGGTAAATTCAATTACCATTTCCCGTTCAAATCCAATTAAAGATTTAACTATCGCCTGGAGCAAAACTGGTGATACTCCATTCTCGATCTTTTCAATCTAATTAAAGATTCATTAAAACTCCACTTAGTTTTAATCTGTGACTGGGTTAAAGAATCAGTGTCATTTAAAACACGGTCCACAATAAACCCAAAATCACATTCATTAATTATCGGGTTAAAGAACAAGTGTTATTTAAAACACCGTTCACGATAAACCCAAAAATCAATATCAATTCAATTCCAATTAAATATTATTTAATTGGTACACTTCATTAAATCTAAATAAAAATATTTAATCTTTTCTCAACTGGGTTCAAGGACAGTGTTAATGAAGACACCATTCACGACAAACCCAAATCACATTTGATATTAAACACAAGGCTCTGAATAGAAAATATACCGGCTTATATTCAATATCAAATTCTACGACTAACAAATATCGTATTGGAAATAACGATATATATATATATATATATATATATATATCTATCTATATCTTTCAAATTTCCATAACAGCATTTGTATAGTCACGAAATCCAACATCGAAATATTCCGAAGGCAATTTCGATTCAAATCCATTCCAATGCAATCATTGGAAATTCTGGTTATTTTCAAAAACATTTCGAATTCAATTTATTTATTTAAAAATAAATAGAATTATAATTCTAGTTCCAAACTAGTTCATTTCGATAAAAATCTATTTCTATCTTTTCAAATATGGAGTTTCTCATCCCAATTTTTCCCAAATCATTTCTTATGATTTTACACAAATTATTACTATTTTTAATAATTTTATCAAGGCCCGTACAGTCGATTTCCATCAACGGCCATCGAACTGCACTTACAGCGACCTCTTTCAAATTTAATTCGGACATAATTCCAAATCCAACCGTTAGATTTCAAATTTCTAATATTCGTTAGAAAGCTCTTTTCGATACGAACCCAACGGTTCCGGTTTTAGGAGAATCCGATGGTCGGATCTCCCGCAATGTACGCTCGTAGTCAATGGTCGAAATTCGCGAACTACCGCGGCGCGCCGCGTACTATTCAGGCCATTATATTATATATATAATATATATATATAATATATACTTCATCGATTTCAATTCATAAAAATCATATTTTTACTTCGCTATTCAATACATAAAAATCGAATTTTTACTTCGCTATTCAATATATAAAAATCATATTTTTACTTCGCTATTCAATATATAAAAATCGAATTTTTACTTCGCTATTCAATATATAAAAATCGAATTTTTACTTCGCTATTCAATGTATAAAAATCATATTTTTACTTCGCTATTCAATATATAAAAATCGAATTTTTAACTCACCACTTGAATAAAAATTATATTTTTATCCTTTGTATAATATAAAAATTATATTTTTATTATCACCACTATATCAAAATCCGATCTTTCTACTTTCACATAAAAATACGATCTTTTCACCTTTAAAAATATCGTCTTTCATTCATTAAAAATTCAACCTTTCTATTTATAAAAATTCTAACTTTCTATTTAAAAATCCTATCTTTCTAATTTAAAAATCCTATACAAAAACTGATTTAACTAGCAAAAATATTTAAAATAGATTAACACAAAACAAAATAAATAAAATAAAAAAAGATGGAAGCTTACAGTGGATGGGGGAGAAGAGGGATCGGAGGGGCTAGAGTTCGCCGGAGGTGGCGGGCGGAGCAGGCGAGGGGGGGTTCCAGGCTAGGGCGCAGCAGGGGGGGTCTTCGCGTCGGTCAGAGGCTGTCTTTGATGGGAGGGGGCGGTTTCATCGCGTCGATCGAACAGGAGGGGGGGGGGGGGGGCGGTCGCGTTCGCGAGGGGAGGGGGGTAGGGGATCGGAGGTGGCGCCCCTCCTGAGGCGCGACGGCGCCCTGATGGGGGGGAGCGACGGTGCTCCTCCCCCCCTTCGTCTTTCCTTTTTTTATTTTTATTTTTTCTGTGATGAACGAAAATGAAGGGAAGGGGGGCCAGCGGTTTATAAGGGGAGGAGGGAGGATATTTTTTTTATTTAATTTAAAAAAGTTGACTTTTACATACGAACTCGAAATGAGGCCCACCGCCTGTCATCCATAGCGTTTTACCCCCATTCCGAACACAATGGGATATGTATCGCAAGCTGATTCGATCATTACAATCAGTTCCCGTTAAAATCAACATATAACTCTATATATTGAATTTGAACGTGCATTTCAATTTACCGGGGTCACATACTAACTCGAAAAATTCCAGAAAAATATTTTCTAGCTTAGTATTGACGATACGGTCCTAACAAAACTAGTTTCGTCAAATTCTGAGACCGTTGGAAAAATGGCCAATTTCCAGTCGATTAAAATCAACTGAAACTGGTCAAACGCGTTTTCCTTTGCCACGCTCACATATTGATTCGAAAATTATGAAATTTGAAACCTAGCAATAACTTTACAACACGGATCCAACAAAAGTGGTTTCGTCGAAATCCGAGGTCATTTGCAAGATGTCCATTTTTAAGGGCCTGAATTCCATAGCGACTATTCAGAATTTCCAACTGGACATATCTTTTGATCCCCGCTATGAAATTTTGATTTTTTAGATTCGTTGGAAAGATATTATCAATTAGATTCCATTATTTTTGGTTTCACTAAAATCCGGATTATTCTGCTCCCGGTATGTTCAATTGAAGTTTGAAATCGAATTATCGAACTACCGTGCCATTTTCAATTCCTTTTATAAATATAAATAAATATTTATATTCTATCGTCGATCTATATAACTATATACGATTCACTTTTCTTCAAAATAAATTTCTCTTCGTTTTTATTTAAAATAATTCATTTTAAATAGTCAAAATTCGCTAAAATTGCCAAAATAAAAATTTTAAACTGGCCCAGATTTTCGGGTTGTTACACAAAACATATAAGTGTGTGATGCTGGGTCGGGCCCAATCCAACCCATCCGACCTGAGCATCCGACTTATGCAGCTTCGTGAGATAGAGATATACTTGTCATAATCCAAACTGATCCAAATGTCGAGATCCGATCCGAAGCCAATGCTTTGACAACTTGGGCTTTGGGTAGCCTGGTCACAAAGCAGGTTAACAATGTAAAAGGCTTTAGACCTTTCTAGATTTTAAAGCAATGAAATTCGGTTCTTCTTCCGCTGTTTTATATGTTCTGTCTTGTAATATTTCTGTGTATGTTTAACTAAATAATGCTCCACCAAAGCTAGTGCATTCCCTTTGTGAGTCACCCTAGTGGAGGTGTGGTGTTACATTTGGTATCAGAGCAGAAGGTTACCAGACTGGGAAAAAGTTTTTAAAACCTTTTGAAATTATTTTCAAAACCATTTACAAAAAAGCATTTTTCAAGAAAAGTTTTATTTTTAAAAGGCTATTCCCCAAAGGCCATTAGCATTATCCTTTGTTTCCTTGTTCGAATTCCTTTTCCTTTCTTTCCTCCACCTGTAGTTACATTAGTTCCATCTGCGACTAATCTTATTTCAAGCTTTATAGGGTTGCCTGCGATGGTGGTAGTTCTCGAGAGACCTGTTAATACGTTATATAAGAGGGGATAAGAGTGGTTAAGGCGAATGAGGCTCAAAACAAGAAGGTAGAAATGTTTCTGTAGGAAAGTCTAGTTTATCTTTCTATCCTGTTCGTACCATTTTTTATTATGGTACATCGCACCCTTTTTATTTCTGCTTCGATAGTTGAGTCTCTACACCTTAGTATTAGCGTAGTAGAGGATCCCAAATTTTTTTTCTTCTCAAATCCTGTTGGGGAATCGGCTCATTTATTCATGACTTATTTGGATTTGAGAATGTCTATGCTAAGCGTTGAGTTTAGAAGAAATGCTTATGTTTTTGGGCTACGGGTCGATTCTAGGGATGGAATGGTTATCCAGTAATGGTGCCATTCTTGAGTATGAAAAGAGGGTAGTTAGACTCTTGACTTGCCGTGGTAATACCCTCGAAGTCTACTGTAACCCTTAGGATTCTGCCATGCTTAGTTACCTATAATCTCTTGATACATTTGTTGATCCCAAGTAGTGTTCACCACTAAAGTGGATGGTTCATTTCGCTTATGCATGAGTTATAGGAAATCACCTTAGTAAGTACATTTGGCAAGATGGTTGACATCTGTTCATTTGCAAGAGATAATTCTTCTGCGTGGAATACCCTATAAACGAGATCCAGGATTCACTAGTGAATTTTGGAGAGCTTGCATGAAACCATGAGTACGCAGTTATGTTTGAGCCGAGTATACTAGAAAAAGAATAAGGGAAAGTGGAACGAGAGGCGACAGTGAAATGAGTTCCAACTCATATTTTGGAAATAGGAATTAAGAAGCTACGAAATTGTGAAGTTAAAAACGGTGAAAGCACAATGGAGTTAAGCTCAAGGAAATGCGGCTTAGAAGACTGAAGACTAGTTACGCACATTATATCTCTTTATAAGAGTATATCCTTGGTCCTTCTTTTCTTGTAGAGCTTACTTGCATGCTATCTTTTAAGTATATCCTCTCGGTCCTATCCTCAATCCTATTTCTATTGCGAACCCCATAGGGAGTATGACTCATCTGTTAAGTAATACATGTTGGGGCTTGAGGGTGTCCGTTGGGTTGACTAAACTTTTTGGGTTTTATAGGATACGAGTTGGTTTTAGGAAGAGATTTCCTTGTGACCTAAAAGGAGTCCATCATGCTTTGTTTCCTAGAATCATATATATTGGTTGGGTTGAGTAATTCTTTGGGTGTCATCCTGATGTTGATTCCGATCTTCGGGTCTGGTGCTTAGGGAGTTCTTCCCCTAATCAGTATATATGTGACGTAGATTTCCAGTTCTGACATTGCCTAATGGGCACAAAGTTTTCACTTGCTTCTATCAATCGACTATACCTTTAGGTAGGAACAATTGGGTGTAAACATGTGTTTGAGACATGTTATGATTGATGGTTGCAAGTGGTTGCTAGTGGTTGCTCGTGGATGCATTCACACATTAGGCACTAGATCTGCTCAGTCACCTTTCATATTGCATATGCATGAGTGTTTATACTTGTTTATGGATGAATTTGAATATGTTATCATGTGGATGTTGCATATGGATGGATGTTTGTGCACACATGTAGTGTTGTTGTGACAAGGACTATTTGCATACATGTTGGACTCATGGCACTAGACATATTTTGCATTAAGAAGATCAATCAGGCCTGATCATTTCCATTATACAAGGAACATATACACACATTTTCTGCATATGTTCATACAGCATTAGAAATCTCTTAAGGACGATGGATGCCCGTGATTGATGATTGAGTAGATGGATGATTGGATGGTAGGACACATTCTTCTTAACTTGAAGATTTCGGGGACGAAATCCTTTAAGGAAGGGAGAATGTAACAACCCGAATTTTGATAACATGTTAAAACAAGAAATCAAGGAAGAATTAAATTTTAAAATAATAATCAGGGAAAACGGCTTGCGACATTGCGTTCGTCTCGGAATTCTACATAAAATAGAGTCCGAGTTTTCGAAAATCGGAGTCCAGATGAAGAAGTTATGGCCTTCAGAAGATTCAGCAGATTTCAGGCAGCACTGGACCAGGGGGTCAACCTACCCCCCTAGGTCGACCATAGGGTCGACCTACCCCCCAGGTCGACCATAGTGTCGACCTCCCCCCCCCCCCCCCCTTACAGGTCGGCCTGGTTTAACCCAGAACTCATTTTTGAAGCCTGAGACGTGTTTTGATGGTCCGGATTGATTCTAGGGTTAATCTAAGGGCCTAAACTAGTTGCTAAAGCTATAAAAACACCCTTAGACCTAACCTAATTCATATCAAATCATTCTTACACCATTATGCTGCTAAAATACCTCTTGAACCATAGCCGCCGTCTCCAAATCAAAGTACAAACATTCAAACTCAAATCAATTCAAAGAACAAGGCTTCTACAATGATTCAAGACAATAAATCAACAACGCCGCGACATTTTTACAACAAATTCAGTTCTTAATTCATTAGCCATGCTCTGTAAGTTCTAGTTATTTTTAGATTAAAATATTTAAATATAATATGGGCATGTGATGAAGTGAAATTGGATTTAAATATGTTTATCGATCTATTTCTGTTGCTTCTTTGATCTTGAGTTTTGAGACTTGTCTATCTTTATTCCCATGTCTAGTTTATGATCTATTCAGCCTGTTGTAAATCAGTTTTCTTGATTCATATTGATATTATTACCAAGTTGTAATCTTCAAGCCTGTGATGATGTTTTTCTCTCTGATCTTATCTTTATGCAAAATTCAACCTTCCCCTATTTATTTTCTTTTGATGAACCTAGGTCAATTTCGGACCTAGGCCTAAACTACGATATACGTGCGATGGTATACGGGGGAAATATTGGAATATTGCCTAGTGGAATATATGTGTTTGGTGGAATTGGTGGCATAACATAAAAATTGGATATTTGGGTATTACTACCATTAACATGAAATTGGATATTTGGGTATTGTCAATATAATTGAAATTGCAAGTTTGGGCATTGGCATAAATAATTTGGCATGAAGTAGGCATACATGAATTGGCATGTAAATTAAATCACGAGTTGGGACTATGTAAGTTTAAATCAAAAGATTTGGGCTTATGTTAATTAGGCATATGTAGAATTGGGAATTTGAACATGAAAGCAATTGTAAATTTGATAATTGGCATAAACATGTATTATGAACTTGGGCAACCGACATGTATTGTAATAAAAAGATTATAGTTTGGGATAACTACATCATGAATCATGATTTGGGTTTATTGGGTATGAAACTTGATACATGTAATTTTGGCTAGAACTTGATATGGTAAAATGGCAAAAACCTGGCATACATGTAAATAGGCAAGAATTGGACGTATGTAAACTGACTTGAATTGGGTATATATATATATATATATATTTATAAATTGGCATGTAATTTTGGAACTTGGGCATATATTTATTAATATGTAAAGTTGGGAATTTGAAACATGAAAATGGCTGTGTATTGGATAATTGACTTGAACACGAACATGGACATTTCTATATGTTAAAGACATGAACTGATATTGGGGTTTTGGGGGGAATACGACCATTAATGAACCTTTGACACGAGGTTAGGCTCAGTTTGTGGTGTAAATCTGCCCGGAACCGCCTGGCAAATCCAGTAGCCACAAAGTATCTGCCTAATGTGAGAGGTCAAAGGTCGAATTGTAGGCGTAACGATTTATGACACGAGGTTAGACTCAGTTTGTGGTGTAAATCTTCCCGAAACCGCCCGGCAAATCCAGTGGCTACAAAGTGCACGGTCTAATGTGAGAGGTCATGATTCGTTCGTCATAATGAATGAATTAAGGAATACTAACCATAGTAAGACGTGGGTATGGTTAGAGGGTTAGGTGGGATGACATGGAAATTTGACATGTAAATGTGGACCTAACCGGTATGAGTTAAGAACATGTAAAACTTATAAATGTGGGCTTAACCAACATAACTGTTAATCAGACCAGTGGGTGGGTTAAGTAATATGACTAGACTAATGACACTTAACCAATTTGACATGACACGTAGGCGGGTTAAGTCAACTTGAACATATAGATAATACTTAACCAACTTAGCATGATACGTGGGCGGGTTATGCCATGAATTACTTGAAATACTTAACCAATGCAATCTGACGAATGGGAGGGTTAAGTTAAATGGGTTGGTTTAACTTGAATGGGTTGATAACACCCAACCAATATAACCTGATGTGTGATAGGGTTAAGTCATGAACCGCTTGAATATACTTAACCAATTTGACATGATGATTTGATAGGGTTAAGTCATGAACCGCTTGAATATACTTAACCAATTTGACACGATGATTTGATAGGGTTAAGTCATGAACCGCTTGAATATACTTAACCAATTTGACACGATGATTTGATAGGGCTAAGTCATGAACCGCTTGAATATACTTAACCAACTTGACAGATGATTCGTAGGGCTAAGTCATGAACTTGAACGATAACACTTAGCCAATTTGACATGACACGTAGGCGGGTTAAGTCACGAACTTGAATGACAACACTTAACCAACTTGACATGCTAGACTGATGGGGTTAAGTCTTGAATTTAAATGACAACACTTAACCTACTGGACGGAAACCCTAGTTACGCGGTCCTTTTCAGCAGTAACCCACTAGATGTATCACGGTACCCTAGAACTAGGCAGGGTGGGGCACGATTACTGAGCTAATTGTAAGCGACCAGAACGACGGCTGAGTTGGTGCGCCATTGTAGGTTCAGGCGGACTATGGTCGTGCACGTAGTCCGGAGTTGAAAAAGCAGGCTTTGGGCACCGGTAGGTTTACACTGTGCGTGCTTGATTCGTGTCGGTGGTTGGCACCCTAGGGCTTGATACACCCTAGGGTGGACCTAGCACAGGTAACTACATTCGGGATAGGGCTGTATGACACAGACACATGAACGAGCTAGGACTTGTAGGGAGCCGATCGATTAATAGATCGTTTCATGGGACCAAGTAATGGGTCATTTCATGACATTGGGCAAGAGATCATTTTATATTCAACACATCACACGGGTTGGGATCGCCTTATTATATAACACGGGCTACTAGTTGGGACACTAGTAGGGGGTAAGGATCCTTGTTACACAGGACACTAGTTGGAACACTAGTAGGAATACGAAACATTCCATGTAAGACACTTGTGAGATGCTAGTACGGGTGGTGCAGAGCAAATAGATATCATAGAAATATTTTAATGGTGAAGCAGAGAAATCTTGCAATGCTTGATAGAAATCTTGCGAATTTATACTTAGTTTATCTTGAATGGGAACCTTGCGATGGTATACTTGACAAAAAATCATATGAGGTTATTCTTAGTTATCTTTCCTGTAGCTTATCTTGTCATCATGCTTATGTTTACTTTCAGTTTATTCATGCCATGTTATCTTTACCTGTTTTTATGCTGAAAGTCACTAGGACTTACTCAGTCTTTATGACTGACCCGTTTTGTTTCGCCTTTTTTTTTTCATTCTCCCCCCCCCCCCACAGGTTCGTAGGGTGGGAATACAGCTTAGTTCGGATCTTACCAAGCTCCAATGCTCTTTCATGAACGGCTTGGATTTCTCTTGGCTATGGCTTGCTTTACTGTTTTACTTGGGGAATGATTTATGACTATGGTTTTATGTTTCTTTACTATTGCAAGACAGATTTCGATGTAATGGATTTAATGGCGTTTTGATGTAAAAGGCTTTAGACCTTTCTAGATTTTAAAGCAATGAAATTTGGTTCTTCTTCCGCTGTTTTATATGTACATTCTTGTAATATTTCTTTGTATGTTTACCTAAATAATGCTCCACCAAAGCTAGTGCATTCCCTTTGTGAGTGACCCAAGCGGAGGTGGGGTGTTACAGAGATGGAGAAGGATGGAGAGAACTTGAGCTGATCTTTAATGGAAAAAGGAAGAGCCTTCGTTCATTTGATGATGGAGGAAGATGAAGTGAGCTTTGGTGACCATTAATGAAGCTTGGAATCTTCGAGGAATGATTTTGGCGGGCCTTCGGGGTGGAGAAAATCGGTCCCTTTGAAGTGCGGTGAAAGGAGGTATTTATAGGGGAAGATTAGACCATGTGGCAAAGTCGTAATTATGGTGTTAAAGGTGTGGGTCACTCGCTGAGGTATTCATAGGATTACTGTTGGACAGCTGGAAATGAGCGCTTTACATCTGGACACAACTGTTGCGGTCAATGCAACGTGCGACCAAGAATTCATCTGCTCGACTGACCCTACAAATATCATGTGCAAGCGACCTGTTAAACGTATGAATGAGCAGCTCTTCTTTAAGAATCATGTGACCAGCCTTCATTATTACGGATTTGCCATTGTTGTCATTTAGTGTATTTGTTCCATTCTTTATACAGCTTTGGTTCATCTTTTGCCATCCCTTTCTTTTATTAATTTTACTGCTCTGCTAGACAAAGTGAATGGAAAGAAGATTCTTGCGTGACCTGGGGGCGCTCGATCACTGCTGGAGGAACTCGCTCGACCAGCGCCTCAAGGTGATGCATGATCAGGAATTGGAGATGGTGCTCGATCCCATAATGATAGGAAGATCCTCGACCGACTCCCTTTGATGTCGTTTCTCGACCTACTCTTCCTTGGAGTGCTCGACCGGAAGCGTTGTGCACGACCGACCACAGCTGGAGGCGCTGTTAGTTCTTTCTCGCCCCATGCTCGACCAAAGGTGCTGCTATCGTAGCCTGCTCGTCCATGCCACCAAGCGGTGCGCGACCTGAAGCTAATGCTCGGCCCTGTTGAGCTCGAGCATGGCACATATGCGAGCGGGATGGTTTTGCTGGAAATGAGCGATTGTTTACCTTGCTTCAGGATGAGTCTAATTGAGAGCATTCACACTATTTGATAATATTCCTGAAAGGTTATTTCTAGTTAACATTTGCCTCTCGAAGCTTGTATTTTTTGCTTGCGAGAGATGCGGGCTTCGAAATGAACACTATTTGCGTTGTGATCCAGTTGTAGCTTTTTTGTTTGCTATGGCAAGTCATGCTTTGGATTTGTATACTTCATGCCACCTGTTTTATAATTAAAACAAGATAATGCATGATTTTGGGATTATACTCACCATCGACTGTCCAGATCGATAGTGGATTAGTTAAGTAATGAATCATAGCGAATCTTACTTTGAATTGAATAAAGCCGATTGACTTAAGACTTCTACTTCGAGAAGCTTTTTATACCATTGCGCCTCTGCTCGGGAAGGTATTATGTTTGGTGCCCCCCCTAGGGGAGGACTTGGGATTTAATGATTGTGCCCCTACTAGGGTAGGACTTTGGATTTAATAATTGTGCCCTTGCTAGGGGAGGACTTTGGATTTAGTGCCCCCGCTTGGGGAGGTCTTTAGATTTTTATATTTCACATATGATATCTCATATGTTACGCAAATGGATTTATCATTCTTCACATCTAATATGTTAGATGCTACACAAATGGATTTATTATTCTTCACATCTGATATGTCAGACGCTACGCAAATGGATTTCATTATTCACATCTGATATGCCAGATGTTACGCAAATGGATTTCATTCTTCACATCTGATATGTCAGATGCTACGCAAACGGATTTCATTCTTCACATCTGATATGTCAGATGCTTCGCAAACGGATTTCATTCTTCACATCTGATCAGTCAGATGTTACGCAAACGGACTTATCATCCTTCACATCTGATATGTCAGATGCGACGCAAATGGATTTCGTTCTTCACATCTGATGTTTCAGATGCTACGCATATGGATTTCATTCTTTACATCTGATGTGTCAGATGCTACGCAAATGGATTTCATTCTTCACATCTGACGTTTCAGATGCTACGCAAATGGATTTCATTCTTCACATCTAATGCTTCAGATGCTACACAAATGAATTTCATTCTTCACATCCGATGTTTCAGATGCTACACAAAGGGATTACATTCTTCACATCTGATGTTTTAGATGCTACGCAAATGGATTGGGTGGCTGTTATATCGTTTCACGGGGCAGCTATCAGTCCCTTTGTCGGATGCTTGACTTGGCAGGCTATTCTGGTTTAGGAACTGAGGCTTTGAACCTCTCACTTGGGGAATTGCTCCTTCGACGAAAGTTATAGCTCCTGTATTTGTTTGTCATGGCGCTTGTTCATTTTTTGGATCTTTGCGACTTTTCCTATTCACTTTTCAAGGCGGTGCTTTTCTATTTTGCACTTATGCATTTTGAGGTTTACAGCTTTTTGCACTTGAACTAGCATTGTTGGGGTCACGATCTTACAGGAACAAGTGCTCGACAGATGGCCTACAATATGAAATCATTCTGTAAGTAAGTTTTGATTTGTGACATAACTTTGCAAGCAAGAAATTCATTCAGACAGATATGCTTTTAGTCGTAGAGCTAATGTTCAGTGCATCACTTGCAGATTATTACATACTGTTTACAAGAAGTTTTGAATACAATAGAAAGTAAAACATGAAGTAAAGCATGAACTAAAGTAGAAATAGAGCATGAAGTAAAGCAGTGGAGATGTTGATCGCTTATTCTAAGCCATTGAAATTGAAGCACCAATCATTGATCCTTAGTTGATGATTAACCTTGGATCAATTTGAGCAGGAGCTCTGTTGCTTGGACCAGACTGATTATTTGATGCCCCTGGCCCTTGGGGAGTCGTAGAAGGATTCATGGACTGCAGATTTTTTACATACTGTTGCAGTCTATTCTTCCTGATTAACTCCTCGATGAGGTTCTTCGGGTGTCAACACTCATTGGTCTTATGACCAGGCTGGTTGTAAAATCCGCTGAATTTCCCCGAGTTTGCTGCTTTGTCGCTTATCCTCATCGGATTTGGCTCTACATAATCTTCAGAATTCTTTGTTGCAAGATAGATATTTTCAGGAGTGTCATTCAAGGGCGTCAGCTCTGATGAGTTGAAAAGTCGAGACTTCTTAGTAGCCTTGTTGTCGTTCCCGTCACTGGCGCGCTTCTGCCCGTGATTACTCTTCTGAGTATACTGGGTAGCAGCATTTTTGGAAGCTTCAAGAAGAAGGTTAGCATCAATAATCCGAAGAGTACAGGATTAGTGTCGACTCTCATGTACTCCCTGGCCTTTTTATAGAATTTCTCCAGTGTGTTCGGTTCCTTCATTTTAATCCATATACCGAATTCGCTTTTCTCATCTATGGCGCCGATTAAAGACATTAAGATCATGCGAGGCTCGGGGTTTCCTACTTTAGATGAAGCATCATTAAATCTTTTGAGGAAATCTTTCACAGATTCCTGGATCCTGCTTCATTGTCGTAAGAGAAATAACGTCCTTAGCCTTCGTAGCTTGCACCCTGAACTGCTGTTTGAATTTCAAAGTCAAATCATTGAATCGGTCGATGGATTTGGGTGGCAATCTCGTGAGCCATAACGATGCGACGCCTTCAAGATAGAGAGGGAAGCACAAACATTTGATCTCGTCCGTCGCCCTAGCTGCATTCATATGCCACTTGTATTTGTATAGGAAGTGATTCGGATCAGAAGTTCCGTTGTACGGAGGTAGAGTAGTATGAGTGAACTTTTTAGGGAATTCTGCTTTGCGGATCCTCTTTGTGAATAGATTTTTGCTGAGGGAGAAGTCCCATTCCCTTTCACTATCCTTGTGAGGCATTTTATCTTCCATGATTTGCTTTACCATATCTGTGATATATTCCTTCGAGTTGTGTCGCTTCGAAGAGCGGACTTCGATCTCTTTTCCGGATGCTCGTCATGATGAGCGATCGTGATTAGAGGATCTAGGTCCTTTACTTCCACCATGGGAAGGTGCTCCCGTAACGGGACTTGCAACTCGTCGGTTATTTCGATCGGAATGGTTTTTGACCTTCAACCTTGAGCCTACTATGTTAGCATCGCTCTTGTCAACAAGTCCTTCCAAGTTGTCATTAAGATGATGATCGGAGGCAGATGAATTTGCATTCTCTTCAAGGTTGTCATGAATTTTTGGAGAAGGAACGGGATTTTCTTGAGAATTTAAGAGAGCATTCATTTTATCCATTAAAGCTTGATTAGCATCCATTTATGTTTTATTAGCATCGATTAAAGATTTGTTGGAGGCTTCCATGTGTTGACTCAAGTTAGCGACGACGGCATCTAATTCGGCTCTAGTCACTTCGGCTCCACTTATTGAGTTTTCGCCAACTTCGAAACGGTTAATTAGTGGTGTAACTTTGTTGTTAGCAATGTCGTTGGGTGCTCCAACGGTTTTACTTGCGGTCTTTTTTGACTTAGCCATTATTTTGGACATGGATTTGAATTTAGAAGAGAGCTTGTCGATTGGGCTAGATCTTAGACTTATAGAATCTATGGTAGAAGTAGGCTTAAAAGTTCAATGCATAGCTCTTGAATTAGAGAGGAATGCGAATGCGGCCCCATGGTGGGCGCCAGAATGTTTGAATCAAAAATGGTTCTAACACCAAAGATGTGAAATCACATTTCACCAAATGGTATGCAAAATGAAAAAGGGGCCACAAATGCAAAGTAAATGGGAAAAAGAAAGTAAATGCACAAGCATTTTTATAGTGGTTCGATCTAAAGTAGATCTACGTCCACTTCGGAAGCCATTTCCTTATCATGTAATAGATTTACAAAATTCATCATCTCATACATCTCATTTTGGCCCATTCTCTCTTTGTATATTGATTTTCCTCTCTGAATGACTTGATTCTCTCTAATCCACTATGAAAATGGTTAGATCCTTATGAATGCGATGAACGTGAGAACGTATGTTCCATGGTTTGAGAACTTAGAGGATCAACGGTAAGTCCATGGCGGTTGAGGTGTGAATCGAAGCTTGGAGGAAGATTAATGGCGGTAGGAGTGAAGTAGAATGGAGCTTGAGAAGATAGAGATGATGGATCTCGACTTGGAGATGGAGAAGGATGAAGAGAACTTGAGTTGATCTCTAATGGAGAAAGGAAGAGCTTTGGTTCGTTTGATGATGGAGGAAGATGAAGTGAGCTTTGGTGGCCATTAATGAAGCTTGGAATATTCGAGGAATGATTTTGGCGGCCCTTCAGGGTGGAGAAAATCGGTCCCTTTAAAGTGCGGTGAAAGGAGGTATTTATAGGGAAAGTTTGGAACAGGTGGAAAAGTCATAATTATGATGTTCAAGGTGTGAGTCGCTCGCTAAGGTATTTACAGGATTGCCATTGGACAGCTGGAAATGAGCGCTTTACATCTGGACACAGCTGTTGTGCTCAATGCAACGTGCGACCAAGAATTCATCTGCTCGACCGACCCTACAAATATCATGTGCAAGCGACCTGTTGAACGTATGAAGGAGCAGCTCTGCTTTAAGAATCATGTGACCAGGCTTCATTATTACGGCTTTGCCATTGTTTTCATTTAGTGTATTTGTTCCATTCTTTATACAGATTTGGTTTCTTTTGCCATCCCTTTCTTTTATTAATTTTACTGCTCTGCTAGACAAAGTGAATGGAAGGAAGATTCTTGCATGGCCTGGGGGCGCTCGATCACTGCTGGAGGAACTCGCTCGACCCGCGTCTCAAGGTGACGTATGACCAGGAATTGGAGATTGTGCTCGATCCCATAATGATGGGAAGATCCTCAACCGACTCCCTTTGATCCCGTTGCTCGACCTCCTCTTCCTTGGAGTGCTCGACCGACCACAACTGGAGGCGCTGTTATTTCTTGCTCGCCCCATGCTCGACCAAGGGTGATGCTGTCGTAGCCTGCTCGTCCGTACCACCAAGCTGTGCGCGACCTGAAGCTGATGCTCGACCCTGTTAAGCTCAAGCATGGCACATGTGCGAGCGGGATGGTTTTGCTGGGAATGAGCTACTGTTTATCTGGCTTCAGGCTGAGTCTGATTGAGTGCATTCACGCTGTTTGATAATATGCCTGAAAGGTTAATGCTAGTTAACACATGTGTTTGTATTCACTTTCAACACGCATGCACATGTTCGTGTATGTGATCGCAAGTCAGTTATGAACATAAATTTGCCAACGTAAAACTTGTACACATGATTCATACATGCATACACGCGCCTACCACTAATTAATATATGCATGTTTATGCGTATGATGACAACCTAGATGTGTGTGCGTTGTTCAGTTGACTCCTGAATGTACATACAATACTCGAACACAATCAAATTATGGACACTAATATGTTGCAGATACTGACACATATAACCATACCCAAGCATGCTTTTATGTAATATTTACGAGAAATTCTAATCATATCGAGCAAACTCACATACATGCGTGTGAGTGGATGTGCGACTCCAAACTGACGACGACTTACTTACATTCAGGTGTAAGCATGAGCCGATGACTAACAATTAATTTTTTAATTTAACAAAGATTAAGTGTTCATCTTTAAAATTTTGTGAAATCCGTCTAGATAGTTGAAATCCAACAAGCTAATTGAACCATTGGCGAAGCTGGAATCAATTACTTGTACTGTCGGAGTTCGATCAAACATCCAAATCATTCAAAAACAATATACTTTTAGGCATACACAACTCAATGCAAAGATACCGACCATTTGCGAAGAACAACATGGGGCCCATTCCAAACTGTCAGCCCTTGTTAACGACTCAAACCACGTCATGTTCACGCAAGATGTACGTTGGAGGTCAAATGTTACCTGACCTTTATAATGCTCGGTCATTTAAAACTATTCAAACCGACACGACTGGATGATAATCAAGGCTAATGGCCCAGAAAGATCATTTGAAGGCCTAGAGATCAAAATCTGGATAGCGCTATGAGGCAACAATCGAATTAGCCCATCAAAACAATTCCCGATAACACTTCAAATGAGGGATCGACCTAAGGAATACAAAGGGATCGGTACAATTCCGAGATGAATCAATATAATAGTTTAACTCCAACAATCAACATACCATATATTTCCAACCTCAAGTTACAATTAGATAGAACTTCACAGAGTGCTTCAAGACACCGCATGGGACCCACTACAGAAGTCGCAAGACCGGAGTCATTATATTGGGGTTGGTACCTATGTGGACCATTGTCAGTCCTACAATTAGTGGACAATTGGCTTGGGCTCATCCTATACTCCATCTACTACATTCCACCAATTTTCTTGGAATATTTTCAGCATTCTAAATCTATAAATAGCGGGTATATTAAAGAAAAATAGATCTTTTGTCCATCTTTTTTTACTTTACTCTGAACGTTTTGAATTCACACAGATTCGAGATATTGTACTCATAAAAACAGTAATAAAATGAATAAAACCTTCAATGTGAACGTAGGCACAATAACATCAAATCATTATAGATTCTCGTGTTTTTACTTACTGAATGTGTACTATCATTCCGCATTTTCCATTTATTTTCATAATTTAGTCATTTGTTGATTTTTTTTGGTGTTATGCCAATTTTTGATGCTAACAGCATGTTTTTCAAAGCCGTGGCCCCATGTTTTCCGGCATCAGGATGACTTAGACAATCCCCCATGGTATGCAGACCAGATTGAAAAGCAAAACTTTTGAACAAAATCCAATCTATTAATTCATTCATATTACCATTCTATGTTTTCTTCTTCCTTCACAAAAGAAAAAAGAAAAAGAAAAAAAGGATAACCAAATCACCTATGAATTAATCTGTGTGGCGCGCAGCATAAATTACCTTCGGCTTAAGATTTCGATGGTTGGTGTAAGCTGCACTCCAGGTCACCATTCCATAGCCAACTAATACATCATTATTTTACTGCCATTAGCTACAATGTCAAGTTTACATGCTCTTTTATGTGTATTTTAAAAGCACAAAGGTTGCCTACCTATTCCTAAATCTAAAACACTTGTACATGACAATATAACCAAAAGGACATAGTTAAAAAGACAGCATGCAACTTGCACTATTTAACCACCCTACGACGTTGTGTTACATGTATATAACTAATTAAAGACATTTACCATGACACACCTCCAAGAGTCCAACATGATTCACAATCCAACTTGGGCCATAAGCCAACTCCATACCCACCATCATATTCAATTTTGTCTTTTTAACAACAGTAAATTCAACTTCCTTTAGATCACAACCATCAAACCAGATGTAACAAAAACAATCTAACGGCTGTATCCATTATATATCCTACTGATCTCCTCATTCCACCACAATAAACAAAGCCAAAAGAAAAGAAGGAAAAGAAAAGGAATGGTAGAAACAAAAAACTCAAGAGAGGTTCTTCAAATCGCAAGAAATGAAAGGTTCAATTCAGTCCTCCATGCAAGAGACAGATCGTTAGCAAATCCATCATTCAGAATCTACTATGGCGGAGCTTCTGGCGCCGTGCCGTTTCTGTGGGAGTCTCAGCCTGGAAAACCGAAGAACGACACCACTTCCAACCCCTTACCACCACTGACACCGCCTCCATCTTACACTTCCACCCACAACAAAAAGAAATTTGCAAAAAGACGCTCCTCGTCCACTTCTAAGCTCAGCAGCCTCTTGCATTGCATAATACCAAAAGCCATGAACAAACAGGTGACTCACCTGCTTTCTTCTCCTTCTGCCTCGTCTTCGAGCGAGCGTTCATCTTTTTCTTTGGAGTCCGGTGATGACACTTCATCGCCCAAGTCAACCATTCGCTATAGAGGAAATGGAAGGTTTAGTGGGTGCTGCTACTCTTTATGGTGATCATCCTTCATGAAGAAGAATGATGCTTTGTTTGATCAAGTCTTGTGAAAATAATATTCCAGGTAAAAAAAAAGGGTCCTAGTTCTATGAGTAATATGATGTGTGACTATATATTAGAGTAGCTGAGAAAAAAAGGAAAAAAAAAAAAAAAAAAATCAGCAAGTTTAGAATAATTATGAGCAATGTTTCTTCTACTACTACATGTGTGCCAAATCTTAATTTCATGGTGTTAAAGGATTGCTGCTATTTGTCTCACAAATTTGTAACAGAAGATCAAATGAAATTTGAAGAATAACTAGGTCAGATGGTTCAATTATTCTTGTAATTAATTGAACCATAAGAACTAGCCAATGATCATTAGTAATAGTGGTATGATGTTTGATTGTGTAACTAAAATTCTTGTTGTTTAAATGTCTTGTATATGTCAAGCATTACAGCTATGTTTAAGAAAATAATGGTAACAGTTATGTTGTTATTCATGTTTATGAGACTGGTGCTATCTGGATCTGTTAGACAATTGAGGCAGCATTTGAGTGAAGGAAGGATCTAAAATGAAATAGTATGAAGGAAACATGGGTGGTGTTCTTCCATGTTCAAATCCTAATACTTTATTGACTTGCCTGAACATTACTTCTATTGGCACATGTGAAGAAGCTGTCAATGCAGTAATTACATATGCTACACCAATCAAGGACGGAATTAACCAGATGGCCCCTTACGAAACATATTAAGCTATATTTAATGTGCTCTTTCTAACACTGTACTAAATAATTGAATACAGTTACAAGCTACAGCAATGCACTACCTATATTTGGGCAGAAATTAATGGCTGAAGTCTTTTTCTATTGCTGGAGTCCTTCTAAGTTAGACCAAACCGTATGAAGTTGTAAATAAGAAGCAAACAACCAGCAATGAGAAACAACTAAATTCCATTGTTGGTTTAAACCATTTATCCAATGTAAGGAACTGCATGAAACTTAATTAGCTTTGGTTTTCCAGGCATAGTCCCTTAATTTGACTGATAAAGGGATTACTTTGAGAATGTAAGTGTAGATGCGTGAATTGATCCTGTATGTTTCCTCTTTTTACAAGTGATGCGTTTTCCTATCACGCACATGAAACACATACATATATGCCCCCACATGAAGGATGATTGATATAAATAATCATGTAAAGGAAAAGATGCTACAGAATTTTTACATGGGGGGCTACCGGCTAGGCTGTCAAAGCTTTCATAAATAAGGATTTAAATGAGATTTGTAGAAATGGGTCATCGTGTTAATGCCAGTGTGGCCGTTTAGTTGGCTTTATTAATGTAAATAAATAAAAAAATTAACTTCATCTTTACGCTATTATGAGGATTCATTAATGACGGTCAATGCTGCATAATTTTGCTTAATATTATAAAGGAAGTACGTATTAACTCAACCGACACAAGTTTACTTTTGTAAATCAACTTGTGAATAGATTGTTCTGATTGCATCTATGTATACACTATTATTGTCTATACTATTCTACAATTGAAAGTGAGTCTTAAATTATATACAATACCATTAAACTTAAGTGAATAATAGATGGTTCACTAAAACCAAACTTTATACAAAACAGGTCCTTGTGTAAAATTTCATGTAAAACAGCTCCTTGAAACTATAGCAACGCGTTATTACTTAAAAAAGATACTAGAAATTGTGAATATTAGCAAAGATTACCAAAAAAAAAAGTGTCAATATGTATGCATTTATTATGAAAAATTGCAGATATATCTGCAATTATTATCATATCGTTTTGCAAGCATGTCTCACTGTATCAAAAAACTGCAGATGTGATATCCACATTGTATGACGCCCCTAAGGTGATAAACGATTAAGAAAACAAGAAATCCACATTCACTCACCCAGTGCATAAAATACGCATAATATTTGTATGACCCTATGGTCAAATCAAGGACGATTACAGTCATAATTCCTCTTACTCGAATCCATACCATCCAGACGGTCAGGAACTAAACCATCCAATGATAGTTCGAAACACCCAAACCGAATAATCATCGTCGCCTATGTGAATATCCATGGTCATTGTCACCTAGGGGACATCACAAAAGTAACTCCGCTCTACCGGTGTATATCAAAACCTGCAAACATTATGAATCCTTTAGCATACATATTCGTTGCAATAGAGTCCATCCAAGAATGTCCTTGCAGCCTTCCTCGAAGCTATCATTGTTCAAGTATCATTCTAGACTCATCGTCAGTTATAGAATGTGAATATCCCCATAACTCTCCTCCGACAATCTTATCATCTCAACTCAAAGTCCCTCACTCTACACTAGAGGAAAAATCATCCATTTTCAAAGTCAAGCTACCATCATAAAATCACCACCACCGAAATAACGTAATCATTGTGTCAAAACACCACATCCTTGCCTCATGAAAAACTATTGGTCGAAAAGCCATCATGATGAACCATTGCCGAATTAATGAACTATCATTTTCCGCTTCTGGAAACTGCAACATCATCTATCTCAATTTGGCTAGAATGACAATCAATAAGAGTAGTCGATATTGATCACTCTGCAATATTCGATAACGGCCACTCTGATTTTGTATTTACCAAACTATTTTTGAGTACACATCAAGTGAAAACATCCGACGTTCATCTCGAAACCAAAGCTCCATGCCCATTCCATCCTTCGTCTTTGGATTGGTTACCAAGCTTCAATGTCGCTCCATCATTGAATTCGACGCAAAGCCCCAATCATGTTCCATCGTCGAATAAATATGCATGTCCCGAAGCTTCTTCGTGAGTTTATACCATCGCTCAGATAATCATCATTGTGCATGTAGGATCTAAATTAACCCTAGAGAAGGGAGTGAATAGGGTTTATTGCAGTTTTGGAGTATATAAAATTATCACAGCAGAATTAATTAACACAGAAAATAAACGACACAAAATTTAAGCAGCTTTGGCAAGCCCCTGCCTACTGCTACATTCCTTAAGGTTTCTATATAGGAATTAAAGGCAATATCCCGCATGTAATACCCGTAAACTCGTGACCCCTCGCTATTTTTTAATTCTACGCTCAAAACCATGCACTGATCTCAAAACCTGAGATCAGATTTTCCCTAACTATAAATCATATAGCTAAAACCCTAGTTTACAGAAAACTAGCAAACTATTGATTGATTACAAAATAAAATATAACTTAAAAAAACAAATAAAAAATAACACAACACAAAACCCCCTTTTAAAAAATAATATAGTCGGCCCCGCTTGTGTGACTTAGAAAATATCGGCTTTAAAACTTTTCTTCAATGGTGGTCGAGTAACAAAAATTAGGGTTTTGCAGTATTCCCCAAATCGCGACTTCAACACTCTGATGCAAGTTGATTCTCTGATGCCTTGATTGATTGATGCTCCTTGTCAATGACTTGGGATTGCGATCGAAAACACTCGTGAGCAAGTCTGATTTTAATTTCTCTTACACTCGAATTTGTTTCTGATTTTCGTTACATGCCAGTGATAAATTGGATGATATATATAAAAGGGTTTAAAACTCTTTGATTTCTCTGATTTAACGCGTAGACTTGCCATGATTTTCCCATTCGATTTAATGGAAAGTTTGATTGAATTTCATGCCCCAAAACTTGCTCTTGCGATAACCTGGAATGTTTTGAAATCGTGAATCGTTCTTTGCCAAGATTAGCTCTTTTGAAAACGATGATAAATGCTTGCATGATTTTCCAGATTTGAAATTTTTACACCTTGCTTGAAATAACAACTTTTTGTTAGTACTCCATTTGATTTCTTATAACATGAAGGAGTGAATTCTGGAAATGTGATTGAGTCTTCCTAGTTGAAAATAAAAGATCTTGTATTCGTTTCTAGAAACTTAAATTATTTGCCGTTTACTGTGAATAACTGATCGAAATAAAAAACTTATGCCTCTTTTTGAATTAAAAAAAAATTTCCATCCTCTTTTTGACATGAACATATATCATCACTTGATTAATTAAGTTTGTTGATAAGAACAAATATTTCATTTGATCTTTCAAATGGATGCTGCACTTGAGCTTTTGTGTCTTGTCCACGGTGTGTTCACTAGGGCTTCACTTCACCTTCACCTTGTATGTTTATGCACGAATTCTTTTGTAAATATAAAGCAACATATGTTTGTTCCACCTTTGTATGTTATGCATGTTTGCACCATGTTGCAGTGTACACCTTGTACATATGAGTTTGTTCTTGAAATTCTTGTGCACCTGTTGTTCCACTACTTGATGTATTTGTTGTAGCCAAGTATTTGAGCCTGAACCTTGTTTTTGGGGATGTTTGAAATATTCTTTGGTTTGTTCGAATTCTTCATGCTTGTTCCCTTGAGTTGTTTCAACTCCGTGCATTTTCCATTGTTGTATTGCCCGTGAGTTGCCTTTTACTTCAGGCTTGCTGATTCATATTGCATGCATCTCTTTGCCATGACTTTATATATATATATATATATATATGTGTGTGTGTGTGTGTGTGTGTAACTTGTGGACATTTGTGCTTCACGCACTTGTGCATATGTGTCCGGATTAACTTGTTTGCCTATGTGGTTCACACCTTTTCCATTTTCAACACAAGTTGTTGTACATTCAAGTGCTACCTTGCAACATGATGCATTTGAGCCTGTGTAACTTGCTAGTTTATATTAAAAAGAATTATCCATGCACACACATTTGGAATATTCGGCCTTGAATCAGAATTGTGTGCTTCCACTTGCTGTGAGTTGTTAAGTTCATCCATGCTTGCCTTGATGGTTATGCCGATGTCTTCATGACATATCACATTGCTTTGGTTTGATCCTGTTTTTGTGTACATTGAAGTGCACTTGTCCCTTGTATATGCCAGTTTCTTTAGCATTTGCCATTGCACATGCTATAGTTGCTTTGTGTTTTGAAACTTCTTGCACTACTCCATAAATAACCTATTGCAACGAAATTACGAGATGTTGCTAGCTACAATGTAACGACAACTATGTTGATTTTTGTCTATTACAACTTTCACTTTAAGGTGTTAGCATAGATATCAGCAAGATGTTGCAGTAGTTATAAATATGTAAAATTAAAAAGGAAATTACACCTCTATGATCTACACCATAATTTAAAACAAAATCTCAATCATCAATCCACAGCATCTATCCCGCTCCCGCACTTAATATCTTCCAATATTTTTTTCCCGAAATCATTCGCCAAAAATTAAAAATCCCTCCTCTTCCTTTTTTCAGATGCTTCAAGAATCCCTAAATAGCTCGTCTTCATCTCCATCTTTCTCCAACAAACAAAAAAAATCAATGGCAAACAAAGAAAACATCAGGGTTCCCTTCAGTCGTTCTTAGGCGAAGAAAACATCATCGGTCTCCGTTCAGCTCCCTTTTCACATATCAGTGAAATCTCAACCGGTTACGAAGAAAATAAAAGTGTTGGCTGATATTACTTCTCTAGTGCAAAATGATACTTATGAATCGGCGCGCAACACAAGAGCTAGGAAGAAGGTACTGTTGAACCAGACACTAACGATTCAGAAGTTTTCTTCCATTTTGATACTGACATTCATTCTTATCTTAGGAAAATGGAGGTAAAATCATTTCCTTACCTTTTTGTTTGATCAAATTTCGATTTTTTTTGTAGATTTAATGTTAGTTTTGAATGAATTGAAATGGGGATTGACGTGTTTTTTGTGTTATTTTCAATTGCAGCATAAGAGAAGGCATGTTATTAGATTCATTGAGAAAGTTCAAAATGATATCACGCCAAATATGAGGGCAGCTTTGGTGAATTGGCTTGTGGAAGTAGCATAAGAATACAAGCTTCTACCTGAAACACTTTATCTTACCATTTCATACATAGATAGATTTCTATTAGCAGTTGCGCTTGGTTAGGGTAAACTGCAACTTCTTGGAGTCTTTGCCATGTTGATTGCTTCAAAGTATGAAGAGATTTCTCCCCCACATGTTAAGGATTTTTATTACATAACAGATAATACATATACAAAGCATGAGGTGGTAAAAATGGAGGCAGATGTGTTGAAGTTCCTTAATTTTGAAATGGGAAATTTCACAATCAGGCCATTTCTTAGAAGATACATAATAGCAGGTTTAAATGAAGGCGTGCATCCTGAACTAAGGTTGGAGTTTTTGGCAAATTATGTTGCATAATTGAGTCTTGTTGACTATGAATGTACACAGTTCTTTCCATCTTTTGTAGCCGTTGCTGCAAAATTTGTTGCTAGATTAACCATTGTTCTTACTTCCCATCCCTGGAGTTTGAAACTGCTATACAAATTCATTTGGTGTTTATAAAGCAATGTCTGAAGAACGACCTAATCCCAACAAGGATTATAGCTCATATGCACGTTGTTGCAGGTCTGTTGAATGAGAAGCTGACAGTTCATCGATTAGCAACTGACATTACAATAGAGTACCATACTAGTTCAGCTTGAAGTGTGGTGATTAATATATGCAGAAGTGGTGCAGTATGCAGGGTATGCGATGAAGTTCAGTTTTGGTAGAGGAGCGATGTTGATTGCTGCCGTGTAGTTTTTTGATGAGTTTGGTGAGGTAAAATGTGGAAGTTTGATTGTGGAGGTAGTCAAGTTTTGAAATTTAATGTTTGTTGTTGTTGTTTAAGGCTTTGGGTGATGATGGACTTGGTGTGCAGCGTTTCAAAGATGGCTTGGTCTTCTGAAATCGAATGAACCAGGCCCCGCTGGGACTGTGATGTCCCGAACCCGCTTCTCAGCTCGCCTTCGGCTTGTCATATATTTGTCAGTGTATGTGTCTGTATATATTGAAACTACATATGTAATGAGTGAATTAAGTGATGTAGTGAAGAATATGTGTATATGTGAATAATCAGTGTTGTAGTAAATCATTGAGTTGTAAATAGTTGGAGTCAAAAATTTGTACAATTTTAGTTGTTGAAATAAAATATTTTATTTAATAAAACACTGTTTGAGTTCAAATTATGTGCAGTAGTATTCTATTAAATAAATATTTTATTCGTTAGAGATGAAATATCTATAGCAACGTTTTTGGAATGTAAAAGTGTTGTAATTTGATGGTAAAAGTGTTACTATAGATAATGTGCGACCCATTTTTAAGTAAAATTAGTATCTGTTGCAACACCATGAAATGTTGTCATTGGACGGTAAAGATGTTGCCTTTGACTCTAGGGTAACGTGGAAAATGCATTACCAGGAAAATATTGTCTTTGATCGTTGTTTGCCTACAACAACATTTTTGGGCTCTTCCTGCATCACTTCTTGGAGGTTGCAGTAGGCCATCTATGACGTAGTGTTGGCATATGGCATTTTGTCAATTGCTTCAAGGTTGAATTGTACTATGTTTTTCATGAGCATTCCTCATTGTGTCCACTGCCTTGAGACTTGTTCACTTGAGCTAGTTTATGCTTGTGTGTTTGCCAAACTTGTTCTTTCATTTGTCACTTTGTTACATCTTCCATTTTGTGTACATGCTGCCATGCACACCGTGTTGCTTCACACTTGAAATTCTTGTCCCATGCCATCATACACACATGTGTTAGCTGCACCTGAAAGTGCGCATTTCTGGTTCATTGCTTGGTGCTTCCATATATGTATATATATATATGTACGTATGTATGTATATACACACACACACACACATATATATATATATATACATTAATGTGTGCGTATATATATATATATGTTATGTTGCTTGCCGCATTTGCCCTTGCTGCCATGTCCATTTATGTACCATTGAGCATGTTTGAGTTTTATACCTGCTCTATAACGTCCCAGATTTTCAGCTATTTCATAATGAATATTTAAACTTATTTTGAATGTTAAATTGGAATAATAAATGGATTTTATATGGAATTTATCAAATTAATAATTGAATATGATTTAATTTCAAGTATATTGAATTATCGTAATACGAAAACGATAACAATTGAATTTAGAGTTAAAAACTGAATCTAAAATGATTCAGTCAATCAATATAAATTTTATTTTAATATAAACAATAATAATAAATTATTATCAATGGATTTAATTGTTTTGGAATAGTTATATTTTAATCGATATAATTTAATCATCAGTTTAAATCGATATCTTCTCTATACGATCAAAATAGGGGCTCAGAACCCTAAAATATATTATTAAAAAATTGAATGGATAAGATCAAAATCAAATCAAGCTAAATCAAAATCAAATCAAATTAAATTAAGACTTCAAATCGTATTTAATATGGTGTGTACTTCACCAACATTCATTTAAAAACTTTGTACGATATGTTCCCCTTCGTCACTTTATAAGTCGCGACTACCTCCTTTTGTTGCCTCTCTATTTCGTTCCTCAGAAAGAAAACACTGAAGCCACTCTCGTTTTCAATTCTAAAGAATTCAAATACAAAATCGAATCAAATCAGAGCCTTGTTCTTCGTTCGAAATCGGCTGGTGCGTGTGATGTTGGTTGGGCCACTGTCATTCTTCGACAGCTTACTAGGGTTATAGTTGATCGGAGTTTGAGGGGGAGATGAGGGGAGAGGTTGATGACATCGGATTTGGGAGATCGAGGCACGTGTTTGGTGAAGTTTTGTGGAATTTAGTGCTGAGATGGTTCGCACCATTTACTGGTGGCGTGAGGTTGCAGTATGTCGACGCTTGATCGGGGTTTGCAAGGAGGTTTTCTAGGGTTAAGGTGTGGGGGATGCGTAAGTTTGGGGTTGATTCGACATCAAAGAGAAAAAATATTGATGTTTGTAACCTAGAAACAAAGGTAGGTCGAAGTTGGATTTGTCGAGGTGGGTGCGGACTGTTGATGATGGCATTAAAGGGGAGGCTCTCGAGTATGGGAATACTGTAGTGATGGTGAAAAAACGGGGAAGCTGCTTGTTCTTTGATTTTGAACTGCAAGAAGAAGGTGCAACGGTTGCAATGGGAAGGTCAGTCTTGATTTTCATTGAGTGGTAAAGATTTTGGATGTTGGAATGCACACAAATGGTGAAGGATTTTACAGGGAATGACTTGTGGATTGAAGCAAGGAAGAAGAGGGGTTTTAAAATTGTGATTAAGGTAAAATTATTTATTTATTAATTTTTAATTAACAAGTTAATGCGTATTTAGATTATATCAAAATTTACAACGCGTCTATATATGTCATACGATAATAGTTTCGATAAAACGAAGTATTTTGGAAATCGCATGGGAGATTTCTTTGAAATGAAATTGGAATGAAGTGAATTAAGGTAAAATAAATTTGTTAATTTATTTTTAATTGACTAGTTAATGACCCTTGATATTATATCAAATTTATAATGCGTATGTATGTATTGTACGATGACAATTGGATAAATTTAAGGTAAAATGGATTAGTATGGACATAGACTTCACAACGGAAAACGATTTGGAATTTTTTAAGGTAGCCGGAGTTGCTTAGAATTTAATTTAAATCGAATCATATTCGATTTAATTTAAATTGTGGTATTCAGCAAAGGAAAAATCAAAGTGAGTAAATCTCACTCAGAAATTTATATTTGAATTTATTTTTATCGTTAAAAATAAATTATTCGTTGTTTTGATGCATGCATGAATTATTGAATTATTGTAGTTATGTATATTAGTAATTTAGGCTTGGTGGTTGTGGCTATTATATATATATATATATATATATATATATATATATATATATATTGGATATTCCCGTGGTACCATTAGCAGATCCCCGCGACATCATTAGCGGATGACCCTATTGCCCCAGGATATATTGAGTGGATGACCTTCTGTACTGCGATATCCTGCCTTGAAGCAGGATAGGTATTATTTATGTTGTCTGAAATCTGTGGATGTAGGAAAAACAGGTTGGAAGGATCCAACTGGATTCCTCAAATTTATTTGTTGTTGTTTACATATTTATATATGTATGATATGTTGAATTGGATTGTTAGTTTGTGTATTTAGATATTGGAATATCACTAGCCCTAGATATTGATATTTAATAAATATTATACAAAGGGATTTTTAGATTTAAAAAGGAAATTTTAATTTTTGAAATAGAAATGGAATTTCGAATAGGTTAGGAAATATTAACTTGTTTTAACAATAAGAACAATTAGTGAATTTATAAAAGGTGATTATAAATGAAGTGAAATAAATTATCAGATGATAACTTGAAAAATGCGGATTCAAGTATGATATTAAAAGGAAATTTATTTTTCAAAGTAGATTTCAAATGGAATTTGGAATAAAGACTTGTTTTAATATTTCAAACAAGAAGTGTAATTTATATACGATATTTATAAATAAATGTGAAAAATTATCATTTGATAATTTATAAAATTAAATTCAAGGATGAATTTAAAAAGGGGATTAGGAACCGTTTTCAGAGGAAATAACGTGATTTATTCCGAGGTTTGGGAAAAAAAATTGGATTGGAATAAATCCGTATGGATTTATAAATAGAATTCAACTATGTTGGATGCATAAAAATATTTTATTCCAGAAAGGATATTGAAATTATATTAAATAGAAACTATAATTGAAATTTAATATGAAAATAGATTTTGTGCTTACTTATATATATAAATTTGTAAAAATTAAATATTCCAAAACTGGAATCGAGTTTCAAATTGATTATTGAAACTGAATTTTATTTCAACAAGGAAGTTAATTTATAAACAACGTTTAAAAATGTGATGTAGTAATTTTCATCGAATAATTTGGAAATAGATTTCCAAATGTAAGAAATGGAATAATTGGTGAGATTTAAACCGGGTTTTTTTATTACAAGATTTTATCTATCTCAAGATAAGAACGTTGTTGGTCATGGTCTGAGAGGTAAATAAAATACCCCAACTTGAACGACTTCACTATTATCAAGGGATGACATTAGTTTGTAATGGTAAAGAATGTTGAATAAACTGATTATTCCCATAAAACAATTTGTAATTGGAATTCGATTATATCGATTTTTTATAAAATAATTCATGGAAACTGGAATTCAATATAGAAGTTGAGTTGTGAATAATTTATAGCTGAGTTATTAATTTTGAATAAAGAAATCAATGATTTTGGAAAATCAAGATGTTTAAGGTAGTTTTGGAAAACTGATTTAATTTATATTTAAATATTAGAGAATGGAGTTGAAATTTATTTATAAACGAAGTTTTGAACGTTTATATTAAATTAAATTAAAATGAACTCGCCGCAGCGCGGTAGTTCGTAATTTGGCGTTTCGAACTTCAATTGAGTATATATAACTCAATATAAGTCGGAATTTGATGAAACAAGAAATGCCCGGATCTATTAAATGATAGTTTTCAAGTGGAAGAGAAAAATCTGGATTTTGGTTTATAGATTTTGAGTTATGTCAAAATCAAATTTCAGAAAAGTCACCGAAAATCATTTAAAAACCATAACGGTTTAATTACTTAAAAGGATTTTAAGTGAATAAAAATCCGAATTCTAATTAGAAAAATCCAGATTTGAGTTATAAAATAAATATGAACACAAGTGGAATAGATGAAGTGATTTTTGGAACAAAAATCATATTTTTAATTATCGAATGAAGTTAACTAATTTCAAAAGAAATATTTTAATAGAGTGTTGAATCAAACTTAACTGTGTTTAAGTGAATGGAGTTGTTAAATGAAATTGGGAATTCAAATATGAAACTTAGATTAGAATTTGGAAGCAAGCAAGGGGTTTGAGTTTGATTTGTGTATAAATGGATGCAAATATATTTGAATGTGATATGTTCAAATTAAAAATAGATTAAGAAAAGAGGCTGATTAGAAAATTAATTGGCGAATGGAAAGCGATTTAAGAAAAAGTGTCGAATTGTTTTGAAACAAATTAGGAATGGGTGTCTATATGTTAAACAGGTATGGAATGAAGAGAATGAAGATTATAATTTGAGCGCCCGACAAAAAGGTGTTTAAATTTTCATATGAGATTTTATGAGTCTATTGGGCAAGCCGCTTGGCTTTTCGATTTTCTTTTTGAATGGAAAGGGCCTAGAGAGGAAGTTTGTAGTTGTACCGATTGTGCCGTACAAAGGAGGTGTTGGCGAATTTTTTCAGAAATTTATGGGGTTAGAATATTTTAATAAGTTTTGATAATCAGAAATCGATTTATATATATATATATAATTCGATAAGGAAACGAACTATAAAATGAAATATGAAAAAGGGCAGTGATTGTTTGATGGATGTTTGTTTTCCATTGATATTTAAATCATAGATTATCAAAAAAAAAAAATTTTCTATCGTTGCCAATACGGGGAGACCGGTTGGATTTATTATCCAAAAACCCCTCCGTATAGGCATAGACGTTGCAAATTAGATATGCTGAAAATAATTGGAAATGGAGTAAAGTGCAAGGGTTCACTACAACAAAATAAGGCTTTTATAGCGTTTGAAAAACGCTATTATAGACTAACATAGCGTTTCAGAGAACGCCATGTAACGACATGCTATCTTAGATCTTCTACTTTGAATAGCAAAAGTAAAACGCTGTGAAAGATGATTTTTATATAGCGTTTTCATTTGCTATCGCACATAAACGCTATAAAATATACTACCCATACCGACTTCTTATAGCGTTTGTATGTGTGTTTTTATAGCATTTTATTTTTATCTTATAGTGTTTGTTGTAATATTTCTTATAGCGTTTGTTCTTTCTATAGCGTTTTTGAAACGCTATTGCTTATATTATTAATTTACAAAATTTTCATCGTTTCAGCTTTTTACATGTATGGACAAACATCTAAACATTTCTTATCTACATAGAAATATGTCAAATTTTAGCAAGCAAATATATAAATTACGACATAACATGGATGTATATCATTTAAACAACTTAGTATTTCATACATATTGTTCTATCAGCTTTTTGAAGTCCACACATAATGGCATATATTTTTTACATTAATTACAATTTACAAAACGGACAAACGATAGAATAAGTCTTGCTTTGCTTATGATATTTTCTGCTTAACATGAACATTAATGGTCCTGTTAATGTCAATTAAACAATCAATGTGTTAGTAATTGTTATATCACATATACACAAAGTAAAAGAAATCGAAAGAAAGAAAAAAAGCAATCAAAACAAAAAGATATGACACACTTATATAAGGGATTACTGATATTATGCATTCGAACATGCAATAACTTTCTGAATAAAAATTAACCTATTAGTTTTAACTTATTTCATACCGAGTAGGTTTCATACATCATATCAACTCAAAAGGGAGAAAACTTTACTTCTCTGATTTGATTGCATCCTAACATTGAGAAAAAGCATCAAACCCAAAAGTTTCGTAGTTCAACATAATTAAGGGTTCTCTTGATAGTTTTACAAGACAATTTACCATTAAATTTAGAATGGTCATGAATCCTAACAAAACTCTAATAAAAAGAATGATCTGACATTAGAGGTTTATATAAATGTTAGTTTTGCCTATGGTCTAACTTTAGAGGCAAAAGATAGAATGGTAAAAAGATGTGTAGCCTATTTAATGTAAAATAAAGTAAAACATTTACCATGTATAAGTAAATTTGCATTATGATGCATATTCATGCAGTAGGTCTTTTAATAAAGCATAGAGCAATTTTATAACCTGCAGGTTATTAAGAAAAGAACGTGGTAAATAGAACATTTGATGCATATAATAGAAAAAAATCTGACTTTCAAAAGGAAAATGAGATGTAGTACCTTCCAGCTAAGGTCCTGATCAACCTGTCCAACCATAAAGGATGCCAAACCTAAATCATTTTCCTAAATCATGTCCAAGTTATAAATTAGAGAACAAATAGTTTCTGATATACAACGAAGCATTATACCACATCCATTTTCCCAAAGTCCATTACCTCAAAATTCACACATTAATTAGAAGTTATTACGAAAGGTTGATACCAAAAATACTCAAATCATGCTAACTAAATCTCAATTACTGGATACTAATAAATTTTACTATTGACTTTTAAGCTCCTAGCCATTTAGAGAAGTAACAATTACATTGTATGACTTTCAGGCTGAAAAATTCACCAATTAATTAGAAGTTATTTCAAAAAGATTGGTAACAAAATACACTAATCGTGCAGAGTAACTCTGAAATACTGAGAAGTAGCAAAAACCAACTGATTCCTAATTATGTACCTGCAAATCCATTCCCACTCAAATCAATCTCAACCGCTATATTCCAGTTTCAAACTGCTCCGGCACCATAGCGGCATACCGTATAAAAAACACAACAGAAAATGGAACATGGAAATTAAAACAGAAATTGTAACGCACCCATGACCACCCTTTGAACCAAACCAGCAATCCCCTCTCAAATCCGAACCCATGACCACCCTCTCAAATCACAACAGCATTCGACCTGACCCAGAGAACAGCCTGTATCACCTATCAAAACACCTCCATTCCGCAAACTCCATCCAAAAATCACAAATTTGTTTAACGTAAGCATATGAATAATAGACTAAGCTTTTTACACAAATTAAATAAAATGGTCCTTACTCAAATGGTGTTGTAAAATTTGGTAATAAGTGCAAGCTGTTAATATATTTAATTAACTATTATTATATCAGTAAAAGTATATTTATTACTTTGTTACCTGTTATGATAGCACATTCAATGAGCATTAATATTATTAATAATAAAGCAATTTTCATTTTTCTTCGAACCTCCCATATATTTCTTAAACTACCATGATCTTATTACAGTACATTTTAGTGAAAGATATATATTGCACATGGTTTGAAGTTTCGTTCGAAACCGCGAGATCTCGGACATCTCGTCTCGGTTTCGATCAACGCCGGTACGAGATTAGGAGAGAATTTCGTTTCGGTTGAACAACAGCAAAATAAAAGGAAGCGTAAAGATTGGAGAAATTAACATACCCGAATCAAAAGAAAAACCCTAATCTAACTTCAAATCGAGTACGAAACCCTAAGATCCAACAATCGAGCCACCTTATTCGATTTTTGTGCTCGATCTGAGCAAAGTTGAGCAGAGAATAATTTGAGCATAGAATGCTTCTATCTTTTGTTCGAATAGAACAGCGCGATAATCGAGAAAAGAGACGAAAGTGTTTTCTTTCCCGCTTCGTATTTTCATTCTTTAATTTTTTTTTTCCGCGTTCTGTGTCGTGCTTGGGTGAATATTAGGGTTAATATTGGTCTAGGCTTGAGTTTAGATGGGCTTTGGGTCGGTTTCAGAAAATAAAAGAATAGAAAAAATGGCTTTTGTCATTTAAAACTGTACTTTGAGACCATATCAGACCTACAAATGTCTTGCATTTATATCAAAAAATGATGAAACTTTGGTAGACTATATTTCTACGTGGATTTACAACATTTATCATTAGTTTTTTCATAAAAAATATGAAAGTTTGATTTTTGGACCGAAACCGAAACATAAACCGAAACCGCCGAAACTGCCGAAACCATCCGAAACTGGTAAATTTTCAAGTGACCGAAACCGAAACCGAGTTTTCAAACCATGATATTGCATGACATTCCATAAAAGATGCAAGAAATATTATAAACCTTAGACTAAATAATAGTCAAACAATATGAAATTTTATATATGTATGTACCTGATTATAGCTCATTCTAAAGCTCTGTTTTTTCCATGTATACCAGATTATCCCTCTTCTTTCAATAAGGAGTTTACACATCTTTTCTGATATACCACCTTTTGCCTTGCTTATGTATCCACATTTTCTATAGAGTAGTCATTCTGCGTTTTATCATAAATACTCTACATCAGTCGGTGTTTGTTTGTTCAAGCTCATAAAACTAAGAAATGTGAAATATAAAATTAAGGTTGTTTCCATTTAAGATAATATCTAAATACACATAAATTCATGGAAGAAGTTATAACATTTTGACAAGTCATTAGTGGCAAAATGTAAGTAAGTACTAAGCATTTATTTTTGCGTGTTCTTGGAGAAATGGACCCGGCTTATTCAATTTTATTTACATAATGAAAGCAGTTATATAGAACATTCAAGGTTCAAACCATATCAAACAATTATCTTTTAAAATACCAGAATTCAATGTTCAACATCAAAAACGTACCTAAATAACCCTGGAAATCCTTATATAGATATAAATATTTTTGTATTATCCTTTTTTTTTGAAAAATGAAAATATATATAACAAAAAGGAGAATCTAGCCATTCTCCAATGGCTCACAAAAACAGATTTGTAGATATGACTACAAAATCTGTGCACACACAAAAAGCAGAAAGCAAAACATATAAACCCCAAAACAACAGTGGTCTGTCCGAGCCAGCAGAAAAAACAACAACCAATAAACTGCAAGCTAACAAAGTGGAAAACTGGCCAGCCTCTCATCTGACACAAATCTGACTCTCAATATGGCAAAAGCTCCTCCTATACAAGCTAAAACACCAAGAAATGAATGGACCAAGCGCATAAACCAAGTAAACAAAATCATTATCATAAAATATATATATATATATATATATATATAATTATATTGATTTCACAGCATATATAATGTAAAGAAAAAAAATCAAAGTGTTTACACCATTATTAGATACTTGCATTTACCATCTTTCATCTCAGTGGTGATACAATTATGAGATATATAGATAAATATACATTAATTTTCCAATGTTCATATGCTCCTAAGATTTATCTAATAAACGATTATGTTTATTGCATCAGTCCTTAGTCAGACCATTATAAAGACTCGCCACTTTCGCTCTAAATATGGATATTTAGTTGAGGAAATGACAGTTGAACAGGAAAAGGAAATTTAAAATGCTTAAGCATATGCGGAAAACATACTAAAATAAAGGGAAAGCTAAACACTTTGAGCCTAAACAGAATGAATTTCTATTTTTAATGGATCATAAAGAGCTCATTAGCATTATGGATTCTTATTCTGACAATTTAATTTGAAATCCTAGTGTCACTATAACATTTCCACAAAATTTATGGACCATTTTAGAATTGATTTCTGGGGTCATAATTATCGCAGTTCTAAAAGGTAAGAAGTCACTACGTTCTATACACACACATATAAAACTTAATGACATAATTTATTAAAAGAAATTAGATCGTAGATTCAAGTACACAGACAACATTTTAGTAAAATATATACATGCAAAAGAATGATGGTAAGGATTGTGTAAAAAAATAAAATATTACATCAGCTGAGGTAAGAAGGAGCATGGAAATAAATTGCAGCAATCAATATACAATTTAATAAGGAGGAACAATATAAGCAGCTTTGAAATTAAGGGAAGGAAAGGGAAGAACAAACAAAGGCATTATGCAATGATGGATTATCAAACTAAATTGAGGAATGAATAGCACTGAATGAGTAATTAATATGTGAATGAATGCATGAATTTGTTAACCAAAATATATGACAGCCAAGTATAAAATTTGACAAAATAAAAATGGATAACATCGTATGTATGTGTAACTAAAACATAGATAGATTGTAATTATCTAGCAACAGAAATGATAAAAGAAGCAAGGATATGCGTACATAAGGTAATTGCATCAACTAAAGAAACATATGGGATTAATTGGCTTGCAATAAAATTAACTGCTTGTACATGATTTAGTATATGTGGCCGTTAAAAACAATTAAAATCGCAAGAATAAATTAAGCAAAATGAAAAGTGAACAAGCTAGCTTGGTATATATCATATATGGTTGAACTTGACAAGAATATGCATATATTAGGCAGCTATACCAGCTGTAAATGGGCAGTAATCAACATGCAATTATATTAATTGCACAATATATCCCTTGTCTATAACAGGGAAATAAACAACGGCTAGTTTTAACCTTTTATATAGACATCAGGTGGCTATAATTTGTCCACTTCGAGAAAAGATATATGCATCTACTCTGTTAAAACCTCTGTTGAATGATTAATACATAATACTCTGAATTTAAGGACTCAAAGAAACAAGGTTTCCCCTATTTTTCATTGGTGTTATGTTGTTATTTATCTATAATAGGAAGACTAACAACAGTTAGGATTAGTCTTTTATAAAAAATATTTATTTCTTATTAACAAATTATGTAAATGGTAAACTTTTCACGTGCCATAGCATGGGCTGCATAACATATGACAACAGGCTGCCAATTATATCTTCCAACCTATTATTCATTGGTATTATGTTGTTATTTGTCCAACAAGGTATTGCATCATCGGTTTTAGTTTCTTTCTTCTGTTCGCAGCCACACTATTTGAGTAATCATGCAAAAGAAATATAATTTGAACTACCTTAATAACTATATTTTCCTTCATTTTGGATTTCTTTTCAGGATTATGATGGTAGTCACAATATCAGGAGGGTAGTTTCGATTCTAAAATGTTCCTAATCCTAATACAAGGTGTTTTCCTATGACTTACAAGATTATGATGGTAGTCACAATATCAATATGGATGCTCTGCTATGCTGTCTTGCTTGGCTGCTTCATTAGCTTAAATTTTAATGCAGTGGGTATTTAATTCAATACATTTTGCTTGTCTGTTACGTCAAACGAAGAAATACATCATGTTATATTTCTGTCTGTATAGAGCTACTTTTCTAAGTGTATTTAAGCATATATCAGTACTCGTATACATGCTAGCGAAATTTTACTAAAGAAACAACATATTACCTATGCTACGATAAAAGAAAAACAAGAAAACAAAATAGTTGGAGTTATTCATAGTTCTCTTTCAGTGAAATAAACTACTGATGAGGCATTACACTACATTATACCTAGAAAAGAATATAAACTATAGAACTAAAAGGGAACAACAGCTAATTTGTATACACATACCTGGATTTTGATTAGAACCATAGAATATGTGTAGGAAAATGCGATATTTCCAAGAGCTCGGAAGAAAGCATACTTTTGTAGAAGTTGAAATATCGTGTACCAATTTCTTGTTGAGCAACAGCAACAATACAGTAAATATAGGTTCTGTTCAAGTATGGCTTCAAGCTTGCATTACAGGAAATTAACTAAATTATGCAGCTGAAAACGGTCATTTATTTTTCATATATACTATGGGTGTGATCATATGCATTAATCTATGAACCTAGATCCTATTCATTGACAAATTAATAGGACGAATATATACGTGTCATGTACCTTGGAGTTAGCATCCAATATTCCATAGCCATACCTTGTTTGCTTGTGTGAGTTGTGCTAACTTCTACGCGTGGAAAAACAAGCCCTGACAAGTGTATTGCAGCTTTGTTTTAGAGACAGTCAACAAATACTGAATAATCTACGTGAAATTCAATATGTAATTGCAAACATATTTACTGTCTTCTTCGTAAAATTGTAAGAATATTTGTCGTTATTTTGTAAAACTTGCCAAAGTAAATAATTGACTTTCTTTGAGGATCCATAGGCTTTGTGATTGCATGAGTATCTATTGTGGCATTATGAAAATTCAAATACAGTTCTTTATTGAATTCCTAATGAAAAAAAATTAGGCAGTCACCTCCATTGCGCTACCTAGATTCCAAAATGAAAATGATTGAAACAGAAATTAGAACAGCAAGCAAATACAATTAAAGCAAAATTTAACTTACAAGGAAATATAAATGCATGTGTATTAGGAGCAACACAAAGTTAGCTAGTGGAAAGGACCCTACTAGTTAACACAAAATAGTAGGCTGGATATTATCTTATAACATTCACCTCCCCCCTAGTCTGCTTACTGTGATCTAGTGGACTTCAAGGAAAACAACTCACGAGATGATGCGCATAACTTCCGAATGAGTAATTGTCAAACTTGTCCTCACGATCTTATTATGATTTTGCTTTGTATTCATTTCTTCTTCAATCCCTTGTACACACTACATCAAGGCAAACATTATGAACTTTAAAAACCAACTCACAAAGGCATCGACAATTCCAATCATATTATTAGTCATCCATAATGGTGAATCAACTCAATACTGAACTAAGAATAAGTTTAATCTTCACCTAGACGCTTTTCTCTAAGATTCGGCCGACATTTGATAAGTGAAGCTTTCACTACAATCATAATGGCCATAACAATTCGAAGGATGTCGTAACAAGGATGTAGTATATTAAACTTCTAATTTATGTGTATGAAAAGTGGACCCTATTATCTTACAGATGCTTTGCCCGTTTCTCCTATAGAAATAAATAAATTTAAAAATTAAAAAAGAAGCAAGAAAACCAAAGCAATACAAATATGCCAGATACCAGTAAGATAGTTTGTAGCATGGATAGTTGTCAGTGGACATTTGACATGCAAACATATTTCTTAGACAAAAAACCAAGCAGCATAAGTTACCATTCATCTTAGATAAAAATACCATATTTACCAAATATAAGGGACATATGTAATAATAAGGAGCATTCCACATTGGATACCAGGGAGGATGGTGAAATTTCAACTGCTGCAGTTAATGTGAGGGTAATTATGTGTCTCCAACGGCTAATGGTGCTGCGACTAATAGTATGCTGCTGAATTAACTAGAAATGCATTTGATGTCTTAAGTGAAGTTGATGCTAGAATTGATGTAGTGATTAAGGATATAAAGGCATCAGCAGATTTCAACAAGAGTGAAAAGTGAAGGCTTTAAATGTAACCAAAGACAGAGCTAACTTTGAATCTACGGCCAATGACCTGATGCATTTTATTAAGAATGGTTTTGAAGCTTTAAGTGAAATTAAAAATGGAGTTAGTGTAGAAAATTGGTTGTCTTAAGTCTCCAACAAACTGCAACAAGAAATCAAATGAGGAAAAGACAAAGGATAGATTTATCAAAGGAACTCCAGGTTATCAAGATTCGCAAAACCACTCTTCAGCAGTCAACGATGATGTTACTGCTAGACCGACTATCGATTCTGGTATGCCAAATCATTGTTGGCAAACTTCACTGCCTATTTCGAAAAGCACTTGTAAGTGTTCCACCTGAATTCATTTCTACTACTTACATAGTTCGTAACCAGCAAGCTCTACTGGGAGTGACTATTGTTTCAGATGATACCCCAGTCAAGCGAAATGAAAAAAAAAGTGATAAATTCTGTTTCAAAAGATTTGCTTAATCAATCCTATACCTAAATTTAACATCATTTTTCATTGTATATAACAAGACAATAATAGAGCGTCTCAACATGTAGAAAGATATTTGGAGTGTTGAACACAGTGACATATATTGAAAAACGTTTCTCCTTGTAAAAATACCAAGACAACAGTGGATATTCTCAAAACATAAAAGCATGTTTAAAAATCAAGGGCCTATAATATTCAACAATAAAAGGAATCAAAATGGAAAATACGTAAAATTGACGTACAAGATCACCTAAACGGTGAACTAGAAAGGTGGACACGATCTACCAATCTGAACGGCTGCAAATGGAAGCTTGCAATAGTCAAAGTCTGAGCTATGTGCAATAATCAAAGTCTGAACTATGTGCAATAAACTATACAGTTTAAAAAAAGATTTCAAGCCAAGAACAATTCATATTGATGAAGCAAGATAAAGTATTACCTAAAATAATGGAGAACTAGGGTTTGGCCGACTAAGTTGATAGTTGCAATTAATTGAAAACGAGGAAGCTAGGGCAGGAAATTTATGATGGATTTCATTTTCTAAGAGTCGCGATGATTGAAAGGGGAAGATGAGGAAGACTAGGTGGGAGGGAAGCGAAATTTTCAGAGGGAAACGAAAAAAAGGGGTTTTTTTATTTATTTTGGAATGTATAGCATTTAAATAAAATTTATCGGTAATTTGGGCAGATGAGGGAAACAAATAGCCTTCACTGTCGTCAAGTTTCTTATTTCGCATGGATTTAATCAGTCCATGGACTGAAACGCTATGAATAAAAGCTATAAATAAATCATTTTCTTGTAGTGGTTGTTCAGTTAATCCTAGGTAGAAATTGCCTAAGATGGATTGATGGAATAGTTCCTTTGGTTTTTCCAAACCCAGGACAATTTGTATGGACGGATGTCTGACAGAGTATTCATAACAGATCACATAAGATGATCTTTTCAAGGTATTACGTTTGGTGGCAGAGGAATTCCTTTTCTCTTAGCTTTTTATACACGTAATATTTTTGGGAAGATCAACTAGTGATTTAACGGGTTTGACGATGTGGCATTCAAAGTGAATGTTGGCCAGATGTTCGAAAAAAAATAAACATAGCCTCAAGCCTCACAACCCGGAAATGACAAAAGTCGAGCATGCTGCATGGCTAGTTGGGTCATACCCAAGCAGGGTGTATTACCATCGATCCAGAGAAAAATTCATTTATTCTTCTTTCGATTCTATATCTTATGCATTACGGTTGGAGGGCTGACAACCGTGGGTGATAATACATTCGGTACACTCAAGCTAAATGAGTGGTCGGTCATGTGTGGCCGGGTTGCAAGATGTTCTTGTTGAACCCTAGTGTATCCCCTCTAGAGTACACTGATCGGGAGGTGGTCCCATACCTTGTCGCAGTTGGAATCAAATCTCCAACAAGCGCCCTACGGTTTTTGATTTTATACTATGTATGTAGAGCGTGAGATGCAGGTGTTCTACTAGATGGTTATTTATTTGATTAGGCATTAATATAATATCACCGGATTTGGTTATCAAAAATGTTTTGGGTTATAGTAAGGCAAAAATCGTCCATGTTTATGTGTGGACTGGTCTTACTATTATCCTTTTCATTCAAAAAGGTTTCTCCAAAGTTAAGCAATATGGTTGGATTTTACTCACGCCGGTCCCATGACTGACCTAGAGTTTATTTTGTTTGTTTTTTCCCCAAAAATCTTGGGTGCCTAAATTTGTACTGGCAGTCAAGTGTTTCAGGCTTTTACAGATACACTTAGAGGGGATTGAAACAGGAGGCTTCACCGTTAGATATTTTAGAATTATTTTCTGCTGTATCAAATGTTGTATTGTACTCTTAGGATAGTATGTATATCTGATACAAAATTGTATTTTAGAAGTTATGATATATGATATAATATTTTTGTCGTTTCGCTATGAGATTTTGCTATTCTCTTTGTTCTATCTTCTATCTTTTTCTTCTTTAACCTTAATGACTCATAATTCTGTGTTATTTGGGTTGGACATGTGTGGTATTTAGTCAACTCAAATAGTATGGATTTGCGGGCCGTAACATGTTAACCTAAAAAATAACCGCATACAAGTGCAAAAATAATTTTTCTATATAAATCAGCAAACTACTATATGATGTGTCTTGGCTGGTCAAGATCAGCAGACCAAAAATGTGAGTCGAGGCTTGTCTCGATTAGCAAACCACTTTAACTGTGTTGAGGCTGATCTGCGAGCACTAGTATTCAGTCTACCTTGTGGTATTTACAGTGAATCACTGTGAATATCAAAAGTAGTCTAGGCGCAAATAGATGTGTATATATATCGGACCAAGTATAGAAAAATGATGAAAAACACACCAAAATTCTGAGGCAAACAAAATGTAAAATAAATTTATATTTGCTAGAATTTAAATCTATTTTATTCCAGTTTATTTTGTGTGTGTTTCAATGATAGGTATACATGTGATTGGACTGGATCTGAAGCAATTTGAAGAAACAGTGTGTCGGTGTATGAGTGAATGAATGTATATGGGTGAAATTTGAGTGATGTAGTGAGGAAAGAATGTAATATGAAATTGAATGTATTTTATCATAGTGATATGTACAATAGTGGAGTTAGAAATATGTACTAATGCAAATTTGAAATAAAATATTTATTTGAAATGAAACACTGTTTCAATATTATATTTTGTGCAATAGAATTTATTCAAAATAAATATTTATTTCTTTAAGTGATGTAGTATAAAATATTTCATATACAAACACATTTATATAATAATATATATGTTTGTTATCATCAAACAAAAATTATATTGTTATATTTAACCATCTCCCTCTTTTGATGATGACAAACACACACAAAGATTTTGAAAGTGATAAATGTGTTTGAACATGAAATACATAACTCCCTTTATTTGTATGCTCCCCCTACAACTAAACTCCTCCTATATATGTGCATATGAGTGTGTTTAAAAACAACTGAATTTCCAATATTAAAAAATATTCTTGAATTGTCCACTCGTCAATCAAAATCTTAAAAATTCTCCTTCTTTTTTATCATCAAAAGGTAACAGAAATCGAAATAGTGATGAATATAGACAAGAAATATAAAGTCAAATCAAGAGAGAGAATGTATATCGTAAACTTCATATAATCAAACAAAAATCATAATATTCTTCAAACTAGAAGCAAAATTCACATTTTAGAATGATGGATTTACGATGGATTTTATAAAATGGAGACAGTTATAAATCTTTAAATGTATGAATATAAATTCCATTAATTTTAAAATAGATTTCAAAATTAAGCATAAAATAGCGATGAATTTGGACTGTGGTTATAAATTCTGTTGGAGAATGGAGTTTTGGTGACAACAACCTTATTTCAATATTAATTGATTATAAAATATATACTAACACTTTCATCTAGAATATATATATACATACACATATGCAGTATAGTTTAAAGATATTAGAGATTCAGAATTTAGAGATGATTCAAGACTCATAAGTAACCAAGGTTTCAAAAGTTCAAGATAAATATAGTAATAGAGTCTAGTTTATGTAAGACTCTGAATAGCACTCCAAGTTCAAATTAAAATTCTAATTTCAGATTCTATTTTCAAATTTTATCTTCAATCTCTATCTTCTCTGTTTTGTTTTATTTACTTTACTTTACTTTTGATTTTAAACTCAAGTTTTATAATTCATAAGTTTTATATGTTTATACTTTTATATACTTTATATTTATCTAGTTTTAAACTCTATAATTTTATAAATATGTTTATATAGTTTATATTAATGTTTTTATATGTTTTTGTACTTTATAATACTCATTTACAACACTATGTTTTAATTAAAGAATTTACAGAATTATATACATATATATCAAAACACTTCAAAAATGCTCAAAATTCAAATTTACACATGCTTATGTCGACATACATATATGCATATGTCGACATACAACTGTCATTTTTTTATTTTCAAAGGAAGTGTCTTTTCACTATTTGTGACGCTCCAGAAATGTTGCAACCTTTCAAATATTATACATAGGGGTTGATCACGAATTTTTTCATAATTCTTCTTCTCCATCTTCATCTCCTTTCTTTACACCATTGTATTTTCATATTTTTATGATTTCTACACCTATACCCTGCCAAATTCAATTCTATTTTCATAAAACTTCTTCTCTTCTCACTCTCTACTCATTACTCTTTGAATCAAAGTGCTACTGAAGAGTTATAAGGCTATTGTAATCATTTAGGAAGTGTCTGGGTAATCGTTGTGACCCTTGTAGCCATGAAATCAAGGAGCTTGGAATTGGTGTGACCCTTATAGCCGTGAAATCAAGGAGAGTATACATGATCAAGTGTGTGGAATTGGTGTTACCCTTGTAGCCGTGAAATTAAGGAGAGGATTGTAATTGGATATTGATATAGTAATAAAACTCTGTGCAATCCAGCGTTGTGTGAGACTGGACGTAGGAGAAATTCCAAACCAGTATAAAATTCAGTGTGTTATTTCCTTTTCTACATTTTATTTTTGTTATATCTGTGTTTGTGTTTGATTATGTGTCTGTGATTGTTTCTATGGTGTTTGATTCATACAGTAGTTCATATATGTTTTAGATTTTGTATAAATTCTCAAAAACACTATTCACCCACACTCTAGTGTTAGTTTTTTAAATCATTCATTATGCTTATAAGCATTCCCTAACCATGCATAACCATATCTAGGTTTTTTAAATGAGGTTAGAGTAACATTTATCATATAAAATCCTCTCATCGTATAAAACCATAATGAATGATAGAAAAATGGTTGTAATAGATATGGCCATGAAATAAATCTCTAAATTAATCATATTATAAAATATGTCCAACCGTATCAGGGTTTTTGAAAATGTTCAATTCTCTCTCATTTTGAAAAATAGTATAGTCACATTTCCGTCATTAAAATTTTAAAACTGTACTATCTTTAATGCTGTCCAAAAAGTAAACTCTCCGCATTATACAAATCCATGATGAATGACACAAAGATGGTAGAAAAAGAAGATGATCGTGAAATAAGCAGCAATTCAAAGATATTATAAAAGCTGTCCAACCATTCTGAGAATTTAAATAATATCTACTCTTGTTATGAGATAAACTGTAGTCATAACTCATCACAATTTCATAAATCTAATAATAATTTTGATGAGTTCCAAAATAGTTCAATTTTGTTAATAATTTCAATTTTTGAATAAATAATCAAAAATGACTTCAAATTTGAAAATATCAATTTCAAGAGGGAATCAGAAAGAGCTATGCAAGTTGACGAAAATAAATCAGTTTGAACAATCAAACAGTTTAAGTGAAATTTTTCAATAACTTCTAAGACTAATACCACTTGAAGGCCTAGAATGCCGATAGAAGTCAATGAAGTCTATACACTGATTTTTCAACATTAAGTTCACTCAAACAAATCTAACAATTCAATTTCCTTAATCAGAGTAGCAAAAAAATCAGTTTCAAAGCAAGATTCACAAGAGATTTTTTTTCATAATATTTACAATAAGCCCAAGGGGCAGTCCACTATCCAAGATTAAAATAGTTCAAAATCAGAATACCTAAGCCAACAAAAAAAAACTATGAAACTATCACAACTTATAGCTTTCAAGTAATATGTTGTAATAAGTATAGTTTTCAAGTCTTTCGAGGATGAATTAGAATTAACTCAAAATAGCAAAGATGTGTGAAATTTCATTAGCCTTTTGGATCATCAAAAAATTTAGAATTCTGAATAACAGTGTTCAAAATGTGATCAAAAACTTCAACACTGTTAGAAATTCAGGAATCTGTCAAAAAAATATACTTCAAATGAATTGCAAGTTATTCACAAAATTAAGTTCAAAATCTGGAAATCATCAAAACATGAAAATTTTATATAAATGAATCTAATTTCCAGAAAATCAAGAATTTTGCAATTTAAAGTTAAGGAGCCCAAGATATGTCAAAATTGTCATGATAGTGTCAATACGAAATCAACAACAAAAAATCAAATAATGAGAAGAATAAGAGGAAGAATAAAAACTGAAAAAGAAACCCGAGTTTAGAGATCATACCTAACTTACCGTTGATGATGTTGATTCTCTAACTCGACAATCATGACTAAAGAACCTTTGAAAAATTAGTTCAGTAAAAATTTGGAACAACTTGAATTCTATCTCTTTTGAAGTTGTTCCCCGGCCAACTTCGATACCTAATTGTATATAGGATTGAGTGGTCTAACAAATATTATTTTACCACTCATAGATTCATTTACACATTTTGGTGCCCAAACTTGTTTGTATAACAATCCATTTTCATTTACCAATGTACTTTTAGGAACCCAAATTCGTTTAGATTTAGTAAAAACTTTTTTACCCCTTTTTGGGACCCACGTTTGTTCAAACAAATTGTTTTTATTTATAAACAAACATTTATGTCCGAAATTTTCACAAATTACACATTTAGAAACTCCATTAAAACTATCAAAAATTTTCTTTTCAAATTGATTCAATTTTTCAAAACCAAGTATGTAATGACCTGCCATTTTGCCCGTCTCAAATTGGTAATTAACCGACTCTAAACGTTCAAAACGACAGATTGTTATTTAGCTTACACGGTTTAAATAGAATCAATACAGAATCACAGAGTACAATAATTTTGCAGTGGAATAAAATTTCATAAAAATATCAGAGTTTTACAATTGATTTACACAGCGGAAGAATAATGTAAGTTTATACATAAATTTTAAATGAACATATTTTACACCTTTGTCGAGTGTAGCGCGAGCGTAGCGCGGCATGCATCTTTGCGTGTCATCTTCACATTCTTCTCCTCTTTTGCGAGCTGAACTCTAAGCCTAAAACACTTAGGACCTGACCTGAGTGTCCCATGAAAAATACACAAAACATTCGAGTCAGGATTAAACTTATTTCAAGTAAGTTACTTCAATAAACACTAAATAAAATTTATTTAATCCCAACAAATTTATAATTCAATTATATCAATCATGAAACTGTCCATTATGATAACCATAGCACATAACCAATAAGCGATATGCGGGTGTGGTGTCGTGCAGGTGCATAAATCTATTATCAAAGAATGGCGCGTGCCGGCAGGAAACATGTTATATGGTTAAGCATGAAGTTGTCGCAATGTAAATTAATAACATCAACATTTATAGGCAATAGTATTTTAGTATCTTATCAACTTCACGGATGCACAGCTCTTGTTCACTTATAAGTATACGTATTAGTGTCTCATCAAATTTCCAAATAGCAAGCACTAGTGTATATATGTGTTTCTTATAAGCATATGTATTAGTATCTCATCAAATTTCCATATAACAGGCAATAGGTATATATTCTTGAGTTAACCGGGAACTAAGTAATCAATTACGAATGGGACATATGCATATATGCTAAAATTAACCATGAATTAAGTGGGAACCAATACAAATGAGCAATATGTTACTGAGGCTACATACCATGTTGTAGTGTATTAAAACACTAATATTCTCAACAGCACGGAAAAAAGAAGGGTTCACATGTACATACTAATACATGTATATTAGTCTCAGAATTTAGGTTGAAGGTCAGGTTTGAATTTTTAAGAATCAAGACAATATTACAAGCAGGGCACCATACATGTGAAACAAATATGCAGACTCATGCTTACAGACAAAGGCATGTAAGTAGATGAGAAAATCAGCCATGCATTTGAAAAGCAAGACACTGTTCGGATCTGGCAGTGTATAGGGACATAAGTTCATCTTAATATAACGGGGTACTTCCTGCATGAATGTATAAATAGGTATTGTGGTAGAACCCAACTATACCCGTTCCAGTTTATGACATTTAGGGTAGAATGCAAGGTCAAGGGCCAATCTTGTGTACAACAAACTATAAATAAATCTAAATATTCAACTTCAAAGCACATGTAAGGACATTCTACTCAGTATCATGCAAGTTAAATGGAGTTCTGCCAATAATTAGTATTATGTATGAAACTACTTATATGTATAAACACTCATGTGTAGTTGTGAACATTCCAAAAGCATATCGGGTTCAAGTTTATAAGGACACAGCGTTGATAGTTAGTCCGAAAGTGTAGAGACACATACATAACAAGAACAATAGACAAGGCCAAGCAAAGTATTAACAGGAAACTATATGAACACTCAACACAGCAAGCATCATAGGGAAGATAAACATCAACAATCTACACTAATTATACTTAGTGTAAACCGAAATAGCAAACTTGAAAAGAGTTTAATCATATCCATGAGTGGGTTAACACTCACCGGTGGATGCAGCGGCGAGCTGGTCGATATGTTGAGGGTGCTATGATTGTGGCATCGAGTAGCTTGGTTGCGGGTTCGAGGCGGTGAGGGTTTTCGGGAAGGAGCGGGAACAATGCAAGGTAGAGAAGCCGAAATGACAATTCGGGAGACTGAGTGTTGGGGAGGAGGCCGTGCACGATGAACAGTGGACATGACAGGGATGGCGGTGGATTGGGTAGCGAAGGTGAAGGGAGAAGGTGAAGAGATTCTGGGTTTCCGAAGAGGCGGCGAGGCGTACGACGCTCAGGTGGCGGCTCGATTTGGAGGATGGAGCAGATTTTAGCTAGGGCAGAGGAAAGGACCGATTCGTTCGGTGATGGCCATTGACTTGCGATTTTGGGATTTCAGCTGGTAATGAATAATGAAGAGAAGCGAAGGAATAAAGAAAGGAATGGGAATGGTATGGCCAACTTAAAAGGAGAAAGACAATAACAAAGTAAGGGGACACGCGTAAAATTTTACAGAACACTTCCTACAAATGGCAAACCATTTTCTTAAGTACGAACACGTAGCAAAATCCATTAACACTTTTTAACTAAGTATAAATACCATACTAGTACACTAACACAATGAGTATTCACACATTTGAAATACAGCTTATATTAAAATTTAAAAACCGCTTTTAAATCTAATTAAACTGAAATAAATTCTCAAATAAAATTTAACATTCGAAACCAATAAAATCAATTAATTCAACTTATATTTCGGATTAAATTTTCAACACTAAAATTAAATTAGATTTCCTTTTATCGAACTAAATTACCAGATTTATATTACAAAATCCAATTCACTTCAAATGTTAATTTCAAACACACAAAGAAATTAAAATTTATAACGTTTGCTTTCATATAACGTTCATATTAAAAAAAATACAAAAGATTTCTTGTTTTCACGTGAACTCAAGTATTATTCAAAATAGATAAAATTCCAAATTCTATGTTTAAAACCGAATATGATTTTTTATCCCACCGTTAAGTCCTAATTTACTTTATATTTCAAACGTCGAAAATTCTTGGCCGTTACAATCTCCCCCACTTAATGCTTTTCGTCCTCGAAAAGGAGAGGTTGTAAAATTAAGCTTAAGTAAAACAAACCTTCCTAAAATTTTAGTGGACAAACACTTATCATTTCTAGTAAGTTTGAAAGTGTATCGAATAATGCATAAGAGTTCTAACACAAAATTTTATATACTTAAATTTGTAAAGCTTGATATCAATCCTTTATTTACACAAAACTTAAATTATTGCATTGAAATTTAAGTAAGGATATTTGCTATATTTTCAGAATCATATTTTGTAAACATTTGAAAATCTCAATAGATTTCTTCGAACTTAGAATCCCATTTTCATTTCAAACCATAGAAATATTACACATATTTTTCCATATAAAGAATGATACTTCACTTCGGGATTTTTAAAACCAAAATCACTTTCAGAAACTTCAAACATATATAATAACTGAAAGCCTAACAAGTCCATCGTCGTTCTTGTCAACTTTAGACATGCGTTAATTAGGCGCGTGGCTAAAATATACAAGTTCTAAATATACTTGTTTCAACTTCTAGTCAAAAAAAAAATCTGTTTCATTTCCTCAAGTTTCCTATGACAAGGCCTAAAGGCAGCCTATCGTACGCAATAATATAGATAATTAAGGTCGCTTCGAACACCTAAAGCAGACCAACATTCGAGGGTTCTCAAGCGAAGTGTACATCACGGTTTTCGTCCAGACACGGACCCCCAAGCACAAAATCGCGGAGCACATATATCTCTTGGTTTTCGTCCAGATACAGACACCGTATATGCCTAGGTTGCTCTTCCCAAATACCATCATCGAGGGATCCCAAGCGAAGTATACATCACGGTTTTCATCCGGACACGGACCTCCAAGTACAAAATCGCGGAGCACATATATCTCATGGTTCTTTATCCAGACGCGGGCACCGTATATGCCTAGGTTGCCTACCCTAAATCATACACCCTTCTTTTAGTCACGGGTTACCCGAATCCATGAAAATATATCAAATCATTTCATATCCCGAAGTCATAAATCATTTCACAACAATAATTCGCAAATACTTTTAATCATAATATTGTTGTCTTTCAAGCATTTTCAAATATCAGGATTCAAGTCGTCGAAATTTTTCTTAGTTCGTAAATCAATTTATAACTATTCATCATATCCAAAAAAAATTGGAAAATAATTCTGTAACGACCCGGATTTTGCGACTTTGGTTATCGACATAAACACGATGACGACTAACCAAACATCGAAAAAATCCTGGTAATTAATGAAAGAAATTGGAGGGTGAGGATAGATAAGATAGAAACTTAGAACAGAAGAAGAAGAACACAACATCAGAGTACACGAATCTCACAGCGGAATGAATAACATATAATATATAACATAACTTTGAAATATAACAGTTATGTATACCATAGCACTTATCAGAGTACAGCACTTACAACACAGCGGAAATAAACTATAGCTATATGATCCAGAAGTCTCCTGCTCCAGCTCTTCAAGTATATCTGTAAATCCCGACTACTTGACTGCCCGTACAAATTTAGGCACCCAAGAGTTTAGGGAACAAAACAAAATAAACTCCGGGTCAGTCATGGGACTGGTGTGAGTAAAACAGGTTAAACAGGTATATGATATCTCATAAGACCACGCCGTGAATACGGAACGGGTTTTTCCCTCATGAGAATCTAAACATCTTTGACAAAGCAATATCATTCTGATATTATAATAATGTCTAAATACAAATAGATATCAATCTAGCAGAAACGCTTTCATTTCACGTTCTACATATATAGTATACAATCAAAATCGCAAGCACGTATTGGATAATGGGTTTCCAACTATAACAAGGTATGGAACCACCTTTTACTAGTGTACCTCTAGAGAGGAATACACTGTGTTCAACAAGAACATCTTGCAACCCGACCACACATGACCGACCACTCATTTCGCTGAGTGTATCGAATGTGTATCACCAACGGTTGGGATCAGCAACCGTTTCCCGAATGGGACAGCATCAACAATAGATTTTTAGAAGTAAATGAAACTCTAGATCAGGTGATTATACACCCTAATAGGTGCGACCTACATAGCCATGCTGCCTGCCCGATTTCTGTCATTTACCGGTTGATGAGGCTTGAGGTTACGCTTCATCATCACATCAGATTCACTTCGAATGCCACATTGTTAGATCCATCGAAAATCACTAATTGACGTCTACAACAGTACATTACGTGTTAGCTAAAGAAGTTTCCTTCTCCGCTTCCACTCTTGGTACGGTTGAAGAAATCAACGTACGTGACCTTTCTGGAAATACTCTGTCAGACATCCATCTTCATTCACTTAAAATGTCATATCGTCATACCCGCCAATTGACTTATCCAAAAATAACACGCGTATACAGCTAAGAGAAACGAATTCCTCCGCCACCCAACGTGAATACGTTTGAACAGATCAACTTACGCGATCCATTGGATATACTCTGTCAGACCTTCGTCCATACAAGTTGTCCTGGGACTGGAAAAACCGAAGGCACTATTCAGTATATCCATCTTAGTCGCTGTTATCTAAGACTTATACAACAGCCCTTGCACTTTACTCTGTCTTCAATTATCTTCGGCATAAATGATTCGCAATGCATATGCCAATACAGAGTGGTTCTTTGGATAATAATCCAACCGGTCTCTCCATATTAACAACGTTAAAATGGTCAAAACTTCGATAGTCTGTGAGTTAATTATCAAAGAAAAACAAGTGTGCAAACAACGATATCATTTCCAAATGGAAATTATATCGATCAAACATCATTTTACATTTATCTCCTTAGTTCATTTTCATCTCCTGTTGCCTATATTCAATATTTCTTATTTTCTAAATTTAGAAAATATATTTATTACCACTGGAAAACATTTCCATTCCTTGTTTTCTGTTTTGGAAAACATTTCTGATTCTTGTTTGGAAAACATCTCCAAAACTCCTACGTTTGGATTAAGCAGATGTTTAGATAAAACATCGCTATGCCAACTCAACCATTTCCTTTAATTCTAAATTTACTTTACCATCCTTTACTGCCGAACCTTAACCATTCCTTAGTTAAAAACGAAGCCAATCAAGTTGGGGTATAATTACCTCTCAGACCTTAACTGAACAATATTTCTAACCTTGAAATAGGTAAAGTTCACTTTAAATTTCTTTAACTAACTTCCTTACTTAACCTTTCTTTCGAATAACTAGATTTGATTAACTCTTTTATATATTTCCTCATTTTCTATGTTTAGAAAATATATGTTATTAACACTGGAAAACATTTCCTTTTGTTTATTTACATATCACTATCCTTCCACAACTATCAGTCCCTGACTGTAAACTAGTAGAGAACAATTCTCTAAGTATAAACCCCGAAGGCCGAAACCAACATCGGACCGATACTCAGAAAACTATTCAACTTAACTAATCTCTAGTCAGTTTCTAATCTTGTTTAACTCTATTTCGATTAACTCTAATTGAATAACTCTATTTGATTAATTCTTATTGATTAACTCTAATACGAATAACTATGTTCGATTAATTCCATTCGCTTGACTCTAGATCGCAGCGATCACAATGGTTACGCCTGATTCCCTCAGGAAACATCCGACCGCCGTAGGCTATCTACAGCCCTGCGAATTACGCTAGCAGTCGTGCTAAATGGTAATTTATCCTAAATAACTATGTCTGATTAACTCCTTCGAACAAACTATATTGGATTTGACTTCTATTTGATAACTCTAATCGACTAACTCTTTTCTATCTCGTTAATTCCCTTTTTATAAATCCTATTTATTTTCCAACTAGATATTCCTTTTATAATTCTATTTATTTTCCAACTAAATATTCCTTTTATAATTCTATTTATTTCCTTTATTCTATTCATTTCCTTTTTATCTAAAATCTTCTATTTATTTTATAAATAATCTCTCCTTTATAAAATCCTTTGATTTTATAAATACTTTATTTTCAAAATATTTCCTTTTATAAAATCGATTGATTTTATAAAAAATCCTTTTATTCTATTTACATCCTAGGGTCTTTTATGATATTCAAAATAGCAAATCACAATGATCGATATCATTTAAACACACATAATCAAACAGATTATACATCACATCATATATTACAATATATGAACAGAACAGTATCATAAATATTGAGGAGTCCAGTTGGACCCCTCCAACCTGTTCCCCTGCATCACAGACGTTAAACAATAAAATCAACATCACTTTCAGTTCCATATGATATATTCTGTTAAACAAAATCAATATAGAAATTCAACTAACTGACTGGCAGTTCAATCAAACAATCAACACACAGTCAATCAACCAATATTTAACAGTTCTAATAATACAACATGAAATTATAAACTGTTTAGAGTTAGTGAGATTTACTCACATTGTCCGTTAACCGTTAAATAACGCGTTACGGTCGTTGATTCGGATCGGACGTTCTATTTCGTCGTAAATCCAGACAAGCTCTAAACCACTCTAAATCAGTTCCAGCGTGTTGTCCTCGTTCATACGATTCTGATGGTATCAAGTTTGTGAAATTCTGATAACACATGCATTGGATATTGACATTTTAACTTGTGCATATTATTTACATTAAACTTGAGTTTTAAATAAATAATATACATGGGTCTTTACCATTTGAAAATCTCGGCCCATCCAACTTGATACTGCCCAACCCGTCCCTTTCTTCCTCTCTTCTGAGATAGCCGAATCCTGCTCCTCTTCAACACCAAATTCAAAAAACTTCCACACCAAAACTCAACCAACATTTCATGAATTTTGCAAATGAGTTTCAACATCAAATTCTCCAACGCAAATGCTTTAGTCCCAAACAAATAATACAACCCGACTTCCCATAAATCAAACTCCTTCTCCCACTTCTAAAACAAACAGGAGCAACTCCATCATGAAACACACATGCCTGCAAGTCCGGCACGTTTATCATCACTTCAAGAAACAAAACGGTCTGCTCCTGGTATACGCACCATGAAAAACAGTACACCTCAAAACGTGACAGCAGTCACCCATTTACTTCATGATACGAACATAGTACTCACCATCATCTATCTCTTCTAAACCCCTCATCTCCTCAACGTTATACGTTCGAGCTCGAGCTCGAGCTCTCGAAGGAAACCGCGTTGTCAACACAGCAGCTCGAGACAAAGATCGACCTTAATTTGCTTCGAATTCACCAGAAAATCACCCACCGAACCATTTCCACGGGTAAACAAGCTGCTCCTCCCCAAACCATCCAACGCTAACTGTAGCTCACACAACAGTCATCCCTAGTTCGCGGCGTCCGATTTGGCCACTTGGAGAACAGGATCGCACCCAGCAAAAAGGTTACAGAGTCGAAGAAAATCCCTCAGCAAACCCAAATTCAGAACTCCTTCGATTTTAGGAATTAACTTTGATTTTTAAGGAATTTATTGAAGAAGAGATCTCATGTTTTGATAGAGGAACCGGCGGCTTGATAATTTGACCGTATAAATGGGAAATTAGGTTAGAATGAATTGTTAGGGTTATTTATATAGGTAGGTTTAGCTTAGAAAGTAAGCTACATCCTTTCTATATTAATTCTTTTATCAAATTTCTATTTGTAACTTTGATTTAAAAATTCCTACCATTACGTATTATATCCAAAAATCATGGAAATTGACACACACCTACAGTTCGACTTTGCGGACCCAACGAAACTGGTTTCGTCGAATTCCGACTCCATATGCTCACACAGCGTATTTTTAACTGTCGAAATACTGACTGTTTTTCACTCTAAAAATCTGTACGGCCACACAGTGCCTCTAAAAATCACGGAACTTGGAATTTAACAACTATTTGACATTGCGGATCCAACAAAATTAGTTTTGTCGAATTCCGACTCCGTATGTAAAAGTGGCTATTTTTAAAGCTCTAAATAGCCTATTTAAATATATAAATATATTTAAATATAATTAAATTTAATATTTAAAAATTAAATATTATCGTCTATATTCACAGTGGAATACCGTACAGCTCTAGAATATTCCTATATGAATTTCTAACTTGATATTCACTTCTGGGTCAACCCGATATTCGATTTATTTTGAAATTCCTTTTTAAAATATAAATAATCCCTTTATAAATTATAAAGGAATTCCACAGCGACTTTTCTAAAATTTGATTTGGACATATCTCAAAATCTACACAATGAAATCCCGATTTTTCTCTTCCACTAGAAAGATATACTCCACCAGCTCCACACGTTTCTTGTTTCACGGAAATCCGATTTAAAACGAACCCTGTATACTCAGTTGAAGTTCAAATCGCCAAATAGCGAACTGCCGCGCCATTTTCGAGCTCTATTTTAATTATATTATAATTCTACGTTCAAACTGATGTCGATTGAATATATTCGTCAATATAATTCAACTCTAAGCTGAATTAAATATTAGGGATGACCCCGTTCACAGAATATTGCGATTTCCAATATATTTGATTATTTCTGAATTAAATATATTATTTAATTATTTAATTAAATTAATTATTCACTATAATTTAATTAACGACGATTTAATTCCCTAAATCACTATTTATATAATTAAATAAATTTATTATAATACCTCTGACAATGCGGGTCATTACAAATTCCGAACTAATGAAAATAAAATTTCAACTTCCAAACATACAACTTATGTTTTCATATTTCGAAATTTATGATCTTATTCAAACATTTCAAGCCTTTCAAATTCTCTGAGTCAAGGACTTTAAGATTCATTATATCAAGCTTCATGAAGATAAACTTTAAATTTATTTCGAAATATTCTTTCCACCATTATACATAAGTTGATATCTTCTAAGAGACTCATATTGCCACAAATTTTCCTTTAATAATTGAAAATCAAATTTAATCAATACGATTTTCTTGTCATTCTTTCAAATCAAATAAGCCTTTCAAATTTTAAAGCTTAGAAAATCCTTCCATACTACTTATATCAAATCTTTCTGTAGATCAAATTTCATTTAACCAGCTTTGAAACATTTCCAGATTTCCAAATAAATTTCACATTCTCATAATATAAAAATTTCAAGAGCTTCAAAATGATTATCTTAGGAATCATTTATCATTCATATAGTCGAAAAACCCTTCCTTTCAACATTATTCAAAAATCCTTTATACCCAATATACGACTTTGTTTATTCTTTCACATTTCAAACATCATATCTTGTTGAAAGGGTTATACTATCCAATTAGTTGGAAAATCTCTTGAAACACTTCCTATTCACAAATACTATCATGCTTTCGCTACGCACTCTGATTATGCGCACATATATTCAAAATAGTATTGGTAAAACATTCCAAACATTGATTTCAAAATTTTCGGAACCAAATTCTCAAAGTTAACATTTCAAAATCCAATTTTCCCTGCATAAGTTGGATTATATTTTTCAAACACCTTTAATTACTATGAAAAACTCATTTATTAAGGTTCCGTTGCATAATATCTTAGATAATTAAATTATATAGTTTGAATTCAATCTTGGTATCGTTCCACATACGGCAAAAAGGGGTATACATACATGGATCAAGAATAATTCCATGTGCTTGACTCAAATAGAGATACATAACGGGAGTTCGATATTAAAACAAGCACCAAAGATATGATGGTTTGAATCAAACACTTGGCCAAACATAAGATACAAGGTATGATTGACATTACTCAAGAGCAATTAGTTCGAATTTAAATGATCATCCTAGACCAAGTTAGGAAAATCACATACATACAAGGATACAGATACCAGCAGTTCACTTATGGAATACTCGATTAATTTTCTTAAGTAATTTCTTACTTCAAAAAATTTCATTTTCTTTTCTTTGCATCACAAGTGATTACGTGTTGAGTAGTTTCCATTCGATTCAGTCGTTCTTATCGGTCTTTTTCGACAATGGTAAACATATAATTTAATCAATTCGTTCCTTTTGTTTTGCTTAAATACATATCCCATTTTACCGTACTTATTATATTCCATTGCATCTCACTTGATTCATTCATATCAAATCCTTACTACAATTTTTTTATTATTTTTTTTGAGAAAAAAAATTTATGTACACAAAATCCAATTCACCATAAGTGACTGCTACGGTCAAACTCAATAAGTTTATATTTATTTACAAGTCGTCAATCGGGGAAAAATAGTCTTCTCCCCCACTTAGAACTTTAGGTCCGATCATAATTTTAACCGTATACCAATCCAAATTTAAGAACGCTAATGGGAATATTCTCAACATATCTTAAATAAGATTCCTCAATAACCCACTTACGTGCATTCCTTAAAATTTCACTTTCAGTTCTTTAAGTGAGATTCACTTCTAAACATGTCTTTCCGATTATCGACAAATAATTGATTTGCACTTCTCTCATTATCCAAGTTAAGTATGTTTAACTTAGCTACCTTACGTTAAAATTTCCTTAACAATCCCAAACCTTTAAATTTATTTTGTGCATCTCGTTTGTTAAATTAACACTTTGAAATTCATTTGCAAAAATCCATTTATACTCAACAACCGTGAAGACGTGACAAAACATTTCAAATGTTTAATTACACAGCCTTAAGTATTTCTCGACGTCTTAATTAGAAATATAAAGTCATCCCACTTTTGAAACTCAAAAATAATACTGAAGATGATGCATCAATCACCAGAATCATCCCCAAGCGACTAGAGTGTGATGCTACATCCATCTAGTATATATTGGACTTCGTATATACGTTAGCTAGGCGTATATGCAAAATCCTTACATACTTGATCGTCTGACCTTGACGTCAAATAAATACTCGCAACCATTTCATTACACGTCAAATATATCATTAAAAGTATTCTTATATCATTTTCATATATAAGTCTCAAAACTCTTTACACTAAATATCTTGAAATTCTCATTCCAATCTTGAAGTGTTTTTTTTTCTCTTTCAAAACACTCGTTAAAGCCAGTTTATTAATCACTTATTTCCTCGATAACTCCGAATAGTTCGACGCTGGATTTTCGAAGTTTTTATCCCAAAGAGCCTTTTAAGTTGGAATTTCAAAAAGGAACCTTTATTTTAATTATGTAGAAATTTCAAGCCATGCTTCCAATGTATCATTCTTATATTTTCCTTATATAAGGTTTCGTTTCGTATCTTAATTTCCTTGAAATTTTTTTATTTTAATTCCCAAAATCATTCTTGACTTATAAATCGATTCGCTATTCAAATCATTTCTATTTCACTTGACTCAGACATTCTCTTTTTCTTTAACGAAAATCCCTTTAATATCAAATGTCATAAAATTTCCAATTCACGTTTCGTATGTATAAGATTCCATCTCATATTAACAAATAATAGTTTCGAGTTAACCCCTTCCTTATGTTTATATATAAGTCTCGAGCTCGCATTCGATCACCATTTGAATCTCTTATTTAAATCCTAATTCATATTTACAAATCGACTTTCACGACTTCAAATTTGATTTTGTATTCATATGTCACACGCATCGTTTTTCCACCGATCCTTCATACTCGAGCACCCGTACTGAATTTGTCTAGATCTCTATATTAAAAAAATAAGCAAAATAATAAGTTTGTACTGAAATAGGTTTAAATAAGAAAATAAGATAATATAATTATATATAGTTTAAATACGAAATGATTTAGAAAAATAGTTAAATAAATATTGTAAAGTTTATTGATAGTTTTTATATAAAATAGATTCGAAAATGTTAGTAAAACAATTTGGTATAAAATAGGCTTCTAAATAAAAGGGTTTAAGATGCAAAATAATTATAGTATATTAGTTATAATGAAAGCAATATTAATTTAAATCTGATCCAAGTCAAAATTCAGTACTGAATCACGTTTCGTCCGTCAACCGTTCTTTAAGTCGAGCATCGTCAAACTTCAACTTCGTCAAGTTTCAAATTCTTCCAAGTTCTCTTTTATTTTTCAAAGTACGTTGCGAAATCCGTACTTTGGTACTCGTCATTGATTTTTAAACAAAATCTCCTTTCCCCAAAATAATTAATTGGAAGAATTCAAACACTTGGAAAACTATTTCATTAATCACCTTTATATTCCTTGAAAATTCCGGGTACTCGACAATCGATTTACAGCAAAAAGCTTGTATCTTCGAAAATATCTTCTTTAAATTTTAATTTTCAAAAATGATTTATTTTCGAATTCCGCTGATTCTAGCATTAATTCTTCACATTCTAAGGTGTTTCTACCTTATCTCTAATTAGTTTTTAAACCGAATAAGCCAAACTTTGTTTAACCAAAGCTCTGATACCAACTGTAACGACCTGCCATTTTGCTCGTCTCAAATCGGTAATTAACCGACCCTAAACGTTCAAAACGACAGATTGTTATTTGGCTTACACGGTTTAAACAGAATCAATACAGAATCACAGAGTACAATAATTTTGCAGCGGAATAAAATTTCATAAAAATATCAGAGTTTTACAATTGATTTACACAGCGGAAGAATAATGTAAGTTTATACATAAATTTTAAATGAACATATTTTACACCTTTGTCGAGTGTAGCGCGAGCGTAGCGCGGCATGCATCATTGCGTGTCATCTTCACGTTCCTCTCCTCTTTTGCGAGCTGAACTTTAAGCCTGGAACACTTAGGACCTGACCCGAGTGTCCCATGAAAAATACACAAAACTCTCGAGTCAGGATTAAACTTATTTCAAGTAAGTTACTTCGATAAACACTAAATAAAATTTATTTAATCCCGACAAATTTATAATTCAATTATATCAATCATGAAACTGTCCAGATATGATAACCATAGCACATAACCAATAAGCGATATGCGGGTGTGGTGTCATGCAGGTGCATAAATATATTATCAAAGAAGGGCGCATGCCGGTAGGAAACATGTTATATGGTCAAGCATGAAGCTGTCGCAATGTAAATTAATAACATCAACATTTATAGGCAATAGTGTTTTAGCATCTTATCAACTTCACGGATGCACAACTCTGGTTCACTTATAAGCATACGTATTAGTGTCTCATCAAATTTCCAAATAACAAGCAATAGTGTATATATGTGTTTCTTATAAGCATATGTATTAGTATCTCATCAAATTTCCATATAACAAGCAATAGCGTATATATTCTTGAGTTAACCGGGAACTAAGTAAGCAATTACGAATGGGACATATGCATATATGCTAAAGTTAACCGTGAATTAAGTGGGAACCAATACAAATGAGCAATATGTTACTGAGGCTACATACCATGTTGTAGTGTATTAAAACACTCAACAGCACGGCATAAAGATGGGTTCACATGTACATACTAGTACATGTATATTAGTATCAGAATTTAGGTTGAAGGTCAGGTTCGAATTTTTAAGAATCAAGACTATATTACAAGCAGGGTACCATAATGCATGTGAAACAAATATGCAGACTCATGCTTACAGACAAAGGCACGTAAGTAGATGAGAAAATCAGCCATGCATTTCAAAAGCAAGACACTGTTCGGATCTGGCAGTGTATAGGGACAGAAATTCATCTTAATATAAAGGGGTACTTCCTGCATGAGTGCATAAATAGGTATTGTGGTAGAACCCAACTGTACCCATTCCAGTTTATGGCATTTAGGGTAGAATGCCAGATCAAGGGCCAATCTTGTGTACAACAAACTATAAATAAATCTAAATATTCAACTTCAAAGCACATGTAAGGACATTCTACTCAGTATCATGCAAGTTAAATGGAGTTCTGCCAATAATTAGTATCATGTATGAAACTACTTATATGTATAAACACTCTTGTGTAGTTGTGAACATTCCAAAAGCATATCGGGTTCAAGTTTATAAGGACACAACATTGATAGCTAGTCTGAAAGTGTAGAGATATATACATAACAAGAACCATAGATAAAGCCAAGCAAAGTATTAACAGGAAACTATATGAACACTCAACACAACAAGCATTATAGGGAAGATAAACATCAACAATCTACACTAATTATACTTAGTGTAAACCGAAATAACAAACTTGAAAAGAGTTCAATCATATTCGTGAGTGGGTTAACACTCACCTGTGGATGCAGCGGCGAGCTGGTCGACTTGTTGAGGGTGCTCTGCTTGAGGCATCGAGTGGCTTGGTTGCGCGTTCGAGGCGGTGAGGGTTTTCGGGAAGGAACGGGAATGATGCAGGGCAGAGAAGCCAAAATGACAATTCGGGAGACTGAGCATTGGGGAGGAGGCCGTGCACGATGAACAGTGGCCACGACAGGGATGGCGGTGGGCTGGGTAGCGGAGGTGAAGGGAGAAGGCGAAGTGATTCTGGGTTTTCGAAGAGGTGGCGAGGCGTACGGCGCTCAGGTGGCGGCTCGATTTGGAGAATGGAACAGATTTTAGCTAGGGCAGAGGAAAGGAACGATTTGTTCGATGATGGCCATTGACTTGCAATTTAGGGATTTCAGCTGGGAATGAATGATGAAGAGAAGCGAAGGAATAAAGAAAGGAATGGGAACGGTATGGTCAACTTAAAAGGAGAAAGACAGTAACGACGTAAGGGGACACGCGTAAAATTTTACAGAACACTCCCTACAAATGGAAAACCATTTTCTTAAGTACGAACACGTAGCAAAATCCATTAACACTTTTTAACTAAGTATAAATACCATACTAGTACACTAACACAATGATTATTCACACATTTGAAATACAACTTATATTAAGATTTAAAAACCACTTTTAAATCTAATTAAACTGAAATAAATTCTCAAATAAAATTTAACATTCGAAACAAATAAAATAAATTAATTCAACTTATATTTCGGATTAAATTTTCAACACTAAAATTAAATTAGATTTCCTTTTCTCGAACTAAATTACCAGATTTATATTCCGAAATCGAATTCACTTCAAATGTTAATTTCAAAAACACAAAGAAATTAAAATTTATAACGTTCACTTTCCTATAACGTTCATATTAAAAATAAATATACAAAAGATTTCTTGTTTTCACGTGAACTCAAGTATTAGTCAAAATAGATAAAATTCCAAATTCTATATTGAAAACCGAATATGATTATTTATCCCACCGTTAAATCCTAATTTACTTTATATTTCAAACGTCAAAAATTCTAGGCCGTTACAAAGTACATTTTTATTTCTACAACAAATTGATTTTTCAGCAGCATATTCAGAGATTTTTCTCCTCTTGCAAATTTTCTTAAACTCAACTCTAGACCGTTGACTTTAAATTTCAAAAGATCATTCTCGTTTATTAGCTTAGAACAACAGTTGATCACAATTTCTCTATCCTCGGTATCTTTTCGTTTTAAGATCGAATTTTCATTTTCAAGCATTTTAATTTTGGATTTAGACTCAGAAATCTCAACTACAAATCGATTACGCTTTTCAATTTCATGTTTTTGAAACTCCTTGAATTTTTCAATCGGTTTTTCAAAATCGTGAATTATTTGAATAACCTCAGATTTGTCATTTTTTAAAATCATGTTTTCGTTTTCAAGGGATTTTAGATTCTCTTTTATTTCAAACAGTTCTTTTTAAAAAGTCGTACATTTATTGCACTTGATATTTTTGATTCTCTCGGTTTCAATTCCAAGCTCATTCAGAATTTTTTCAGTTTTCTATAAACTTTCTTTCTCAGCAATCTTATGTTTGGAATTTTTATTCATCTTAAAAATTTCCAACTCCTTTTGCAAAATGTTGTTTTTACTTTTTATCTCAGTCTCATTTTTTTTGAAGTTATAACTTCTTTTTTAAGCTATTGAATTTTTTTTATTGAGATGAACTAAATTACTTTCCAAATTCAGACAATTTTTGCAATTAGAGTTTGAAATTTTCTTGATGTTTTCAAGTTTTGATTCCAAAACATTATTTTTGAAAATCAACTCAAGATTCTCATATTTTAGATTTTTATTCTTCAATTTGAGATTCTCAAAAGATTTAGCTAATTTATCACAAAAAAGAATTAAACCTTTATATGGAAATTTATTTATCCCATTATATGTTGAATCTCCACCATCCGATTCATTTGAATCATCATTTGTAAATCCTATTAAGCATAAATCTAAATCTAAGTTAACTTTTCAGGGTTTTGAGAACTTGTTGTGTTTTCTTCCAAATGTCAAATCAAGAGTACTCTAGATTTCCTGTGCAGTTAAACATCGAGAGATACGTTTGAACCGATCAATATTAAGACAAGAATAAATAATATACATAACACGAGCATTGATAACTTTATTCGTTTTATCTAACATATCTCCCACATCTTCAATAATATTCCAATATTCAGAATTAACATGTTTTAAATAAAATTCAATTTTTGATTTCCAAATTAAAAAATCCATTCCATTGAAAATAGTTGGAATATTACTGGACTGACTCTCGCTAGACTGACAACTAGGAAAGACATTGTTTGAGAGATCCATGACTCTAGAGTTAAAAATAATACCTGCTATGATACCACTTATAGGATCTAAATTAACCCTAGAAGGGGGTGAATAGGGTTTATTGAAGTTTTGGAGAATATAAAAATCATCGTAGCACATATCATAACAGAATAAATAAATGTAGAAAATAAACGATATAGAATTTACCTAGCTTCGACAAACCCCTGCCTACTGCTGTATTCCCTAAGGTTTCCATATAGGAATTAAAAGCAATATCCCGCATACAACACATGTACACTCGTAACCCCTTGCTATTGTTATAATCCTACGCTCAAAACCCTGCACTGATCTCAAGCCCCGTGATAAGATTTTCCCTAACTATAAATCTTGTAGTTTGAAACCTAGTTTACAGAAAACTAGAAAACCATTGATTGATTACAAAAGAAAATACAACTAAAAAAACAAAAAAATATAAAAAAACACAAAACCCCCTTTTAAAAAATAGTATGGCTGGTCCCGCTTGTGTGTTTTTCACTTAGAAAATATCGGCTTTAAAAAAATTCTTCAATGGTGCTCGAGTAACAAAAATTAGGGTTTGCAGTATTCCCTAAATCGCGACTACAATACTTGGATGTAAGTTGATTCTCAGATGCCTCAATTGATTGATGCTTGTCAACGACGTGGGATTGTGATCGAAAACATTCATGAGTAAGTCTGATTTTAATTTCTCTTACACTTGAATTTGTTGCTTAGTTTTCGATACATGCCAGTGATGAATTAGATGATATATAATAGGGTTTAAAACTCTTTGATTTCTCTGATTTCATGTGTAGACTTGCCATGATTTACCCATTCGGTTTACTAGAAAGTTTGATCGAATTTCATGCCCCAAAACTTGCTCTTACGATAACATGGAATGTTTTGAAATTGTGAATCATTCTTTCCCAAGATTTTCTATTTTGAAAACAATGGTAAATGCTTGCATTATTTTCTTGATTTTGAGTTCTTTACACCTTGCTTGAAATAACAACTTGTTGTTAATACTCTACTCGATTTATGGCAAAAAATATTGCTGAATATAACATGAAGGAGTGAATTCTGGAAATGTGATTGAGTCTTCCTTATTGAAAATAAAAGATCTTGTATTTATTTCTAGAAACTTAAATTATTTTCCTTTTACTGTGAATAACTGACTGAAATAAAAAACTTCATGCATATGTTCGAATCAAAAATTCTTCCATCCTCTTATTGACACGAACAGATGTCATCACTTGATTATTTTAGTTTATTGATAAGAACAAATATTTCATTTAATCTACCAAATGGATGTTGCACTTGAGCTTTTGTGTCTTGTCCACTGTATGTTCACTAGGGCTTCACTTCACCTTGTATGTTTCTACATGAATTCTTCTGCAAATATAAAAGCAACACAAGTTTGTTCTACCCTTGTATGCCATTCATGTTTGCACCATGCTATAGTGAACACCTTATACATATGAGTTTGTTCCTGAAATTCTTGTGCACCTGTTGTTCCACTGCTTGATGTATTTGATGTAGCCAAGTATTTGAGCCTGAACCTTGTTGTTGTGCATGCTTTGAAATATTCTTTGGTTTGTTTGAATTCTCCCTGCTTATTCCCTTGATTTGTTTCAGCTCTGTGCATTTTCCATTGTTGTATTGCCTGTGAGTTGACTTTTGCTTTAGGCTTGCTGATTAATGTTGCATGCATCTCCTTGCCATGACTTTATATATATATATATATATATATATATATATATATAACTTGTGGACATTTGTGCTTCATGCACTTGTGCATTTTTGTCCAGATTCGCTTGTTTTCCTATGTGGTTCACACCTTGTCCATTTTCAATGCAACTTACTATGCATTCAAGTGCTGTCTTGTTACATGTTGCATTTGAGCCTGCGTAACTTGCTAGTTTATATTAAAAAAATTCCATGCACACACATTTAGAACATTCTTCCATGAATCAGAATTGTGTGCTTCCACTTGCTGTGAGTTGTTAAGTTCATCCATGTTTGCCTTGATGGTTATGTTGCCGTGTCCATGACATATCACATTACTTTGGTTTGATTCTGTTTTTGTGTACACTGAAGTGCACTTGTCCCTTGTACATGCCAGTTTTTTTTAGCATTTTCCACTGCACATGCTACAGTTTTTTTTATGTTTTAAAACTTCTTGGCATATGGCATTTTATCACTTGCTTCAAGGTTGAATAGTACTATGTTCTCATGAGCATTCCCCATTGTGTCCACTGCCTTGATACTTGTTAATTTGAGCTACATTATGCTTGTGTGCTTGCCAAACTTGTTCTTTAATTCGTCACTTTGTTACATCTGTCAGTTTGTGTACATGCTGCCATGTATACAGTGTTACTTCACGCTTGAAACTCTTGTCCCATGCCATCATACCCACATGTGCTAGCTGCACCTGAAAGTTGGCATTTCTGGTTCATTGCTTAGTGCTACCATATATATATTGAAGTGTCTGTATATATGTTATGTTACTTGGCATCCTCATTTGCCCTTGCTTCCATATCCATTTATGTAGCATTTAGCATGCATGGGTTTTATACATGTTCACTTGAAATATAACTGCATACAACTGCAAAAAAAAAAATCTATATAAATCAACAGATCATTATACGATGTGTTGTGATTGGTCAAGGTCAGCAGACCACAAATGTGAGTCAAGGCCAGTCTTGATCAACATACCATTATAATTGTGTTAAGGATGATCTGCGAGCACTGGTATTCAGTCTACCTTATGGTATTTACAGTGAATCACCGTGAATATCAAAAGTAGTCTAGACACAAATAGATGTGTATATATATCATACCAAGTCTAGAAAAATGGTGAGAAACACACAAAATTGCGAGGCAAATATAATTTATAATAAATTCATATTTGGTAGAATTTAATTCTATTTTATTCCATTTAACTTTGTGTGTGATTCCATGGCATGTATACAGGCAATTGGACTAGATCTGAAGAAATAGTGTGTCAGTGCATGAGTCGATGAATGTATATGTGTGAAATCTGAGTGTTGTAGTGAGGAAAGAATGTAATATGAAATTGAATGTATTATATCACTGTAAGATTTACAATAGTGGAGTTAGAAATATGTACTATTCCAAATGCTAAAATAAAATATTTATTTGTATAAAACACTGTTTGAATATTATATTCTGTGCAATAACATTATATTCAAAATAAATTTTTATTTCCTTATGTTGTCTAGTATAGAATAGTACATAACATACACATATATAATAATATATATGTTTGCTATCATCAAACAAAAGTCATATTGTTATATTCAATAGTGCACTCAATCAATATGCACCAACTTATGCTTGATCGATAAGCAAAGATCTCTAGCAAAATATTTTTCCTAATACTAGATCACCAACAAATGACTTTTTTTGTTAAACTAAACAAACAATCAACCATGCAACCACTGGTCAAACAAATATCTAAGATAGCATAAAAACATCCATAATAGCATCCATAAAATAAATAGAACCTATCCAAGGCAATCAAAGTGGAATAAGTGTTTAAATAGCCCAATTCTACTATTGTGGTCAAATAGCGCTTAAATAGTACGTAAATGAATGAAATGTGATACTTTGGAAAAAACAATTCATATCCCTTTTCAATTCTTTTACTTATTATTAACTAGATTCAAATATCCTAGAAATCGTGTTTTAGGATTAGAATAATCTAGAAATGTCAATTTTATACTATATAAATGATTATAGTTCGACAAAATCCTCAACCAAATCAGCTCCAGAATGTAGAGCTCACCATCAATAGCCCAATGCAAAAAACAACATCCAAAACAGATTTCGCATGTGAAGATTCGCTATACAGCACCAATGCTTATATAACTCGATAACGCGTTGTACAAGCACTCAATCAATGTAAAGAGGTTGTTAAGAGAAAGGAATAGTAGAAAAAAGATAAAAGGAAAAAGAAAGAAGAAAATAGAAGAGAATATACAATACAATCACAGAACCTGTCGTATATCTCTCAATGCAACAAATAACATATATTGGTAACAACTGATATAAAGCAGACGAGGTGGTTATAACTATATAAACTAGGGTTGTTACGGTAACCATTACCGGTCGATTGGTAACCTTTTTGATTGAATTGGTATACCGGATAAAACGATACGGTAATGGTAAATTTACCATTTTCTACAGTAAATTATCGGTAACGTTTCTTCAATACCAACGGTAACGGTAGTTTTACTAACATTTTAAAATGTGTGCATATTTATCTGATATGATTAATTACATGCATTTAGAACCAAATATAAATTTATTTCAATAACCAGATGAAATAATTCAATGTACACATCTTTTCTTTTTCGTTTATTATTTTTATTAACTAACACTGCATATATGGTATAATAAAGATGCATTGTGTAAAAAAAATATCAAGGTACAAACTTTGATAGAAAATGGTAATTTACCATTAACAGGGTAACGGTTACTAGATTGTCGGTATACCGATCGATCGGTAATGGTAAGTAATTTTGGCTTACCAATGAAAACGGTACAATAACGATCTTTGTTAAATGGTAACGGTAACCATTACCATAACTGCCCTAGTATAAACCATATAATTAGAGATTACATGTTCTTACAGTTATATGGAAAAGCAATAGAGTCTATAAAAGAGATAAATAAACCCAACTGATAAAATGTCTCTAATAAGAATTCATATCATTGTTAAGATCACATAGTGTCACGCAATGGAATAAACAATGATAATACAAGTATAAGTACAAAAAGATGTCATCCCTTGCTAGTCCAATAGTAAAGCTACGAGTAATGCCCATATTTTTCACCTATTCTTCTCATTAGCATCGTCGATGAGCATCCAAGGTAATAAGAGGGAAATAAATCATTGGGTCAGATAGCCGTCTGGTGTGAGCAACAAAACAAATCTCAAAGTACTGTATAGGTCGTAATAGTATCTGACACGGAGGGTATGCATAATTATATATGTCCTGCCGTTGCTTCCGAAGAGTTAGCACATATAATATTATATACCACTCTATGATAATAATAAGAAGTGTATCCTACATGAAAATACAAGGGATTTCCGGATATCTGAATCGACAATATCCACAACGAATGACGTCCTTGAAATCATAAATGATTAAGCAGACATAAAATCTATCCATTCTTACATTTACTCACTCAGTGCATTGATTATACCATAACGCTCTTGTTTCTTGGTGCTCAACTCCATGCCATTCAGTCAACTAGGAACTAAGTCACACTAACGTACAACCCAAAGTAAGGACCCGGACTTAATCCAGGTGAAATGCTATAAGTTTTCTAGACATGCAAACAATCTCCCGGACTTGGAGGTAAAGGCCCAGACATGGTCCGATGGACACTGTACCCACTACCATTTCTTCCCGAGTACCCATCGAACATGTATCGATGATCTCTTTGCACACGTCTATTGCAGTAGAGTCCATCTCCGGGACTACTCCTTTGAACTCAATTCGGAGTCTCCTTGGTTGGGAATAAATATTGACAACTGATTTATCGTCAAACCAATCAATGGTCCTCAACCCTCTCTAGTAGCTTTCCTTCGATCCATTGTCCCAACTTTACATCTCAGGATATCGCCATTTACCGTTAAAGCCATCGGTTTACTTCCCACCATGGAATCACAATCATCGGATAATGAACCATTACGTTAAAGAGATATCATGTCAAAACCACTATCGAACGAACCATTGCATTCTTCTCCTTGAATCTGCATCATCGTCCTTCTAAATTAACTTGTCACTAAAGACATTGTTGTGTGTTATTTTCATTGGACTTCATACTTAATTTATGTTTTTTTTGACCTTTTTCCTCGTCATTAGTACTTCTAACAGTATATATCCATTTTTTCAAGTTTTATATGTGAAAAACCCCACTAAAAAATAAGTTTAAGCTACTTTAGTTTTATTTTCGATAAAGAAGAAATAATTTTAAAAAATAGGCATGAACTTAACTGCTTGTTTCTTTTAGCAAAACTATTACTCTATATTATTTTAACTGTTCATTTGAAAATACATTTTTTCGTAGAAATGCAAATATTTGTGATTTAAACTGTGCATATTTGGACCTTTTTGATTGAAACTAAAAATATGGATATAGGGGGATGGATATGTATTTTAAAACTTAAAAGTAGGTATCTTGCAAAAGTTACGTATAGAAACATATTGAATCCTGCCACTAAACATTTCAAAGAAAAAAGGACAAAAGAATGATCTATTGTTGACATCACATGCAATCATATCAGTATGATATTCCCATGACATATATGAAACTAGATTATCCATCAGTCCAATATTACCATAATCGGACGAGCTAGCATATCTTTTTCATCTTATCTTTTGATAATTCAAGGTCCTTGAATTTTAGAACACCTTCATGTGCTTTCATCCTAATAAAATGAATGAAAAGTGATTAGAAACTGCTTCCATAGAGATTGCAATCAATAATATTATAGTATTATAGTAGAAGGATCTTGCTAGTTCACATTCCTAAGAGGGGTAATAATCTCTTCGTTGCGACCTAAAATATGCATTGGTTGTGCTCGATCCTAACTAGGAAAGGTACTTATGGAGAATCGAGTTTGCACCTGCATAGAATTAAATCGAATTAATCTGCAGCATCTAAAGTTTTTTTAAGAAAATTGGTACTTTATACATACATACATACAGATATATATATATAACAACCCGGAAGATCAGAACCAATTTAAATTTTTTATTTTGGCTATTTTAATGAATTTAGAATATTTAAAATAATTTATTTTAAATAATAATAAGTAAAAATTTATTTGAATCGAAGTTATATTTATTGTAATTATATAACAAGCCTGAAATGGCGCAGTAGTTTGAAAATTCAACTTTGAACTTTGACTGAATGTACGGGATTCAAAATAAATTGGATTTTAGTGAAACCAAAAATATTTAAATCTGTTTATAAATATCTTTCTAAAGAATCTGAAAAATCGAAATTTTGTAGCAGGAATCAAAAGTTATGGCCAGTTGAATATTCAGAATGGTCGCTATGGAATAAATATAGCCCTTAAAAATAGACATTTTGCAAACGACCTCCGTTTTCGACGAAACCACTATGGTTGGATCCGGAATGTCAAATTATTGCTAGGTTTCGAATTCCATAGTTTTTGGAATTAATATGTGAGCGTGGCAAAGGAAAAAGCATTTGGTAATTTCAGTTTGAATTGGATCGACAAGAAAAAGTCCGTTTTTCAAAAGGTCTCCAAATTCGATGAAATTAATTTTGTTGGGACCGTATCGTGCCAACATAGCTAGATTTATTTTTCTGGAATTTTTGGAATCAGTATGTGGCCCCGACAAATTAAAATGTACATTCAAATCAAAATATGAATGTTTTATATTTTAATTTGAAGAATAATTGACTGAAACAGTCGAATGGGCTTACGAAACATATTCCATTGAGTCAGGAATGGGGTTATTTAGCTAGGGGCAACAGTCGTTGGGTTTGAATTGGAGTTCGTATGAACTAAGGGGTATTTTTGGATTTAATTTAATAAAAAATTAAAATATAAATCTCGGGCCAGTCATATTTCGTCGTTCATTATTGCTCAAACCCGAAACCCTCCAGAACGAATGATGACTTCAGCTTCTTCCCTTCTCTCCTCTTTATCTCTAAATCTACTCAATAAAATCGAAGGAGCCTGTTGAGGATTTCGTAGAGAATTCCAAGAGCTTTAAATCCATATAAATTTGGGAATTTATCATTGTGAATTCAGAGAGGACCGTCGCCTGGAAGTTCGAATGTTCACCGCGTTGCCACGCCGTCGATCCTCCATCGCAGGTGACCCCACCACCACGCGTTGACGCGCCGTTCAACCCTCCTCGATGTCGTATAGTCCGATCATCTTCAAAGTACACGGATTTGTAGAAAAGTCATGACCTAGGTTGGAACCATTTGCTGAGAGGTAACGGCTTTACATAATTAAACTGTTTTCTACATTCAAAAGCGTCACAAAATTGGTTAATTGTATAAAAATCATATCTTTAACATATGTTGTCGAAATCCAGTGAAACCGGAGATATTGGACTTATGGCGACGTCTTCTACATTCTAGAAGAGACCGGAGAATTTTTGGAGCTCTCTACAATTTTAGAAGGAGTGGAACCCAATGTGAGCAATCTAAATTCAAATTGGAATAAAATAGCGATGTATAAATTATATACGCGTTGTATATCTCATGTATGGGCGTTGTATAAATTATATAAGCGATGTATAAGGTGTACGTGCGTTGTATAAATCATATATGCGTTGAATGGAATTGAAATGGAATTAAATTTATTTATATACACATATATATATAATACACACACACACACACACACACACACACACACACATATATATATATATATATATATATATATATATATATGCTCCCCTTGTCCACAGACCATGGACGATATAAATTGATTGTGTTGTGAATGATTGATTGTGGTTGTGAATGATTGATTGTGGTTGAGAATAATTGATTGTGGTTGCAACAAATTTGGTTGTGTTTGTGGTATATTCATTGTATTCTGAAAATGAATGATAATGTGGAAATCATTGAAATGAAAATATTGTAATGCTACAAAGCCTAGGATAGCAGAGGAGCCGTGCTTGACACGGTGTCGGTGCTAAATACCCTGCCGTTGTAATGCTGAAATTTTCTGAAATATTCATGTGTTGTAAAATATTCATGTTCGAAATAAATTGTTTGAATGAAGAAAATAATATATTTTTTAACATGTACATGAACTGTTAAAAATAACCAAAGGTTGAAATAAATATTGGTTGATTGAAAATAATATTTTTAACATATATATGAACTGTTAAAAATAAAGAAAGGTTGAAATAAATATTTGTTGATTGAAAATAGTATTTTTAACATGTATATGAACTGTTAAAAATAACCAAAGGTTGAAATAAATATTGGTTCATTGAAAATAATATTTTTAACATATATATGAACCGTTAAAAATAACGAAGAGTTGAAATAAATATTTGTTGATTGGAAACAATATTTTTAACATATATATGAAGTGTTAAAAATCATCATGAATAGAAATAAATATTGGTTAGCTAAAAATATTATTTTTAGCTTAGATATGCATCTATATGCACATTGTTGAACAAGTTATGGATAAACTGCTAAGAAGGGAAATAAAATTTTATGCCCGACAAATAGGTACGTGTTTACTAGTTTTCTTATTCTTTTAAAGATTTTATGAGCCTAAGGCTGGCCGCTTGGCCTTTTTTTTCTTTTTCTTTTAAATATTTTATGAGCCTAAGGCTGGCCTCTTGACATTTTCTTTTTCTTTTTAAGATTTTATGAGCCTAAGGCTAGCCGCTTGGCATTCTCTTTTTCTTTTGGATTGATGAGGGCCCTGCTAGGCGAGTTACGGTTTTTCAAACCTCTCCACATACAAAGGAGGTTATGGCGAAATTTTTCAAAATTTAAAGGCATCAGCCAAATTTTTGAAGTGAAAACGGTTTAGAAATCGTTGAACAAATTATATTTATATATATAAATATAATTAAAATAAAATGAATAACGACGTTGCTGTTCATGTTTTGGGAATTGTGATTTTAAACGATTATACCGAGAAATCCGACCATCGGATTTCCCCGAAACTGAAACCATTGGGTTCGCTTTGAAAATATCTTTCCAACGATATAAAATTTGTTGAGATCCAATGGTTAGATTGTGTGAAATGTTTAAATCAAATCCGAGGAAAAACAGCGCCAGAATGAATTTTATATATATATATATATATATATAATTAAAATAAAATGAATAACGATGCTGCATTTCGCGTTTTGAAATCGTAATTTTAAATGATTATTACGGGAGATCCGACCGTCTGATTTTCCCGAAACCAGAACCGTTGGGTTCGCTTTGGAAAGATCTTTCCAACGATATAAAATTCGTTAAGATCCAACGGTTAGATTTTTCGAAATGTTTAAATCAAATTTGGACAAGAGCAACGCCAGGGCCATCGAATGACCTGAAACATCATTCAATGGAAATGGACTATTTTTAAATAAGTAAAAATAGTGAAAAATCGTTTTAAAATATTTTAAATGATGTGGAATGGAGATAAACCGATTTTACTTGGTTTATCAGATATTTTGATGGTTGGATGTATTTGACATGAAAATTATACTAGTGAATTGAAATGTAGATGTCGAATAGTTTAACCATAGAATGAATGATTTGAATTCTATATATATGTCAATTATTTGAAAAGGTCGAGTTAATTCTCATTTCAAATAATTGACCAACGATGAAAAGTCGAAGGATGAAGACGGTGGTTGAAGAACGGAGATCTTCACATCGTTTGGATGATTACTGATGTCTTGATTGGGAGGTGTCCCAAGACAAGGTAATAAGTGGTGATCGTCCAAACGTACTTGGAGATCGACCGGATATGCGAGGGCCACTCTCCTGTATTGGATACGGGACGGGGAATAAGGTGCATCTGGTTTTGTTCAGACCCAAAACGAACTTGTAAATGGATGTGTGTCTAACATTGGATTTTGTTATGTATTGTTTGATCTCTATTAAATATATATCTGTTTTGTGGCAGAGAAATTATTCTCTTGCTTAACACCCTTCTCTGAGACATACGAGCTCAGAGGTTATATATCGATAGACATCAGTCGCATGGCATGGAATGTCAATGTGACATGTTGAGATGTAGTGATCAAGGCTTTTGTTGAAAAGCAGAGCCTTGTGGTTGATGATCAAAGCACGACTTTAATATAGCATAGATTTGTGTATGGCGTTAATTCGCGAGCCTCACACCCGGGGTATGAACCAGAAACGGGAGAGGACTTCAGGGATGACATGCATTTCCTTCTAGCTAGGAGTAGTGTCATGGTATGGAGCCAAGACATGTTTACTTATGTGGATGATGGAAAGCGAGGCCTCGGTTATATCGGTCACTACAGTGCCGATGGATGGTTTGGTCGATATATGACCAGTTTACGCCCCATAAGGCGGGGAAACGTATTGTTTAGGCATTTGAATCCACTTCGTGTGGACCGACCCTGACGATCCAGGTGCAGTTGCGGCTGATTCTGAGACATGGGCTAGATTGTCTCGAATGCGGTATGGACGATCCCTTGCCTTGGTTTATAGTGGAAATCCAACTTCCAATACGACATTGTGTGGTTTTGATTGTAAGCCTATATATGGCGACATAGTAGTTGGTAGCTATGCTGTCTACGATTGATATTATGATTGAAATTGATTTTGAATCATATATGCACTAGCAATAATATCAAATGGTTTTGCTTTATACGTATCAAGCATATTTTGGCCATTATAAGTAAAACTCTATCCTCCGGTATGTGTTGCATTGTGTGATGGGACCTGAGTCTTATAATGGCTTCATTTTCTATAAAAAAAACATTGTGTTGTTTAAATGATTTACTTTATTTATGCACTGGCAGTCCAATGGAGTAAACCAGTTTCGCATTAGCGGTGTGGTCCTGTGATTGGCCTTATTGTTAAATAGGTTAAGATTTCTCATACCAGTCCCATGACTGACTCGTAGTTTGTTTCACTTTGCAAACTCGGGTGCCTCTATTTCTACACGAGCAGCCTTGTGTTCAGGTTTTAGCAGGCTCCTTCTGGATAGCTATGGAGCTGAAGATGGATTCTATCATTTCTATTATGATGTTCAGACTTTGTTATGTATATTATGTTTGATTCCGCTGTAGACATTTTATATAAAGCTGAAACTGTATTTTGTACTAAGTATGATCCTGTTATACTGTGTAACTCTGATGATTATATTTGTCCCAGTGTAATTTATTGTACATTATCTGGTGTAATGATATATTTATGTGCTGCTGTCAATATTTATGTGTTATATTCCAAAGATTATCCTAGCTTCCGTGGCATGGGAGTTTATGGTAATTACAATATATATATATATATATATATATATATATATATATATATATATATTACATCTGTAGTTGTACAACTTTAAAATAACTGACATGGGACTCAACTGAAAACTCATTCGTGCTGAATCGAAATGTACAAACTGCAAATATAAAATCCAAGGCCACTACTGTTCTAAACTTACACTATACCAAATATAAGGCAAAACTAAAGAAGTGGCTGTGTATGTGCACAAGTGTGCACCTTCTTGTGTTCCGAAAATGAAGAAGAAAGAAGGGAGAAGGAAAAGGGGTGTGTTGATATGGATCGGGTTTGATGGAAATGGGCTCAGCCCCTTTATTGTTTGTCCTTTTGATTTATAAATCTTAAACATGTGTTAGTTAGAAAATTGAATATCTCTTTAGTATTAAGTTGGATTCATACAATTTTTTTTTTTTGCATTAGATTCATATTAATGGTTAGAACACTATAATATATTTTGTTGTTAGTTCCGTTGAAGTGAAATTTCATGATATTTTAATAGGATTGAATTTAATTATGTTATTCAAAAAAAATAACATTGCTAAATTATTACGACTTACCAATGATATATATATATATATATATATATATATATATGTATATTTGACTAGATAAACATTAGTCGTATAAATTGCACTCAATATATTGTTTTGGACATTAGTGTAGTAGAATATAACAATGTTATGCAATTTGATAAATTTTGATATTGATAGATAACAGCTGTTAGTAGAAAAAATCCTCATTCTATTATTTATTAATTGGAACATATATTTCATACTAGTTATTTACATGAGAGGTAACTTATAACGACATGGGATAGATTAGCCATTGATTGTTAATTGTTGAATTTGTTTACATGTATCGTCTGTTTATGTAAGTAGTTGTATTACGGCTTAAAATCTTCAAGCTAATTGAATGGTAACTATTAAGTACCATTGAGAATTACTAAAACTTACTTCTAGAATTGATTAAATTATAATTTTGAGATAAAATATTTGGCAAATAACAATTTTAGGAACTATTAAATTTGTTTATGATATATAATTGTTAACCCTATTAACAATTGTTTAAAGTAAATTTAAATTAATAAGGATTTAAGATTAATTTGAATTTAAATTGTAAAGTTAATTATTATTTAATTAATAATCATTATGGATTATTATTATCTTAATTAAAAATGATTAAGCTAATCATCTTTTAATTAATAAAGGTTTTTAATTGATTAGTTTGTAATTAAGGAATTTTAAAGTTAATTGATTATTTTAAATAAGGTAATTCAAAATTATTTAATGACAAAGTTAATTAATTTTGTAGCTAAGGATGATGAAGTTAATTTATTATTTAAGTAAGGTTATTTAATAACAAGGATTATATATAATTATTACTTTTAAATGGTGATTAAAAGTTGATTTGTTAGTAATGAGGTTTTGATCTAATTAATCACTTTCACAACTGTACTTAAGACAATAAATGTTATTCGAAGTTAATTAACAACTTAAAAATAGGGTCTAGTGATTAAATTATCTTTATAAATTGGAAATGGTCTTTGTTAACCAGTCTTTTTATAGGCCATTACGCTTTGGATTTCTGTTTATCGGAATGCTCAAGACTTGACTACGAACTTGGGCAAACTCGGAGGAACTTGGTTGAAATTCGAAGTTCATAGAATCTAGAATTCTGGATTCTTCTCCCCGAATTGGTATTACTCTTCTCCTTCCTATATTCTTCTTCGTAGATCGATATTATTATTCTTCTCCCTAGGTTCTTCTCCCGGATCGATACTATTCTTCTTCTCCTTAGATTCTTCTCTTCGGATCGGTATTACTTCGCCTACTCTAGACTTGAAAATGTGGAAGTTTGGCTAAGTCTTGGAAGTCTTACCGATCTCTGATCGGCATAAGTATGGAAATTTGGCTAAGTCTGGGAAGTCTTACCGATCCCTATATCGGCAGAAGTTTGGAAATTCGGCTAAATCTGGGGAGTCTTATCGATCCCAAAATCGATAGAAATGTGGAAATTTGGCTAGATATATTGAGTCTTACCGATCCTTGAATCGGCAGAAGTGTGGAAATAAGGCTAAGTTTAGGAAGTCTTACCGATGTCAAGATATGAAACTCCCAAAAACTGACTAACTTTTTAGGAAATGAATTCCATTATACGAAATTCGGTATAACAATTTCGAGATATGAATTTCGTGATATGAAATTTGGTATCCAAATTTCGAGATACAAATGTCCAAAAAAATTAAACATTTTTGGATGAGCACACAACTCATACAGCTATAAATAAGTATGGGCTTGGATATTTTTAGGGGTCTTTTGGCTTTCATACGCAGGAATTTTACCATTGTTGACACTCAACTTCTTTTCTCTTCTTCTCTGTAATTATAAAGGACTGTACTTGTAACCATACAGTATAAAGAAATAAGATTACCTCAAAGTGGACGTAAGCGTGATTAGCCAAACCACCATAAATCCTATGTTCACTTTATTTTATATACTCTGTGTTTGGATTTACCGATTTGCTCTGTAATTGCTCTCTATATTTGGGTGTTGCACTTTATTGACCAAAAATCAACATCAACATTTTGGCTCATCAGGAAGGGAGTGATCACCTTCATATTTGGATTGCTTAATGAAACATATTACTCTTAGATTCAATCATGGTGAAAAGGTAGAAGATTGATGCTACAACTCAAGTTGAAGGAGTTGGATTGGCAGAAAGCCAGGATATATCCTCTACTGGTAACGTGTTGAGATGGATGAAGTAGATAAGGATATGTGCACGTGTATTGAACTGCAAGTGGAACTCATCAAAAGGCAAGAGGAGGCTATGAATGCATTTTTGGATCAGATGGAAAAGTCTGAAGGTTGTCAGGTCAAGGAGCACTAACTGGAGCAAGTACAAGTTGCGCCTAAGGACTGTAGTGGGACTCAGGGGCAATTCCCTAAATCAGCCCTGGATCGGTGTCGATCCCCGGATTAGTACCAATCCGGCTCGACTAGGAGGCAACTCCCCCAATCCTGATGGGCGGTTGTCTCATGATATTCTAATTGGTTATACTTCAGATTATAGAGTTGGAAATGCAGCTCAAGTGTAAGTGCACGAGGGTTCAGAAGAAGGAAGAGTTCCTACAATCCTGAAAGTTATGTTTGTGTGTGAGATAGCTCCTTAGGTCAGGACCGAACCAGATGTTCACATTGGGAATTAGCAAACGGCTCATTCTGGATTAGACACCGATGGCACCGGTGTAGGTTTGGACGATTGGAGACAACTGCTTGGAAGTGGAAATTGAATCCCAGATGTGATTCGATGGTTTACCATAAGGCAGGGCATCTCATTCAGATCCAGACCGTGTTAATCGCATCTCGTTAACTTAGCATGTCATGAATTCTCATAACTCAACGATTTCAAACTGCTGGTATTGGATGCTTATGATTGTAGGAATGATCCTACCGTTCATTTGGTGCGCTATATACGCCATATGGAATCTCCATTGGCATTGGAAAATGTCAAAGACAAAATGCTTCTCACTTTATCTCACGGATATTGCTGCTAGGTGGTTACGACAATTGGAATCAGAATCAGTTGGCAACTAGAATACTTTAGTTGAAAAGTTCATTGAACAATCCAAGGTCTGCATTTCTTGATCCAAGAATGTCATGACTCTCACAGCAATCAAGAATAGAATTGGAGAGTTTCTAAGGAAACTCTTAGAAAGGTTTAATGCGATGGTGGCGTCGATGGATAAATCAGATCCGTCCATGGTACTTATGGCTGCTGTTTTTGGAGTATTAGATTAATTGGATGTAAAGATCTTGCCGGAGCGTGATCCACTAAAGATCTTAGAATATTCTATTTTAAAGCAGATAGATTTATAGGGAAAGAGGATGCGAGGGCTGATAAGGAAGTTCTCGAGGCTAACATGGCCAAGAGATGAGGATCGTCCGAATTTGGCAAAGAAAAGGATAAAGGTAAAGGAAAATCCTTGTCTGGGAATGATCGAAATGTGCAGCAATGGAGGGAACCTAAATTTCCTTCGTATATAGAGCTCATTCCTTCTCTGAAGGAGATTTAGTTAGATATTCATAGGAATGCTCCATTCAGAAAGCCTCCTAGGAGGGAGCTAACTCAGAGGGAAATGGATTCTGATTAACACTTCTTGTTTCACGAGCTGAATGACCATTATATTATCGATTGTAGGCACCTTTAGGATATGATTGAGGAGCGTCTCAGGAGTGGAGAGCTTGCACAATATGTCTAGAATCATCATCAATTGATTTGGATCTTTCTAGACTCTTTGGATTCTTGAATTTCGGGTTTTGGTTATTTAGACTTTGACCTTTTGGATTTTGGCTGTTTGGCTTTCTAATTTTTGTTTTGTTTTAGGTGACTAAGTCGGCTTACCTATGTACGAGATTATGATTTAATCCTTACCTAATAATTAACCATCTGCACCTTAGTTAACAAATTTATAATTAAAAAATGTCTACGTTGTCTCATCCACGTACGAGATTAGGATGTTATACTAGACATGCTCTATACCTGACTTTAAACCATTAGCTTACTTTTGGCTTTGGCAACAAATTAGAACCTTTTGGAACTTCAATAAAATTACTTAGCTTGCATGAATTATGCTTATGAAGTATGGAATTGGAAACTGGAATGTCAAGCTTTAATTACTTGGTAAGTATATGCTTATCAAGTATAAAACTCTTACACCTGTCCCCAAGTATGGATTATAATTGAAAGAGTCGGGTAGTCTTGTCAAAGCTCGGCAAGATCGTTCGGTCGAGACTAGAGTATGGACTATACTCGATTGGATGTGGATTTTTCTATCAGGGCCTAGTAAACAGATTAACCTGGTTTTTTTTACAGGTATGGATAACACTCTTGGTGAGGCCATGGATTTCAGATTGGATTGGATATTCTATTTTTTTGGATTTTGGATTTCTCGAATCTATTGGATTTCTATTTGGACTTCTTTCAAATTACGGCTTCCGAATTCATGGGTTTTTGAACTATACAACAAAAAGACAAGTTTTGTGAGGCAAGTGTTGACTTACCTTTTTACAAGGTTGTCACGTCTCGGATTTCTGGTTATCGGAGTGCTTAGGACTTGAGTAAAGACTTAGCCAAACCCGAACATACTTGGTTGAAATCGCGAAGTTCACAAAACTCGAAGACTGGATTTTTCTCCTCGGGTCGGTATTCTTCTTCTCCCTCGATCGGTATTAGTCTTCTTCTCCTTGGATTCTTCTCCCTGAATCGACATTCTTCTTCTCCCGCAATTGGTATTAGTCTTCATCTCCCTGGATTCTTCACTTCAAATCGGTATTCTTCTTCTCCGTCGATCAGTATTAGTCTTCTTCTCCCAGAATCGGTCTTCGTCCTCTCTCTGGATTCTTCTCCCCGAATTGGTATTCTTCTTCTCCTCGTATTTTTCTCTCTAAATCGGTATTCCTCTGCGTACTTCGGACTTTGAAATGTGAAATTTTCACTGAGTCCGGGGAGTCTTACTGATCTTTGAATCGACAGAAGTGTGGAAATTTGGTGAAGTCTGTGGGGGTTTTGTTGATCTCGTGATAGGAAACTACCAAATATTGGCTATGTTTTTGAGATAGAATTTTAGGACAAGAAATTCGGGATTTAAATTTCCCAAAAATTTGGACATTTTTGGATGAGCACACAACTTCTGTAGTTATAAATAAGCATGGACTTTGACATTTTTAGTTATCTTTCGATTCTCATACGCAGGCATTCTTCCATTGCCAATACTCAATTTATTTTCTCTACTTTTCTGTAAATACGGCTGGCAATTAGAACCGAAAATCGAACCGAACCGACCCGAAAAGACCCGAACCCGAACTGAACCCGATGAGTCTTGGGTCGGTTCTAGGTGATGAAAAATACAATGAAGACCTAATCAAACCCGACCCGAATAGACCCGACTCGAAAGCATTGAAATATACGCATTTTTAGTACGGGTCGGATTCAGATTTTTGATGTATAGTTCAGACCCGACAAAATCTGATCTGTCTAGAACCGAGATCCGTCGGGTCGGGTCGGGTCTAATTGTAACCCCCTATCTGTAAATCAAATGGGTTGTACTAGTAATCACAGTATAAAGAAATAAAACTACCTCGCCGTGGACGTACGTGCGATTAGCTGAACCATTATAAATTCCGTTTTTACTTTATTTTTGTAACAACCCGGAATATTCAAAATCCATTAAAATAGCTAAAATAAAAATTTCAAATTGTTTTTGAAATTCCGGGTTGCTACAATCTCCCCACTTAAAATCTTTTTGCAATTGAGTTTAAGGATAGTGTTAATGAAGACACCGTTCACAACAAACCCAAAATCCAATTTGATATTGAATATAAGGCTGATCAACCACTATTAATCACATAACCTTTGAGCTCGTACGTCTCAAAGAAGGGTGTTAAGTAAGAGAATAAATTCTCCGCCACCAAACAGATACATCATTAATAGCAACTAGTCGAATATGTGATGAACTACAATGTGAAGTACTATAGTTTGAATGTATTTGTGATTATTATGATGTTTATAAAAGTCTTCTGTTATTTGTTTTGATGTGTTGTATGCCCAGAGTTAGTGTATCCGGGTTTTGAACGGTCTTGATCGATTTAGCGATCGATTAGATCCGAGCGAAATCCGTATCATTACAATTTTTGTGCTCTGTGTTTGGGTTTACTGCTTCGCTTTATGATTGCTTTCTGGATTTGGGTATTGGGTATTGCAGTTGATTGACCCAAAATCAACATCAATAGTCTTCTTAAATTTAAACCAATTAAAGATAATTTTAAAGTAAAAAGAAGGTATGTAGGAAAACTATTTTTCTCATGAATCTACGTAACATCATCATGAAGAATGTATATTGCGACGCGCGAAGCAATGTACCCAAGGTATTAAAATCCAATATCATATTAGATAAAGATGAGCAAGAAGTGTCATGAAACCTGCAAAATTACTTAACAGTCCTTGTCATATATCGTGTCTTGGAAAGCTCTGCTCATGTTTGATGAATACATTGAATGGTAGATTAAAGTGATTGACAAACGCCACTTTAACTAACCTGCCCTGCACTGCACAAACAGATAAGATATCATTCATTCACGCAAGCCACTTTCGTACAAACATGCAATAACTTAACAGACACAAGCCTAGGTTTATGAATGGACTTTCCTTATTATTTCATGCTTGAATCTTCATATTTGGAAGCGCAGATTAAATAATAATTATCCCATAACTTAACAAACAAAAGTAGCCAAGCTTTCTATATCTAATGCATGTATACACGGCACGTACTTCATATATACACAGACATTCTGACAAATATAGAGTTTGAATTATTACGTTTTATCACCAGTTAATTCATATTATCACAACAAGCGTTACCAAGACCGTCTACCTGCTGTGATGGGATAATTTGAGCGATTCAAATATGGAGGGGAAAATGAAAATTTTGTTGCGTTGTAGAGGGTTCATGGATTTCAAAACGAAACAAAGGGAAGGTGTGGTATGGATAGCTGCGGAGTGATAACTCAAAAGCATTTGAAGGTTGGATGAAAATTCAGTTGTTTTGAGCACGGAATGCATAAATTTGGCGTTGCTTTGCTTGTATCTCGGGCTAGTCTTCACTCTTCGTCATCAAAATAATGGTGCAGATGGCCAATGGTTTAGCGAATGGCTCCCATATGACTGAAAAATACACTTTTGCAGCCTTCAATGTGTTTTTATTTATATATATATGAGAAAATCTATTTAATCATAAAATTTTGACCTAATTAACGATGCAACGAATCTTTATCATTATATAACCATTTGAATTTCACCTCTATGCACGTAAGGAAAAAATAATTTAATGTTTCAATTCTTTAATACCACCAGTTGTGTATACTTTTATGTCCAAATAAATGTTTCATATATATATATATATATATATATATATATATATATATATATATATATATATATACATACATATATATACACACACACACACTCCTACGCGCATTCTTGGATCGGAGATCAAGAGGTTGAGGAATCTAGGGGGTGCCCTTAGTGGCATGTGAAATACGATTAGTAAGACTTCGGAGAAGAAACAACAACAGCAAAACAAGAAGGGTGGTAAAGACAATAACGGCAAGGGAAAGTGACTCGATGGATTTTGTGGATGGATTACCGCGATCGAGGAGGGGTAATACGGGGATTTGGGTTATAGTAGATAGACTTACTAAGAGCGCCCATTTTATTCTCGTGAAGAGTAAGAGAACTGCTCCATGGTTAGCCTTTGTATACGTTCGAGAAATAGTTCGTTTGCACGGTGTTACACGTATTTTATATATATATATCTATGTATGTGTATGTATATATATATATATATATATAAATATATATATATATATATATATATATATATAAAGGAAACATTTATTTGAAACATTAAATTATTTTGTCTTTATGTGCATAGAGGTGAAATTCAAATGGTTATATAACGATAAAGATTCATTGCATCGTTAATTAGGTCAAAATTTTATGATTAAATAGATTTTCTCATATATATATATAAATAAAAACACATTGAAGGCTGCAAAAGTGTATTTTATATATATATATATATATATATATATATATATATATATATGTATGTATGTATGTATGTATGTATGTATATATATATGTATGTATGTATGTATGCGTGTGTGATAGGATCAAAAGCACTTCAAATAATGCAGCACCCTTCTCACTCAATTCCACCACACAATTTTGTTTCTTCGTCTTTCCTCTAATTCTCTCTTCCGCACTAATTTATTTAACTATAAATATTTGACTAATATTTAGATGCAAAAAGAATACCACAAAATAAAGATCTGGAATAAAGCTCGATTTTGGCAGTATGTCGGTATATTGTAAAGTTATAGTTACTTTTGTTGTAACCTGTTACTTTCAGTTTTGGGCCGATTGTCTTCGTTCAAGCTTAAATGCCATCAATAAATCTTAACCCCAATTTCAATATATATATATATATATGTGTGTGTGTGTGTGTGTGTGTGTGTGTGTGTGTGTGTGTGTGTGTGTTCAGACACAAAATTCGACATAGAGTTAAAGACACAAACCTTTGACCGTTAGATTTGTTTGTCTTTTTGTGCAAAGTGGAATTCATGGAAAAATATATGGTTGAGATTTGTTGTGTTCAATTTTATGTCATAATTTTGTGTTTAAATAGAGTTTCCCATATGTATAAATGTATATATGTATATATAGACACAAATGCACAAAATATTGTAACAATTTAGTTTTTTAATTTAAGAATATTTAATTTATTTAAATATTAAAAAGATTAATTTTGAAATTTATTTACTTGAGTTAAATTTAAAAGGAGAATTAGAAAGTCAAATTAACGTCAATTTGAAAAAATCAAGTATAAAACCCACATATGTTCATTTTGAACCTACGTAAAATTCTACATGAATATAAATAATAATAATAATTTAGTATCACAGAATTTGAGTGTTTTGAAATCAAGTTTATTTTAAAACAATTTTGATTAACATGTAAAATAACCTATTTCGATGAAACCAATTTAATTAGATCCAAAATGATAAATTATTGTAAGGCTTCAAACTTTTTGACGATTCGACGATGTGTGTGGTCGTGGGATTGTGAAACGTTCAATGTGAAAACGGATGAATATAATATAATAAAAACTTGCCTATAAATAATCATATCCCTTAACCTAATTTTCCACTACTCTCACTTGTTCTATGACTTCTGCAAAAAGGAGCCGCCGCCATTCCAGCTCTTCATCAAATTAGATAAGGAGCTATAGGCAATGGAATCAAATGATTTTACGTTCTTTGAGTTTGTTTGCTCGAGAGCTTTGTTATGATGCGCTTCATTTTTTTTTTGCTTGCAAATTACTGGAGATTTTTTTTCTCCGGTCGAGCTAGGGCTGGATTTTTTGGGTAGTGTGGTCGACGATAAAGGTAACGGAGTTAAGATTTAATATATGGGTAGAGACGTGTTTCGAGCAGGTGAGGCACGATGGGTATGGTGGTGTCGAGGGTGCAGTGTGCGCTGTTTGGGAAGGAGATTACAATAGTGTTTTTAGTGTTCGATTGCATGAGGTATGGTGGAAGAGAAGGAGGTGAGAAGGTTCGGTAGTGGGATTCAGGAAGGAGGCGGGTTCGAATTATTTATGGTAGGGAAGAAGGATTTAAAACGTGATTAAAAGGGGGTAATTAAGTAATTAATATTACTAATGACGTTTTGATTTATTTAAAATGTGTATAATTCGTAACGTGTATAACTCTGTCATACGAGGTCATATTTGAATGTGACAAGGTCTGTTGGGTTGCAACGACGAATACTAGCGCATGAGTTATATTGGAGTGATTTGGAGCTATTGGAGTTTCATCTAATTTCAAATGCTTATTTGATGGTGTGTTAACTTTAACACTTTCTGGAATACTGCTAAATATTGTTATGCCATATAATAATATTCATTATTGACTGTATCTGTTTTATTGCATGTTCGGATGATTGGATGATTTATTGCTTAGTTAGGTTGTTGGTGTATAATCCCATAACTTAACTAACAATAGTTAGTTAACATCATAGAAAAATTAAACGGTATTGCAATATTAAATGGTATCCTCTCTTTACTACATACGTTTCTGCATTTATATTGCAGTTTGATGCATAACTGAAATATATGCAGAAATGTATGCAACTATTCCAAATAAGTGCATTCTTTGATGCATAATACTGGTGATTCATTGTTTTTTTATTTTGGTATGATGCATATTTTGGTGGTTTTAATATTTGAGTTTGATGACGATTAGTTATTGTATTTAATTATGAATTTTCATGATTTTTTTTTTGATGAATTTACGAAATATAGGGACCTAATTTATAAAAAATTAATGTAGGGATGTAAGCTAATTTTGAAACTTAACAGGGACATGAGACAAACTGTCCCTTAATTATCTAACCTAAGTAACATAAAAATCTGATTTGGATGGTGATTGTTGGATTAAATTCAAAATTGATATGTTTCTGATCAATAAGCAGTATTAGTTAAGTGATTAATTGTAACAACCCGAAAATCTGGGCCAGTTTAAAATTTTTATTTTGGCAATTTTAGCGAATTTTAATTATTTAAAATAGATTATTTTAAATAATATTGACGAGAAATTTATTTTGAATATAATTCGAACGTATATATTTATACGCGTCGTCGTTAGAATATAAATATATATATATATAATTAAAAATAGAATTGAAAATGGCGCGGTAGTTCGATAATTCGATTTCAAACTTCAATTGAATGTACCGGGTGCAGAACAATCCGGATTTTAGTGAAACCAAAAACAATAGGATCTAATTGATAATATCTTTCCAACGAATCCGACCAATCGAAATTTCATAGCGGGAATCAAAAGATATGTCCAGTTGAAAATTCTGAATAGTCGCTATGGAATTCAGGCCCTTAAAAATGGAAATTTTGCAAATGACCTCGGATTTCGACGAAACCAGTTTTGTTGGGTTCGTGATGTCAATTTATTGCTAGGTTTCAAATTTCATAATTTTTCGAATCAATATGTGAGCATGGCAAAGGAAAACACGTTTGACCGGTTTCAGTTGATTTTAATCGACTGGAAATTGGCCATTTTTCCCACGGTCTCAGAATTCGACGAAACTAGTTTTGTTAGGACCATATCGTCAATACGAAGCTAGAAAATATTTTTCTGGAATTTTTCAAGTTAGTATGTGACCCCGGCAATTTGAAATGTACGTTTAAAATTCAATATAGTGATTTAAATGTAAATTCAACGGAAACTATTCGAAACAGTCGAATCAGCTTGCGATACATATTCCATTGTGTTCGGAATGGGGGTATTACCCTAGAGGCGACAGTCGTTGGGTTCGATTCTGAGTCGGAACGAAAACTGTACTTTTTGGGATTAAATATAAATATTTAAATAAAATGGGCCAAGCCCTTTTCTCTTACAAGCCCGGTCAACGCCCCTTTTCTATTTCTCTCCCTCCCATCGGTCTGTAGAAGAAAAAAAAAAAAAAAAGCGGATCTTGATTCCCGTAGTCTCTCTCCCCATCGCCGACGCCTCGCCACCGCTCCCTCCACCAGCGTGCCGCCGCTGCCCCCTCCCCCTCGTCGCTCCCTCTCCCTCTTCTGGAAACCAAACCCGAAACCCCTCCACAGCCCAAACCGTCACTCCACCGCCATGGCCCACCCTGACCACCCAATGACCGCCGCAGGTCGCCAGACCTCCCCCGCCCTGGCTCCGACTGCGAGCTCTCCCTCCAGACCGTGCAGCGCCACGATTCCCCCTTCCAAATCGAGCAGAGCAACTATAGGAAAATGCAGTAAGTTTTTCCTGTTTTGTTTATTTATTATTTATTTAATAGAAAACATAGTATGAAAACTCAGTTTTTATATATATGGTCTTGAAATGAAAATTCAGTTTTATTTGTTCATATGTATATAGTATGGTAAAAATATAATCAGTTTTATTTTATCTGAAAAGAAAAGGTTAGATTTTTAAAATAGAAAAGATAAGATTTTTAAAATAGAAAAGATAAGATTTTTAAAATAGAAAAGATAAGATTTTTAAAATAGAAAAGATAAGATTTTTAAAATAGAAAAGATAAGATTTTTGAAATGGAAAAAGGCGAGATTTTTATATATTAGATAGCAAAATAAAAATATGATTTTTATATAGGGAATAGCGAAATAAAAATTCGATTTTTACATATGTAGTGGCTACGGGCAAAGAAAGTGATAAGAGACGAGAACAGTGAAGATTTCCTGCATTTGAAGTGCCGTGGAGTTAGGATAGCTATCTGTGAGAATTTCTCACTCTTCAATTTCTTTTCTAGTTATATATATATATATACTAGGATGCAGACGGTGCTTAGTAGCACCCGACACAATTGTCCACAGACCATGGACTTGTTTGTTTGGTTGCGTAGATTAGTTAGATGATTTGATTTGATTTGATTTGAAATTAAATTGTTTGGTGAAATGAATGGATTTGATTGATGTGTGAATGGCGTGGGCCTTCACTAGACCGGGGATAAGGCTAGGACTCGTCCCGTTTCTAGTATCGTGCCGTTATGCCGCCGAAATTTTCTAAAATAAGTTAGAAAAATAAAAATGAACTGAATAGAAATTCATATGTTGGAATAAAATGTTTGGTCGTTAAAAATATAATTTTTAACGTGAATGTGAATAAATAAATATTCATTTACAAACCAGACGGTTTGTTTATGTACACCTATTTGAAGGACATTGATTGGGTCGATAAATTTTACACATCGCCCAACTGCACAAATAAAACATGCGTTTGATTGTTTGAAACCCTACACGGGTGTTGGGATGAAATTTGAAGTTCACTCATCCTGATTGATTAAATATGTCGATCGATTGATTGACAGGCTGTTATAAGCGTTAGATATCTATATTTGATGCTTATACAGTGTAGTGCACTTTGGTTGATGGTTGATTATTTTTCAATGCTATTATACATGTGTTGTATAAAAATCCATATAATTAACTTTATATGGTAATTGATTGGGCCTCATTCCAATTTGAAAAATAAAGAATAATATAAAATAAAAGTTCATGTGTTGACAGTACTCATCCAATGAGATTGGTCATGTGTTGAACGAAATATTTTAGTAATAAAATTTACATCTTTATCAATATAAAATAAAAGTTCATGTGTTGACAGTACTCATCCAATGAGATTGGTCATGTGTTGAACGAAATATTTTAGTAATAAAATTTACATCTTTATCAATATAAAATAAAAGTTCATGTGTTGACAGTACTCATCCATTGAGATTGGTCATGTGTTGAACGAAATATTTTGATAATAACAACTATTTTGAAAAAGAAATATTTGAAATAGAATATTTGAAAATAGAAATTTATGAAGCCGTGTTGATTAGTTTGACGCCATTTTGACGTGAACGATATTTATATCGATTTTATTCATTTCGAAATGAATTGAATATATAACGATTTCGAAATGAATTGAATATATAACGATTTCGAAATGAATTGAATATATAACGATTTCGAAATGAATTGAATATATAACGATTTCGAAATGAATTGAATATATAACGATTTCGAAATGAATTGAATATATAACGATTTCGAAATGAATTGAATATATAACGATTTCGAAATGAATTGAATATAAAACGATTTCGAAATGAATTGAATATATAACGATTTCGAAATGAATTGAATATATAACGATTTCGAAATGAATTGAATATATAACGATTTCGAAATGAATTGAATATATAACGATTTCGAAATGAATTGAATATATAACGATTTCGAAATGAATTGAATATATAACGATTTCGAAATGAATTGAATATAAAACGATTTCGAAATGAATTGAATTGAAAACGATTTCGAAATGAATTGAATTGGAAACGATTTCGAAATGGATTGAATTGAAAACGATTTCGAAATGAATTGAATAGAAAACGAATGTGATTTCAATTGAATAGATAACGAATTCGAATTGAATTGAATATAAAACCAATACGACTTGAATTGAAAATGAATTCGAATTGAATTGGAAGCGAATTGAAATGAATTCAAATTGAATTGAAATTTGAATTGAATAGAAATGAATTTTAAAACGAATTTATAAAGAAGAATTCAATTTTGATTTGAATCGAAATGGAGGTTGAAGTTGTTTTTGAAACGAATTTTAAAACTATTTATATAATTCGTTTTAAATAGAAATCGACGAAATATATATATAATATATATATATTATATATAATGGCCTGAATAGAACGCGCCGCGCCGCGGTAGTTCGTGAATTTCGACCATTTATTTCAAACGGAAATTACGGGAGATCCGACCGTCGGATTCTCCTAAAACCAAAACCGTTGGGTTCGTATCGAAAAGAGCTTTCTAACGAATGTTAGAAATTAGAAATCTAACGGTTGGATTTGGAATTATGTCCAGATCAAATTCGAAAAAGGTCGTTGTAAGTGCAGTTCGATGGCCATTGATGGAAATCGACTGTACGGGCCTTAATAAAATTATTAAAAATAGTAATAATTTGTGTAAAATCATAAGAAATGATTTGTGAAGATTTGGGATGAAAAACTCCATATTTGAAAAGATAAAAATAGATTTTTATCAAAATGAACTAGTTTGAACTAGAATTATAATTTTATTTATTTTTAAATAAATAAATTGAATTTGAAAAAGGTTTTAAAAATAACCAGAATTTCCAATAATTATATTGGAATGGATTTGAATCGAAATTGTCTTTGGATTATTTCGATGTTGGATTTCGTGATGATACAGATATTGTTATGGGAATTTGAAAGATATATATATATCGTTATTTCCAATACGATATTTGTTAGTCGTAGAATTTGATATTGAATATAAGCCGGTATATTTTCTATTCAGAGCCTTGTATTGAATATCAAATGTGATTTGGGTTTGTCGTGAATGGTGTCTTCACTAACACTATTCTTGAACCCAGTTGAGAAAAGATTAAATCTTTTTATTTAAATTTAATGAAGTGTACCAATTAAATAATATTTAATTGGTATTGAATCGATATTGATTTTTGGGTTTATCGTGAACAGTATTTTAAATAACACTCGTTCTTTAACCCGATAATTAATGGAATGTGATTTTGGGTTTATCGTGAACTGTGTTTTAAATGACACTGATTCTTTAACCCAGTTAAAGATTAAAACTAAGTAGAGTTTTGATGAATCTTTAATTAGATTGAAATGATCGAGAATGGAGTATCACCAGTTTTGCTCCACGCGATAGTTAAATCTTTAATTAGATTTGAACGTGAAATGGTAATTGAATTTACCGATAACACCGTGGTGTTAGATATGAAGTATAACCAGTTTTACTTCATGGGATGAATAGGTTGGGATTGGGGAAATTAAAACAAATGATTACTTCGGTAAGTTTCGTTAATCCCGACTAGTTTGAATTGATATTCAAAAATAGATTAAAGAATAAATTCAAGAAATTTATCTTGGATAAAATTAATGGGAACCTTTCCCTATGAATGTGAAATCAGAAACTAACTGTCGGTTAGCTAAGCAGAACGGTTTTCTGGATATTGATCTGATGTTGGTTTCGGCCTTCGGGGTTAATATTTGGGGAATTATTCTCTTGATTAATTTACGGTTAGTGACTAATGAATTGGAATGAGGCGTATGTTGTGTTTGTGTAACACTTTTATAAAATATACGCGAGTTATTCGGGAAGACCGGGTTTATCCCATTCTGAATAACTGATACGACGATAAGTCGAAGATGAAGACGATGGTCGAAGACCGGAAGTCTTCACGTCGTTTGGGTGATTACTGATGATCTTGATTGGGCTGTACACCCAAGAAGATGGAAACAGTTGGTGATCGTCCAGACGTACTTGGAGATCGATGGATATGCGGGGTACTAGGTGCCTCCGGTTTCGTTCGGACCCAGAACGGACTTGTAAATGGACTGTGTGTCTGACATTGGATTTTAGTCCGTGTGATTGATCTCTATTAAATATATATCTGTTTGGCGGCGGAGAGTTTATTCTCTTGCTTAACGCCCTTCTCTGAGACGTACGAGCTCAGGGGTTATATATTGATGGATATCAAACGCATGGAGTGAATTGCCTGTGTGGCATGCCTAAGTGGCAATTGATCGAGGCTTCTGTTGAAAAGCAAAGTCTTGTGGTGATGATCAAAGCAAGGCCTTTGTGGCGTAGCTTTGTGTAACGTTTGCTTCGCGAGTTTCACACCCGGTATGAACCAAAAACGGGAGACGGACCTCAGGGAGGGCATGTGTTTCCTTCTAGCTAAAAAGTGGCGTCAGTGGTTTTACACGCCCTGACGAGTTTGACTTATGTGGTTGTTGCTGTTGCGAGGCGCCTCGGATTGATCGGTCGTTCTCGAACCGATGGAGTCATTTAGTTGGCTCACCTACGCCCCATAGGGCGGGGAAACGCATGTTCAGGGTTTAAGTTTAATCCACATCGGTGGACTGGCCCTGACGATCCAAGGGCCCACCTGTGTCTGGGTCCTGAGACACGGGCTAGAGCGTCTCGAATCGGTTGAGGACTATCTTTTGCCTCGGTTCATAGATGGAAACCCAACTTCCAATACGACGTCTTGCGGTTTTGATTGTAAACTTATATATGGCGACATAGTGTTATGGGGCATTCATGCCGCCTATGATTGATACTTATGATTTGAAGTTGTTTTATACACTATGCACTTATAATAGTATCAAATGATTTGTTTTAAACGTATCAAGCATTCTTTGGCTGTTATAAGGGAAAACCCTATCCCCCGGCTTGCGTTGCATTGTGTGATAGGACCTAGGTCTTATAACAGCTTCATTTTTCTTTATTCAGCATTGCGCTGTTGGTTTTATGCACCGGTATTCTTGGGAGGAAACCCGTTCCGTGTTATACGGCGTGGTCCCTTGATTTACCTAACTTTAAAAATAAAGATTAACTGTTTTAGTTCTCACACCAGTCCCATGACTGACCTGGAGTTTATTGTTTTAACCTAAACTCTGGGTGCCCCTATTTTTTTGACACGGGCAGCTAGTAGTTTTGGTTTTGCAGATTTATATTCACAGGATCCTGGTTTACAGCTGGAACGATATCCGGAAAGCTTTGTATCCGTATATCCCCTTCAGTTGTGTATTGTATTATTTTCCGCTGCTATGTATTTAAATGTAATTTAAATCTCTGATATTTCTGTGTAATATTCATTTATACTATGCATATTCTTGTAATATGATGCATTGTTGTAATATACTATGAAATGTTCTTCTGTATGTGTTCTGCTGTGGTTTGTTCTCGAACTATCCGACACTTTCCTTTACGGGGAAGTTACGGGTTTTCACAGTTGGTATCAGAGCTTTGGTTTACAAAGCTTAGAGAACAAGGCACATTAGAACCGTACGAAAGAATTCATCAGATATTGGATTAGTAATATCCAATGAGGATGACTCGTTAGAGATGGAATCAGTAGTATCCTAGAACGAGTGTGAAGAGTATATTTTCCAAATGAAAACAATTTTGTTTAGAAAATTCAAACCATTTTATACGTATTTGAATATTTATTTATTTTAAATATGGACAGTCCAGTATATAAAGAATTTGCATATACGCCTTGCAAATGTATATTCAAAGTTTTAATATATTGGATAGATATAGTATCGCACTCTAGTCGCCCGAAGATGATATTGATGATAGCGATCGCATCATCAACATTTGTGTTCGAGTTTCGAAGGTGTGATTTTCTATATATTTCCATTAGACTGGTGTGAGAACCAAAACTAATATAGCTAGAATACATCATTGTGATTTGACATCAAAACATGATTTTCTTAATATATATCAAATTATGAATTTGAGACTCTAATTCACTAATTGATTGATGTTTGTGTTGTTTGATTATTTGTTTGACAATTTTGAACCATTACGCCTAATTGTATCAAATATTGAATTGTATTGAAAATTAGCCGCATTTGCTTGCATATACATATACTTATATTGAACAGGTCATAGCAAGGAGGCTAGAGCAGAGAATAAAATTTGTTTGCCCGACAAATAGGTACATGTTTACTACATAATTTACTGTTTTGTTTGGGTGATGATGATTTTATGAGCCTATTGGCTAGCCGCTTGGCTTTTTCTTTTTCTTTCTGAGATCTGAAGGACCGGGGAAGCTATTTGAAATTCCCCGATGCTCCCATTGTAGGGGAGGTTATGGCGAAATTTTTCGAAAATTTAGGGTGTTAGCCAAATTTTTGAAAATTTAAAAATTCTCAGAAACTGAAAAGTTGGAGAATGGAAGCCAGATCGAACGTAGAGTTGATTAATCAAACCACTTTCGACTTTGTTCCTTTTCGGGGACGAAAAGTTTTAAGTGGGGGAGATTGTAACAACCCGAAAATCTGGGCTAGTTTAAAATTTTTATTTTGGCAATTTTAGCGAATTTTAATTATTTAAAATAGATTATTTTAAATAATATTGACGAGAAATTTATTTTGAATATAATTCGAACGTATATATTTATACGCGTCGTCGTTAGAATATAAATATTTATATATAATTAAAAATAGAATTGAAAATGGCGCGGTAGTTCGATAATTCGATTTCAAACTTCAATTGAATGTACCGGGTGCAGAACAATCCGGATTTTAGTGAAACCAAAAACAATAGGATCTAATTGATAATATCTTTCCAACGAATCCGACCAATCGAAATTTCATAGCGGGAATCAAAAGATATGTCCAGTTGAAAATTCTGAATAGTCGCTATGGAATTCAGGCCCTTAAAAATGGAAATTTTGCAAATGACCTCGGATTTCGACGAAACCAGTTTTGTTGGGTTCGTGATGTCGATTTATTGCTAGGTTTCAAATTTCATAATTTTTCGAATCAATATGTGAGCATGGCAAAGGAAAACGCGTTTGACCGGTTTCAGTTGATTTTAATCGACTGGAAATTGGCCATTTTTCCCACGGTCTCAGAATTCGACGAAACTAGTTTTGTTAGGACCATATCGTCAATACGAAGCTAGAAAATATTTTTCTGGAATTTTTCAAGTTAGTATGTGACCCCGACAATTTGAAATGTACGTTTAAAATTCAATATAGTGATTTAAATGTAAATTCAACGGAAACTATTCGAAACAGTCGAATCAGCTTGCGATACATATTCCATTGTATTCGGAATGGGGGTATTACCCTAGATGCGACAGTCGTTGGGTTCGATTCTGAGTCGGAACGAAAACTGTACTTTTTGGGATTAAATATAAATATTTAAATAAAATGGGCCAAGCCCTTTCCTCTTACAAGCCCGGTCAACGCCCCTTTTCTATTTCTCTCCCTCCCATCGGTCTGTAGAAGAAAGAAAAAAAAAAGCGGATCTTGATTCCCGTTGTCTCTCTCCCCATCGCCGACGCCTCGCCACCGCACCCTCCACCAGCGTGCCGCTGCTGCCCCCTCCCCCTCGTCGCTCCCTCTCCCTCTTCTGGAAACCAAACCCGAAACCCCTCCACAGCCCAAACCGTCACTCCACCGCCATGGCCCACCCTGACCACCCAATGACCGCCGCAGGTCGCCAGACCTCCCCCGCCCTGGCTCCGACTGCGAGCTCTCCCTCCAGACCGTGCAGCGCCACGATTCCCCCTTCCAAATCGAATAGAGCAACTATAGGAAAATGCAGTAAGTTTTTCCTGTTTTGTTTATTTATTATTTATTTAATAGAAAACATAGTATGAAAACTCAGTTTTTATATATATGGTCTTGAAATGAAAATTCAGTTTTATTTGTTCATATGTATATAGTATGGTAAAAATATAATCAGTTTTATTTTATCTGAAAAGAAAAGGTTAGATTTTTAAAATAGAAAAGATAAGATTTTTAAAATAGAAAAGATAAGATTTTTAAAATAGAAAAGATAAGATTTTTAAAATAGAAAAGATAAGATTTTTAAAATAGAAAAGATAAGATTTTGAAAATAGAAAAGATAAGATTTTGAAAATAGAAAAGATAAGATTTTTAAAATAGAAAAGATAAGATTTTTGAAATGGAAAAAGGCGAGATTTTTATATATTAGATAGCAAAATAAAAATATGATTTTTATATAGGGAATAGCGAAATAAAAATTCGATTTTTACATATGTAGTGGCTACGGGCGAAGAAAGTGATAAGAGACGAGAACAGTGAAGATTTCCGGCATTTGAAGTGTTGTGGAGCTAGGATAGCTATCTGTGAGAATTTCTCACTCTTCAATTTCTTTTCTAGTTATATATATATACTAGGATGCAGACGGTGCTTAGTAGCACACGACACAATTGTCCACAGACCATGGACTTGTTTGTTTGGTTGCGTAGATTAGTTAGATGATTTGATTTGATTTGAAATTAAATTGTTTGGTGAAATGAATGGATTTGATTGATGTGTGAATGGCGTGGGCCTTCACTAGACCGGGGATAAGGCTAGGCCTCGTCCCGTTTCTAGTATCGTGCCGTTATGCCGCCGAAATTTTCTAAAATAAGTTAGAAGAATAAAAATGAACTGAATAGAAATTCATATGTTGGAATAAAATGTTTGGTCGTTAAAAATATAATTTTTAACGTGAATGTGAATAAATAAATATTCATTTACAAACCAGACGGTTTGTTTATGTACACCTATTTGAAGGACATTGATTGGGTCGATAAATTTTACACATCGCCCAACTGCACAAATAAAACATGCGTTTGATTGTTTGAAACCCTACACGGGTGTTGGGATGAAATTTGAAGTTCACTCATCCTGATTGATTAAATATGTCGATCGATTGATTGACAGGCTGTTATAAGCGTTAGATATCTATATTTGATGCTTATATAGTGTAGTGCACTTTGGTTGATGGTTGATTATTTTTCAATGCTATTATACATGTGTTGTATAAAAATCCATATAATTAACTTTATATGGTAATTGATTGGGCCTCATTCCAATTTGAAAAATAAAGAATAATATAAAATAAAATTTCATGTGTTGACAGTACTCATCCAATGAGATTGGTCATGTGTTGAACGAAATATTTTAGTAATAAAATTTACATCTTTATCAATATAAAATAAAAGTTCATGTGTTGACAGTACTCATCCAATGAGATTGGTCATGTGTTGAACGAAATATTTTAGTAATAAAATTTACATCTTTATCAATATAAAATAAAAGTTCATGTGTTGACAGTACTCATCCATTGAGATTGGTCATGTGTTGAACGAAATATTTTGATAATAACAACTAATTTGAAAAAGAAATATTTGAAATAGAATATTTGAAAATAGAAATTTATGAAGCCGTGTTGATTAGTTTGACGCCATTTTGACGTGAACGATATTTATATCGATTTTATTCATTTCGAAATGAATTGAATATATAACGATTTCGAAATGAATTGAATATATAACGATTTCGAAATGAATTGAATATATAACGATTTCGAAATGAATTGAATATATAACAATTTCGAAATGAATTGAATATATAACGATTTCGAAATGAATTGAATATATAACGATTTCGAAATGAATTGAATATAAAACGATTTCGAAATGAATTGAATATATAACGATTTCGAAATGAATTGAATATATAACGATTTCGAAATGAATTGAATATATAATGATTTCGAAATGAATTGAATATATAACGATTTCGAAATGAATTGAATATAAAACGATTTCGAAATGAATTGAATTGAAAACGATTTCAAAATGAATTGAATTGAAAACGATTTCGAAATGGATTGAATTGAAAACGATTTCGAAATGAATTGAATAGAAAACGAATGTGATTTCAATTGAATAGATAACGAATTCGAATTGAATTGAATAGAAAATGAATTCGAATTGAATTGGAAGCGAATTGAAATGAATTCAAATTGAATTGAAATTTGAATTGAATAGAAATGAATTTTAAAACGAATTTATAAAGAAGAATTCAATTTTGATTTGAATCGAAATGGAGGTTGAAGTTGTTTTTGAAACGAATTTTAAAACTATTTATATAATTCGTTTTAAATAGAAATCGACGAAATATATATAATATATATATATTATATATAATGGCCTGAATAGAACGCGCCGCGCCGCGGTAGTTCGTGAATTTCGACCATTTATTTCAAACGGAAATTACGGGAGATCCGACCGTCGAATTCTCCTAAAACCAGAACCGTTGGGTTCGTATCGAAAAGAGCTTTCTAACGAATGTTAGAAATTAGAAATCTAACGATTAGATTTGGAATTATGTCCAAATCAAATTCGAAAAAGGTCGCTGTAAGTGCAGTTCGATGGCCATTGATGGAAATCGACTGTACGGGCCTTAATAAAATTATTAAAAATAGTAATAATTTGTGTAAAATCATAAGAAATGATTTATGAAGATTTGGGATGAAAAACTCCATATTTAAAAAGATAAAAATAGATTTTTATCAAAATGAACTAGTTTGAACTAGAATTATAATTTTATTTATTTTTAAATAAATAAATTGAATTTGAAAAAGGTTTTAAAAATAACCAGAATTTCCAATAATTATATTGGAATGGATTTGAATCGAAATTGTCTTTGGATTATTTCGATGTTGGATTTCGTGATGATACAGATATTGTTATGGGAATTTGAAAGATATATATATATATCGTTATTTCCAATACGATATTTGTTAGTCGTAGAATTTGATATTGAATATAAGCCGGTATATTTTCTATTCAGAGCCTTGTATTGAATATCAAATGTGATTTGGGTTTGTCGTGAATGGTGTCTTCACTAACACTATTCTTGAACCCAGTTGAGAAAAGATTAAATCTTTTTATTTAAATTTAATGAAGTGTACCAATTAAATAATATTTAATTGGTATTGAATCGATATTGATTTTTGGGTTTATCGTGAACAGTGTTTTAAATAACACTCGTTCTTTAACCCGATAATTAATGGAATGTGATTTTGGGTTTATCGTGAACTGTGTTTTAAATGACACTGATTCTTTAACCCAGTTAAAGATTAAAACTAAGTAGAGTTTTGATGAATCTTTAATTAGATTGAAATGATCGAGAATGGAGTATCACCAGTTTTGCTCCAGGCGATAGTTAAATCTTTAATTAGATTTGAACGTGAAATGGTAATTGAATTTACCGATAACACCGTGGTGTTAGATATGAAGTATAACCAGTTTTACTTCATGGGATGAATAGGTTGGGATTGGGGAAATTAAAACAAATGATTACTTCGGTAAGTTTCGTTAATCCCGACTAGTTTGAATTGATATTCAAAAATAGATTAAAGAATAAATTCAAGAAATTTATCTTGGATAAAATTAATGAGAACCTTTCCCTATGAATGTGAAATCAGAAACTAACTGTCGGTTAGCTAAGCAGAACGGTTTTCTGGATATTGATCTGATGTTGGTTTCGGCCTTCGGGGTTAATATTTGGGGAATTATTCTCTTGATTAATTTACGGTTAGTGACTAATGAATTGGAATGAGGCGTATGTTGTGTTTGTGTAACACTTTTATAAAATATACGCGAGTTATTCGGGAAGACCGGGTTTATCCCATTCTGAATAACTGATACGACGATAAGTCGAAGATGAAGACGATGGTCGAAGACCGGAAGTCTTCACGTCGTTTGGGTGATTACTGATGATCTTGATTGGGCTGTACACCCAAGAAGATGGAAACAGTTGGTGATCGTCCAGACGTACTTGGAGATCGATGGATATGCGGGGTACTAGGTGCCTCCGGTTTCGTTCGGACCCAGAACGGACTTGTAAATGGACTGTGTGTCTGACATTGGATTTTAGTCCGTGTGATTGATCTCTATTAAATATATATCTGTTTGGCGGCGGAGAGTTTATTCTCTTGCTTAACGCCCTTCTCTGAGACGTATGAGCTCAGGGGTTATATATTGATGGATATCAAACGCATGGAGTGAATTGCCTGTGTGGCATGCCTAAGTGGCAATTGATCGAGGCTTCTGTTGAAAAGCAAAGTCTTGTGGTGATGATCAAAGCAAGGCCTTTGTGGCGTAGCTTTGTGTAACGTTTGCTTCGCGAGTTTCACACCCGGTATGAACCAAAAACGGGAGACGGACCTCAGGGAGGGCATGTGTTTCCTTCTAGCTAAAAAGTGGCGTCAGTGGTTTTACACGCCCTGACGAGTTTGACTTATGTGGTTGTTGTTGTTGCGAGGCGCCTCGGATTGATCGGTCGTTCTCGAACCGATGGAGTCATTTAGTTGGCTCACCTACGCCCCATAGGGCGGGGAAACGCATGTTCAGGGTTTAAGTTTAATCCACATCGGTGGACTGGCCCTGACGATCCAAGGGCCCACCCGTGTCTGGGTCCTGAGACACGGGCTAGAGCGTCTCGAATCGGTTGAGGACTATCTTTTGCCTCGGTTCATAGATGGAAACCCAACTTCCAATACGACGTCTTGCGGTTTTGATTGTAAACTTATATATGGCGACATAGTGTTATGGGGCATTCATGCCGCCTATGATTGATTCTTATGATTTGAAGTTGTTTTATACACTATGCACTTATAATAGTATCAAATGATTTGTTTTAAACGTATCAAGCATTCTTTGGCTGTTATAAGGGAAAACCCTATCCCCGGCTTGCGTTGCATTGTGTGATAGGACCTGGGTCTTATAACAGCTTCATTTTTCTTTATTCAGCATTGCGCTGTTGGTTTTATGCACCGGTATTCTTGGGAGGAAACCCGTTCCGTGTTATACGGCATGGTCCCTTGATTTACCTAACTTTAAAAATAAAGATTAACTGTTTTAGTTCTCACACCAGTCCCATGACTGACCTGGAGTTTATTGTTTTAACCTAAACTCTGGGTGCCCCTATTTTTTTGACACGGGCAGCTAGTAGTTTTGGTTTTGCAGATTTATATTCACAGGATCCTGGTTTACAGCTGGAACGATATCCGGAAAGCTTTGTATCCGTATATCCCCTTCAGTTGTGTATTGTATTATTTTCCGCTGCTATGTATTTAAATGTAATTTAAATCTCTGATATTTCTGTGTAATATTCATTTATACTCTGTATATTCTTGTAATCTGATGCTTTGTTGTAATATACTATGAAATGTTCTTCTGTATGTGTTCTGCTGTGGTTTGTTCTCGAACTATCCGACACTTTCCTTTACGGGGAAGTTACGGGTTTTCACATTAATACCAATTGACCTGAATTTAATATTTTTAAAGACGTTGGTTCATCGTAAATTGAATCGACTAAGTTTGAAGTTATAAAATCTATTTTTTTATAACAAAAGTATGATTTGACACGAATTTTATATAAGTTATATAGAATAAAAGTTATATAATAAACCGATATTTATAAATTGAAGTACCATCCCTTATGGTTGACCCTAAAGGTCCATTTACACCCAATGATATTTTTATTTCTTGGCTTGGCAACAAGTTCCCAAGTTTTGTTTTTCACTAGGCCATTGTATTCATCACACATGGTTGTTTTCCATTCATCATTCTGAATAGCTTGTTTGTATGATGTTGGCTCAACTATGACATTATATACTTTTGGTTTGAAGATGCCACTCTTTGTTCTAGTGATCATGTGATGTCTAGGTTCATTTACTGGTTGTGGTACACTGTCACTTGTTTCAGTGTATCCTTCAGCACTGCCCATGTCCATGTCACTAGGTTGTTGGCTTTGGTTTGGTTGACTTGAGTTGTCATTTGTGCTTTGGGTTGACTCTTGACTTAGCTCACTTGATGGCATTTGTGTGTTGAGAGTCTCTCTGGCCTTCACTACTCTGCATATTTGTGTATGTCTTCTCTAGAACAGGTATAATAATATCTGAACTACAATCTATATTTGGTATTGACTGCTTTGGATTATATACTTTACCTTTTCATCTTCTTTGTTAAATGGGAAAACACATTCATTAAATATAACATGACTTGATATAAATATCCTTCTATTTTTGTCAAGACACTTGTAGCCTTTAAACCAATTGGCACAGCCTAAAAATGTACATTAAGAGGATCTGAATTGTAATTTGTGTTTATTGTATACTCTTAAGTAGGTAAAACATAGGCAACCAAATACTTTAAGACTATTATAATTTGGTTTAACTTTTGCAACAACTTCCAAGGGTGTTTTGTAATCTAAGGTTTTTGTTGGATGTCTACTTGTTAGATAAACAGTAGTAGTAAAAGCTTCATGCCAAAATTTTAGAGGCATTGAAGCTTGAGCAAGCAAAGTTAACCCTATTTTAACAATGTGTCTGTGCTTCCTTTCAATAAGCTCATTTTGTTCAAAAGTATATGGACATGTAGATCTATGTAATATTCCTTTCTTTTGAAAGGAATAAATTCCTTTCGTCCATCAGTTTGAATGATTTTTTACTTGGCAGTTGATAGATAGATCCACACATATTTAGAGTATGCATCTATGAAAGATATATAATATTTATAGCCATAGTTTGTGCATATTGGTGCTGGACCCTATAAATCAATACAATAAGTTCAAGTGGTCGTGCAGTGTAGTTTGTCTCAAAATCTGAAAATGCAAGTTTATGATTTTTGCCAATTTGACAATAGGTACATACATGAGATAAGGGAATTTTACTAGTATTAATATTAATACTTCTTAATATTTTCTTTATAATATTCATACTGGGGTGACCCAGCTTATTTTGCTAGACATTAAAATTGAAACTACTTTCAACAGTATTAACTTGGAACTGATTAGTACAGTTCTCTTTTGAACTTCTTGAATTGATAACATCAAATTTGTTAAGTCTCTTATTCTCCTTACCCTGCAATAGAGTTTCATTTGCTAATAAGTCTTTGACTAAACATTACTTCGGGTGAAATTCAAAGTATACTCTGTTGTCTTTGGTAAATTGAGAGACACTCAATAGATTTTTTCTGATCAATAGTACACAAAGTAAATTGTTTAGGTAAACGTTTCTTGTACCATCTATTCTTGCATATCCAGTGTGAGATATGTGTATTGACTTACCATTACCTAAAATTAAAGTTTTGTTACCTTTGTATTGCTTGTTCTCTAGGTTTGAGTTAGCAAGATTATTGGTCACATGGTTTGTGGCTCCTAAATCTGGATACCACCCATCATCAAGTAAGTCTTCTTTCTTTGCAGATTCATTATCTATTGATTCTGAGTTGCCCTTACTGTCTTGCTGTGAGTCAACCATATGAGGATTTGGATCTCCTGAAATGCTGCCTTGTTGATTTGAGTTGTATTTTATATCGAATCTAAAGTAGCATTTGTTTGCAGCATGTTTAATTCTCTCATAGATTTGACACTTAGGTAAGTTATTGTTGTTATTCCATCTTCCCTCTCCACCTCTTGGCTTGAAACCACCTCTCGGGTTTCTGCTGATATTTGTTGTTATTAGTGTTTCTATCATAGTTCTTGTTCTTGTTGTTGGCAATGTAATTAACTGAGTAGTCATTGATGACTTTCTGTTGTTCCAAGCTTGCCTCATAAGATAGCAGGGTTGACTAAACAAATTGTAGGGAAGGAAAGTTTTCAGTGGTGGATAGGACAACCACTATGGCTTCGTATTCATCATCCAGACCATTTAGTATGAACATTATTTGTTCATAGTCAATGACATTGTGTCCTGAAGTAGCTAACTGATCACACGGTGCTTTTACCTTCATTTTATACTATTACTCCTTGATGCACATTTCACCTTTCTTGATATTCTGAAGTTGCCTCGTGTAGCTCATGATATTGAATTATTTGATTCAAATATCCTATGAAGAGGATGTAATCAATTAAACGATTGATTGGATCGATTAATTGATTAATTAATTGACTATTTGGTTGATTGATTGATTAATTAATTGACTATTTGGCTGATTGATTGATTGATTGGTTAATTGATTGATTTGATCATAGAAGGAAAGAAATGAATAGTTATATTTTGGAGATATCTTGAAGGGACAACTTGGATATTTGTCTAGGCTTTCTATTCTCCTATATATATGCAGCCTTTTTAGTTAGATTGTGACAATTAACATCAGAAGAAGAAACCATTTGAGAATATATGGTGAGATTGTGTGCCTCCATGGGCTTGCACCCTGGAGAGGAAGATGTAGGAATTTAGGCTGAGGGTAGCTATTGCTATTTACTACTGAAAGACGCAGTTGGTGCCTCCAGATTGTCCAAGGGTTTGTCGTCATTCTTCATCGCTCTTCTGCTCCAACAATATTTGTTGTCATCTAGATATTCTTTGCCTATCTCGATAAGGTTATTGATTCATTGCATTTTGTTTATTTTTTGGTTGTAATCCATTGAGTGCAAACAAAATTTGTTTTTGATGAATCAATAAAGAGGGTGGTTGGTTGGAATATTAGTGTACTGCTATTATTTTCGATTTGTTATGTTGTTATTTTCAATCAAATTCATCTTCAAGTGATTGGGTGATAAAGATCCTGTTTTTTTGGCGTTTTGTCAAACTTCCGCTGTGCATAAAACCCCAACAGTTTGGTATCAGAACAATTTTTGCATAACAGCTTGGTATCAGAGCTCAGTTCATCGCATTGCTTGGAGCGATTTTGGATTGAAGTGTGTCGATGTCGGAGATGATTGATTTGATCATAGAAGGAAAGAAATGAATGGTTATATTTTGGAGATATCTAGAAGGGGCAACTTGGATATTTGTCTAGGCTTTCTATTCTCCTATATATATGCAGCTTTTTTAGTTAGATTGTGACAATTAACATCAGAAGAAGAAACCATGTGAGAATATCTGGTGAGGTTGTGTGTCTCCATGGGCTTGCGCCCTGGAGAGGAAGATGTAGGAATTTAGGCTGAGGGTAGCTATTGCTATTTACTACTGAAAGACGCAGTTGATGCCTCCAGATTGTCCAAGGGTTTTTCGTCGTTCTTCATCGCTCTTCTGCTCCTACAATATTTGTAGTCATCTAGATATTCTTTGCCTATCTCAATAAGGTTATTGATTCATTGCATTTTGTTTATTTTTTGGTCGTAATCCATTGAGTGCAAACAAAATTTGTTTTTGATGAATCAATAAAGAGGGTGGTTGAGTGGAATATTAGTGTACTGTTATTATTTTCGATTTGTTATGTTGTTATTTTCAATCAAATTCATCTTCAAGTGATTGGGTGATAAAGATCCTGTTTTTTTTTGGCGTTTTATCAAACTTCCGCTGTGCATAAAACCCCAACAGTTTGGTATCAGAGAAATTTTTGCATAACAGTTTGGTATCGGAGCTCAGTTCATCGCATAGCTTGAAGCGATTTTGGATTGAAGTGTTTCAATGTCGGAGATGATGTTGCTTTCGTGGATGACTATTTTTGATGGTAGATATTGAGGGGATTTGAAAGCCTATAATGGCGGATGTTCCATGCCTCAATGGTCCAATTGATGGAGATGTGAAGAAGCCCTCTGATATGGTTGAGGGAAGATGGAAGAAGACAAAGAAGAAGACGGGTGACGGTTGAAGAACCTAGTCCACAACAAGGTGGAGAGGTTAATATGTTCGTTGCTTATGGTCCTAAGGTGGAGGATCATGGTATCGACAAGGGTTTACATGTTGATGATGCTCCAGGGATCTCGGAGATGAAGAGATCATGTCAAACGGAAGACGGATGTCGAGTTTTGAAATCCACAAAGACGATGGAGATCTTGTGGTACTGCAAGCACTTTTTAGACCGTTGGTTTTTGCATGGTGTAGCTCAGATGGTAGATGCATCTTTTGCAGGCGGTGGGTTGTGTTTGTAATTTTGGTGTAGTCGTAGTCCTTTCAAACCGACTGCGGTATATCTCGTTGCCTTGAAATCGAGGTTGGTTTTAATTGAAAGTAGGTGTTTTTGAAAAAGCTAGGCTGACTTGTTTGTGGATTGTTGGAGATATGTGATATTTGAATCAAGGTGGAGTGTTGAATTTTTTGATTCAAATATTTTATGAAGGGGATGTAATCAATTAAATGATTGATTGGATTGATTAACTAATAGACTAATTGGTTGATTGATTGATTGGATAATTGATTGATTTGATAATAGAAGGAAAGAAATGAATGGTTATATTTTGGAGATGTCTTGAAGGGGAAACTTGGATATTTGTCTTGGCTTTCTATTCTCCTGTATATATGCAGCCTTCTTGGTTAGATTGTGACAATTAACATCAGAAGAAGAAACCATGTGAGAATATCTGGTGAGGTTGTGTTCCTCCATGGGCTTGCGTCCTGGAGAGGAAGATGTAGGAATTTGGGCTGAGGGTAGCTATTCCTATTTACTGCTGAAAGACGCAGTTGGTGCCTCCAGATTGTCTGAGGGTTTGTCGTTGTTCTTCATCGCTCTTCTGCTCCAACAATATTTATAGTCATCTAGATATTCTTCGCCTATCTCGATATGGTTATTGATTCATTGTATTTTGTTTATTTTTTGGTTGTAATTCATTGAGTGTAAACAAAATTTGTTTTTGACGAATCAATAAAGAGGGTGGTAGGATGGAATATTAGTGTACTGCTATTATTTCTGATTTGTTATGTTGTTATTTTCAATCAAATTCATCTTCAAATGATTGGGTGATAAAGATCCTGTTTTTTCAACGTTTTGTCAAACTTCCGTTGCGCACAAAACCCTAACACATGACTTTGGTTGCAGATTGCAAACTTAAAGTTTGTTCAATTTTTTTCCATATTTCATGAGTGGTCATGCACCCAATTAATTGAGACAAGATATTTGGTCCAACAAATGAGAGAAGCCCTTAATGTCAGTAACATATCTGGGTGGAATAGGAGGGGTGTTAAACACATAATCCTCGAGACCATACCCCTTGATGGATGTTTCAATCTATAATTTCCACATTAAGAGGTTCATTTCATCTAGTTGTGTCGTAACTATCAGACTCTGTGGTTTATTTATTGCTTTCAGGACTTCTTAGGGTGCGTTCTTAACGAACGTAAGCGTGACATTTGAGCGTGCCATTTGAGCGTGGTACTGTAGCGAAGGGGAAATGTGTTTTTAGCTACGAACGGGGTATTTGAGCGTGGTATTTTAATTGTTAATTTGTTTGTTTTGAGTTAATTAAATACTAATTTCGGCTGAACAAAATGACTACATTTCATTACACAAAAGAAATTACAAACATAAATACGACAGAAATACAATAACATGATGACATGAACTTCCTACTTGTTGCTATTTATCAGATAAGTTTGGTATTCTTGGTCGTGGCGTTTGTCTACAAGCCCTCTAATCAATCAGCTTTTCGCTATCTCATCCGGAAGAGCAGTGAACATATCATTTATTTTGGGATCCAACACACTTAATAGTGCGTCTGCAACATCAAACTCACCCGTTGCTCCAAGACGTTGCATACGAGCTACCGTATTTACATAAGTTGTAGAACTTCCCGTTGATTCCACGCTAGTACCCGTATTAGGACTATCAGAGTGCGTCCGAGATTTTTTTCATCTGTCTCTCGTGCATTAGGTCAATGAGCATAGCCATCTTATCGTCACTTTCACCACGTTTTCTTCTTGAATTTTGACGTGCAGTTGGTTGAATGGGCGGATTCATTGGAATTTGGGTTGACGGAGGGATTCTTGGAGCTTCACAATTTGGTGTATTCATTGAAGTTTGTTGCAGTGGAGGATTTGATGGCGAATTCAAGTTTGGAATATGATTATTTTGCGTGTCTTCTAATGGTTCCAAAAACCCGTCGAAATTCCATGTCCTGTCAAACGTGCTTTGTGTTGATGGCGGCGTGCCAGTCTGCGACGGTTGTACACTAGCAGCAGGAGTGTACGACGATTGACCAGTTGCATTCGTCCCACGAAATAATTGTTGCATCAGCTCTAAGTTTTCTATTGGTCGTTTCTTATATTTCAAGACACTCGTTCCAAATTCCTAAATGTAAGAAATAAATTGTAAGAAACTGTCTACAAAGGAATGGTAACAAAATAAATTTATAGACCTTAACACGATCTTCCCACCATTCATCGCTTCCAGAGACCGTTCCTTTGTATGCATCCCAACCCGCGCCAGTCTTGTTCATCAGTGCATCCCATTTCATCCAATCCCGTCGAAGACTGTCATATTTGTTTCGGATCTTGGTTTCGTCAATCGGTACGATGTCTGGAATGGTTTCTATTGCATCGTTGAAATTTTCTGCAATTGCTTTATGTACACATTTTTTGTTGATGCCACAAGCACCATATGCATCAACCGAACATTGCAGCATAATCTGAGTTGCAGTAAACGACCAGTGATGTGCAACCTTTCGATTGGTCATACTAAAAAATGGAAAATTTAATAATGTGGAAGAAAATTTTAGAAGAGGAATGGAGGAGTGTAGTGTGGATGAAGAGGAATGTGTAGGTAAGAGGGTTTTATAGGTGTGTGGGAGGAACGTTGAAAATCAAGCCGTTGGCGTCCGACGCGTCGGACGCCAACGGCTTGATTTTCAACGTTCAGCAATTGTTTCATTTGAACGTGGAAAATGGTATTCGCGTCCGACGCGTCGGACGCGAACAAAATCCCCAGCGTGCCGTTTATTTGCTGCGAACGCACCCTTAGATTACTGAATTTTGTGTTGGTGCAGAGCTTGTCATGGATCCTTGAGGATTTATATCTCCATCCATTGTCGATGAAAACATAAGCTGATTCGGTAAGGAGAATCAGAAAGAAAATTGGGCAGAGCTTATAGGTATTTTACCTTTCTTTTAAAGAAATACGATGAGACAGTCAGTAGCAATCGGTTCTCTCTTAGATCAAGGACGGCTCTGCCTTAGATACTAATTTCTTGAATAAAAGTTTTATTGCTTGTACAAGATCTCTTGATTTTCAAGGCAGTTCTCTTAGGAGATCAAGATTGCAGGCAAAATGTTAGGTTTTATGGCAAGACACTTGATTCTGATGTAGAACTATCACCCTCCCAAATGATGATGTATAAACCGATGCGAGAAAGAAACAGCCTCTGAATTTGATTGTTATTTGGTTGAAAGTGAGATCGAATGAAGACCTTTTTCAAAATATGACAGAAGATGACTGCAGATGCTGTGAAGCAAGGGTTCTGCGCTCTGATACATACGAAGAAAATGATGAATAGAATAGAGAGAGTAAAGAGTTTATTGAATTGTATTCAGAATGTTTTGTTTGTACGTAGTTCATGTGTATTTATACACGTCAAATAGGTCTAACATCAAAATGGGCCACAACTCAATATAATACAAAAGCGGATATGAGGCCTGCAAATATAATGTAATAATATGCCTAAGCAACCATCTCTTTCATTTTCTCTGAGAGTGAACGATTACAAAGTAGAGATGACATATGATGGGATGCAAGAGAGGTTTTATTTTGTTGATTTTCACGTCATCAAATATAATATGTTTTCATTTGGTTGTTTACCTTGTCTCTTTTTCCCCATACTTTCGTAAACAAATTTACCTAATATCTTATGAAGATCATGTATAACAGATATAACGGATTTTGAAGCTTTATGGAGAATCAATGTTGAACTTCTAGATTTCATCCGTACAAATTATCATCTGTTGCATTTGTAAATAAATTTTACCATCCAAATATTGATGAGAAGAGAGGGGATTTCCACCCTATTTTCATGATAAATTTATTGTTTGTATTCTTATAATGGTTTAATGGGCTACATTTCATGTTGGATTTTAGTTTAGGTATGATTTGTTTAAATGCAATTTGTTAGAGTTGGAGCCTAACATTTGGTAAGCATCATTACAATATGGGTTGCTTATAACTAGCATGTTGGGTAATTAAACCATCTTTGCATGAAAAGCTACATTTTTGAACAATGAAAAGGCATAACTGAAAAGACAACTTTTCTTTTACTTTAATCTCTAAGTGATGTTTGAGTGCATGCATGCTATGTATAAATATATCACTAGCTATTCCTTCTATTTTGTAGTATGATGGAGCTGAATAAAAAAGTAAACCAACAAATCTTTTCCTCTCCACATTAATTTTTAAGAATACATACTCAGTTTTTATCAAACTGGTATCAGGGACTTATTGTCTGGTTATAATGGCTAGTTCTACTATCAATCATATACCTCTCGTACCCAAATTCATTGGTGAAAATTATGATTAGTGGAGTTGCTTAATGAAGCTATGTCTTAAGTCTCAAGACCTATGGGATGTTGTATAGAGTGGGTAGATCAACCAACAAATGAAACTCTATTGACAGAACCCCAGAGAAATAATTTGAAGAAGGAAAAGCAAAAAGATAAAAAGGCTATCTTCCAAATTTTTCAAGCCATAGAAATTCATGTTTATGAAAGGATAAGCAAGGCAAAAATTCCAAGGATTCATGAGAAATACTTGAAACCACATACTCACGCCAAGATCAAGTGAAGAAGGATCGTTTGCAAGCGTTAAGGGCATAATTTGACAAATTAGAGATAAAAGATAATGAAAAGATTTCAGAATACTTCACAAGAGTAAATTCTCTTACTAATAAGATGGCTTCTAATGGTGAAGTGGTACTAACTCAAAAAAATTATAGAGAAGATTCTTCGAAGCTTACCAAGCAAATTCGATCATATTGTTGTTGCGATCGAAGAATCAAAATACATGTCATCCTGGTCAGTAGAAAGCTTACAAGGAAGCTTGGAGGCTCATGAATTTAGAATTAATCAAAGAAGCCCATAAGTCATTTATTCTTCTAATGATCAGACGCTAAAGTCCCATGTTACAAATGGAGGAGGCAATATTTACAGTTCACAATACGGAAGAGGTCGTGGAAGGGGAAGATAAAGAGGAAGACAATAGAGATATGATTCCCACGGACTAGGAAAACAAGCTATAGTACCAAAGAAAGAAGTCTAAAAATGTAAATCCTATGGAGCTTAATATGGCAGATCTTATGATTCAAGTTCACACAGAAATAAAAGGGAGTATGTCGAATGTTTTCACTGTCATAAACCAGGGCATAAAATTAGTGAGTGTTGGGAAAAAATTCCAGAACCGAAGAAAGGAAAAGAGACTGGTTATGCATATAATCAGATTTCTAAAAACTCGCAAGAGACTTTGTCAATAGCATATGACGGATATGTTGTAAATATTTGGTATTTGGACAGCGGTGCCAGCAAATATATGATAGGAAAAAAAAAGCTATTTTCAAAATTTGTTGAAGCTGATCATGGACAGGTTACGATAGGCGATGCTAAATCTTACAAAATTCAAGGCATGAGAGAAATCGCTTTCAAAATAAAACATGGACAGATTGAGAGGATGTCCGAAGTTTTCTATATGCCTGGGTTGAAAAGGAATTTGCTAAGTGTTGGACACTTGATGAAGAAGGGATTTAACATCAATTTCTATGATAAGTTATGCATCATGAAGAAAAATGATCAGCTGATAGCTTAAATCACCATGAGCTCAAGCAACCTTTATCCTCTTAAACTAAATGTTTTAGATGACTTTTGTTTTCTTACATGCAGCGAGGAAGCAACAAAGCTACAACATTATAGATTTGGTCACCTCAGCTTCTGAAGCTTGTAGCTGATGTCAAATGAAAATATTGTTGGTCTACCCAAGATTCAAATTCCAAGTGAAGCTTGCCAAGAATGCCAACTTGCAAAACAACACAGAAAATCATTTCCAGCAAAATCAAATTGGTTGTCTCAATCACCTTTGGAACTTGTCCATACTGACTTATGTGGGCCTATTCAAACTGCATGCTTGGAAGGTAATTGCTATTTTCTCTTATTTATTGATAACTATACCAAGAAAACATGGGTTTATTTTATGAAAGAAAAATATGAGACTTTTCAAGCTTGTAAAGATTTTAAATCCAAAGTCAAAAAAATTCGACATACAAAATGATAATTTTGAGAAGCGATTGAGGAGGAGAATATTTATCAAATTTGTTAGATGAATTTTTTCATGAACAAGGCATCAGATATGAGTTGACAACTCGTTATTCCCCACAGCAAAATGGAATTGCTGAAAGAAAAAATAGAACCGTCGTGGAGATGGCTAGATGCTTAATGAAAATGAAAAACATGCCTGCAGAATTCTGGGTAGAGGTTGTTACATGCGCTGTTTATTTAATCAACAGGTCTCCCACAAAAAGTTTGAACAATTCAACACTCCATGAGGCTTGGTATGGAAGGAAACCAAGTGTTCATCACTTAAGGACATTTGGCGGTCTTGCTTACTCATATATTCCAAGTGCTTTGAGGAGGAAGCTTGATGATAAATCCGAAAAATGCATCTTTATTGGATATAGTAAACTATCCAAGGATTATATGTTACATAATATAAAGACAAGAAAATATGTAATTAGTAGCGATGTCATTTTCAATGAAAGAGCTGCTCATAATTTTTCAGATTCTAGAAATTCATCAAGTTGGCAAATTTTGAAACCTTTAGAAGATCATGATGTTGTTTCTCAACAAAATGAAAATATCGATCAGATTGAAGAATCGCCTCATGGTTCACCCTTTTCACAAGGGAAGAAGAAAAAAAAAAAACCTACAAGAACTTTATAAGCTCAATAAAGCATATATGGGTTGAAGCAATTTCTGCGTGCATGGTATGGAAGAATTAATGATTATTTTGCGAGACAAGGCTTTATAAGGTGTCCGTATGAACACACTTTATACATAAAATCAAGCTATAATGGATGTTTTGTCATTGTAAGCCTACATGTCGATTATCTTGTCTTTACTGGAAATAATTTGGTGATGCTAAAGGAATTTAAACTATCAATAATGAAAGAATTTGACACGATGGATTTGGGAGAGCAACACCATTTTCTGGGAATAGAAGTTCAACATGGGAAAGGTGGAAATTTTATTATGGAGAGCTATGCCAAGGAAATTATTAAAAGATATAAAATGGAACACTGCAATTCTGTGCATACTCCTTGCAATGTAGGGCTAAAGCTAAGTAAAGAAGAGAAAGGAATGATCATCAATCCAACTATGTTTTGTAGTTTAGTTGGAGGCTTTGACTACAACAAGGCCTGATATTATGTTTCCTGTAAGTCAAATAAGTAGATTCATGGAGACACCACGCTCAAAACATTGGGAGGCAGTAAAAAGTGTTTTAAGATATATGAAAGGAACACTAGAATATGGAATTTTCTACCAAGCACATGTTCTTGTCAAGTTGATCGGATTTACTGATAGTGATTTGGAAGGATGTATTGATGATTCACGAAGCACTTCAAGATATGTTTTCAGTTTAAGTACTGATGTCGTCTCATGGAGTTCGAAAAAACAACAAATCATGCCACTTTCCACTACAGAAGCTGAATACATAGCTGATGCTTGTCAACTTATGTGGCTGAAAAATGTTTTGGAAAGCATCAAGTGCAAACATGATAAACCAACAGCACTTTAGTGTGATAATACTTCAACCATTTCAGTTTTAAAGAATCTAGTCTTGCATGGGAAAACAAAGCACATTCGAGTTCACTTTCATTTCCTGCAAGAACTTGTTAATGATGGAGAAATCAACCTTGAATACTGCAGAAGTTATAATCTGTTAAAAAAAAAAAATTATGTGGAGGAAGAGAAACAAATTAGAAGAAAATAGAATATTTTAAGGGAGGAGAAAAAAATATTTTATTGCTTGATTCTTTTTTCTTGATTGATCATTGATTGATACAACATATGAGAGAGTATCTATATATAACATGACAGTGTTCTACACTCTTCTCTCTCTAGATAATTCTATTGCTTATTTTGATAGACCAAAATTTATTATCATTTATTTGATTTTGGCCTTTCCTAAAACAAGAATACAATTTATTACATAATTGTCATTTACTTATAGAACCAAATTTATTTGTTTCCATTTAAAACCAAGTTTACTCTTCAACATCCCCCCGTAAACTTGGTTTTATTACTCCAAGCAAATCTCTCAACCTGATAAAATCTTCATACTTTAGCGGCTTGGTGAAAATATCAGCAATTTGATCATTGGACTTCACGTACTCTAGCTGCACTTCCTTTCTAGTGATGCACTCTCTAATGTAGTGATAGCGTGTGTCAATATGCTTGCTTCGATCATGAAAAACTGGATTTTTGGCCAAAGCAATTGCTGATTTGTTATCCACGAAAATCTTGGTTGGCTCCTTTTGTTGCAAATCTAATTCTTTTAGCAAGTTCCTTAGCCAAATTGCATGGCAAACACATGAAGTAGCCGCTACATACTCCGCTTCGCATGTAGAGAGCGTGACAATTGGTTGTTTTTTCGATATCCATGTGAAAGCTGTGTCTCCCATGTAGAACACAAAACCACTTGTGCTTTTCCGGTCGTCTATATCTCCACTCCAATCGCTATCACTATATCCAACAAGATCATAATTATCAGAAACAGAGTAGTACAAACCAAAGTTTGTTGTCCCTTTAACATAGCGAAGAATCCTCTTTGCTGCTTTCAAATGTGTTGTAGTTGGATTCTCCATGTATCGGCTTACAACTCCAACTGCATAGAGAATGTCGGGCCTTGTGCACGTTAAATATCTTAAGCTGCCAACCAAGCTCTTGAAAAGTGTAGAGTCTACCTTTTCTCCTTCTTCGTGTCTTGATAATTTGATTCCACTTTCAATTGGCGTGCAAACTGGATTAGAGTCTTCCATCTTGAACTTTCTCAATATTTCCTTAGCATAGCCTTCTTGAGTGATTAGAATGCCTTCATCTTCTTGTTTTACTTCAATGCCAAGATAATAAGACATGAGCCCAATATCAGTCATCTCAAACTCCTTCGTCATCTCTTTCTTAAACTCTTTAAACATGCTTGCATTGCTACCTGTGAAAATCAAGTCATCTACATACAAACATACAATCAATGTATCACCATTTTGGATTTTAATATAGAGTGCATGCTCATATGGACATTTAATGAAGTTTCTCTCTTTCAAATACTTATCAATTCGAGCATTCCAAGCTCTTGGAGCTTGTTTCAATCCATAAAGTGCCTTCTTTAGTTTCAAAACTTTGTCTTCTTCTCCATTGACTTCGTAGCCTTGTGGCTGCTCGATATAAACTTCTTCTTCAAGGACTCCATTTAGGAAGGCAGACTTCACATCCATTTGATGTATCTTCCAATTGTTTTGAGCTGCTAAAGAAATTATCAATCTTACAGTTTCTAATCGAGCAACTGGAGCAAATACCTCTTCATAGTCAATGCCAGCTCTTTGAATATAGCCTTTTGCTACCAATCTTGCTTTGTATCTCTCAACTTCTCCTTTGGCATTTTTCTTTACCTTGTACACCCACTTGACACCAATCGCCTTGTGTCCTTTTGGAAGTGAAGCTAGCTCCCATGTGTCATTTTTCTTGATCGCCTTAATTTCTTCGTCCATAGCATCTCTCCAACTCTTCTTTTGCAAAGCTTCTTGAAAATTTATGGGCTCACAATCTGCAAAAAGACAAAAAAGAGTAATATTGTCTTGGTTTTCTGTTACATCATAAATTTCTTGAAGGCTTCTAAAACGAGGAACCCTTTCACTTGAGCTCCCATCTTCTTGACAATTTGTTGCTGGTGAGGCTAGTGGGGAAGTAGGCTCTTCACTTGATTGCTCGATCCTTGGTTGTTGCATCTCATCTTCTTCAAAATATGGAAAGAAGTTGTAATTCTCATCATACGATCTCCAATCCCATTCTCCTTCTTCATCGAATACAACATCTCGACTAATTATTATTTTCTTCGTATCAGGATTATAAAGTTTATAGCCTTTTGAATTTGTGTCATAACCAATAAAAATATATTTTTCACTTTTATCATCCAATTTGCTTCGCTTTTCATTCGGTACATGTACATGAGCTATGCTTCCAAAAACTCTTAGATGAGAAATGCCAGGCTTCCTTCCGCTCCATGCTTCTTGTGGTGTCTTCCCCCACACACTTCTTGTTGGAGATCGGTTTGATAGATAAACAGCGCATGCCACAGCTTCCGCCCAAAATTCCTTTGGTAGTCTCTTACTTTTGAGCATGCTCCTTGCCATTTCAACAATTGTCCTGTTCTTCCTTTCTGCTACTCCGTTTTGCTGAGGAGATCTAGGCACTGTTAGTTGGCGTCGAATTCCATTATCTTCACAAAACTTCAGAAATTCTCTTGATGTGAATTCTCCTCCACGGTCAGATCTCATGGCTTTTATCATAAGGCCACTTTCCTTCTCAACATGAGCTTTGAACTTCTTGAAGTTCTCAAATACTTCTGATTTCTCCTTCAAAAAATACACCCACGTTTTTCTTGAAAAATCATCAATAAAAAGAAGGAAATAATTACTTTTACCTAACGAGCTTGGCTTGATTGGTCCACACACATCTGTATGTATGAGTTCTAATGGTTTCTTGGCCCTTGAGTATGACTCCTTTGGAAAGCCCATTTTGACTTGCTTCCCAAGTAAACATCCTTCGCACAGTTGATTGGGATGATTTATGCAAGGCAATCCTCTCACCATTTCTTTCTTAAAGAGCAATTCCAATCCTTTGAAGTTAAGATGTCCAAAACGAAGATGCCAAAGCCATGAGACATCTTGGTAGCACGCCTTAAGACATTGAGCGACACCATGTTGAATGTTGAGCACAAACATTCTATTTTTTGACATTGGTACTTTAGTAATGAGATTGCTTGTACTGTCTCTTATGGAAAGGCTTTTATCCTTTAACTGAATATCATAACCTTTCTCTAAGAGTTGTCCTAAGCTCAAGATGTTACTTTTCATGTTTGGCACATAGTAAACATTAGAAATAAATTGATGCTCTCCATTCTTCAATTTAATAAGAACATTACCTTTGCCTTTCACTGCTACCTTTGATTCATCTCCAAACGCCACATTGCCCTTTATTGTTTCATCAAGCTCCACAAACATATCTTTTCTTCCGCACATATGGTTGCTTGCGCCGCTATCTAGATACCATTGATTGTCCTCCCCTTTTTCATTTTCTTTATGGGCCAATAATAATGTGCCATCTTCTACAATTCTTTCTTCAGCATAATTGGTCTTCTCTTCAACTTTATTGTTTCTTGGAGCTCTACATTCAGAAGCATAGTGTCCAAATTTGTTGCAATTATAGCATTTGATCCGTGACTTGTCACTCCTTGAATTTGAGTTGCCTCTCCCACGACCTCTAGTTGTGTTTTCTCCTCTTTGATTATTGAAGCTATGGTTATTGTCATGGTTGGGCCTCCAACCTCGTCCATATCCATAGCCACGTCCTCTTCCTCGTTCTTGACCACGGCCCCATCTTTGTTGGCTTTGATTACTTTCTTCCTTTTTTGAATCAATTCGTGTCTTAAGAACATGCTCTACGGTCTCTTCCTTTTCTTTTCTTCATAAGCCTGCAATGAGCCTAAAAGCTCCTCTATAGCCATGGCCTCCAGGTTTTTTGTTTCTTCAATGATGGCGACAATATGTTCAAACTTTGAATCTAATGATCTAAGAATCTTCTCCATGATTCTGACATCATCTAATTTTTCACCATTTCTTTTCAAGTTATTAGTAACAACTAAAACTCTTGAAAAATAATCAGAAACAAGTTCACCTTCTTTCATATGTAGAGATTCAAATTCTCCTCTTAATGTTTGAAGACGCACCTTTTTGACTTGATCTGCCCCCTTGTACGATACCTGAAGCCTTTCCCATGCTTCTTTTGCTGATTTTGCTTCCGAAATCTTTTCAAAATTGTCATCATCCAATGCTTGATAAATTAGACTAAGAGCCTTCTTGTCTCTTGTCCTCAAGTTTTCCAATTCATCCTTTTGGGTTTGGGATAAGCTATCTTCGTCTTCTGGTTCAGTATAGCCTTTCTCAACTATCTGCCATACACGATTTGCTCCAAGGAGGGCCTTCATTCTTAAGCTCCAATTATCATAGTTGGTCTTGGTAAGCATTGGAACTGGAACGGGAACGTTGTTATTCGCCATCTCTTAGGATCTTCAAGCTCTGATACCACTTTGTTAAAAAAAAAAAATTATGTGGAGGAAGAGAAACAAATTAGAAGAAAATAGAATATTTTAAGGGAGGAGAAAAAAATATTTTATTGCTTGATTCTTTTTTCTTGATTGATCATTGATTGATACAACATATGAGAGAGTATCTATATATAACATGACAGTGTTCTACACTCTTCTCTCTCTAGATAATTCTATTGCTTATTTTGATAGACCAAAATTTATTATCATTTATTTGATTTTGGCCTTTCCTAAAACAAGAATACAATTTATTACATAATTGTCATTTACTTATAGAACCAAATTTATTTGTTTCCATTTAAAACCAAGTTTACTCTTCAACATAATCAACTTGCTGACGTATTCACCAATGTTGTAGGAGGACAAGACTTCAAAAGAAATGCTGCTTTGCTGGGAGTCAGAAGCAAACTTGGTTTAAGGGAGGCATTGTTGGGAAATTAAACCAACTTTGCATGAAAAGCTACCTTTTTGAACTATGAAAAGGCATAACAGAAAAGCCAACTTTTCTTTTACTTTAATCTCTAAGTGACATTTGAGTGCATGCATGCTACGTATTAATATATCACTAGCTGTTGCTTCTATTTTGCATTATGATGGAACTGAACAAAAAAGTAAACCAGCAGATCTTTTCCTCTCCACTTTAATTTTTAAGAGTACATGTCGGTTTTTATCATAGCATCTTTTGAGTTTTGTTATATGGGTCATGCAAACTGTGGTTTATGGAATTGGTAAAATAAATTTTAGGGGTACAAAACCCATTAGAAAATATTATTTTGGAATATATTTTTACATTGATTAGCAATGTTTTGTTTTGAAATACATGTCTCAAATTTTTGTCTCTTCCTAATTAACTATAAAATTTACAAACATGGGTTGTTCACATGGTTTTCCATACTCGATTAATTTAACATCTTTATAGGAATTTCATATGATGTATAAATCATGATTTCTGAAGCAGGTTTTGCAACTTGATGAATTTCCTATGCTTGTATTATCTTATTTGAATTTATGAAGTTAACTATAATAAGTGAAATGTCCTTACAAGTAAAAAATAATTACATGAGAACCATTAAAGAGCAAAGTTCCAAGAATTATAGATGACTTTTTTAAGGTTAGTATAAAGTTAAACGTCCTTTGGTGAGGTAAAAATGCACTAGCGGGGTGACAGAGAATAAAATCCATAAGAAAATATATTAGCAGGTGTTAGATAAACGGGATTCAAGATCCAAATTATTTACTGAAAAGAACGCTGAAAATAATAGAAATTAAAGGTGAAATCTAACGGAATGGCAGTAAATGTAAATGCATTACTTGTGCTAGGAAGTTTGAGTTATCGGGTAATGGCACTACGGCGCGACTTTCATGAGTAAGAGTACAAATAAAATATGCGAGAATATGACGGGATACTCTGTATAAATGATACACCTTATATTACCCATCAGTTATCTTTTGTATTGGACTGTGTATATTGGGCCTATGGACTTTGTCAGCCTACTAGGCTATATACACTATAAATATGCATATAAGCACACGTACAATTCTGCATTCGAATTATACAAATTACATCCCTCTTCTTCAAACTATTATCTCAATTACACTTTCTCTCATTTATCATTACAGCACTCGTTATCAATCCTTAACATGGTGTAACACCCCGAATTTTCTATTAACATTAAAGTTGCTAAAATATTAATAAGTGTGTAAGAGAGAGGATGTATCTAATATGAATATAATAATATTAATAAGTGTGTAAGAGAGGGGATGTATCTAATATAAAAATATTAATAAGTGTGTAAGAGAGGGGATGTATCTAATATGTATATAAAAACAATAATAAGTGTGTAAAAGGGGGGGGGGGATGTATCTAATGTGCACATTGTAGAATATATACATATATATATATATATTGCTGAGTGTTTGCTGAGTCACTTCTGACTCATTGCTGAGTCAACAAGATAAACCTCATTTTGTCTGAACGGCTGCGGTTATTTCTAGGTTAAATCTAATGGCCTAAATGCATTCTAAAATCTATAAATAAGTGGGTAGACCCTAAACCTAAATCACTTGTAAAATTAGAGAAGCTACCGTCATGCTGCTGCCATGGAGTTCAGCGTAGCCGTCACAAACTAAGAAGAGGAAGCCTAATCATCTACAACTAAATCTACACAAATCAAATCAAAAGATCTCTCTTTCTCTAATTCTTTTCTTTTGTTGGTGAGTATGATGATTCTCACAAGACTATTACAAACTAATTTGACTCAGTTATGAATGGATCACAAGAAAGTGATGTGATTTGTAATTGTAAATTCTATATATCGTGGATCTCTTATTATGTTATTATGTTGTCGTATGATGTAAATTATATATGCTATGTCATGCTATGTTGTAAATTCTCTTATGCTATGTCGTGCTATGTTGAGAATCATGTCAAGCTATGTTATACTATCATACTATGCCATGTTATAAATCATGCTATATTATGTTGAAAAATCATGCTGTTGGATCATGCTTAAAGTTATGTTTTTTTTTCTTAATTTAAATGGATCTTGTTTATGGGAATTTGCCTATTAGGTTAGGTGTACCCATAAACTTGAAACTATAATTAAATAAAACTTGATTATGGGAATTTGCCTATTGAGTTAGGTGTACCCATATAAAACCATGTTGTTAAAAAATTAGATGATGTTGATTCACACATGTTCATATGTAAGTTTATGAAAATTGATTGAGATTATATTAGGTGAATTTTGAACAAGTTGACACCTTTAGGTCCATGACATGTATAATCTATGCAAGTTGGACATATGCAAGTTTCACCCCTTATTATGATTCATTTGGTCACATATACATGTTGTTATTATGATAATCTCTTTTATGCTATGAGTTAGGCTATTCGAGTCTAACATATATTTTGCGAATAAACGTTCAAACGTGGGGTAGGGGTAATATTAGGAATTAATAAATTGGGTGCAATTTTGTAAGATTTTGCATACCATGAATGGATGTCCATAATTGAGTCAATTATGGACATTGTTAAAAATTGGAAGTAATTAATAATTCAAGTAGGGAATTATTAAAATTGGGGGAAAGTGGATTATTATTAATAATCAATGCTTAGGACACGAGGTTGGACCCGTTTGTGATGTAAACCTGCCCGGACCCGCCCGGCAAATCCAGTAGTCACAAATGTCGGCCCAATGTGAGAGGTCCTAGGCCCAAACTAAAGCATAACAGTTGTAAAGGCACGAGGTTAGACTCTTTTATGGTGTAAGACTGCCCGGACCCGCCCGGCAAATCCAGCTGCCATAAATGCCAGTCTAATGTGAGAGGTCTTTATGAGGTTATGACCTTAATGAACTAAGAAATACTTAACCAGATAATCATGTAAGGTGGGACATGGGGGTTAAGTAGGTGCCTTGGGTGGCATGAGGAATCTGGTGGTTGCCTTTAGAGGCATTTGAAATACGATTAGACTTAACCAAACACACATGTAAATGAACATGACTAAGTGGGTTAAGTGTGATGGACTAATGGGGACAAGCTTAGGTGGAATGCTTGTGGTAAATAGTGGGGGCCCATTTCAACCAGTATCCCAAAACGTATCTTTGTGGGCTCGACCCAAGTCGAGGACGGGACACGCATACTGGGTTTGACTATAAGAGGCCAAAACAGGGAGCGGTGGCAACACAAGTCCAACGGGTTTCATATGCGTGTGTGGACCCGGGCTAGTAGGTAAGACGTTGTTGCATCGTGTAGGTATAAGCCGTGCATGTCCGTTGTATCAGGTTGCCACTTTAGGGGAGTGATACACCCCACTGTGGGGCCAACACGGGTATCTACGAGTTAGGGAGCCGATCGAATAATGGGAAGTAGGGTACACCTAGTGGAGATAGGGGCAGGCGGCACCTATGTAGTCAGCTAGGGGTACGTAAAGCCATTGGGAAAGTTTCTAAGTGAAGCTAAGTGGGATGAATCTTTAGGGTGACTGGTGTGGTGCAGTATAGTGTTTATCCTTTAGTATTTAGGAGCGCCTATAACGTTGCCTTTAGCGATTGTCTATGTCCTTAATCTGCTCTTCATAGACATTTTCTTGTTTTCCAGCTTATGCCTTAGTCCAGTTATTTGGTAATAGTATTGTAGAATTATCATATTCACCAGACTTTATGTCTGACCCCCTCTTTTCCATCCTTTTTCTCCCTTCAGGTCCGCAGGTTGGGCCAAGTTCTAGTGGAGTCTAGTTGGATCGCTTATCTTCTGGAAAGCTTGGACTGCTGAAGTAAAGTCCAGCTTGTTATCTTTCTTTTTAATGGCTATTTATGTAATGGGATTATGTACTTGTTCTATCAAGATAGATATTGTACTTGACATTGAATATGGTGTTATGATGTAATCAAACACGTTTTGACTTCTGCTACAATGAAATAAAGTTTTTGAATTTCCAAGTACTATTTTATATCTGTCTTGTTGTAATTTTACTGTTCTATATTCACTTAAAACCTCCATGGAAGTTAATGCATTCCCTTTGTGAGTGACATTAATGGACGTGGGGTGTTACACGTGGTATCAGAGCATAAGGTTACCAGAACAGATAAATTTTTTTTTTTTAGAAATTTTTTTTTTCTAAAGTATTTTTGGAAGAAGTGCTTTCAAAAAAAAAAAAAAAAACATGTTATTTAAAGAGAGTTTTTATGAAAAACATAATCCCAAATAGCCACATCCTTATCTTTATCTTTCGAATTCTCCATTTTGAATCTTTCCTTTTTCGTTTCAGCATGGCTGAAGATCTTAATCTCCCAGAAGGTGTGACGATTCCAGGGTGGTTTAGGAGATACTTGGAGGCTAGGGCCACCACTGCAGGCCCAGCGGATACTCCTCCACCCCTAGTTGCACCCATTCCTCCTCCTCCTCCTCGTGTTGACACTTTTGCAAAGACGTGCAAGGAATTCAAGGCTATGGGAGGAAAAACTTTTCAAGGGACTGAGACGTTTGTGGAGGCCAGAGATTGGCTTAAGGAGACTGAGGAATTGTTGGATATCTTTGAAGTGGAAGATGGGAGGAAAGTCCGTTTAGCTGCTTGGTTAATGAAGGGAGAGGCCTCGTTTTGGTGGGAGGTCACTAACGGGGAACGTCCAGTTGATTCATGGGCGGATTTCAGACGAAGGTTTGAGGCAAAGTTTCTTTCAAGGGCAAAGGAGAACTTAAATATGGAAAAATTCCTGGCACTAAAGTAAGGGAGCTCATCAGTAAAGGAATATGTCAATAAATTTAATCAGTAAGCAAGGTTTGGCTTGGAGTTGGTGAACACCCCAGAGAAGAAAGCTTTGAGGTTCGTTAGAGGCTTGAATGAACCATTGCAAGGGTTGGCTATGACCCACATCCCTATGGGAGCCACCTTTGAAAAGCTAGTAGAAATGGCACTTATGCATGAGGATAAGGCAGTTGAAAAGAAAGGGGATCAGAAGAAACCCCAACAGCAAAATAAGAAGGGTGGTAAAAACAATAATGGCAAAGGGAAGAAGAAATGCTTCAATTGTGGGACGCCTGGCCATCTCAGCAAAGATTGTAGAAAGAAAAAGAAGACTGGTTGTTTTCATTGTGGAGATGCGGGACATTTAGTGAAGGACTGTCCAAAGAAGGGGCAGAGGGCAGGGTCTACCTCGGGAGGACAGGTGCAGGCTCTTATGGCACCAGGGCAGGCAAGGGGGCAAGTTCAGGCTATTGCGGCCCCACCGCTGCAAGAAAGAGGTAGAACAATTTCTGTTGAAAGCTTAGTTTTTCTGTTTGATCATACTGTCCGTACCTTATTCGATTCTGGCGCATCTCATTCGTTTATCTCTGCATCATTAGTTGAATTACTGCACTTAAACACCAGTTTAGTAGAGGATCCCTTGGTCGTTTCAAATCCAATTGGGGGTTCGGCTCATTTGACCATGATATATTTGGATTTGAAAATCTCTATACTTAGCGTTGAATTTAGATGTGATGCTTATGTATTGGGCTTCACGGGCTATGGGCTAATTTTAGGAATGGATTGGTTGTCTAGAAATAGGGCCATTCTTGATTGTGAAAGGAGAGTAGTTAGGCTTGTGACTCGCCTTGGTAATGCTCTCGACATCTTTTGTAATCCCATAAATTCCGTTATGCTAAGTTATCTTGAATCGCTTGACGCGTCTGTAGAGAACCTGCGATCGGTAGAAGTGGTCCGGGAATATCCGGATGTGTTTGAGGAGGTGAAGGGCTTACCTCCAAAGCGGGAGATAGACTTTCGAATTTATCTTGTGGATAATGCTAAACCCGTATCTTTTCCATTGCGCCACATGGCTCCTCGTGAAAGGAGGGAACTCAATAAGCAAGTAAAGGAGTTGCTTGAGAAGGGGTTCATAAGACGTAGTATATCGGAGTGGGGTGCTCCAGTAGTTTTTGCCACAAAGGCGGATGGGTCTCTTAGGCTTTGTATGGACTATAGAGAACTAAACAAGCTTACTAAAAAGAACCGACACCCACTGCCGAGGATTGACGATCTCTTTGATCAGTTAGTTGGCGCCTCAGTGTTTTCGCAGTTGGACTTAGCCACTGGCTTTCATCAACTGAGAGTGGCTGAGGATAGTATAGATAAGACTGCTTTTAGGACTCTTGACGGATTCTATGAATGGCTAGTGATGCCCTTTGGTTTGACAAACGCCCCTGCATATTTTATTGATTTGATGAGTAGGGTGTTTAGGGAATACCTTAACAAATTCGTGGTAGTCTTTGTGGATGACATCTTAGTCTTTTCTAAGAATAAAGAAGAGCACTCCCTACATCTTAGGGAAGTGTTGGAAACCCTTCGAGCACATAACCTTAAGGCAAAATTTTCTAAGTGTCACTTCTGGAGGAAGGAAGTACGGTTCTTAGGGCACGTGGTTTCCAAAGAAGGGATAACAGTGGATCCCGCAAAGGTGGTGGCCATCCAAGATTGGAAGGTCCCTAAAAATGCAACCGAAGTAAGAAGTTTCTTGGGGTTGGTGGCTATTATAGGAAGTTTATCAAAGACTTCGCAAAAATATCAGCTCCATTAACACGGTTAACGAAGAAGAACCTGGTTTTTACGTGGGACAAAGATTGCGATGATGCGTTCCAACGTTTAAAGAGAGCCTTAACTTCAGCCCCAGTCTTAGTGCTGCCAGACGGGAATAAACCGTTTACCATCTATACTGATGCTTGTGGGACGGGACTTGGCGCGGTCCTCATGCAAGAGGGAAGAGTAATAGCCTATGGTGGAAGGCAGTTGAGGGTTCATGAAAAGAATTACCCCACGCATGACTTAGAGCTAGCCGCAATTGTTTTCGCGCTTAAGTCTTGGCGTCACTATCTTCTTGGTGAGAAATTCGAACTGTTCACTGACTACAAATCATTAAAATACTTATTCTCTCAGAAGGATTTGAATTTAAGGCAGCAACGGTGGATGGAATTCTTAGCCTCCTACGATTTTGAAATAGCATATACCCCGGGCAAGGGTAATGTGGTGGCAGACGCCTTAAGTAGGAAAAGGTTGTCCTTGAGTCCGTTGTTTGTTGAACGACAAAGCTTACAATTCATCTCTATGTTTGACTTTAGACCCTCCGTTGACTTAGTACCCGGTCTGTTAGCATCCTTGGAGGTTAGACCTACACTTCTAGGACGGGTTGGTGAGGCACAGCGAGACGACCCACGGTTGGTTGAGATAGTAGAAAAGCTCAAAGGGGGGGAGTCGTCAAGCCATCTTCGTAGGTATACCCTAGACGATAAGGGTTGGTTACGAAGGGATAATAGACTTTGTGTACCGCAAGACGAAGACTTAAGGAAGGCCATTCTTGATGATGCTCATCGCTCAAAAATGACCATTCATCCCGGCGGGGATAAGATGTACAAAGATATGAAGCGGGTTTTCTTTTGGGCCGGTATGAAAAAGGATGTGGCCGAGTACGTCGCTAGATGCTTGGTGTGCCAACGAGTTAAAGCAGAACAAAAGAAACCCGGTGGGTTGCTTCACCCATTAGAAGCTCCACTATGGAAATGGGAAAGCATCTCAATGGATTTTGTGGATGGATTACCAAGATCAAGGAAGGGTAACACGGGGATTTGGGTTATAGTAGATAGACTTACTAAAAGCGCCCATTTTATTCCCGTGAAAAGTAAGAGGACTGCTCCATGGTTGGCTTCTGTATACATTAAGGAGATAGTTCGTTTGCACGGTATTCCTTCTAGTATAGTAAGCGACCGTGACCCCATCTTTACTAGCGAATTTTGGAAGAGTTTACAAGAGGCGGTAGGGACTCAGCTATGTTTGAGCACCGCATATCATCCTCAGACAGACGGCCAGACCGAGAGGGTGAATCGCATTCTAGAGGATCTTTTAAGGCTTTGTATCCTAGACTTTGGGGGTACATGGGAAGAGCACCTTCCGTTAGTAGAATTCACATATAACAATAGCTTTCAGTCTAGTATTGGCATGGCACCTTTCGAAGCTCTTTATGGAAGGCCTTGCCGTTCGCCTACATGTTGGTGGGAATCTACCGATAAAATCCTACTTGGGCCCGATATGGTTAGGGAAACCTCGGAGAAGATTGAGTTGATTCGAAGGAGGATGAAAGCAGCACAAGATAGGCAAAAATCGTATGCTGATAAGAGGAGGACAGATCTTGAGTTTGACATTGGGGACATGGTTTTTATCAAAGTATCTCCGTTACAGAATGTTGTTCGCTTTGGGACCGTGGGGAAATTAGCACCAAGGTTTGTAGGGCCATTTCCTGTAAAAAAAACAGGATTGGGAAGATGGCATATAGGGTGGAGTTGCCTGAGAAACTTAGTGGAGTACACGACGTATTCCATGTATCACATTTGAGGAAGTGTTTGCACAAGACCGCGGAGGTGGTAGAGCCGAGCTTGCTTAAAGAGGTGGAAATAGAGCGTGATGCAACAATTAGACGAGCTCCTACATGCATTCTTGGGTCGGAGATCAAAAAGTTGAGGAATCGAGAGGTCAGACTGGTTAAAGTGCAATGGGGAGATGATGAGAGCAACGCAACTTGGGAGACAGAAGAGAAGATGCGTTCGTTGTACCCTTTTCTTTTTGAGGGTATGTCTTTTAATTTCTCCTTTATCGCTTAGCTTATCTTATCTTATCTTTAGTATGTCATCTCATTAGTATCTTTGACCTTTAGTTAGGATAATCCTATGGTTGAAACATGTGTTTGAGACATGTTATGTATGATGGATGCAAAATGGATGCAAGTGTTTGCTAGTGGTTGCTCGTGGATGCATATATACACACACTTTAGGCACTAGATCGGCTCAGTCACTACATATTGCATATTGCATATATATGGATGTATTTAGTAAAATGGATGAACGATGGTTGTATTATCATGTGGATGCTGCATTCAGATGATGGTTGTGCACGCATATAGAAGTATTATGTAGCATTAAGAATCTTTTGCATACATAATGGATGCATGGCACGATCATAGTTGCATTAAGGAGGTCAACTGAATCAGTGGACCGCCTGATTTTGCATTAGATACGGACATAAACACACACTGTGCATTTAAACATGAAAGCATTAGAAGTCTGTAAGGACAATGGATGCCTGTGTATGATGGATGAGTAGATGGACGTTTGGATGGTAGGATATACATTCTTCCAGACTTGAAGATTTCGGGGACGAAATCCTAAAAGGAGGGGAGAATGTAACACCCCGAATTTTCTATTAACACTAAAGTTGCTAAAATATTAATAAGTGTGTAAGAGAGGGGATGTATCTAATATGAATATAATAATATTAATAAGTGTGTAAGAGAGGGGATGTATCTAATATGAATATAAAAATATTAATAAGTGTGTAAGAGAGGGGATGTATCTAATATGTATATAAAAACAATAATAAGTGTGTAAAGGGGGGGGGGTGTATCTAATGTGTACATTGTAGAATATATACATACATATATATATATATATATATATATATTGCTGAGTGTTTGCTGAGTCACTTCTGACTCATTGCTGAGTCAACAAGATAAACCCCATCTTGTCTGAACGGCTGCGGTTATTTCTAGGTTAAATCTAATGGCCTAAATGCATTCTAAAATCTATAAATAAGTGGGTAGACCCTAAACCTAAATCACTTGTAAAATTAGAGAAGCTACCGTCATGCTGTTGCCATGGAGTTCAGCGTAGCCGTCACAAACTAAGAAGAGGAAGCCTAATCATCTACAACTAAATCTACACAAATCAAATCAAAAGATCTCTCTTTCTCTAATTCTTTTCTTTTGTTGGTGAGTATGATGATTCTCACAAGACTATTACAAACTAATTTGACTCAGTTATGAATGGATCACAAGAAAGTGATGTGATTTGTAATTGTAAATTCTATATATTGTGGATCTCTTATTATGTTATTATGTTGTCGTATGATGTAAATTATATATGCTATGTCATGCTATGTTGTAAATTCTCTTATGCTATGTCGTGCTATGTTGAGAATCATGTCAAGCTATGTTATACTATCATACTATGCCATGTTATAAATCATGCTATATTATGTTGAAAAATCATGCTGTTGGATCATGCTTAAAGTTATGTTTTTTTTCTTAATTTAAATGGATCTTGTTTATGGGAATTTGCCTATTAGGTTAGGTGTACCCATAAACTTGAAACTATAATTAAATAAAACTTGATTATGGGAATTTGCCTATTGAGTTAGGTGTACCCATATAAAACCATGTTGTTAAAAAATTAGATGATGTTGATTCACACATGTTCATATGTAAGTTTATGAAAATTGATTGAGATTATATTAGGTGAATTTTGAACAAGTTGACACCTTTAGGTCCATGACATGTATAATCTATGCAAGTTGGACATATGCAAGTTTCACCCCTTATTATGATTCATTTGGTCACATATACATGTTGTTATTATGATAATCTCTTTTATGCTATGAGTTAGGCTATTCGAGTCTAACATATATTTTGTGAATAAACGTTCAAACGTGGGGTAGGGGTAATATTAGGAATTAATAAATTGGGTGCAATTTTGTAAGATTTTGCATACCATGAATGGATGTCCATAATTGAGTCAATTATGGACATTGTTAAAAATTGGAAGTAATTAATAATTCAAGTAGGGAATTATTAAAATTGGGGGAAAGTGGATTATTATTAATAATCAATGCTTAGGACACGAGGTTGGACCCGTTTGTGATGTAAACCTGCCCGGACCCGCCCGACAAATCCAGTAGTCACAAATGTCGGCCCAATGTGAGAGGTCCTAGGCCCAAACTAAAGCATAACAGTTGTAAAGACATGAGGTTAGACTCTTTTATGGTGTAAGACTGCCCGGACCCGCCCGGCAAATCCAGCTGCCATAAATGCCAGTCTAATGTGAGAGGTCTTTATGAGGTTATGGCCTTAATGAACTAAGAAATACTTACCAGATAATCATGTAAGGTGGGACATGGGGGTTAAGTAGGTGCATTGGGTGGCATGAGGAATCTGGTGGTTGCCTTTAGAGGCATTTGAAATACGATTAGACTTAACCAAACACACATGTAAATGAACATGACTAAGTGGGTTAAGTGGGATGGACTAATGGGGACAAGCTTAGGTGGAATGCTTGTGGTAAATAGTGGGGGCCCATTTCAACCAGTATCCCAAAACGTATCTTTGTGGGCTCGACCCAAGTCGAGGACGGGACACGCATACTGGGTTTGACTATAAGAGGCCAAAACAGGGAGCGGTGGCAACGCAAGTCCAACGGGTTTCATATGCGTGTGTGGACCCGGGCTGGTAGGTAAGACGTTGTTGCATCGTGTAGGTATAAGCCGTGTATGTCCGTTGTATCAGGTTGCCACTTTAGGGGAGTGATACACCCCACTGTGGGGCCAGCACGGGTATCTACGAGTTAGGGAGCCGATCGAATAACGGGAAGTATGGTACACCTAGTGGAGATAGGGGCAGGCAGCACCTATGTAGTCAGCTAGGGGTACGTAAAGCCATTGGGAAAGTTTCTAAGTGAAGCTAAGTGGGATGAATCTTTAGGGTGACTGGTGTGGTGCAGTATACTGTTTATCCTTTAGTATTTAGGAGCACCTATAACGTTGCCTTTAGCGATTGTCTATGTCCTTAATTTGCTCTTCATAGACATTTTCTTGTTTTCCAGCTTATGCCTTAGTCCAGTTATTTTGGTAATAGTATTGTAGAATTATCATATTCACCAGACTTTATGTCTGACCCCCTCTTTTCCATCCTTTTTCTCCCTTCAGGTCCGCAGGTTGGGCCAAGTTCTAGTGGAGTCTAGTTGGATCGCTTATCTTCTGGAAAGCTTGGACTGCTGAAGTAAAGTCCAGCTTGTTATCTTTCTTTTTAATGGCTATTCATGTAATGGGATTATGTACTTGTTTTATCAAGATAGATATTGTACTTGACATTGAATATGGTGTTATGATGTAATCAAACACGTTTTGACTTCTGCTACAATGAAATAAAGTTTTTGAATTTCCAAGTACTATTTTATATCTGTCTTGTTGTAAATTTATTGTTCTATATTCACTTAAAACCTCCATGGAAGTTAATGCATTCCCTTTGTGAGTGACATTAATGGACGTGGGGTGTTACACATGGCATCAGAGCCTTTTGCATAACTGCAACTTCTGATCCATCACTTTCTGCATTCGTGGGTGTTGTTTGGTGATTCCATCAGAGTATTCTCATCATCTGGAATTTTTTCACTCATCTGAGATATTGTCTCATCATTTGAGTGAAAGATTTTTTGCAAATCCGTTGTGCCATGCCATATGTTGCTTGGCTGCATTCATAATTTAACAACAAACTGTTGTAAACCGTTGTGTCATGCCATAAACAACTCGGTTGCATCAACATCATAGCAATAAATCGAGGAAAAGTAATGCTGAAGCATTTGTACCGATCAAGAAATTCAAGAAAGTCATCAAAGTCAAAAAGCACTTTAGAAATTGGATTATTTCGATTCAATAAACCCACTGTTTTCATCATTTAACAGTGTTCAAGGCTGCAACAAAACTCCCTTGAAAACCCCAATTCGAAGCACAAAGTTCAGACTACTTACCTCCTTTCTATTTTGATATCATCGTGGCGATCGCTACTACTTCTGAAGGGGACATTCTGCAACCTCAAGAGCCACCAGTAGTCCCCAAGCAGTGGACCAACTCATCAAAACCGTCATTAGTCCTCAAAACCAGTTGGCCACCATAAAGCTTGATGAAAAAAATTATCTTTTATGGAAATTGCAAGTCGAGACTGGAATTCAGGGATATGGTCTCGATGGATACATTCTTGGTACTCTCCCAATTCCCCCAAAGTTCATTACTGATAAAGACAATAATACTGTAAGTAATGAGGAATATAAGCAGTATCATAGACAAGAAAGATTAATTAGCACATGGTTTTATCATCCATAAACCCAAGCTTATTATCACAAGTAATTGGCTGTAAATCTGCCAATGACATTTGGTCCACTATCGAAAGAACTTTCAATGCCCAATCCTCTGCCAAATCATTACATTACGAAAGGCAATTGCAAAACTGCGAAAAGGAAAACATAAGCATGAGAGAGTATATTGCTAAAGTCAAAAACATATGTGATATGCTATTAGCTGCTGGTAGGAAAGTTGATGAATCAGATCACGTCTTATCACTTTTTAATGGGTTGGGAGATGAATATGAAGTCGTAGTGGCTGTTATAACTACCCAGAAGGTTACACTACCAATTGAAGATGTTCATGTTATACTTCTTTCACACGAGGCAAGAATTGATATGAAGAAACCACCTGAAACAGATTACTCACTTAACTTTGCCATGAATAATCGAGGCAGAGGGCAAAGTAATAGGGGTAACCTAACAAATCAGAGAGGGGGTTATCCAAATAGAGGAAGAGGAAGAGGAAGAGGAGGGTTTAACACAAATAACAAGCCTAAATGTCAAATATGTGAAAAGGTTGGACATACAACATTTAAATGCTATTTTAGGTTCAATTCAAGTTATGTTCCAAATCAAAGTGATGGAAGTCAGAGAGGGAATAACCCAATTGCTAATCTTGCCCAATCACAAGCTGATAATAATACGCAACCTGCAGCTAATGCAGGATTCAATTAGAATGAATAAGCAAAAGCAAAGCATATTCAAGACGATACTTGGTACACAGATTCAGGGGCAACTAATCACATGACAAACAACATTGGTAATCTAAATCTTGGCAAAAAGAAGTACAGAGGTAAACAATCTATAAGCATGGGAAATGGTAAGTATATTAAAATTTCTCATATTGGTAGTGGTTTTATAAGGGGCAAGAAACAATTATTTCTGCATAACTTATTAAAAGTGCTAAAAATTAAGAAAAGCTTGATAATCGTATCTCAATTTGCCAAATATAACAATGTCTTCTTTGAATTTTATCATAAGTATTATCTTGTTAAAGACATACTAACTAATGACATTCTTTTGCAGGGTAACACAGAAAATGGACTATACAAGTTTAGTTTTGATAATCACTACAATTCTGCAAAAGAAAAGTCATGCCACAATTCTACTCTATAGCAAGATATTGGCAACAATAATACTTTTGATATTTGGCACTATAAACCGGGACATCCTAGTGTAAAAATAGTCAAAAGTATTCTTAGCAAGAATAATTTTGTTTGTAATGATGTTTCTACCCCATACATTTGTACTTACTGCCAAATGGGAAAGCATCATAAACTACCATTTAATACATCTCTAACTGAATATTCTAAACCATTTAATTTAGTTGACACTGATTTGTGGGGTCATGCCCCAATGTATTTTGATTATGGTTACAAGTATTATATATCTTTTGTAGATGCTCACACTAGGTATACTTGGGTATATTTTCTAAAAGCAAATTCTGAAACTTATCACACTGTCACAAATTTCATGAATATGGTTGAAAATCAGTTCAAAACTAGTATAAAGATTATACAATTTGACGGAGGATCTGAGTATAAAAGTCTGATTAACTATTTTAAGAGTAAGGGGGTTACTCATAGAACTACATGCCCATACACTTCTGAACAAAATGGTTTAGTGGAAAGGAAGCATAGAGGCATAGTGGAGTCGGGTTTAACAATTTTAGCACATGCATCTCTACCACTAAAATTTTGGTCAGAGGCATTCAATAGTGCAGTTTATTTAATTAATAGAATGTCTACCAAAGTTTTAAATTATGTAAGTCCATTAGAAAAATTATACATTATTAAACCAGACTCCCATAGCTTAAAAAGTTTTGGTTGTCTTTGCTTTCCTTATCTACGACCCTACAATACTAACAAGCTAAGTTTCAGATCCAAGTCATGTACTTTTATTGGATAAGCTACTAAACAGAAGGGATACAGATGTATAGATGAAGATGGAAGAATATTCATTAGTAGACATGTAGTCTTTAATGAAAGTGTATTCCACTACTACAAAAGTAGGAATATTTGACACTATTTTTCGGTGGCTGTAGATCAACAAAGCGTTGCCGTAGGCTATTTTTTCAAATAGGCAACACCACGGGGGCGTGACATCCGCGGCCGTTGCATTAGCCATCTAAGGCAACGCTTTTGCCCATCTACTGCCACGGAAAGAAAGTGTTGCATTATAACCCTATTGCAACAGTATATGCATGTAATGCAACAACAAACAACGTTGCCTTAAGCAGAAGCCAGAGCATGACTTCCAGGTCATGATACTGAAGGCCATGTCAGCTTCCATGTAAGATGCCCACGTGTCACATGCCACATCAGCTGCCTACGTGTCACACACCACATCAGCTGTGGGGCCCACGTGCCATGTGGAATTAACAATATTTTATTTAATGCAACACCACTGTATTATGTAATGCAACACTATTATCTTGAAATGCAACATCAGAAAAGAAAAAAAAGTAAATGCAACAGCAGAAGACGACAAATGCTACATTAAAAGAAAGCAAATACAACGTTTTAATTAAAATTTCTGCAATGCTAGTTTTGTACATAGAATAAATCCATCCAAAACCTTCACCATTACATTCAAATTATCTAAAATATTTACATATCATTACATTTATATCATCAAAAATAATATGGAACTTGGTGTGAATTTGATTTCACGAATGCTTCCAACTCCTTCGACAGACATCACTGTACTGCTCTCGTTGATTTCAGGAGCAGTTTTGGAACTAACAAATACGGCTACATTTTTTAAGAAAGAAATATTTGATGATTGCATTCAGTCTCTCAAGGAATGAGGCTACCTCCCGTAATAAAAGCATATATATTGATAAAGGTGTTGCTATAGTAAGTAAATGAAAATATTTCAAAGGAATTATTCAACTGAGAAGGAAAAGAAGGATTAGCACGGGGCAGTAAAATTGAGTGAAAAAAAAGCCGTGCAGCTATTGTATATGAGAACTAAAACTCAAAATATCATGAAGGCTCAAAGGTCTGAAGCATACAATGAAAGGAAATGGTAGCCTGAGTGGGAATTAATCCTGGGTGAGGGAACAAATCCTTGGTGATAAATATTTCATACACACAGGACATACTCTGCACACAATGATACACAAAATCTTCAAAAACTTATGCATGCCAACTAAGATATGACAATAACAAATTGACTGATTAACATACCGTTACCACAATGTTAACAAGTCCTATCTTTTCTGCTTCATAAGCGTCATAGAAATTCGAGAGAAACCGAATTTCTCGAGCTTTCTTGGGTCCAACCTACCCATTATAAACCACGGTGACAGGTGCATTATGAATGAGAGGGTAAAGCGTAAACCATAATGAAAGGAAATCAAAAGTTGAACATGAGAGATAGCGCCTCTAATAAATCATGTGGGTACACCCATAGTACTTGATTAGGAAATATACGAATTAAATAGACCTAATATTGTCACAAGGCAGAGTATCTGCCTTCCTTCCGATCCCCACCACAAAAAAGAAAACTTCCATCACTTTCTGCCTTCCTTATACAACCCACACAATCCATTAACTTCATCATCAACCATCACTCCTATAAGCAGCAACTACAAGAACCCAAACCACCCCTTCAATCAACCACTACATCCTCTGACTATCACAATCCATAGTTCAAGCCATTGCCTTAACTTGCACAAACCATCATCACTTCAAAACTACGACCCTCTGTCACCAACCGATACTTCCTCCACAATCTGAACAACCAACCTCTCCGCCAAACTGACCACCCAATCATCTTCAGCTTATCCTAATAAATTTCCCAACGTTCTTCCTCTTTATAGCAAAGTCTCCAACTTCTCATCATATACTTAATTCTCTTTATCTAGTATGCTTCATTTTCACTTGTATTTAACAACATCCATCGACAAGCTGCATGTAGAATATATACATGTTCTTAACTATAAATAGCCCTAATCCTAACAATATTGTAAATGTTTTAAAATGCCAATGGATGATAGTAACAAAATGGATATAAAAATCAACAAACATTGATCGTGAAATTGACATAAAAACATTAAATAATCCATGAAGAACAACATTTCAGTGTAAAAATGGACATGAAAATTAATAAAACGTGAATTTAGGAAACATGCATTTTCAAACTGAACTCTGCCGAAAGCTCTAAACAGCCCCAGTGACAATGCTTGAGATAAGATAACAAAGAATGGTTTTTAAGAAACATGCAATGTCTTGGTCTTTTTAATAAACATCAGTTTGATTGCTGCTTTGTTTTTCCTTCTTATTATTTATACAAGTGTTTTCGTGACTGGTCCAATACCCCTTGAATTTCAAACACACAATATTAAATAAGGTCCTTTTTGTCATAACAGACAATCGATCGTGACACCCAGAAAGTAATTCCGCGCAACTGGTAAAAATAATGATTTTCACCAAACCTTTTTTCACAAATTTAAATTTGGGGTTACCAAGCGCGACATAATGAATGAACCATAACCTACATCAAAACTTACGATCTGAAATAGGAGCGATACATTAGAATTTATTTCCTAAATTATAAAGTTCATACCAATTTAAAGCCTACTTAATCTGAAATAGAAAACGGTCGATAAAATTTTGGTTAACCATTAATGCCGGTCAGTTGTTATTGTATGTACTGAGATTGGTAAAGCAAGTATCAAACCTCCATTACAGATTTATTTTAATTGCATGTTGCATATATTTAGAACAATGGCCAGTAATGAAAGAACATTTTGACTATTATACATATCCAACATAACCCAATACATAGTTATCGTCGTAGTTGCATATCTGAACAACAATGTAAGCATATGACATAATGCATCCAAAAACAAAAGGTAACTTGCATTGATATAAGAACACCAAACAAAATATATCATGCAATCATGGAATCCCATACTCTGTGTTAAACTGCTGCATGGAATCCATTTCTTATACTTGCATCAGCCACAAAATTAACAATAGAAACACATATTCCTCTATGTTTGCAAGCTTTCATTTCTGTCGTTGGATAATATTCTTAAAGGAATATGCATACATAAATAATTAAAGGAATATGCGTTGGGCAGTTAAAGGAAACTTTCAAATGGTTGAAAAATTTGTAGAGATCCTCTCACAACCAACATTCCACTTATATTCAAGATCATAAAATAGGTACATGACCTCGGACAAGTGATGGACATAGTTAGCAGGAGACAGTTTCTAAACATATCGCTTAACCGAACCATTACCATTTTCTTTAAGAATTCCGAAAGTATACCATGACAAGTAGTCCTATACCCAACAGTTAATCACAAGGTCAGTAATTGGTAGCAGTGCTTTGTACCTCATCCCTTCGTCCGATTTTTAATTATTATTATTTTAAAAAAAATCATAGCTTACTAATTTAATAACAAATACAAATATCAACCACATTAATTTGTTGCAGCCACTTAGCAGCCTCATTAATTTGTAGTGGGCACACAAAATCTCTGCATCCATGCCAGTTAGCTAATTTCAATTCTCGAATGAGATTTTTCCCATTAAGAATGAGTATGATTTTCACCCCTATTGGTTCATTCCCACAGTTCACTCCTCACTAGCGAATGTATGTCTTAACATATAGATTAAACTAGTCAAATACCAAAACTACAATACAATAAATTGTGAAATTCAGCAATGCTAACTGCAGTATAAAGATAAAAAATCTGAAGCAAACTTATTGAGTTCCGAACTTGATCCACTGCAAACTTTGTTACCCTCATTTTTCTCCATGTCCTTCGCTTTTGTCTCATGAACGGAATCTAAGGACAAATTTATATCTTTCGTTAAGTTTCTCTTAGGTTTAGGGCTGATTGCATTATTGAAATTAATAAAAGTAAATTAGATCACTGATTCATGATTCATGAAGAACTTTAATCATTAAAAGTATAGCAGTACCTGGAAGTCCAATAAGATGGAAAGGGAAATGTGAAAATTTGCTACGGTAGAGGATTCAACCATTTATAACAGTAGCGGTCGGAGGTGAAATGTTCAAGGAGGCGGGCTTAACAGATGAATAGGGGGGCGATCAGAAGAGCCGTCATACACGGGCAACGATTGAGATTAAAAGAGCCAGGACTAACACCGGAAATCAGGGATTTAGTTTTGAGATTAAAAGAGGGGGGTGATCTTCAAGGAGTTCTATCCCAAATTTTGAGAGTTGGTAAAAAGTGAAGATCTGAAATTAGGGATTTAGTTTTGAGATTAGGAATTGAGGTGGAAGAGAGAGCGAATTTCACAGAGCGGTAAAAAATTTCATGAAGGAGGGAAACATTCCGACAAAATTTCACGTAATGGAAGCATAAATTGGTTTAAACCGTTGGATTAATCATGCATCTACGGTTGCAGCTTTATTTATGCTGATAACACGGATCGCTGAGATGGATTGTATATATGTAAAGCCACACTTTTAACTGGTGTTGTATGTCACAGCACTAGAATTCCAATTGCAACAGTGCATTCACGTCTAATGCAACAACATATGAATATTGTGGCAGAAGAGAAAAGAAAGCATAGCTATTGAAACACTTTTCTTGCAATGCACACATTTTAGTGTCGAATATGCCCACTTTTGTAGTAGCGTTCCCATACAAAAAGAGTTACATTAAAATCACCAATAAAGTCATCAACATTTCAGCAAATATACCAGAAATTCCCAACAGTGAAGATGTCATACTTCCAGTCAACCATAGAGTAGTTGTTGATGGTTAGAAAAATACTATTAATGAAAAGAACTTCAGCAATAGTACTACATAGACTCCCAGCCTCGCCAACCCCATACCTGCAGCAGATAATGGTGAAAATTCTGCAAATCAAAGTTCTCAAGGCAGTGAAGAAAATCTAAGTAGTTCAGATAATCCAATACCTGACAATGGAAGTACTGAAGATCAAAAAAACCCATCTGCCAACACACCACCTGCTGTCACTGGTCACCCAACGATAACCAGATCCAAAAGTGGAATATTCAAGCCAAAGACATATACTGCTAGTCAATGGTGATGAACCTTGCACATATGAACAAACAGTCAAATGCAAAGAATGGAAAACTGCTATGAAGGAAGAATATGATGCACTCATGAAAAATCAAACATGGGAACTGGTTAAACATCCAACTAACAAAAATCTAATAGAATGCATGTGGACTTACAGAGTCAAAAGAAATCTAGATGGACCAATCAATAGACATAAAGCAAGATTAGTTGCAAAAGGTTACACAAAAGAATATTGATTTGATTATAATGAAACTTTTCACCAGTTGTGAAGCCTACATCTATCATATTAATATTCTCTGTTGTACTAAACAATAAATGGGATATTAAGCATTTGGGTGTTAATAATGCCTTCATAAATGGTATTCTACAGGAAGAGATATACATGCAATAGCCAGAAGGGTTTATACTGAAACCTGATTATGCATCACTACAACAAAACAAACCTTTTACAATGGGCATTGCCCCCGTTGTATTAGGCCATGTTGTAATAGGTCACTTTTTACAACGGGCATTTCCCGCTGCAATAGACTCTTTGACATCATTTAATGCCACTTGTAATAGACTACTTTGTAAAATGCAGAAATATGCAATAGATTTGAATATTACACTTACTATTAATAATATTTACAAGAATTGAATACGTAACAACCCGGAAAATACGAGCCAATTTAAAAATTATAAATTGGTTATTTTAAAGAAATTTGAGCAGTTGAAATAGAATATTTCAATAAAATAAAGAGTTAGAAATGGTGCGGCAATTTGAAATTTTGAATTCAAACTTTGACTGACTGTACCGGGCGCAAATTAAAAAGGATTTTAGTGAAACCAAAAATATTTAAATCTGTTTATGAATATCTTTCTAACGAATCTGAAAAATCGAAGTTTCATAGCGGGAATCAAAAGTTATGGCCAAATGAATTTTTAGAAAGGTCGTTATAGAGAATATATAGCTCTTGAAAGTGGACATTTTGCAAACGACCTCAGAATTCGACGAAACCACTTTTGTTGGATCCGGGATGTCAAATTATTGCTAAGTTTCAAATTCCATAATTTTTGAAGCTAATATGTGAGCGTGCCAAAAGAAAACGTGTTTGGTTGATTTCTGTTAAATTGGATTGACCAGAAAATGGCCATTTTTCAAACGGTCTCAGAATTTGATGAAACTAGTTTTGTTGGAACTGTAGCGTCAAAACATAGCTAGATTTATTTTTCTTGAATTTTTCGAATCAGTTTGTGGCCCTGGCAAATTGAAATGTACGTTCAAATGGAATATTGAATGTTTTACATTTTAATTTGAAAAATGACTGACTGCAACAGTCAAATGGGCCTACAAAACATATCCCATTGTGTTCGGGATGGGGGTATTTAGCTAGGGGCGACAGTCGATGGGTTTGAAAAGGAGTTCATTTGTGAAAACCCTAATTTTTTGAAATATATATATTCCGGCCAATCAGAATTTTCCTTCATAAATTAATTTTATAAAAATCTCAAACCCGCCTCCTCCCCCCTCGCTACACGATATCGATGGCGAATCCCTTTTGCCGCTTCCCATCCATTTTCCGACCAAACCAGGAAGAATTACACCCCCGCCCTTTGGAACTTTTTGAAACCCTCTCCTCCCTCTTCAAATCAATACCTGTTAGGCCCCCTATCGCTGCGCCATCACGGAGAACGAGCTCCCCAAAGTTGGATACCTCACCGTGCCACCGCCATCAGCTCGGACCACGGAACCGCGTCGAACCCCAGGCGCAGTGTAACACCCCACCTCCGCTAGGGTCACTCGCAAAGGAATGCACTAGCTTTAGAGGGGTATTATTGGTAAGCATGTACAGAAATATTACAAGACAGAACATATAAAATAGCGGAAGTAAAACCAACTTTCATATCATTAATAAATAAGGTCTAAAGCCTTTTACATCAGAGAATTTCTTACATGGAAACCTGTCTTGCAATAGTAAAGAAGCATAAAAACCTTTTCATAAATTATTCCCCAAGTAAAACAGTAAAGTAGCCATAGCCAAGAAAAGTCCGAGCCATACATGATGACCTTCAAACAGGAGAAGTCCGAACTAACAATAGCATTTCCTCCCTGTAACCTGGGGGGAAACGGAAGACAAGAGGCGAAACAAAACGGGGTCAGTCATAAAGACTGGTAAGCCCTATCTACTATCAGTGTATAAACTAGTAAAGTTAACTGGCATGAGGAACTGAGATGAACATAAGTATGATGACAAGATAGATAAGGTAAACCAAAATAACAGGATGAACTACTGTACCAAGATAAACGAGTGTGTCAAGATAAATCAAGGTATCACATTGTTAGATTTCTATCAAGTATACTATCCCAAGGTATCTATCATGTATAACATCCTAAGGTATTTATCATGTATATTTGCTCTGCACCTCTCGTACTAGTATCCCAACCCGCGTTATGTGTTAACTATGAATGTCCCTTGCCCAATGTCATGTAATGGTCCATGTCAACCCAATATATAGCATAGGTAGGTTTTTTCCAACTCGTATGTTTCTTTCCCTGTATAAGTTCAGTCCTTTGCCGTAGGCCGTACGGGCTTCCCCATGTAAATCTATACCACCTCATCGTATTACCATTTTATCCTTGAAGTTGTTTTGGACTGCTACCCTTGGTCTGGTTATGTTTTCTTACCATGAACTATCGCGTGTTTACCTAGAGTTTATGCCACTTAGGACCGCTAGGGATTATGCTACCTAACGAACGTTTTCGTGTCTCAGTTTGGGTTTTAGCCACCTAGGGCTACTAGGGATTATGTTACCCGTCAACCGCGCCCTTTTATCCCACGTATGTATCGTGAATCGTTTTCCATGTCTAGACGCACATGTATCTCAATGTGCCATCCGAGTTCCGTGCCAGGGCAAATCAAGAAATACGGAACTCGGTCGGGAGTTTTAAGTCATCCGCCGGTGCAGATATCAAGGTCTGTTTTTGTATTCGTGGCTATGGTCCCACGTGACCCCTCCCTCAACTACTGAAAGGCAAAACAAGAAAAGTCATGTATGAGAACTACGCTACAGCCATCGCTCCCCTCATTCCGGACGGCTAACCTCACCCATACCTAGATAGCCAGTATGGTTTGTTGGGTGTTCTCTGCCTTTCCGTACGTACACGATTGACTAAAGATGGTAGGTGGCTGACGAATGTGCTATCCAGGGCTACCTTGAAAATATCGTCGACCCCACGCTAATCCACCCCAGTCTTTAGGTTGCTCGCACAACAACCAAGGCATACCCTTGGCTCTTCTACCGTAGACTTTAACCTCTGTGAGCCCTGGTTTCATGGACCACCCGCAACCTCACAGAGGGATACCAAGACTATCCTCACGTTTCCCCGAAGCTACCGCTTCGTCACCCAGTTCGTTGGAGCCTTTATCTAAATCAGATATTGCTCCCCCTCGTGTGTTTAAGCGATGACCTACCGTATCGGGTTACTCATCTATCTGTGAACTGGTCCAAATCCCTTGACTAAGAATTATTACTTAGTTCCCTAAACTAAGGTTTACCACTTAGTCTCCTTTCCCGTTATCCTTGTTAATCCCGGTTTTCCACCTAGTCCCCTGAACTAGGGTTTTGTCTAATGGGTTAAGTATTGTCATTTAAGTTCATGACTTAACTTGCCTACGAATCATATCAAGATTTGGTTAAGTATTCAAGTCCAAGACCTAGCCCTACAAGTTGGTTAAGTATACCAAGAAGCTCATGACTTAACCTTATTCAATCATCAAGTCAAATTGGTTAAGTATTTGTTTATCTTACCCTATCAGCTTATCGTGGTAGATTGGTTAAGCACAGATTATCTTAACCTCATCGGATTATAGAGTCGGATTGGTTAAGTATAGGTTAACTTAACCCCATCCACTAATCGTATTAGAATGGTTAAGTATATTTAAACGGTCTTGTGACTTAACCCTATCAAGTTCTCACATTAGATTGGTTAAGCATGGTTGCTTAACCTTATAAAATCATCATGTATAATTGATTAAGTATAAGTTACTTAAGCCCATTAAATTATCATGTTAAGTTGGTTAAGTATTGGTTACTTAACCACATTGAATTACCAAGTTTAGACTGGTTAAGTGTTTAACTTAACCCCATCGAATTACCGTGTTTAGATTAGTTAAGTGTAGGTTACTTAACCCCATCTAATTACCGTGTTTAGATTAGTTAAGTGTAGGTTACTTAACCCTATCTAATTACCGTGTTTAGATTGGTTAAGTGTAAATTACTTAACCCCATCCCCTAATTGTCTTATATGGTTAAGTGTCATTAAGAAATCAAGCCTGGTCCCACTTAACCTACCCATTCGTGTCATATCAGTTAAGTGTCATTAGTCAAACCTACTTAACCTTATCATGTGGCATTAATTTAATTAATGCACTCTCAACCTCTCACATTAGACTTTGTTGTGGTTACTAGTTAAGCCGGGCGGGTCCGGGTAGTTTTACACCACAACCTAGTCTAACCTCGGGTCTTAAGCGCGACATGACCAACTTCTCACATTGGATCCTATTGTTTGTAGCCACTAGTTAAGCCGGGCGGGTCCGGGTAGATTTATGCTACAAACTCAACCCAACCTCGAGTTGGCCATTTTCATGTTTGGTCTAGTGTCTTATTACACTTACAACCCATACGTGTCAAGTTTTCAAGTCCCATGCTCATAGCCAAAGTTACATGTTGTCATGTTTATACCCATTTACCCAAATCATGTTTCACGTCATTAAAGTTTACCCATAACGTAACCCCAACGCTTTTAGACTCGCATATACATTCGCAACAACGCATAGTGGATTAAAAGAAGGAACTTGGCAAAGGTATAAAAAAGGGGTATAAAGCCGCATGTTAAACATGGTGGCATATGAGACATAATGTGTTCACAAACTTGCATGTTACATTATTAAGCCCCAAAAACATGCATAACCCCAAAACTTAGCATATAGGCGAATCATGGTGATAGATGACATAGAAAAATGGCTAGTAGTTCGCATATAGCATTCTATGCAAGTTAACTTAAGGGATAAGAGAGTTCTTATGTTGCATAATGCAACATCTCAACATAAAGCTTATAGCTTTTAGCCCACAAAATCAAGGTGATGACTTTTACGAATATGCATAGTACAAATCTACACATAACATGATAGTTTCTAAGCACTTAACCTACTCAAGTTCAAACCCAAAGCTTGCAACATGCACATTTAACTTCATAGTTAATATCTAAGAGTAGGAGGGGGCTTACAATGCTATGAAGGCATAAATCAATATATAAAAAGATTGAGACGAAGCCACACTAGCTAAAACCCCAAATCAATAAGCTCCAATAAAATCCTTGAGAAAATAATAAGAAAGATCCTTGCTTTGATGAAGATTTGCCTTGAAATCAAGTTTAGAAGCTCTCATATGAACATAGAAACTCTCATACACTCATATGATTATGTAATCTCTCAAGAGAATGAAGATAGAATTTATGACAAGAGGATGGAGGCTAGGGTTTTGAGTGGAGGCCATGATCATTAGAAATTTTGGCATAGTTTAGTTGTAGGATCAATTAATGAGGGTTTAGGCTAGGTTAGGGGTCTTTTTATAGAGATTAGGAGTAGTTTAGGCCGTAGGATAAACCCTAGGATAGATCTGAACCCTCAAAAATCGTCACAAGCCTCCAAAACAAGACCCAGGAGCCAAAACAGGTGCACTAGAAAAACTGGTCCGACAGGGGTGGTCGACCCCTGGGTCGACATGGGTGTCGACCCATTGGGGGGGGGGGCTCGACACAGGTGTCGACCCCTACGTCGACCCTGCCTGGGCGGGATTTTTCCCGCCTGCTCTGATTTCTGTGTTTTTGAAATCTGTTTTGAATTCTGATTTTTCGTGAAACTTCCGAAGGCCATATCTCGGCCATACGGACTCCGATTTACGAAATTTCGGACTCTATTTCGCGTATTTTTCCGAGACGAACGCAATGGCACAGCCCGTTTCTCCTGATTCAGATTTTATAATATAATTCTGCCTTGATTCTTGATTTAACATGTTGTTAAATTTCGGGTTGTTACATTCTCCCCTCCTTTAAGGATTTCGTCCCCGAAATCTCCATGTTAGGAAGAACGCATCCTACCATCCATCATCCATCTACTCAAGACATCATCCACAGGCAAACATTGTCCTTAAACGATTTCTAATGCCATATGAACATATGCAAAACGTGTGTGTATATGCTCCTTAGCTAACGCTAATGATCAGGCCTGAATGATCTTTCTAATGCAAAATATGTTTAGTGCCATGAGTCCAACATGTATGCAAATAGTCCTAGTCATATAAGTACTATATGCGTGCACAAACATTCATTCATATTCAACATCCACATGATAACACATTCAATTTCATCCATAAACAAGTATAAATACTCGTGCATATGCAACATGAAACGTGACCACGTCAATCTAGTATTTAATGTGTATTCGCGCATCCACGAGCAACCACTTGCAACCATTTGCAACCATATCAATCATAACATGTTTCAAATACATGTTTACATCCATAGAGTTCTATCTAAGGTTCCCAAGATAGGATCGAGAAGATAAACAAGACAAAATCCTTACGGGGTTTGCAACGGAAACAGGATCGAGAGGATATCCACCAAGCGATAGCATGCAAGCAAGCTCTACAGGAAAACCAGGGGTCAACGATATACTCTTAAAAAGAGATATGATGCGCGTGTCTAGCCTTAGGTCTTCTAAGTCGCGTTTTCTTGAGCTTAATTCCTCGGTGCCTTGACCATATTTTTAACTCCATGATCTCGTAGCTCCTTGATTCCTATTTCCGAGATATGAGTTAGAATTCATTTCATTGTCGCCTCTTATTCCACTTTCACTCATCCTTCCCGTAGTATACTTGTCTCAAACATATCCACTTACTCATGCAAGCTCTCCAAAATTCACTGGGGAATTCTGGATCTCGTTTGCCGATGCCAATCCATGTTGCCAAGAGTACTTACTAGGGTGATTCCCATAACTCATGCATAAGCGAAACGAACCATCCACCTTAGCGGCGAATTCTATTCGAACGGATTACCAACAACTGCATCCCGAGATTCTAGGTAACTAACCATGACAGAACCCAAAAGGTTATACGAGACTTCGAGGGTATCACCAAGGTGAGTCGAGAGTCTAACTACCCTCTTTCCAAAACCGAGAATGGCACCCCTTATTGTGTGACCACTTTATCCCTAGAATCCATCCGTAGCCGAGACATGTCATTCTCAAATCCAAACAAGTCATGAAGAAATGGACCAACTCTCCAACCAGATTTTTGGGACAAAAACTGGGATCCTCTACCATGCTAGTACTAAGGTGCAGAGACTCAACTATCCAAGCAGACTTAAATGATACGATGATCAAGACAAAGTCTGGATGGGATGATAGAAAAGAACGGCTAAACCTTTACCAGAAACGGTACCATCTCTTTTAGGTACCCTAGAAATGGGAGCGTACAATTGCCCTCTCCGACGATCTTGTCCTTGTCCTCCTTGATGGACTGAGCCATACCAACAAGTTGCTTATCCTTAAGCTCGCGTCCTTTATCCTTGCTCTTATTATCCCTTCTTATCACTTCGATAACAGGTCTCTCGAGAACTTTCTCCATCGCACGGGGAAAACACTCACGTAGTTAGACAAGGATTAGTCGCAGTTAAAACTACTGTGACTAAAGATGGAGGAAAGAAAGGAAAAGAGATTCAATCAAGGAAACAAAGGATAGTGCTAATGGCCTTTGGGGAATAGCCTTTAAAACAAAACTTTTCTTGAAAAATGCTTCTTTGTAAACGGTTTTTCAAAAAGTTTTCAGAAGTTTTTTTTTCAAAAAACTTTTGCCCAGTTTGGTAACCTGGCTCTGATACCAACTGTAACACCCCACCTCCCCTAGGGTCACTCGCAAAGGAATGCACTAGCTTTAGAGGGGTATTATTGGTAAGCATGTACATAAATATTACAAGACAGAACATATAAAATAGCGGAAGTAAAACCAACTTTCATATCATTAATAAATATGGTCTAAAGCCTTTTACATCAGAGAATTTCTTACATGGAAACCTGTCTTGCAATAGTAAAGAAGCATAAAAACCTTTTCATAAATTATTCCCCAAGTAAAACAGTAAAGTAGCCATAGCCAAGAAAAGTCTGAGCCATACATGATGACCTTCAAACAGGAGAAGTCCGAACTAACAATAGCATTTCCTCCCTGTAACCTGGGGGGGGGAAACGGAAGACAAGAGGCGAAACAAAACGGGGTCAGTCATAAAGACGGGTAAGCCCTATCTACTATCAGTGTATAAACTAGTAAAGTTAACTGGTATGAGGAACTGAGATGAACATAAGTATGATGACAAGATAGATAAGCTAAACCAAAATAACAGGATGAACTACTGTACCAAGATAAACGAGTGTGTCAAGATAAATCAAGGTATCACATTGTCAGGTTTCTATCAAGTATACTATCCCAAGGTATCTATCATGTATAACATCCTAAGGTATTTATCATGTATATTTGCTCTGCACCTTTCGTACTAGTATCCCAACCCGCGTTATGTGTTAACTATGAATGTCCCTTGCCCAATGTCATGTAATGGTCCATGTCAACCTAATATATAGCATAGGTAGGTTTTTCCAACTCGTATGTTTCTTTCCCTGTATAAGTTCAGTCCTTTGCCGTAGGCCGTACGGGCTTCCCCATGTAAATCTATACCACCTCATCGTAGTACCATTTTATCCTTGAAGTTGTTTTGGACTGCTACCCTTGGTCTGGTTATGTTTTCTTACCATGAACTATCGCGTGTTTACCTAGAGTTTATGCCACTTAGGACCGCTAGGGATTATGCTACCTAACGAACGTTTTCGTGTCTCGGTTTGGGTTTTAGCCACCTAGGGCTACTAGGGATTATGCTACCCGTCAACCGCGCCCTTTTATCCCACGTATGTATCGTGAATCGTTTTCCATGTCTAGACGCACATGTATCTCAATGTGCCATCCGAGTTCCGTGCCAGGGCAAATCAAGAAATACGGAACTCGGTCGGGAGTTTTAAGTCATCCGCCGGTGCAGATATCAAGGTCTGTTTTTGTATTCGTGGCTATGGTCCCACGTGACCCCTCCCTCAACTACTGAAAGGCAAAACAAGAAAAGTCATGCATGAGAACTACGCTACAACCATCGCTCCCCTCATTCCGGACGGCTAACCTCACCCATACCTAGATAGCCAGTATGGTTTGTTGGGTGTTCTCTGCCTTTCCGTACGTACACGATTGACTAAAGATGGTAGGTGGCTGACGAATGTGCTATCCAGGGCTACCGTGAAAATATCGCCGACCCCACGCTAATCCACCAAAGTCTTTAGGTTGCTCGCACAGCAACCAAGGCATACCCTTGGCTCTTCTACCGCAGACCTTAACCTCTGTGAGCCCTGGTTTCATGGACCACTCGCAACCTCACAGAGGGATACCAAGAGTATCCTCACGTTTCCCCGAAGCTACCGCTTCGTCACCCAGTTCGTTGGAGCCTTTATCTAAATCAGATATTGCTCCCCCTCGTGTGTTTAAGCGATGACCTACCGTATCGGGTTACTCATCTATCTGTGAACTGGTCCAAATCCCTTGACTAAGAATTATTACTTAGTTCCCTAAACTAAGGTTTACCACTTAGTCTCCTTTCCCGTTATCCTTGTTAATCTCGGTTTTCCACCTAGTCCCCTGAACTAGGGTTTTGTCTAATGGGTTAAGTATTGTCATTTAAGTTCATGACTTAACTTGCCTACGAATCATATCAAGATTTGGTTAAGTATTCAAGTCCAAGACCTAGCCCTACAAGTTGGTTAAGTATACCAAGAAGCTCATGACTTAACCTTATTCAATCATCAAGTCAAATTGGTTAAGTATTTGTTTATCTTACCCTATCATCTTATCGTGGTAGATTGGTTAAGCACAGATTATCTTAACCTCATCGGATTATCGAGTCGGATTGGTTAAGTATAGGTTAACTTAACCCCATCCACTAATCGTATTAGAATGGTTAAGTATATTTAAATGGTCTTGTGACTTAACCCTATCAAGTTCTCACATTAGATTGGTTAAGCATGGTTGCTTAACCTTATAAAATCATCATGTATAATTGATTAAGTATAAGTTACTTAAGCCCATTAAATTATCATGTTAAGTTGGTTAAGTATTGGTTACTTAACCACATTGAATTACCAAGTTTAGATTGGTTAAGTGTTTAACTTAACCCCATCGAATTACCGTGTTTAGATTAGTTAAGTGTAGGTTACTTAACCCCATCGAATTACCGTGTTTAGATTAGTTAAGTGTAGGTTACTTAACCCCATCTAATTACCGTGTTTAGATTGGTTAAGTGTAAATTACTAAACCCCATCCCCTAATTGTCTTATATGGTTAAGTGTCATTAAGAAATCAAGCCTGGTCCCACTTAACCTACCCATTCGTGTCATATCAGTTAAGTGTCATTAGTCAAACCTACTTAACCTTATCATGTGGCGTTAATTTAATTAATGCACTCTCAACCTCTCACATTAGACTTAGTTGTGGTTACTAGTTAAGTTGGGCGGGTCCGGGTAGTTTTACACCACAACCTAGTCTAACCTCGGGTCTTAAGCGCGACATGACCAACTTCTCACATTGGATCCTATTGTTTGTAGCCACTAGTTAAGCCGGGCGGGTCCGGGTAGATTTATGCTACAAACTCAACCCAACCTCGAGTTGGCCATTTTCATGTTTGGTCTAGTGTCTTATTACACTTACAACCCATACGTGTCAAGTTTTCAAGTCCCATGCTCATAGCCAAAGTTACATGTTGTCATGTTTATACCCATTTACCCAAATCATGTTTCACGTCATTAAAGTTTACCCATAACGTAACCCCAACGCTTTTAGACTCGCATATACATTCGCAACAACGCATAGTGGATTAAATGAAGGAACTTGGCAAAGGTATAAAAAAAGGGGTATAAAGCCGCAAGTTAAACATGGTGGCATATGAGACATAATGTGTTCACAAACTTGCATGTTACATTATTAAGCCCCAAAAACATGCATAACCCCAAAACTTAGCATATAGGCGAATCATGGTGATAGATGACATAGAAAAATGGCTAGTAGTTCGCATATAGCATTCTATGAAAGTTAACTTAAGGGATAAGAGAGTTCTTATGTTGCATAATGCAACATCTTAACATAAAGCTTATAGCTTTTAGCCCACAAAATCAAGGTGATGACTTTTACGAATATGCATAGTACAAATCTACACATAACATGATAGTTTCTAAGCACTTAACCTACTCAAGTTCAAACCCAAAGCTTGCAACATGCACATTTAACTTCATAGTTAATATCTAAGAGTAGGAGGGGGCTTACAATGCTATGAAGGCATAAATCAATATATAAAAAGATTGAGACGAAGCCACACTAGCTAAAACCCCAAATCAATAAGCTCTAATAAAATCCTTGAGAAAATAATAAGAAAGATCCTTGCTTTGATGAAGATTTGCCTTGAAATCAAGTTTAGAAGCTCTCATATGAACATAGAAACTCTCATACACTCATATGATCATGTAATCTCTCAAGAGAATGAAGATAGAATTTATGACAAGAGGATGGAGGCTAGGGTTTTGAGTGGAGGCCATGATCATTAGAAATTTTGGCATAGTTTAGTTGTAGGATCAATTAATGAGGGTTTAGGCTAGGTTAGGGGTCTTTTTATAGAGATTAGGAGTAGTTTAGGCCGTAGGATAAACCCTAGGATAGATCTGAACCCTCAAAAATCGTCACAGCCTCCAAAACAAGACCCAGGAGCCAAAACAGGTGCACGAGAAAAACTGGTCCGACAGGGGGGGTTGACCCCTGGGTCGACATGGGTGTCGACGCATTGGGGGTGGGTGGGGTCGACATAGGTGTCGACCCTGCCTGGGCGGGATTTTTCCCGCCTGCTCTGATTTCTGTGTTTTTGAAATCTGTTTTGAATTCTGATTTTTCGTGAAACTTCCGAAGGCCATATCTCGGCCATACGGACTCCGATTTACGAAATTTCGGACTCTATTTCGCGTATTTTTCCAAGACGAACGCAATGGCACAGCCCGTTTCTCCTGATTCAGATTTTATAATATAATTCTGCCTTTATTCTTGATTTAACATGTTGTTAAATTTCGGGTTGTTACATTCTCCCCTCCTTTAAGGATTTCGTCCCCGAAATCTCCAAGTTAGGAAGAACGCATCCTACCATCCATCATCCATCTACTCAAGACATCATCCACAGGCAAACATTGTCCTTAAACGATTTCTAATGCCATATGAACATATGCAAAACGTGTGTGTATATGCTCCTTAGCTAACGCTAATGATCAGGCCTGAATGATCTTTCTAATGCAAAATATGTTTAGTGCCATGAGTCCAACATGTATGCAAATAGTCCTAGTCATATAAGTACTATATGCGTGCACAAACATTCATTCATATGCAACATCCACATGATAACACATTCAATTTCATCCATAAACAAGTATAAATACTCGTGCATATGCAACATGAAACGTGACCACGTCAATCTAGTATTTAATGTGTATTCGCGCATCCACGAGCAACCACTTGCAACCATTTGCAACCATATCAATCATAACATGTTTCAAATACATGTTTACATCCATAGAGTTCTATCTAAGGTTCCCAAGATAGGATCGAGAAGATAAACAAGACAAACTCCTTACGGGGTTTGCAACGGAAACAGGATCGAGAGGATATCCACCAAGCGATAGCATGCAAGCAAGCTCTACAGGAAAACCAGGGGTCAACGATATACTCTTAAAAAGAGATATGATGCGCGTGTCTAGCCTTAGGTCTTCTAAGTCGCGTTTTCTTGAGCTTAATTCCTCGGTTCCTTGACCATATTTTTAACTCCATGATCTCGTAGCTCCTTGATTCCTATTTCCGAGATATGAGTTAGAACTCATTTCATTGTCGCCTCTTATTCCACTTTCACTCATCCTTCCCCTAGTATACTTGTCTCAAACGTATCCACTTACTCATGCAAGCTCTCCAAAATTCACTAGGGAATTCTGGATCTCGTTTGCCGATGCCAATCCATGTTGCCAAGAGTACTTACTAGGGTGATTCCCATAACTCATGCATAAGCGAAACGAACCATCCACCTTAGCGGCGAATTCTATTCGAACGGATTACCAACAACTGCATCCCGAGATTCTAGGTAACTAACCATGACAGAACCCAAAAGGTTATACGAGACTTCGAGGGTATCACCAAGGTGAGTCGAGAGTCTAACTACCCTCTTTCCAAAACCGAGAATGGCACCCCTTATTGGGTGACCACTTTATCCCTAGAATCCATCCGTAGCCGAGACATGTCATTCTCAAATCCAAACAAGTCATGAAGAAATGGACCAACTCTCCAACCAGATTTTTGGGACAAAAACTGGGATCCTCTACCATGCTAGTACTAAGGTGCAGAGACTCAACTATCCAAGCAGACTTAAATGATACGATGATCAAGACAAAGTCTGGATGGGATGATAGAAAAGAACGGCTAAACCTTTACCAGAAACGGTACCATCTCTTTTAGGTACCCTAGAAATGGGAGCATACAATTGCCCTCTCCGATGATCTTATCCTTGTCCTCCTTGATGGACTGAGCCATACCAACAAGTTGCTTATCCTTAAGCTCGCATCCTTTATCCTTGCTCTTATTATCCCTTCTTATCACTTCGATAACAGGTCTCTCGAGAACTTTCTCCATCGCACGGGGAAAACAATCACGTAGTTAGACAAGGATTAGTCGCAGTTAAAACTACTGTGACTAAAGATGGAGGAAAGAAAGGAAAAGAGATTCAATCAAGGAAACAAAGGATAGTGCTAATGGCCTTTGGGGAATAGCCTTTAAAACAAAACTTTTCTTGAAAAATGCTTCTTTGAAAACGGTTTTTCAAAAAGTTTTCAGAAGGTTTTTTTTTTAAACTTTTGCCCAGTTTGGTAACCTGGCTCTGATACCAAATGTAACACCCCACCTCCGCTAGGGTCACTCGCAAAGGAATGCACTAGCTTTAGAGGGGTATTATTGGTAAGCATGTACAGAAATATTACAAGACAGAACATATAAAATAGCGGAAGTAAAACCAACTTTCATATCATTAATAAATAAGGTCTAAAGCCTTTTACATCAGAGAATTTCTTACATGGAAACCTGTCTTGCAATAGTAAAGAAGCATAAAAACCTTTTCATAAATTATTCCCCAAGTAAAACAGTAAAGTAGCCATAGCAAAGAAAAGTCCGAGCCATACATGATGACCTTCAAACAGGAGAAGTCCGAACTAACAATAGCATTTCCTCCCTGTAACCTGGGGGGGGGGGAACGGAAGACAAGAGGCGAAAAAAAACGGGGTCAGTCATAAAGACTGGTAAGCCCTATCTACTATCAGTGTATAAACTAGTAAAGTTAACTGGCATGAGGAACTGAGATGAACATAAGTATGATGACAAGATAGATAAGCTAAACCAAAATAACAGGATGAACTACTGTACCAAGATAAACGAGTGTGTCAAGATAAATCAAGGTATCACATTGTCAGGTTTCTATCAAGTATACTATCCCAAGGTATCTATCATGTATAACATCCTAAGGTATTTATCATGTATATTTTCTCTGCACCTCTCGTACTAGTATCCCAACCCGCGTTATGTGTTAACTATGAATGTCCCTTGCCCAGTGTCATGTAATGGTCCATGTCAACCTAATATATAGCATAGGTAGGTTTTTCCAACTCGTATGTTTCTTTCCCTGTATAAGTTCAGTCCTTTGCCGTAGGCCGTACGAGCTTCCCCATGTAAATCTATACCACCTCATCGTAGTACCATTTTATCCTTGAAGTTGTTTTGGACTGCTACCCTTGGTCTGGTTATGTTTTCTTACCATGAACTATCGCGTGTTTACCTAGAGTTTATTCCACTTAGGACCGCTAGGGATTATGCTACCTAACGAACGTTTTCGTGTCTCGGTTTGGGTTTTAGCCACCTAGGGCTACTAGGGATTATGCTACCCGTCAACCGCGCCCTTTTATCCCACGTATGTATCGTGAATCGTTTTCCATGTCTAGACGCACATGTATCTCAATGTGCCATCCGAGTTCCGTGCCAGGGCAAATCAAGAAATACGGAACTCGGTTGGGAGTTTTAAGTCATCCGCCAGTGCAGATATCAAGGTCTGTTTTTGTATTCGTGGCTATGGTCCCACGTGACCCCTCCCTCAACTATTGAAAGGCAAAACAAGAAAAGTCATGTATGAGAACTACGCTACAGCCATCGCTCCCCTCATTCCGGGTGGCTAACCTCACCCATACCTAGATAGCTAGTATGGTTTGTTGGGTGCTCTCTGCCTTTCCGTACGTACACGATTGACTAAAGATGGTAGGTGGCTGACGAATGTGCTATCCAGGGCTACCGTGAAAATATCGCCGACCCCACGCTAATCCACCCCAGTCTTTAGGTTGCTCGCACAGCAACCAAGGCATACCCTTGGCTCTTCTACCGCAGACCTTAACCTCTGTGAGCCCTGGTTTCATGGACCACCCGCAACCTCACAGAGGGATACCAAGAGTATCCTCACGCTTCCCCGAAGCTACCGCTTCGTCACCCATTTCGTTGGAGCCTTTATCTAAATCAGATATTGCTCCCCCTCGTGTGTTTAAGCGATGACCTACCGTATCGGGTTACTCATCTATCTGTGAACTGGTCCAAATCCCTTGACTAAGAATTATTACTTAGTTCCCTAAACTAAGGTTTACCACTTAGTCTCCTTTCCCGTTATCCTTGTTAATCCCGGTTTTCCACCTAGTCCCCTGAACTAGGGTTTTGTCTAATGGGTTAAGTATTGTCATTTAAGTTCATGACTTAACTTGCCTACGAATCATATCAAGATTTGGTTAAGTATTCAAGTCCAAGACCTAGCCCTACAAGTTGGTTAAGTATACCAAGAAGCTCATGACTTAACCTTATTCAATCATCAAGTCAAATTGGTTAAGTATTTGTTTATCTTACCCTATCATCTTATCGTGGTAGATTGGTTAAGCACAGATTATCTTAACCTCATCGGATTATCGAGTCGGATTGGTTAAGTATAGGTTAACTTAACCCCATCCACTAATCGTATTAGAATGGTTAAGTATATTTAAATGGTCTTGTGACTTAACCCTATCAAGTTCTCACATTAGATTGGTTAAGCATGGTTGCTTAACCTTATAAAATCATCATGTATAATTGATTAAGTATAAGTTACTTAAGCCCATTAAATTATCATGTTAAGTTGGTTAAGTATTGGTTACTTAACCACATTGAATTACCAAGTTTAGATTGGTTAAGTGTTTAACTTAACCCCATCGAATTACCGTGTTTAGATTAGTTAAGTGTAGGTTACTTAACCCCATCGAATTACCGTGTTTAGATTAGTTAAGTGTAGGTTACTTAACCCCATCTAATTACCGTGTTTAGATTGGTTAAGTGTAAATTACTAAACCCCATCCCCTAATTGTCTTATATGGTTAAGTGTCATTAAGAAATCAAGCCTGGTCCCACTTAACCTACCCATTCGTGTCATATCAGTTAAGTGTCATTAGTCAAACCTACTTAACCTTATCATGTGGCATTAATTTAATTAATGCACTCTCAACCTCTCACATTAGACTTTGTTGTGGTTACTAGTTAAGCCGGGCGGGTCCGGGTAGTTTTACACCACAACCTAGTCTAACCTCAGGTCTTAAGCGCGACATGACCAACTTCTCACATTGGATCCTATTGTTTGTAGCCACTAGTTAAGCCGGGCGTGTCCGGGTAGATTTATGCTACAAACTCAACCCAACCTCGAGTTGGCCATTTTCATGTTTGGTCTAGTGTCTTATTACACTTACAACCCATATGTGTCAAGTTTTCAAGTCCCATGCTCATAGCCAAAGTTACATGTTGTCATGTTTATACCCATTTACCCAAATCATGTTTCACGTCATTAAAGTTTACCCATAACGTAACCCCAACGCTTTTAGACTCGCATATACATTCGCAACAACGCATAGTGGATTAAAAGAAGGAACTTGGCAAAGGTATAAAAAAAGGGGTATAAAGCCGCAAGTTAAACATGGTGGCATATGAGACATAATGTGTTCACAAACTTGCATGTTACATTATTAAGCCCCAAAAACATGCATAACCCCAAAACTTAGCATATAGGCGAATCATGGTGATAGATGACATAGAAAAATGGCTAGTAGTTCGCATATAGCATTCTATGCAAGTTAACTTAAGGGATAAGAGAGTTCTTATGTTGCATAATGCAACATCTCAACATAAAGCTTATAGCTTTTAGCCCACAAAATCAAGGTGATGACTTTTACGAATATGCATAGTACAAATCTACACATAACATGATAGTTTCTAAGCACTTAACCTACTCATGTTCAAACCCAAAGCTTGCAACATGCACATTTAACTTCATAGTTAATATCTAAGAGTAGGAGGGGGTTTACAATGCTATGAAGGCATAAATCAATATATAAAAAGATTGAGACGAAGCCACACTAGCTAAAACCCCAAATCAATAAGCTCCAATAAAATCCTTGAGAAAATAATAAGAAAGATCCTTGCTTTGATGAAGATTTGCCTTGAAATCAAGTTTAGAAGCTCTCATATGAACATAGAAACTCTCATACACTCATATGATCATGTAATCTCTCAAGAGAATGAAGATAGAATTTATGACAAGAGGATGGAGGCTAGGGTTTTGAGTGGAGGCCATGATCATTAGAAATTTTGGCATAGTTTAGTTGTAGGATCAATTAATGAGGGTTTAGGCTAGGTTAGGGGTCTTTTTATAGAGATTAGGAGTAGTTTAGGCCGTAGGATAAACCCTAGGATAGATCTGAACCCTCAAAAATCGTCACAAGCCTCCAAAACAAGACCCAGGAGCCAAAACAGGTGCACCAGAAAAACTGGTCCGACAGGGGGGGTCGACCCCTGGGTCGACATGGGTGTCGACCCATTGGGGGGGGGGGGTCGACACAGGTGTCGACCCCTGTGTCGACCCTGCCTGGGCGGGATTTTTCCCGCCTTCTCTGATTTCTGTGTTTTTGAAATTTGTTTTGAATTCTGATTTTTCGTGAAACTTCCGAAGGCCATATCTCGGCCATACAGATTCCGATTTACGAAATTTCGGACTCTATTTCGCGTATTTTTCCGAGACGAACGCAATGGCACAGCCCGTTTCTCCTGATTCAGATTTTATAATATAATTCTGCCTTGATTCTTGATTTAACATGTTGTTAAATTTCGGGTTGTTACACGCAGGCACGCCTTTCGACCCTCTTCCTCGTGGTGTAACCTGATCTGAGCGAAGCGTGACGGATTGAAGGTTATTTGCAAACCTAGTTTTGAAGATTAAACTGAGGTATATGGCCTTGTTTTTCAAAATTGAATATAACACTTTTAAGTGTTGCAAATCATGATTTTAATATAAAAATCGTATCTTTTTGCTATGTTGACGAAATTCGATGAAACAGGAAACATCGAGACCGTGTCGACGCTCTCTACATTCTAGAAGTGTGCGTGGATTTTTCTGAGCTCGCTACGATTTTTAGCAAAGCAACAAACCAAGGTGAGATTTCTAAACTGAAATGTGAATGGAAATGTGTTGTATAAGTTATATAAGCGAAGTATAAATTATATACGCGTTGTATACCTCATGTATATGTGTTGTATAAGTTATATGAGCGATGTATAAATTGTACAAGCATTGTATGAAACATATATGCGTTGAAATTGAGTTGGAATGGAAATAAAATATATTTATATACAAATATACTCCCTTCGTCCACAAACCATGGATGATATTTATTAATTGTGAATTGGCTTGAAAATTATGGTGAATAATGCGAATGGTTGATAGGATTGTTTGTGGTTGATATTGTTTGGATTGTGGTTCAAAATACCATTGTGGTTGGAAAATACCCATTGGTGATTGAAACAAAATTAGAATAAATTGTGGAAAAGAAAAACAAACACGCCTGCGTGCGAATTAGATGTATGAAATCCCCATTATCAAAAAAAAAAAAACTGCAAGGTTTTAAGGTAGAGTGAGGAGCCGTACTCGGGACGGTGCCGGTTTTAAATACCCTGCCGTTATGCTGCCGAAATTTTAAATAATATTCATGTGTTAGAATGATTTTCATGTGTTGAAACTTTATTCATGTGTTGAAACCATATTCATGTGTTGAATAGAAATTCATGTGATGAAACCATATTCATGTGTTGAATAGAAATTCATGTGATGAAACCATATTCATGTGTTGAATAGAAATTCATGAGATGAATAATTTTTTTGAAAAAGAAAAATAACATTTTATCACATATATAAACTTTATAAACTATTCGTGTTTTAAATAAATTGTTTTAACATTAAAAATTACATTTTTATTATATATATAAACTATAGAAAATATTCATGTGTTGAATAAAGGATTAGAACGATAAAAATCATAATTTTATCGTATGTGTGAAGTGGATAATATTCATGTGTTGAATATATAGATTGAACAATAAAATCTACATTTTTATTATGAATATAAAGTGCAAAAATGTTCATGTGTTAAATAAATATTTTTGAGAATAAAAATATCATTTTTATCATGTAAACGACTCGCTAAAAATATACAAGTGTTGAAACAAATATTTGTTTGCTATGAATATTGTTTTTAACATGTATGTGAACTAAATAAAATAGTCATGTGTTGAGATATATTTTTGTTCGCTAAAAATATCATTTTTATGCAAAACGTGAAGTGTTAAAAATAACCACTTGTTCAAATAAATACGTGTGGGTTGAAAATATTATTTTTAACATGTGTAGGAAGTGTTAAAAATAACCATATGTGGAAATAAACCTTTGTTCGCTAGAAATAGTATTTTTAGCTTAGTTTCGCACATATATATATGTATATATATACATGTGTTGAATAGGAAAATGGATTAGCTGTTGAGTAAAGAATTTATTTGCGTGCCCGACAAATAGGTAAACCTTAATGAGTTGGATGCGCAATTTTATTATTATATCAACTCCTGTGAATGCCATTGGATGCGGAGTGCTGGTTGTTCTGTGTGTAATAACAAACGTCGCCATAGGATAGTAACAATTAATTTTGAACTACACTACATGTAATACTTCTTGAAGATAGGCATACTTCATCATATACCACATAAGCATTTGGAGCTTGTGTGACGAGGTTGAAGATTTACCATACGAGCGAGAGGCTTGTATGGCGATGACTATATATTACAGGTTGAACTGATGACTGATCTGGACTATATAAATTGTAACGGTAAGTTGCAAGATTAATAAAAACCCCACACGGGTTTGGAGATGACCATAAACACGTTTCTCTGGTCATTAAGGCACACAAACCATTTATAGGGTGACGAGAATTTATTTTCTGGAGTTATGATCCATACACACTCCCCTGTGGACACCGGAATATATCACTATAAATATGTGCATGCTTATTAGGATTTATTGGGTATATAATACGGCCCAATAAATTTCCAAACCCCTTCCCGTACAAAGGAGGTTATGGCGAAATTTTTCGAAATTTAAAGGCGTTAGTGAAATGTTTGAAGTAAAAACGATATTGAAATCATCGAATGAATTATATATATATATATATATTAAATAAAATGAATCGAGCCCCTACAGTTCGCATTTTGAAATCGTAACTTCAAACGATTATACCGAAAGATCCGACCATCGGATTTTCATGAAACTGGAACCGTTGGTTTCGCTATGGGAATATCTTCCCAACGATATAAACTTTGTTGAGATCCAATGGTTAGATTTTCAGATATGTGTAAAACAAATTTAGGGAAAGCAGCGCCAGTGCCTCGGCACGACCTGAAACGTCGTTTAATTAAATAGGGCCATTTTTAAATAAATAAAAATGGCGATATATCGTTATAAAATATTATAGACGATATAGAATGGAAATAAACCGATTCTACTTGGTTGGCTTGATATTTGATGGTTGAATGTGTTTGACATGAAAATTATACTAAAGAACTGAAATGTGAATGTCGAATAATTTAACCATGAAAAGAAGTGATTTGAAAATCTAAATATACGTGAATTATTTGAAAAGGCCGAGTTAATTCTCATTTCAAATAATTGATCGACGATTAGAAGTCGAAGAGTTGAAGACGGTTCAAGACCGACGATCTTCACATTGGATGGACGGGCGCTGCTGATGCTCATGATTGGAGTAGCTTCCTTGAAGGAGCTGAAGTGGTAGCCGTCCGGACGTATTTTATGATTGTACCGATATTCGAGGAATATGGTGCCTCCGGCTTCGTTCAAACCCAGAACGAGCTTGTAAATGGACTGTGTGTCTGACATTGGATTTTTTCTATGCTGATTGATCTCTATTAAATATATATCTGTTTGGCGGCAGAGAATTTATTCTCTTGCTTAACGCCCTTCTCTGAGACGTACGAGCTCAGAGGTTATATATCGATAGAAATCAGTCGCATGGAGTGAATTGTCTGTGTGGCACGCCTAAGTGGCAGATGATCAAGGCTTCTGTTGAAAAGCAAAGTCTTGTGGTTGATAATCAAAGCATGGCCTATGTGGTGTAGCTTTGTGTATAGCGTTGATTCACAAGCCTCACACCTCGGTATGAGTTAAAAACGGGATAAGGACCCAAGGAGTGCACGACGTTTCTTTCTAGCTAAGGGTGATGTCAGTGACCTACTAGCCCTGACATTTATATACTCTTTTTACCTGTGTGGTTGTTGGAATGCGAGGCGCCTTGGATATAGGTTCTATAGGACCGGGAAACGTGTGTTCAAGAATACTAATCCTCAAAAGTAAGAGAGGACCGACCTTGGAGGTTCCAAGGATCGCTGTGTGTGGTCCTGAGACATTTTCTAGAGTGTCTCGAACGGAGAGGAGCTTGCCCCTTACCTCGACTCGTGATGGAATCCAATTTCCAATACGAAATTGCGGACTTGATTGTATTACTAGTATGGCGACATAGTGGTATGGGGCACTTATGCCGTCTAGGATTGATAATTATGATTGAAATTGCTTTTGAAACATATATGCACTAGTAATAATATCAAACACTTTTGTTTTATATGTATCAAGCATTTCTTGGCCATTATAAGGTAAAACTCTATCCTCCAGCTTGCGTTGCATTGTGTGATGGGACCTAAATATTATAATGGCTTCATTTTTATAAAAAGCATTGCGATGATTTAATAATTTACTTTATTTCATGCACTAGCAATCATTGGAGTAAACCCGTTCCGCGAAAGTGGCGTGGTCCTATGATTTGCCTTATATTTTATGTTTAATTAGTTAAGTATATTTCTCATACCAGTCCCATGACTGACTCGTAGTTTGTTTCACCTTGCAAACTCGGGTGCCCTTATTTCCACACGGCCAGCCTAGTATGAGGTAGCTGGACATATTTTGGCTTTGCACTGCAGCAGGAGTGCATCTTTTGGCTCATGGCGAGGCTTGACTTCTCAGTGTTGACTATTGATTTTCCGTCAATATTATCTATGTATATGATTCCGCCTCTGGCGATGTAGACTGATATTTCTTTTATGTACTCTCTATGTATATGTACCGCTTATGGCGATGTAGACTGATCATGTGCTTTTATGCACTAAGTTGTGTCCTACATTGTGCTCTCTGATGTTGTGACATATTATGATTCCGCTGTCATATTTATGTAAATTATTTTATTTGCTGCTTATGCTATTATCTGTATTCTGCTAATGATGATTAATGTGTTATATTCCAATGATTATCCTGAACACCGCCGTACGAGGTTTTGGGATCGTCACAGGTGGTATCAGAGCTTTGGTTAACCTTAGTTCTGGAATTTAACACATTAAACACCTCGTCAAAATAGAATCAGTAGTATTCTAAGACGAGTAGCTCATTAGAGATAGGACTAGTGATGTCCTAGAATGAGCTAAGCAGAATAGCAAAAATAATCTGATCAGTACAACGTTGCCTTTCCTTAAGTTCTTCTGCTGTACCATACAATAAAATTATCGTTTCTGAGGGCTGATTATTTTCTTGCTTATACAGAACTTGATAGATGGCTACCAGGTCAGCAGCAGCTAGAGGAGGCCGAGGCAGAAGACGAGGAGATGTGCCCGCTGCAAAAGGACCATTAATAAAACCACCATCCGCCCAGCCATTCAAGCTAGACCGAGTGGCCAAGAGATACAAGAATCTTGGGGGCAAAACCTTCTCAGGAACAGGCACAGTGATAGAGACCTTAACATGGTGGAAAACGTGCGAAAAAATCTTAGGAGGCCTGAGGCTCGGAGATCAGGACAAGGCATTTATGGGCGCCTGACTTTTGCAAGATGAAGAAGAATTATGGTGGGAAGCCATCACCGCTGAGAACCAAAATGTAGGGAGAACATGAGATGAGTTCAAAGCAATGTTGAAGGAGAAGTTCATCCCAGAACAAGCGATAGAGCGCATGCATGATGAATTTGCAAATCTCCAGCAAGGAGACCTCTCCATGCAGTACTACCTCAATAAGTTTACGCAGCTATCTCGCTACGCCCCAGAGCTTATCACGACTGCCAAGTCCAAGAACAAAGGGTTCATACATGGGCTAAAGCGTAAGTATCAAGATAAAGCCATGAGCCACATCAAACTAGCATTTTCAGACTTAGTGGAAATGGCCTGTAATTATGAAGACCTAGACCAAAGGAACCTTGATCTGGACCGTGCCAAGAGTCAAGCAGGGAACAAACGCAAGCCATCTGCGAACTAGGCTGAGTCCAGCAACGCAGCATCCACAAATCAACAAACTAGCAAGCCGCCAAAGGGAAGCTGCTTTAATTGTGGTAAGATGGGACACTACTATAATGTGTGCACAGCTCCAAAACGGCAGAGGACCAACTCACAAGGTTCAAGCCAGAAGTCTCAGAATTCTCATTCATGCTTCAACTGCCGTCGAACAGGACATCTCGTCAAAGATTGTCCATTGCTTAAGAAGGCAGAAGTTGCTTCTGTTTAAGACGGAGCGAACCCGCCGACTGCTTCTGATGGAGCAGGTAAACCCAATGTTTTGGGAGGTGCCCTTACAATTAAAAATATTCCTGTTTCTTATTATTTGACACGGGTGCATCACGTAGTTTATTTCAAGTAACACTGTTAACAAGTAAAGATAAATTCAAGAAAGATTAAAGAATTGATTAGAGTTCAAAATCCGATAGGAGGCTCTCTTGTTCTCAGTTCATATTGTAATGTGTCAGTCTCTTATTCTTTTACCGGTTTCCTTTTAAGTTGATCATTATGGATTTTTCTGAATTCGACGCTATTCTTGGGCTTGACTGGTTAACAAAATACGAGGTCGAAGTGAAATGTGCCGAAAGAGAAGTTAAAATTGAAACAAAACTCGAATGTATTATTATACCATGTCATGGTTCAGATTCGGATAGAAAAGAATTTTGATCTGTGCTAGAAGTTATTCCCACTTCCTTAGAAAAGATTCCTGTTGTTAAAAACTATGCGGATGTATTTGAAGAAGTCGAAAACTTACCTCCGCAAAGAGAAATTGAATTCAGAATCGATCTAATTCCAAATGCCAGACCAGTGGTACATCCAATTCGAAGAATGACTCCAAAAGAAAAAGAAGAATTAGGCGATCAAACTCGTCAACTGCTGTGGACGGGTCTGATCAGACCTAGATTTCCTAGTTGGGGAGCAGCTGTAGTGTTTGTTCCTAAGTCAAACGGTACTCTCTGATTGTGTGTTGATTACCGAGACCTCAACAAACATATGCTCAAAAACAAATACCCATTACCCCGCATCGACGATCTGTTAGACCAATTAAATGGAGCGAGGGTATTTTCCAGAATGGACCTAGCTACAGGTTTCCATCAACTGAGAATTGCCGAGGAGTGTGTTCCATTGACAACTTTCAGAGTTCCAGACATATTTTATGAATGGTTAGTAATGCCGTTCGGCTTATGCAACGCTCCAGCATACTTCATCGATCTAATGAATAGAGTGTTCAGAGAAGTTCTGAATAAATTTGTCCTGGTATTCATCGATGATGTTTTAATCTACTCCAAATCAAAAGCCGAGCATGAAAAACATTTAGAACAAGTACTGGGGATTCTGAGGAAGAACGTCTTCAAAGCCAAATTCGCTAAATGTATCTTCTGGCAGGAAGAGGTGAAGTTCCTTGGCCATGTCGTGTCAAAGGAAGGAATTTCTGTAGATCCGAGCAAAATTATAGCAATTCAAAACTGGAAACAGCCTACTACGCCCACAGAGGTCCGAAGTTTTATGGGGTTGGCTAGTTATTTTCGAAAATTCGTTAAGGATTTTTCGAAGATATCCGGTCCATTAACAAAGCTTACGAAGAAGCACGAGAAATTTAAGTGGACCTCCGACGGTGAGGAAGCTTTCCAGGAATTGAAATCAAAATTGACAACTGCTCTAGTATTAACCATTATCGATGGCAATCAGGATTTGACGGTCTGGACGGATGCTTCTACTAGAGGTCTTGGTGCAGTATTAATGCAAAGAGGCCAAGTTGTCGCTTATGCAAGCCGTCAGCTGAAGCCGCATGAGAAGAATTATGTAACTCATGATCTAGAGTTGCTAGCCATCGTTTTTGCCTTGAAAATTTGGAGGCATTACTTATTGGGTGAGAAATTCGAACTATTTACAGATCATCAATCATTGAAGTATTTGTTCACCCAGAAAGATCTGAACTTGAGACAACAGCATTGGCTAGAATTTCTCACAGCGTATGATCTAGATATCCTGTATACGCCGGGAAAGGCTAATGTAGTAGCTGATGCGCTCAGTAGGAAGAATGAAATCATCGCCAGTTTTATCGTTACGTCTTCATTGAATGACAAGAACTCTGTTCTTCAGAAAAACGACAATTTTTTTAAAGAGATGATCAAAAGAATTCAAAAAGGCGAAAACTCCAGTTTCCAAGTGGATAGTGAGGGAGTTCTGAGATTAAAAGGAAGAATTTGTGTTCCCGACATACCTGAGCTCAAAAGAGAGGTGCTTGATGAACGTCGTAGGTCCAAACTTTGCATTCATCCTGGAGTGAGTAAAATGTACAACGATATCAAGCGCACTTTCTGGTGGAAGGCAATGAAGAGGGACATTTCTTTATATGTTAGCAGGTGCCTTACTTGCCAACTAGTCAAGAGCGACCAACCAAAGCTGGCCGGATTGTTGCAACCGTTGGAAATCCCAGATTGGAAGTGGGAACAGATTTCCATGGATTTCATAGATGGTTTTCCCCGAACCAAGAAAGGTAATGATAGTATTTGGGTGATCGTAGATCGCTTCACGAAGATCGCCCATTTCATACCTGTCAGATCCAATAGAACCGCCCAAAGTCTAGCACAAATTTATTTCAAAGAGATTGTTAAGCTGCATTGAGTTCCCATCAGCATAGTCAGTGATATAGACCCAATATTTGCTAGCAAATTCTGGGAGGCATTCCAGACAGAATTGGGAACAAAACTGAACCTGAGCACCGCTTATCACCCTCAGACAGATGGCCAAACTGAGAGGGTGAACAGAATTCTAGAAGATTTACTACGGGCTTGCATTATTGATTTTGGCGGGTCATGGGAAGATCACTTGCATTTGGCAGAATTCTCATATAACAACAGCTATCAAGCAAGTTTGAAAATGTCGCCATTTGAAGCATTATACGGTAGACCGTGCAGATCTCCCACATGTTGGGTAGAACCTGGCAACGGACTTGTGTTGGGACCCGATATGATTCGAGAAGCATCAGATAAAGTCGATTTCATCAAGAAACGAATGAAAACCGCGTAAAGCCGACAGAAAAGTTATGTAGATTCTAGAAGAAGAGATTTGGAATTCGCTGTTGGTGATTATGTTTATTTGAAAGTTTCTCCGATGAGAGGAGTAATCCGATTCGATAAAACTGGGAAGTTGGCACCCAGATTTATTTGTCCCTTTCCTATACTTGAACGAATTGGAACTCTTGCTTATAGGGTTCAATTACCTGATTGGTTGTCTGGAGTACATAATGTGTTTCACGTATCTCAACTTAGAAGACATGTGCATGATCCATATCTTGTTGTAGAAGAAGTAGCGCAACAGGATTTAGAAATTACTCCAGAATTAGCAGTCAGAAGAGAGCCGTTAAAAATAGTTGGCAAAGAAACTAAAGAGCTAAGGAGCAAAAAGGTTCATTTAGTTAAAGTGCGGTGGAGTAGTGATCCTAGAGACTATACTTGGGAGACTGAGGAAAGCATTAAGCAAGCTTACCCCAAGTGCAGAGTGGACATCTTTGACTAACTCCGGTGCAAGGTACCTTTACAATACTTTGCATTTCCATTTATGTTTCCTATTGTATTGCTGTTTCCTTTTCGGGGCCGAAAAGTTTTAAGTGGGGGAGATTGTAACAACCCGGAAAATACGAGCCAATTTAAAAATTTTAAATTGGTTATTTTAAAGAAATTTGGGCAATTGAAATAGAATATTTCAATAAAATAAAGAGTTAGAAATGGTGCGGCAGTTAGAAATTTTGAATTCAAACTTTGACTGACTGTACCGGGTGCAAATTAAAACGGATTTAAGTGAAACCAAAAATATTTAAATCTGTTTATGAATATTTTTCTAACAAATCTGAAAAATCGAAGTTTCATAGTGGGAATCAAAAGTTATGGCCAAATGAATTTTCAGAAAGGTCGCTATAGAGAATATATAGCCCTTGAAAGTAGACATTTTGCAAACGACCTCAGAATTTGACGAAACCACTTTGTTGGATCCGGGATGTCAAATTATTGCTAAGTTTCAAATTCCATAATTTTTGAAGCTAATATGTGAGTGTGGCAAAAGAAAACGTGTTTGGTTGATTTCTGTTAAATTGGATTGACCAGAAAATGGCCATTTTTCAAACGGTCTCAGAATTCGACGAAACTTGTTTTGTTGGGACCGTAGCGTCAAATCATAGCTAGATTTATTTTTCTAGAATTTTTCAAATCAGTTTGTGGCCCCGGCAAATTGAAATGTACGTTCAAATGGAATATTGAATGTTTTACATTTTAATTTGAAGAATAACTGACTGTAACAGTCGAATGGGCCTACGAAACATATCCCATTGTGTTCGGGATGGGGGTATTTAGCTAGGGGCGACAGTCGTTGGGTTTGAAAAGGAGTTCATTTGTGAAAACCCTAATTTTTTGAAATATATATATTCCGACCAATCAGAATTTTCCTTCATAAATTAATTTTATAAAAATCTCAAACCCCCCTCCCCCCCTCGCTACACGATATCGACGGCGAACCCCTTTCGCCGCTTCCCATCCATTTTCCGACCAAACCAGGAAGAATTACACCCCCGCCCTTTGGAACTTTTTGAAGCCCTCTCCTCCCTCTTCAAATCAATACCTGTTAGGCCCCCTATCGCTGCGCCATCGCGGAGAACGAGCTCCCCAAAGTCGGATACTTCACCGCGCCACCGCCATCTGCTCGGACCACGGAACCGCGTCGAACCCCAGGCGCAATCGCGCCTTTCGACCCTCTTCCTCGTGGTGTAACCTGATCTGAGCGAAGCGTGACGGATTGAAGGTTATTTGCAAACCTAGTTTTGAAGATTAAACTGAGGTATACGGCCTTGTTTTTCAAAATTGAATATAACACTTTTAAGTGTTGCAAATCATGATTTTAATATAAAAATCGTATCTTTTTGCTATGTTGACGAAATTCGATGAAACAGGAAACATCGAGACCGTGTCGACGCTCTCTACATTCTAGAAGTGTCCGTGGATTTTTTTGAGCTCGCTACGATTTTTAGCAAAGCAACAAACCAAGGTGAGATTTCTAAACTGAAATGTGAATGGAAATGTGTTGTATAAGTTATATAATCGAAGTATAAATTATATACGCGTTGTATACCTCATGTACATGTGTTGTATAAGTTATATGAGCGATGTATAAATTGTACAAGCATTGTATGAAACATATATGCGTTGAAATTGAGTTGGAATGGAAATAAAATATATTTATATACGAATATATATACTCCCCTCGTCCACAAACCATGGATGATATTTATTAATTGTGAATTGGCTTGAAAATTTTGGTGAATAATGCGAATGGTTGATAGGATTGTTTGTGGTTGATATTGTTTGGATTGTGGTTCAAAATACCATTGTGGTTGGAAAATACCCATTGGTGTTTGAAACAAAATTAGAATAAATTGTGGAAAAGAAAAACAAACACGCCTGCGTGCGAATTAGATGTATGAAATCCCCATTATCAAAAAAAAAAAAAAACCGCGAGGTTTTAAGGTAGAGTGAGGAGCCGTACTCGGGACGGTGCCGGTTTTAAATACCCTGCCGTTATGCTGCCGAAATTTTAAATAATATTCATGTGTTAGAATGATTTTCATGTGTTGAAACTTTATTCATGTGTTGAAACCATATTCATGTGTTGAATAGAAATTCATGTTATGAAACCATATTCATGTGTTGAATAAATTTTTTTGAAAAATAAAAATAACATTTTATCACATATATAAACTTTATAAACTATTCGTGTTTTAAATAAATTGTTTAAACATTAAAAATTACATTTTTATTATATATATAAACTATAGAAAATATTCATGTGTTGAATAAAGGATTAGAACGATAAAAATCATATTTTTATCGTATGTGTGAAGTGGATAATATTCATGTGTTGAATATATAGATTGAACAATAAAATCTACATTTTTATTATGAATATAAAGTGCAAAAATGTTCATGTGTTAAATAAATATTTTTGAGAATAAAAATATCATTTTTATCATGTAAACGACCCGCTAAAAATATACAAGTGTTGAAACAAATATTTGTTTGCTATGAATATTGTTTTTAACATGTATGTGAACTAAATAAAATAGTCATGTGTTGAGATATATTTTTGTTCGCTAAAAATATCATTTTTATGCAAAACGTGAAGTGTTAAAAATAACCACTTGTTCAAATAAATACGTGTGGGTTGAAAATATTATTTTTAACGTGTGTAGGAAGTGTTAAAAATAACCATATGTGGAAATAAACCTTTGTTCGCTAGAGATAGTATTTTTAGCTTAGTTTTGCACATATATATATATATATATATACATGTGTTGAATAGGAAAATGGATTAGCTGTTGAGTAAAGAATTTATTTGCGTGCCCGACAAATAGGTAAACCTTAATGAGTTGGATGCACAATTTTATTATTATATCAACTCCTGTGAATGCCATTAGATGCGGAGTGCTGGTTGTTCTGTGTGTAATAACAAACATCGCCATAGGATAGCAACAATTAATTTTGAACTACACTACATGTAATACTTCTTGAAGATAGGCATACTTCATCATATACCACATAAGCATTTGGAGCTTGTGTGACGAGGTTGAAGATTTACCATACGAGCGAGAGGCTTGTATGGCGATGACTATATATTACAGGTTGAACTGATGACTGATCTGGACTATATAAATTGTAACGGTAAATTGCAAGATTAATAAAAACCCCACACGGGTCTGGAGATGACCATAAACACGTTTCTCTGGTCATTAAGGCACACAAACCATTTATAGGGTGACGAGAATTTATTTTCTGGAGTTATGATCCATACACACTCCCCTGTGGACACCGGAATATATCACTATAAATATGTGCATGCTTATTAGGATTTATTGGGTACATAATACGGCCCAATAAATTTCCAAACCCCTTCCCGTACAAAGGAGGTTATGGCAAAAATTTTTGAAATTTAAAGGCGTTAGTGAAATGTTTGAAGTGGAAACGATATTGAAATCATCGAATGAATTTAATATATATATATATATATATTAAATAAAATGAATCGAGCCCCTGCAGTTCGCGTTTTGAAATCGTAACTTCAAACGATTATACCGAAAGATCCGACCATCGGATTTTCATGAAACTGGAACCGTTGGGTTCGCTATGGGAATATCTTCCCAACGATATAAACTTTGTTGAGATCAAATGGTTAGATTTTCAGATATGTGTAAAACAAATTTAGGGAAAGCAGCGCCAGTGCCTCGGCACGACCTGAAACGTCGTTTAATTAAATAGGGCCATTTTTAAATAAATAAAAATGGCGATATATGGTTATAAAATATTATAGACGATATAGAATGGAAATAAACCGATTCTACTTGGTTTGCTTGATATTTGATGGTTGAATGTGTTTGACATGAAAATTATACTAAAGAACTGAAATGTGAATGTCGAATAATTTAACCATGAAAAGAAGTGATTTGAAAATCTAAATATACGTGAATTATTTGAAAAGGCCGAGTTAATTCTCATTTCAAATAATTGATCGACGATTAGAAGTCGAAGAGTTGAAGACGGTTCAAGACCGACGATCTTCACATTGGATGGATGGGCGCTGCTGATGCTCATGATTGGAGTAGCTTCCTTGAAGGAGCTGAAGTGGTAGCCGTCCGGACGTATTTTATGATTGTACCGATATTCGAGGAATATGGTGCCTCCGGCTTCGTTCAAACCCAGAACGAGCTTGTAAATGGACTGTGTGTCTGACATTGGATTTTGTTCTATGCTGATTGATCTCTATTAAATATATATCTGTTTGGCGGCAGAGAATTTATTCTCTTTCTTAACGCCCTTCTCTGAGACGTACGAGCTCAGAGGTTATATATCGATAGAAACCAGTCGCATGGAGTGAATTGCCTGTGTGGCACGCCTAAGTGGCAGATGATCAAGGCTTCTGTTGAAAAGCAAAGTCTTGTGGTTGATAATCAAAGCATGGCCTATGTGGTGTAGCTTTGTGTATAGCGTTGATTCACAAGCCTCACACCTCGGTATGAGTTAAAAACGGGATAAGGACCCAAGGAGTGCACGACGTTTCTTTCTAGCTATGGGTGATGTCAGTGACCTACTAGCCCTGACATTTATATACTCTTTTTACCTGTGTGGTTGTTGGAATGCGAGGCGCCTTGGATATAGGTCCTATAGGACCGGGAAACGTGTGTTCAAGAATACTAATCCTCAAAAGTAAGAGAGGACCGGCCTTGGAGGTTCCAAGGATCGCTGTGTGTGGTCCTGAGACATTTGCTAGAGTGTCTCGAACGGAGAGGAGCTTGCCCCTTGCCTCGACTCGTGATGGAATCCAATTTCCAATACGAAATTGCGGACTTGATTGTATTACTAGTATGGCGACATAGTGGTATGGGGGCACTTATGCCGTCTAGGATTGATAATTATGATTGAAATTGCTTTTGAAACATATATGCACTAGTAATAATATCAAACACTTCTGTTTTATACGTATCAAGCATTTCTTGGCCATTATAAGGTAAAACTCTATCCTCCAACTTGCGTTGCATTGTGTGATGGGACCTGAATCTTATAATGGCTTCATTTTTATAAAAAGCATTGCGATGATTTAATAATTTACTTTATTTCATGCACTAGCAATCATTGGAGTAAACCCGTTCCGCGAAAGTGGCGTGGTCCTATGATTTGCCTTATATTTTTTGTTTAATTAGTTAAGTATATTTCTCATACCAGTCCCATGACTGACTCGTAGTTTGTTTCACCTTGCAAACTCGGGTGCCCTTAGTTTCACAGGGCCAGCCTAGTATGAGGTAGCTGGACATATTTTGGCTTTGCACTGCAGCAGGAGTGCATCTTTTGGCTCATGGCGAGGCTTGACTTCTCAGTGTTGACTATTGATTTTCCGTCAATATTGTCTATGTACATGATTCCGCCTCTGGCGATGTAGACTGATATTTCTTTTATGTACTCTCTATGTATATGTACCGCTTATGGCGATGTAGACTGATCATGTGCTTTTATGCACTAAGTTGTGTCCTACATTGTGCTCTCTGATGTTGTGACATATTATGATTCCGCTGTCATATTTATGTAAATTATTTTATTTGCTGCTTATGCTATTATCTGTATTCTGCTAATGATGATTAATGTGTTATATTCCAATGATTATCCTTATCACCGTCGTACGAGGTTTTGGGATCGTCACAGGTAGTATCAGAGCTTTGGTTAACCTTAGTTCTGGAATTTAACACATTAAACACCTCATCAGAATAGAATCAGTAGTATTCTAAGACGAGTAGCTCATTAGAGATAGGACTAGTGATGTCCTAGAATGAGCTAAGAAGAATAGCAAAAATAATCTGATCAGTACAACGTTGCCTTTCCTTAAGTTCTTCTGTTGTACCATACAGTAAAATTATCGTTTCTGAGGGCTGATTATTTTCTTGCTTATACAGAACTTGATGGATGGCTACCAGGTCAGCAGCAGCTAGAGGAGGCCAAGGAGGCCGAGGCAGAGGACGAGGAGATGTGCCTGCTGCAAAAGGACCATTAATACAACCACCAGCCATTCAAGCTAGACCGAGTGGCCAAGAGATATAAGAATCTTGGGGGCAAAACCTTCTCAGGAACAGGAACAGTGATAGAGGCCTTAACATGGTGGAAAACGTGCGAAAAAATCTTAGGAGGCCTGAGGCTCGGAGATCAGGACAAGGCATTTATGGGCGCCTGACTTTTGCAAGATGAAGCAGAATTATGGTGGGAAGCCATCACCGCTGAGAACCAAAATGTAGGGAGGACATGAGATGAGTTCAAAGCAATGTTGAAGGAGAAGTTCATCCCAGAACAAGCGATAGAGCGCATGCATGATGAATTTGCAAATCTCCAGCAAGGAGACCTCTCCATGCAGGACTACCTCAATAAGTTTACGCAGCTATTTCGCTATGCCCCAGAGCTTATCACGACTGCCAAGTCCAAGAACAAAGGGTTCATACATGGGCTAAAGCGTAAGTATCAAGATAAAGCCATGAGCCACATCAAACTAGCATTTTCAGACTTAGTGGAAATGGCCTGTAATTATGAAGACCTAGACCAAAGGAACCTTGATCTGGACCGTGCCAAGAGTCAAGCAAGGAAAAAACGCAAGCCCTCTGCGAACTAGGCTGAGTCCAGCAACGCAGCATCCACAAATCAGCAAACTAGCAAGCCGCCAAAGGGAAGCTGCTTTAATTGTGGTAAGATGGGACACTACTCTAATGTGTGCACAGCTCCAAAACGGCAGAGGACCAACTCACAAGGTTCAAGCCAGAACTCTCATAATTCTCGTTCATGCTTCAACTGCCGTCGAACAGGACATCTCGTCAAAGATTGTCCATTGCTTAAGAAGGCAGAAGTTGCTCATGTTTATGACGGAGCGAACCCGCCGACTGCTTCTGATGGAGCAGGTAAACCCAATGTTTTGGGAGGTGCCCTTACAATTAAAAATATTCCTGTTTCTGTATTATTTGACACGGGTGCATCACGTAGTTTATTTCAAGTAACACTGTTAACAAGTTAAAGATAAATTCAAGAAAGATTAAAGAATTGATTAGAGTTCAAAATCCGATAGGAGGCTCTCTTGTTCTCAGTTCATATTGTAATGTGCCAGTCTCTTATTCTTTTACCGGTTTCCTTTTAAGTTGATCATTATGGATTTTTCTGAATTCGACGCTATTCTTGGGCTTGACTGGTTAACAAAATACGAGGTCGAAGTGAAATGTGCCGAAAGAGAAGTTAAAATTGAAACAAAACTCGAATGTATTATTATACCATGTCATGGTTCAGATCCGGATAGAAAAGAATTTTGATCTGTGCTAGAAGTTATTCCCACTTCCTTAGAAAAGATTCTTGTTGTTAAAAACTATGCGGATGTATTTGAAGAAGTCGAAAACTTACCTCCGCAAAGAGAAATTGAATTCAGAATCGATCTAATTCCAAATGCCAGACCAGTGGTACATCCAATTCGAAGAATGACTCCAAAAGAAAAAGAAGAATTAGGCGATCAAACTCGTCAACTGCTGTGGAAGGGTCTGATCAGACCTAGCTTTCCTAGTTGGGGTGCAGCTGTAGTGTTTGTTCCTAAGTCAAACGGTACTCTCCGATTGTGTGTTGATTACCGAGACCTCAACAAACAAATGCTCAAAAACAAATACCCATTACCCCGCATCGACGATCTGTTAGACCAATTAAATGGAGCGAGGGTATTTTCCAGAATGGACCTAGCTACAGGTTTCCATCAACTGAGAATTGCCGAGGAGTGTGTTCCATTGACAACTTTCAGAGTTCCAGACATATTTTATGAATGGTTAGTAATGCCGTTCGGCTTATGCAACGCTCCAGCATACTTCGTCGATCTAATGAATAGAGTGTTTAGAGAAGTTCTGAATAAATTTGTCCTGGTATTCATCGATGATATTTTAATCTACTCCAAATCAAAAGCCGAGCATGAAAAACATTTAGAACAAGTACTGGGGATTCTGAGGAAGAACGTCTTCAAAGCCAAATTCGCTAAATGTATCTTCTGGCAGGAAGAGGTGAAATTCCTTGGCCATGTCGTGTCAAAGGAAGGAATTTCTGTAGATCCGAGCAAAATTATAGCAATTCAAAACTGGAAACAGCCTACTACGCCCACAGAGGTCCGAAGTTTTATGGGGTTGGCTAGTTATTATCGAAAATTCGTTAAGGATTTTTTGAAGATATCCGGTCCATTAACAAAGCTTACGAAGAAGCACGAGAAATTTAAGTGGACCTCCGACTGTGAGGAAGCTTTCCAGGAATTGAAATCAAAATTGACAACTGCTCCAGTATTAACCATTATCGATGGCAATCAGAATTTGACGGTCTGGACGGATGCTTCTATTAGAGGTCTTGGTGCAGTATTAATGCAAAGAGGCCAAGTTGTCGCTTATGCAAGCCGTCAGCTGAAGCCGCATGAGAAGAATTATGTAACTCATGATCTAGAGTTGCTAGCCATCATTTTTGCCTTGAAAATTTGGAGGCATTACTTATTGGGTGAGAAATTCGAACTATTTACAGATCATCAATCATTGAAGTATTTGTTCACCCAGAAAGATCTGAACTTGAGACAACAGCATTGGCTAGAATTTCTCACAGCGTATGATCTAGATATCCTGTATACACCGGGAAAGGCTAATGTAGTAGCTGATGCGCTCAGTAGGAAGAATGAAATCATCGCCAGTTTTATCGTTACGTCTTCATTGAATGACAAGAACTCTGTTCTTCAGAAAAACGACAATTTTGTTAAAGAGATGATCAAAAGAATTCAAAAAGGCGAAAACTCCAGTTTCCAAGTGGATAGTGAGGGAGTTCTGAGATTAAAAGGAAGAATTTGTGTTCCCGACATACCTGAGCTCAAAAGAGAGGTGCTTGATGAATGTCGTAGGTCCAAACTTTGCATTCATCCTGGAGTGAGTAAAATGTACAACGATATCAAGCGCACTTTCTGGTGGAAGGCAATGAAGAGGGACATTTCTTTATATGTTAGCAGGTGCCTTACTTGCCAACTAGTCAAGAGCGACCAACCAAAGCTGGCCGGATTGTTGCAACCATTGGAAATCCCAGATTGGAAGTGGGAACAGATTTCCATGGATTTCATAGATGGTTTTCCCCGAACCAAGAAAGGTAATGATAGTATTTGGGTGATCGTAGATCGCTTCACGAAGACCGCCCATTTCATACCTGTCAGATCTAATAGAACCGCCCAAAGTCTAGCACAGATTTATTTCAAAGAGATTGTTAAGCTGCATGGAGTTCCCATCAGCATAGTCAGTGATAGAGACCCAATATTTGCTAGCAAATTCTGGGAGGCATTCCAGACAGAATTGGGAACAAAACTGAACCTGAGCACCGCTTATCACCCTCAGACAGATGGCCAAACTGAGAGGGTGAACAGAATTCTAGAAGATTTACTGCGGGCTTGCATTATTGATTTTGGCGGGTCATGGGAAGATCACTTGCATTTGGCAGAATTCTCATATAACAACAGCTATCAAGCAAGTTTGAAAATGTCGCCATTTGAAGCATTATACTGTAGACCGTGCAGATCTCCCACATGTTGGGTAGAACCTGGCAACGGACTTGTGTTGGGACCCGATATGATTCGAGAAGCGTCAGATAAAGTCGATTTCATCAAGAAACGATTGAAAACCGCGTAAAGCCGACAGAAAAGTTATGCAGATTCTAGAAGAAGAGATTTGGAATTCGCTGTTGGTGATTATGTTTATTTGAAAGTTTCTCCGATGAGAGGAGTAATCCGATTCGATAAAACTGGGAAGTTGGCACCCAGATTTATTTGTCCCTTTCCTATACTTGAACGAATTGGAACTCTTGCTTATAGGGTTCAATTACCTGATTGGTTGTCTGGAGTACATAATGTGTTTCACGTATCTCAACTTAGAAGACATGTGCATGATCCATATCTTGTTGTAGAAGAAGTATCGCAACAGGATTTAGAAATTACTCCAGAATTAGCAGTCAGAAGAGAGCCGTTAAAAATAGTTGGCAAAGAAACTAAAGAGCTAAGGAGCAAAAAGGTTCATTTAGTTAAAATGCGGTGGAGTAGTGATCCTAGAGACTATACTTGGGAGACTGAGGAAAGCATTAAGCAAGCTTAGCCCAAGTGCAGAGTGGACATCTTTGACTAACTCCGGTGCAAGGTACCTTTACAATACTTTGCATTTCCATTTATGTTTCCTACTGTACTTCTGTTTCCTTTTCGGGGACGAAAAGTTTTAAGTGGGGGAGATTGTAACAACCTGGAAAATACGAGCCAATTTAAAATTTTTAAATTGGTTATTTTAAAGAAATTTGGGCAATTGAAATAGAATATTTCAATAAAATAAATAGTTAGAAATGGTGCGGCAGTTAGAAATTTTGAATTCAAACTTTGACTGACTGTACCGGGTGCAAATTAAAACGGATTTAAGTGAAACCAAAAATATTTAAATCTGTTTATGAATATTTTTCTAACGAATCTGAAAAATCGAAGTTTCATAGTGGGAATCAAAAGTTATGGCCAAATTAATTTTCAGAAAGGTCGCTATAGAGAATATATAGCCCTTGAAAGTAGACATTTTGCAAACGACCTCAGAATTCAACGAAATCACTTTTGTTGGATCCGGGATGTCAAATTATTGCTAAGTTTCAAATTCCATAATTTTTGAAGCTAATATGTGAGTGTGGCAAAAGAAAACGTGTTTGGTTGATTTCTGTTAAATTGGATTGACCAGAAAATGGCCATTTTTCAAACGGTCTCAGAATTCGACGAAACTTGTTTTGTTGGGACCGTAGCGTCAAATCATAGCTAGATTTATTTTTCTGGAATTTTTCAAATCAGTTTGTGGCCCCGGCAAATTGAAATGTACGTTCAAATGGAATATTGAATGTTTTACATTTTAATTTGAAGAATAACTGACTGTAATAGTCGAATGGGCCTACGAAACATATCCCATTGTGTTCGGGATGGGGGTATTTAGCTGGGGGCGACAGTCGTTGGGTTTGAAAAGGAGTTCATTTGTGAAAACCCTAATTTTTTGAAATATATATATTCCGGCCAATCAGAATTTTCCTTCATAAATTAATTTTATAAAAATCTCAAACCCCCCTCCCCCCCTCGCTACACGATATCGACGGCGAACCCCTTTCGCCGATTCCCATCCATTTTCCGACCAAACCAGGAAGAATTACACCCCCGCCCTTTGGAACTTTTTGAAGCCCTCTCCTCCCTCTTCAAATCAATACCTGTTAGGCCCCCTATCGCTGCGCCATCGCGGAGAACGAGCTCCCCAAAGTCGGATACTTCACCACGCCACCGCCATCTGCTCGGACCACGGAACCGCGTCGAACCCCAGGCGCAGGCGCGCCTTTCGACCCTCTTCCTTGTGGTGTAACCTGATCTGAGCGAAGTGTGACAGATTGAAGGTTATTTGCAAACCTAGTTTTGAAGATTAAACTGAGGTATACGGCCTTGTTTTTCAAAATCGAATATAACACTTTTAAGTGTTGCAAATCATGATTTTAATATAAAAATCGTATCTTTTTGCTATGTTGACGAAATTCGATGAAACAGGAAACATCGAGACCGTGTCGACGCTCTCTACATTCTAGAAGTGTCCGTGGATTTTTCTGAGCTCGCTACGATTTTTAGCAAAGCAACAAACCAAGGTGAGATTTCTAAACGGAAATGTGAATGGAAATGTGTTGTACAAGTTATATAAGCGAAGTATAAATTATATACGCGTTGTATACCTCATGTATATGTGTTGTATAAGTTATATGAGCGATGTATAAATTGTACAAGCATTGTATGAAACATATATGCGTTGAAATTGAGTTGGAATGGAAATAAAATATATTTATATACGAATATATATATATACTCCCCTCATCCACAGACCATGGATGATATTTATTAATTGTGAATTGGCTTGAAAATTTTGGTGAATAATGCGAATGGTTGATAGGATTGTTTGTGGTTGATATTGTTTGGATTGTGGTTCAAAATACCATTGTGGTTGGAAAATACCCATTGGTATTTGAAAAAAAATTAGAATAAATTGTGTAAAAGAAAAACAAACACGCCTGCGTGCGAATTAGATGTATGAAATCCCCATTATCAAAAAAAAAAAAACCGCGAGGTTTTAAGGTAGAGTGAGGAGCCGTACTCGGGACGGTGCCGGTTTTAAATACCCTGCCGTTATGCTGCCGAAATTTTAAATAATATTCATGTGTTAGAATGATTTTCATGTGTTGAAACTTTATTCATGTGTTGAAACCATATTCATGTGTTGAATAGAAATTCATGTGATGAAACCATATTCATGTGTTGAATAGAAATTCATGAGATGAATAATTTTTTTTGAAAAATAAAAATAACATTTTATCACATATATAAACTTTATAAACTATTCGTGTTTTAAATAAATTGTTTTAACATTAAAAATTACATTTTTATTATATATATAAACTATAGAAAATATTCATGTGTTGAATAAAGGATTAGAACGATAAAAATCACATTTTTATCGTATGTGTGAAGTGGATAATATTCATGTGTTGAATATATAGATTGAACAATAAAATCTACATTTTTATTATGAATATAAAGTGCAAAAATGTTCATGTGTTAAATAAATATTTTTGAGAATAAAAATATCATTTTTATCATGTAAACGACTCGCTAAAAATATACAAGTGTTGAAACAAATATTTGTTTGCTATGAATATTGTTTTTAACATGTATGTGAACTAAATAAAATAGTCATGTGTTGATATATATTTTTGTTCGCTAAAAATATCATTTTTATGCAAAACATGAAGTGTTAAAAATAACCACTTGTTCAAATAAATACGTGTGGGTTGAAAATATTATTTTTAACATGTGTAGGAAGTGTTAAAAATAACCATATGTGGAAATAAACCTTTGTTCGCTAGAAATAGTATTTTTAGCTTAGTTTTGCACACATATATATATATATATATATATATACATGTGTTGAATAGGAAAATGGATTAGCTGTTGAGTAAAGAATTTATTTGCGTGCCCGACAAATAGGTAAACCTTAATGAGTTGGATGCACAATTTTATTATTATATCAACTCCTGTGAATGCCATTAGATGCGGAGTGCTGGTTGTTCTGTGTGTAATAACAAACATCGCCATAGGATAGTAACAATTAATTTTGAACTACACTACATGTAATACTTCTTGAAGATAGGCATACTTCATCATAAACCACATAAGCATTTGGAGCTTGTGTGACGAGGTTGAAGATTTACCATACGAGCGAGAGGCTTGTATGGCGATGACTATATATTACATGTTGAACTGATGACTGATCTGGACTATATAAATTGTAACGGTAAATTGCAAGATTAATAAAAACCCCACACGGGTCTGGAGATGACCATAATCACGTTTCTCTGGTCATTAAGGCACACAAACCATTTATAGGGTGACGAGAATTTATTTTCTGGAGTTATGATCCATACACACTCCCCTGTGGACACCGGAATATATCACTATAAATATGTGCATGCTTATTAGGATTTATTGCGTACATAATACGGCCCAATAAATTTCCAAACCCCTTCCCGTACAAAGGAGGTTATGGCGAAATTTTTCGAAATTTAAAGGCGTTAGTGAAATGTTTGAAGTGAAAATGATATTGAAATCATCGAATGAATTATATATATATATATATATATATATATATATATATATATATATATTAAATAAAATGAATCGAGCCCCTGTAGTTCGCGTTTTGAAATCGTAACTTCAAACGATTATACCGAAAGATCCGACCATCGGATTTTCATGAAACTAGAACCGTTGGGTTCGCTATGGGAATATCTTCCCAACGATATAAACTTTGTTGAGATCCAATGGTTAGATTTTCATATATGTGTAAAACAAATTTAGGGAAAGCAGCGCAAGTGCCTCGGCACGACCTGAAACGTCGTTTAATTAAATAGGGCCATTTTTAAATAAATAAAAATGGCGATATATCGTTATAAAATATTATAGACGATATAGAATGGAAATAAACCGATTCTACTTGGTTTGCTTGATATTTGATGGTTGAATGTGTTTGGCATGAAAATTATACTAAAGAACTGAAATGTGAATGTCGAATAATTTAACCATGAAAAGAAGTGATTTGAAAATCTAAATATACGTGAATTATTTGAAAAGGCCGAGTTAATTCTCATTTCAAATAATTGATCGACGATTAGAAGTCGAAGAGTTGAAGACGGTTCAAGACCGACGATCTTCACATTGGATGGATGGGCGCTGCTGATGCTCATGATTGGAGTAGCTTCCTTGAAGGAGCTGAAGTGGTAGCCGTCCGGACGTATTTTATGATTGTACCGATATTCGAGAAATATGGTGCCTCCAGCTTCGTTCAAACCCAGAACGAGCTTGTAAATGGACTGTGTGTCTAACATTGGATTTTGTTCTATGATGATTGATCTCTATTAAATATATATCTGTTTGGCGGCAGAGAATTTATTCTCTTGCTTAACGCCCTTCTCTGAGACGTACGAGCTCAGAGGTTATATATCGATAGAAATCAGTCGCATGGAGTGAATTGCCTGTGTGGCATGCCTAAGTGGCAGATGATCAAGGCTTCTGTTGAAAAGCAAAGTCTTGTGGTTGATAATCAAAGCATGGCCTATGTGGTGTAGCTTTGTGTATAGCGTTGATTCACAAGCCTCACACCTCGGTATGAGTTAAAAACGGGATAAGGACCCAAGGAGTGCACGACGTTTCTTTCTAGCTATGGGTGATGTCAGTGACCTACTAGCCCTGACATTTATATACTCTTTTTACCTGTGTGGTTGTTGGAATGCGAGGCGCCTTGGATATAGGTCCTATAGGACCGGGAAACGTGTGTTCAAGAATACTAATCCTCAAAAGTAAGAGAGGACCGGCCTTGGAGGTTCCAAGGATCGCTGTGTGTGGTCCTGAGACATTTGCTAGAGTGTCTCGAACGGAGAGGAGCTTGCCCCTTGCCTCGACTCGTGATGGAATCCAATTTCCAATACGAAATTGCGGACTTGATTGTATTACTAGTATGGCGACATAGTGGTATGGGGCACTTATGCCGTCTAGGATTGATAATTATGATTGAAATTTCTTTTGAAACATATATGCACTAGTAATAATATCAAACACTTTTGTTTTATACGTATCAAGCATTTCTTGGCCATTATAAGGTAAACCTCTATCCTCCAGCTTGCGTTGCATTGTGTGATGGGACCTGAATCTTATAATGGCTTCATTTTTATAAAAAGAATTGCGATGATTTAATAATTTACTTTATTTCATGCACTAGCAATCATTGGAGTAAACCCGTTCCGCGAAAGTGGTGTGGTCCTATGATATTTGCCTTATATTTTTTGTTTAATTAGTTAAGTATATTTCTCATACCAGTCCCATGAATGACTCGTAGTTTGTTTCACCTTGCAAACTTGGGTGCCCTTATTTTCACACGGCCAGCCTAGTATGAGGTAGCTGGACATATTTTGGCTTTGCACTGCAGCAGGAGTGCATCTTTTGGCTCATGGCGAGGCTTGACTTCTCAGTGTTGACTATTGATTTTCCGTCAATATTATCTATGTATATGATTCCGCCTCTGGCGATGTAGACTGATATTTCTTTTATGTACTCTCTATGTATATGTACCGCTTATGGCGATGTAGACTGATCATGTGCTTTTATGCACTAAGTTGTGTCCTACATTGTGCTCTCTGATGTTGTGACATATTATGATTCCGCTGTCATATTTATGTAAATTATTTTATTTGCTGCTTATGTTATTATCTGTATTCTGCTAATGATGATTAATGTGTTATATTCCAATGATTATCCTTAACACCGTCGTACGAGGTTTTGGGATCGTCACAGGTGGTATCAGAGCTTTGGTTAACCTTAGTTCTGGAATTTAACACATTAAACACCTCGTCAGAATAGAATCAGTAGTATTCTAAGACGAGTAGCTCATTAGAGATAGGACTAGTGATGTCCTAGAATGAGCTAAGCAGAATAGCAAAAATAATCTGATCAGTACAACGTTGCCTTTCCTTAAATTCTTCTGCTGTACCATACAATAAAATTATCGTTTCTGAGGGCTGATTATTTTCTTGCTTATACAGAACTTGATAGATGGCTACCAGGTCAGCAGCAGCTAGAGGAGGCCAAGGAGGCCGAGGCAGAGGACGAGGAGATGTGCCTGCTGCAAAAGGACCATTAATACAACCACCAGCCATTCAAGCTAGACCGAGTGGCCAAGAGATATAAGAATCTTGGGGGCAAAACCTTCTCAGGAACAGGCACAGTGATAGAGGCCTTAACATGGTGGAAAACATGCGAAAAAATCTTAGGAGGCCTGAGGCTCGGAGATCAGGACAAGGCATTTATGGGCGCCTGACTTTTGCAAGATGAAGCAGAATTATGGTGGGAAGCCATCACCGCTGAGAACCAAAATGTAGGGAGGACATGAGATGAGTTCAAAGCAATGTTGAAGGAGAAGTTCATCCCAGAACAAGCGATAGAGCGCATGCATGATGAATTTGCAAATCTCCAGCAAGGAGACCTCTCCATGCAGGACTACCTCAATAAGTTTACGCAGCTATCTCGCTACGCCACAGAGCTTATCACGACTGCCAAGTCCAAGAACAAAGGGTTCATACATGGGCTAAAGCGTAAGTATCAAGATAAAGCCATGAGCCACATCAAACTAGCATTTTCAGACTTAGTGGAAATGGCTTGTAATTATGAAGACCTAGACCAAAGGAACCTTGATCTGGACCGTGCCAAGAGTCAAGCAGGGAACAAACGCAAGCCCTCTGCGAACTAGGCTGAGTCCAGCAACGCAACATCCACAAATCAGCAAACTAGCAAGCCGCCAAAGGGAAGCTGCTTTAATTGTGTTAAGATGGGACACTACTCTAATGTGTGCACAGCTCCAAAACGGCAGAGGACCAACTCACAAGGTTCAAGCCAGAACTCTCAGAATTCTCGTTCATGCTTCAACTACCGTCGAACAGGACATCTCATCAAAGATTGTCCATTGCTTAAGAAGGCAGAAGTTGCTCATGTTTATGACGGAGCGAACCCGCCGACTGCTTCTGATGGAGCAGGTAAACCCAATGTTTTGGGAGGTGCCCTTACAATTAAAAATATTCATGTTTCTGTATTATTTGACACGGGTGCATCACGTAGTTTATTTCAAGTAACACTGTTAACAAGTTAAAGATAAATTCAAGAAAGATTAAAGAATTGATTAGAGTTCAAAATCCGATAGGAGGCTCTCTTGTTCTCAGTTCATATTGTAATGTTCCAGTCTCTTATTCTTTTACCTGTTTCCTTTTAAGTTGATCATTATGGAATTTTCTGAATTCGACGCTATTCTTGGGCTTGACTTGTTAACAAAATACGAGGTCGAAGTGAAATGTGCCGAAAGAGAAGTTAAAATTGAAACAAAACTCGAATGTATTATTATACCATGTCATGGTTCAGATCAGGATAGAAAAGAATTTTGATCTGTGCTAGAAGTTATTCCCACTTCCTTAGAAAAGATTCCTGTTGTTAAAAACTATGCGGATGTATTTGAAGAAGTCGAAAACTTACCTCCGCAAAGAGAAATTGAATTCAGAATCGATCTAATTCCAAATTCCAGACCAGTGGTACATCCAATTCGAAGAATGACTCCAAAAGGAAAAGAAGAATTAGGCGATCAAACTCGTCAACTGCTGTGGAAGGGTCTGATCAGACCTAGCTTTCCTAGTTGGGGTGCAGCTGTAGTGTTTGTTCCTAAGTCAAACGATACTCTCCGATTGTGTGTTGATTACCGAGACCTCAACAAACAAATGCTCAAAAACAAATACCCATTACCCCGCATCGACGATCTGTTAGACCAATTAAATGGAGCGAGGGTATTTTCCAGAATGGACCTAGCTATAGGTTTCCATCAACTGAGAATTGCCGAGGAGTGTGTTCCATTGACAACTTTCAGAGTTCCAGACATATTTTATGAATGGTTAGTAATGCCGTTCGGCTTATGCAACGCTCCGGCATACTTCGTCGATCTAATGAATAGAGTGTTCAGAGAAGTTCTGAATAAATTTGTCCTAGTATTCATCGATGATATTTTAATCTACTCCAAATCAAAAGCCGAGCATGAAAAACATTTAGAACAAGTACTGGGGATTCTGAGGAAGAACGTCTTCAAAGCCAAATTCGCTAAATGTATCTTCTGGCAGGAAGAGGTGAAGTTCCTTGGCCATGTCGTGTCAAAGTAAGGAATTTCTGTAGATCCGAGCAAAATTATAGCAATTCAAAACTGGAAATAGCCTACTACGCCCACAGAGGTCCGAAGTTTTATGGGGTTGGCTAGTTATTATCGAAAATTCGTTAAGGATTTTTCGAAGATATCCGGTCCATTAACAAAGCTTACGAAGAAGCACGAGAAATTTAAGTGGACCTCCGACTGTGCGGAAGCTTTCCTGGAATTGAAATCAAAATTGACAACTGCTCCAGTATTAACCATTATCGATGGCAATCAGGATTTGACGGTCTGGACGGATGCTTCTATTAGAGGTCTTGGTGCAGTATTAATGCAAAGAGGCCAAGTTGTCGCTTATGCAAGCCGTCAGCTGAAGCCGCATGAGAAGAATTATGTAACTCATGATCTAGAGTTGCTAGCCATCGTTTTTGCCTTGAAAATTTGGAGGCATTACTTATTGGGTGAGAAATTCGAACTATTTACAGATCATCAATCATTGAAGTATTTGTTCACCCAGAAAGATCTAAACTTGAGACAACAGCATTGGCTAGAATTTCTCACAGCGTATGATCTAGATATCCTGTATACGCCGGGAAAGGCTAATGTAGTAGCTGATGCGCTCAGTAGGAAGAATGAAATCATCGCCAGTTTTATCGTTACGTCTTCATTGAATGACAAGAACTCTGTTCTTCAGAAAAACGACAATTTTGTTAAAGAGATCGAAAGAATTCAAAAAGACGAAAACTCCAGTTTCCAAGTGGATAGTGAGGGAGTTCTGAGATTAAAAGGAAGAATTTGTGTTCCCGACATACCTGAGCTCAAAAGAGAGGTGCTTGATGAATGTCATAGGTCCAAACTTTGCATTCATCCTGGAGTGAGTAAAATGTACAATGATATCAAGCGCACTTTCTGGTGGAAGGCAATGAAGAGGGACATTTCTTTATATGTTAGCAGGTGCCTTACTTGCCAACTAGTCAAGAGCGACCAACCAAAGTTGGCCGGATTGTTGCAACCATTGGAAATCCCAGATTGGAAGTGGGAACAGATTTCCATGGATTTCATTGATGGTTTTCCCCGAACCAAGAAAGGTAATGATAGTATTTGGGTGATCGTAGATCGCTTCACGAAGACCGCCCATTTCATACCTGTCAGATCCAATAGAACCGCCCAAAGTCTAGCACAGATTTATTTCAAAGAGATTGTTAAGCTGCATGGAGTTCCCATCAGCATAGTCAGTGATAGAGACCCAATATTTGCTAGCAAATTCTGGGAGGCATTCCAGATAGAATTGGGAACAAAACTGAACCTGAGCACCGCTTATCACCCTCAGACAGATGGCCAAACTGAGAGGGTGAACAGAATTCTAGAAGATTTACTGCGGGCTTGCATTATTGATTTTGGCGGGTCATGGGAAGATCACTTGCATTTGGCAGAATTCTCATATAACAACAGCTATCAAGCAAGTTTGAAAATGTCGCCATTTGAAGCATTATACTGTAGACCGTGCAGATCTCCCACATGTTGGGTAGAACCTGGCAACGGACTTGTGTTGGGACCCGATATGATTCGAGAAGCATCAGATAAAGTCGATTTCATCAAGAAACGATTGAAAACCGCGTAAAGCCGATAGAAAAGTTATGCAGATTCTAGAAGAAGAGATTTGGAATTCGCTGTTGGTGATTATGTTTATTTGAAAGTTTCTCCGATGAGAGGAGTAATCCGATTCGATAAAACTGGGAAGTTGGCACCCAGATTTATTTGTCCCTTTCCTATACTTGAACGAATTGGAACTCTTGCTTATAGGGTTCAATTACCTGATTGGTTGTCTGGAGTACATAATGTGTTTCACGTATCTCAACTTAGAAGACATGTGCATGATCCATATCTTGTTGTAGAAGAAGTAGCGCAACAGGATTTAGAAATTACTCCAGAATTAGCAGTCAGAAGAGAGCCGTTAAAAATAGATGGCAAAGAAACTAAAGAGCTAAGGAGCAAAAAGGTTCATTTAGTTAAAGTGCGGTGGAGTAGTGATCCTAGAGACTATACTTGGGAGACTGAGGAAAGCATTAAGCAAGCTTACCCCAAGTGCAGAGTGGACATCTTTGACTAACTCCGGTGCAAGGTACCTTTACAATACTTTGCATTTCCATTTATGTTTCCTTTTGTACTGCTGTTTCCTTTTCGAGGACGAAAAGTTTTAAGTGGGGGAGATTGTAACAACCCGGAAAATACGAGCCAATTTAAAATTTTAAATTGGTTATTTTAAAGAAATTTGGGCAATTGAAATAGAATATTTCAATAAAATAAAGAGTTAGAAATGGTGCGGCAGTTAGAAATTTTGAATTCAAACTTTGACTGACTGTACCGGGTGCAAATAAAACGGATTTAAGTGAAACCAAAAATATTTAAATCTGTTTATGAATATCTTTCTAACGAATCTGAAAAATCGAAGTTTCATAGTGGGAATCAAAAGTTATGGCCAAATGAATTTTCAGAAAGGTCGCTATAGAGAATATATAACCCTTGAAAGTAGACATTTTGCAAACGACCTCAGAATTCGATGAAACTACTTTTGTTGGATCCGGGATGTCAAATTATTGCTAAGTTTCAAATTCCATAATTTTTGAAGCTAATATGTGAGTGTGGCAAAAGAAAACGTGTTTGGTTGATTTCTGTTAAATTGGATTGACCAGAAAATGGTCATTTTTCAAACGGTCTTAGAATTCGACGAAACTTGTTTTGTTGGGACCGTAGCGTCAAATCATAGCTAGATTTATTTTTCTGGAATTTTTCAAATCAGTTTGTGGCCCCGGCAAATTGAAATGTACGTTCAAATGGAATATTGAATGTTTTACATTTTAATTTGAAGAATAACTGACTGTAACAGTCGAATGGGCCTACGAAACATATCCCATTGTGTTCGGGATGGGGGTATTTAGCTAGGGACGACAGTCGTTGGGTTTGAAAAGGAGTTCATTTGTGAAAACCCTATTTTTTTGAAATATATATATTCCGGCCAATCAGAATTTTCCTTCATAAATTAATTTTATAAAAATCTCAAACCCCCCTCCCCCCCCCTCGCTACACGATATCGACGGCGAACCCCTTTCGCCGCTTCCCATCCATTTTTCGACCAAACCAGGAAGAATTACACCCCCGCCCTTTGGAACTTTTTGAAGCCCTCTCCTCCCTCTTCAAATCAATACCTGTTAGGCCCCCTATCGCTGCGCCATCGCGGAGAACGAGCTCCCCAAAGTCGGATACTTCACCGCGCCACCGCCATCTGCTCGGACCACGGAACCGCGTCGAACCCCAGGCGCAGGCGCGCCTTTCGACCCTCTTCCTCGTGGTGTAACCTGATCTGAGCGAAGCGTGACGGATTGAAGGTTATTTGCAAACCTAGTTTTGAAGATTAAACTGAGGTATACGGCCTTGTTTTCCAAAACTGGATATAACACTTTTAAGTGTTGCAAATCATGATTTTAATATAAAAATCGTATCTTTTTGCTATGTAGACGAAATTTGATGAAACAGGAAACATCAAGACCGTGTCGATGATCTCTACGTTCTAGAAGTATCTGTGGATTTTTCTGAGCTCGCTACGATTTTTAGCAAAGCAACAAACCAAGGTGAGATTTCTAAACTGAAATGTGAACGGAAATGTGTTGCATAAGTTATATAAGCGAAGTATAAATTATATACGCGTTGTATACCTCATGTACATGTGTTGTATAAGTTATATGAGTGATGTATAAATTATACAAGCATTATATGAAACATATATGCGTTGAAATTGAGTTCGAATGGAAATAAAATATATTTATATACGAATATATATATACTCCCCTCGTCCACAAACCATGGACGTTATTTATTGATTGTGAATTGGCGTGAAAAATTTGGTGAATAATGCGAATGGTTGATAGGATTGTTTGTGGTTGATATTGTTTGGATTGTGGTTGAAAAATACCATTGTGGTTGGAAAATACCCATTGGTGGTTGAAACAAAATTAGAATAAATTGTGGAAAAGAAAAACATACTCGCCTGTGTGCAAATTAGATGTATGAAATCCCCATTGTCAAAAAAAACCCGTGAGGTTTTAAGGTAGAGCGAGGAGCCGTACTCGGGACGGTGCCGGTTTTAAATACCCCGCCGTTATGCTGCCGAAATTTTAAATAATATTCATGTGTTAGAATGATTTTCATGTGTTGAAACTTTATTCATGTGTTGAAACCATATTCATGTGTTGAATAGAAATTCATGTGATGAAACCATATTCATGTGTTGAATAGAAATTCATGAGATGAATAAAAAATTTTGAAAAATAAAAATAACATTTTATCACATATATAAACTTTATAAACTATTCATGTTTTAAGTAAATTGTTTTAACATTAAAAATTACATTTTTATTATGTATACAAACTATAGAAAATATTCATGTGTTGAATAAAGGATTAGAACGATAAAAATCATATTTTTTTCGTATGTGTGAAGTGGATAATATTCATGTGTTGAATATATAGATTGAACAATAAAATCTACATTTTTATTGTGAATATGAAGTGCAAAAATGTTCATGTGTTGAATAAATATTTTTGATAATAAAAATATCATTTTTATCATGTAAACGACTCGCTAAAAATATACAAGTGTTGAAACAAATATTTGTTTGCTATGAATATTATTTTTAGCATGTATGTGAACTAAATAAAATAGTCATGTGTTGAGATATATTTTTGTTCGCTAAAAATATCATTTTTATGCGAAACGTGAAGTGTTAAAAATAACCACTTGTTCAAATAAATATGTCTGGGTTGAAAATATTACTTTTAACATGTGTAGGAAGTGTTAAAAATAACCATATGTGGAAATGCACCTTTGTTCGCTAGAAATATTATTTTTAGCTTAGTTTTGCACATATATATACATGTGTTGAACAGGAAAATGGATTAGATGTTGAGTAAAGAATTTATTTGCGTGCCCGACAAATAGGTAAACCTTAATGAGTTGGATGCGCAATTTTATTATTATATCAACTCCTGTGAATGCCATTGGATGCGGAGTGCTGGTTGTTCTGTGTGTAATAACAAACGTCGCCATAGGATAGTAACAATTAATTTTGAACTACACTACATGGAATACTTCTTGAAGATAGGCATACTTCATCATATACCACATAAGCATTTGGAGCTTGTGTGACGAGGTTGAAGATTTACCATACGAGCGAGAGGCTTGTATGGCGATGACTATATATTAAAGGTTGAACTGATGACTGATCTGGACTATATAAATTGTAACGGTAAATTGCAAGATTAATAAAAAAACCCCACACGGGTCTGGAGATGACCATAAACACGTCTCTCTGGTCATTAAGGCACACAAACCATTTATAGGGTGACGAGAATTTATTTTCTGGAGTTATGATCCATACACACTCCCCTGTGGACACCGGAATATATCACTATAAATATGTGCATGCTTATTAGGATTTATTGGGTACCTAATACGGCCCAATAAATTTCCAAACCCCTTCCCGTATAAAGGAGGTTATGGCGAAATTTTTCAAATTTAAAGGCGTTAGTGAAATGTTTGAAGTGAAAACGATATTGAAATCGTCGAATGAATTATATATATATATATATATATATATACATATTAAATAAAACGAATCGAGCCCCTATAGTTCGCGTTTTGAAATCGTAACTTCAAACGATTATACCGAAAGATCCGACCATCGGATTTTCACGAAACTGGAACCGTTCGGTTCGCTTTGGGAATATCTTCCCAACGATATAAACTTTGTTGAGATCCAACGGTTAGATTTTCAGATATGTGTAAAACAAATTTAGGGAAAGCAGCGTAGTGCCTCGGCACGACCTGAAACGTCGTTTAATTAAATAGGGCAATTTTTAAATAAATGAAAATGGCGATATATCGTTATAAAATATTATAGACGATATAGAATGGAAATAAACCGATTCTACTTAGTTTGCTTGATATTTGATGGTTGAATGTGTTTGACATGAAAATTATACTAAAGAACTGAAATGTGAATGTCGAATAATTTAACCATGGAAAGAAGTGATTTGAAAATCTAAATATACGTGAATTATTTGAAAAGGCCGAGTTAATTCTCATTTCAAATAATTGATCGACGATTAGAAGTCGAAGAGTTGAAGACGGTTCAAGACCGACGATCTTCACATTGGATGGATGGGCGCTGCTGATGCTCATGATTGGAGTAGCTTCCTTGAAGGAGCTGAAGTGGTAGCCGTCCGGACGTATTTTATGATTGTACCGATATTCGAGGAATATGGTGCCTCCGGCTTCGTTCAAACCCAGAATGAGCTTGTAAATGGACTGTGTGTCTGACATTGGATTTTGTTCTATGCTGATTGATCTCTATTAAATATATATCTGTTTGGCAGCGGAGAATTTATTCTCTTGCTTAACGCCCTTCTCTGAGACGTACGAGCTCAGAGGTTATATATCGATGGAAATCAGTCGCATGGAGTGAATTGCCTGTGTGGCACGCCTAAGTGGCAGATGATCAAGGCTTCTGTTGAAAAGCAAAGTCTTTTGGCTGATGATCAAAGCATGGCCTATATGGCGTAGCTTTGTGTATAGCGTTGATTCGCGAGCCTCACACCTCGGTATGAGTCAAAAACGGGATAAGGACCCAAGGAGTGCACGACGTTTCTTTCTGGCTATGGGTGATGTCAGTGACCTACCAGCCCTGACATTTATATATACTTTTTACCTGTGTGGTTGTTGGAATGCGAGGCTCCTCGGATATAGGTCCTATAGGACCGGGAAACGTGTGTTCAGGAATACTAATCCTCAAAAGTAAGAGAGGACCGGCCTTGGAGGTTCTAAGGATCGCTGTGTGTGGTCCTGAGACATTTGCTAGAGTGTCTCGAATGGAGAGGAGCTTGCCCCTTGCCTCGACTCATGATGGAATCCAATTTTCAATACGAAATTGCGGACTTGGTTGTATTACTAATATGGCAACATAGTGGTATGGGGGCACTTATGCCGTCTAGGATTGATATTTATGATTGAAATTTCTTTTGAAACATATATGCACTAGTAATAATATCAAACACTTTTGTTTTATACGTATCAAGCATTTCTTGGCCATTATAATGTAAAACTCTATCCTCCGGCTTGCGTTGCATTGTGTGTATAAAGACCCGAACTTCCCCGGTAAGGAAAGCCCAGATTGAGATGAGAACAACACACATCGGAACGCAGACAAAAGAACATTTCATTGTCTATTACAACAATTCCATCAGAATACAAGAATATACAGGGTATGAATAAATATACATTCAACAAATATCAGAGATTACAATAAATTACAAAGCAGCGGAAAATAATACAAAACACAACTAGAAGTGATATACGGATACAGAGCTTTCCGAGTATCGTTCCGGCTGTAAACCAGGATCCTGTGAATATAAATCTGCAAAATCAAAACTACTAGCTGCCCGTGTGGAAAATAGGGGCACCCAGAGTTTAGGTTAAAACAATAAACTCCAGGTCAGTCATGTGACTGGTGTGAGAACTAAAACTGTTATTAGTCTTTATTTTAAAGTTCGGTAAATCAAGGGACCACGCCGTATAACACGGAATGGGTTTCCTCCCAAGAATACCAGTGCTTAAAACAAACAGCGCAATGCTAAATAAAGAAAAATGAAGCTATTATAAGACCCAGGTCCCATCACACAATGCAACGCAAGCCGGAGGATAGGGTTTTTACCTTATAATAGCCAAAGCATGCTTGATACGTTTAAAACACATTATTTTGATATTACTATAAGTGTATAGTGTCAAAACAATTTCAATCATAAGTATCTATCATAGGTGGCATAGCTACCATCTACTATGTCGCCATACTAGGTTCTACAAATAAAACCGCAATATCACGTATTGGAAATTGGATTTCCGTCATGAGTCGAGGCAAGGGGCAAGCTCCTCTCCGTTCGAGACACTCTAGCAAATGTCCCAGGACCGCACACAGCAATCCTTGGATCTTCAGGGCCGGTCCTCTCTTACTTTTGAGGATTAATTATTCCTGAACACACGTTTCCCGGTCCTAACAGACCTATATCTGAGGCGCCTTGTATCCAACAACCACACAGGTGAAAAGTATATAAATGTCAGCCAGTTTAAGCACTGACACCACCCATAGCTAGAAAGAAACGTCGTGCTCTCCCTGCAGTCACTATCCCGTTTTTGACTCATACCGAGGTGTGAGGCTCGCGAATTCACGCTATACACAAAGTTGCGCCACACAGGCCGTGCTTTGATCATCAACCACAAGACTTTGCTTTTCAACAGTAGCCTTGATCAATTGCCACTTACGCGTGTCACACTGGCAATTCACTCCATGCGACTGATGTCCATCGATATACAACCTCTGAGCTCGTACGTCTCAGAGAAGGGCGTTAAGCAAGAGAATAAATTCTCCGCCGCCAAACAGAGATGTATATTTAATATAGATCAATCAACACAGAATAAAATCCAATGTCAGACACACAATCCATTTACAAGTTCGTTCTGGGTCTGAACGAAACCGGAGGCACTTTCCTCGCATATCCATCGATCTCCAAGTACGTCTGGACGATCACTAACTGTTTCTCTCCTCTTGGGTGTACAGCCCAATCGAAATCATCAGTAATCACCCAAACGATGTGAAGACTTCCGGTCTTCAACCACCGTCTTCATCTTCGACATCTCGTCGAATCGGTTATTCAGAATGGGTATAAACCCGGCCTTTCTGAATAACCCACGTATATAATAAACAAATGGTACACAAACACAACAAACGCCTCATTCCAATTCAGAATGTTCTTTTATTCACAAAATCACATTCTTAGGGAAAGGTTCCCATTAATTTTATCCAAGATAAATTCTTCTAAATTTATTCTTTAATCTTCCCTTGGATATCATTTCAAACCATATTATGGTTTTCCAAACTAGTCGGGATTAGCGGACCACACAGAAGTAATTATTTATTTTATTTCCCAATCCCAACCTATTCATCCAATGGAGAAATTTGGTAATACTCCATATCTAACACCACGGTGTTATCGGTAAAATTAATTACCATTTCACGTTCAAATCTAATCAAAGATTTAACTATCGCTTTGGAGCAAAACTGGTGATACTCCATTCTCGATCACTTTTCAGATTTGATAATTTAAATTATCAATTCACCTTTCATTCTAATTAACAATTCATTAAAACTCCACTTAGTTTTAAATCTTTTCAAAAATCAATATCCTATCTTTAACTGGGTTAAAGAACCAATGTCATCTAAAACACGGTTCACGATAAACCCAAAATCACATTCAAATTCAATTCCAATTAAACATTATTTAATTGGTACACTTCATTAAATCTAAATAGAAATATTTAATCTTTTTCTCCATTGGGCTTAAGAACAGTGTTAATGAAGACACCATTCACGACAAACCCAAATCACATTTGATATTAAATACAAGGCTCTGAATAGAATATAAAATTCTGAAACCAAAAAATATTGTATTGGAAATAACGATATAAAATATATCTTTCAAATTCCCAAAACAATATCTGTATAATCACGAAATCCAACATCAAAATATTCCGAAGATAATTTTGATTAAAATCCATTCCAATTCGTATATTGGAAATTCTGATTATTTTTAAAACCACTTTCAATTTCAATTTATTTATTTCAAAAATAAATTGATTTTAATTCAAGTTCAAAACTAGTTCATTTCGATAAAAATCTATTTTTATCTTTTCAAATGTGGAATTTTCCACCCCTGTTCTTCCCAAATCATTTCTTATGATTTTACACAAATTATTACTATTTTTAATAATTTTATCAAGGCCCGTACAGTCGATTTCCACCAATGGCCATCGAACTGCACTTACAACGACCTTTTTCAAATTTGATTTGGACATAATTCCAAATCCAACCGTTAGATTTCAAAATTCTAATATTCATTGGAAAGCTATTTTCGATACAAACCCAACGGTTCCGGTTTCAGGAGAATCTGACGGTCGGATCTCCCGCAACGTCAATTCGAAGTCAATGGTCGAAATTCACGAACTGCCGTGGCGCGACGCGTTCTATTCAGGCCATTATATATATATAATATATATATATATTATATATTTCATCGATTTCCTTTTTAAAACGTACTTTATAAATCGTTTTAAATTCGTTTTCAAAACCATTTCAACTCTATATTCAATTTCAAATCAAAATTGAATATTTCATATCATTACTATATAAATGATGATATTTTCAAAACGTTATATTTTGAAATCACTTCCTTTTCTATATTCATTTTAAAAACGAATATAATCGATATAAATATCGTTCACGTCAAAATGGCGCATCTCTAATCAACACGGCTTTATATATTTCAATAAATTCGTTATTCCATTCAACAAGTGAATATTTATTCCATTCAACACATGAATCTATATTTCTTTCTACACATGAATTTCCTCAACACATGAGCACTGTCAACACATGACTATTTTTGTTATTTAATATATTTTATAAAATTATGGTATCTATCGTTTGATTTTTAAATCAGACTCCAACTGTAAAGTAGTAAGAGAATGATTCCCTAGGTATTAATGCCGAAGGCCGGAACCAATATCAGATCAATACCCTGTAAACCACTCATCTTATCTATTTTCCAGTTAGTTTCTAACTTTAAATATGATAAAGATGTAAATTTTATTGTTAAAATATTTCTTTCAACACATGATTATTTATTCTATACAACACATGAATTTTCTTTTATAATGTTCATTATTTCCCAATTGGAATGAGGCCCAATCAATCACCATATAATGTTAATTATATGGATTCCATACAACACATGTATATGAATAGCAACGATAAATAATCAACCATCATCCAAAGTTCACTACACAACTGCATAAGCATTAAATATAAATATCTAACGCTTATACAGCCTGTCAATCAAACGAACGACAAATCACTAAACAATTGGGATTAGTGTACGCCAAATATCATCCCAACACCCGTGTGGGGTTTCAAATCAATAAACACAGATTTTTATTGGTGCAGTTGGGCGATGTGTAAAATTTATCATCCCAATCAATATCCTTCAAATAGGTGTACATAAACAAACCGTCTGGTTTGTAAATGAATATTTATTTATTCACATTCGCTTTAAAAATTATATTTTTAACGATAATTAATTTATTTCCCCACATGAATATTTTATTATCGATTTCACATCAACATCACAAACAAATTTCACAACACATCAAACAAGCATACAAGCCGTCCATGGTCTGTGGACGACGGGTGTCGGGTGCTGCTAAGCACCGTCTGGATCCTAGTATATATTTTTAACTAGAAAAACAAGATTTAAAGTGAGAAGTTCTCACCGACCAGCTAATCCAAACGCCTCGACTCTTATTATGTAGAAGTCATCGTTGTGTTCTCCTTTTGTCACCTTCGTTGCCCGTAGCCACTACATATATAAAAATCACATTTTTATATTGTTGCTATGTATATAAAAATCACATTTTTATTATCACTCTATATGGATAAAAATTCTATTTTTACACCGCTACTATATAGATAAAAATTCTATTTTTATAACGGTGTTCATATAATAAAGATTATATTTTTATCACGCTATTCTCTACATAAAGATTTCGCCTTTTCAAATATAAAGATTTAATCTTTTCAAATATAAAGATTTAATCTTTAACTTCTACTTCTAATATAAAGATTGAATTTTTATGTCACTACATATATAAAGGTGATATTTTTACTATCTTACCTATATAAAAATTATATTTTTATACTTCTACAATATAAAAGATTATATTTTTATACTTCTATAATATAAAAGATTATATTTTTATACTTCTATAATATAAAAGATTATATTTTTATACTTCTATAATATAAAAGGTTATATTTTTATACTTCTATAATATAAAAGATTATATTTTTATTCTTCCTATATTATAAAAGATTATATTTTTATTCTTCCTATATTATAAAAGATTATATTTTTAACCTTTCCATGATATAAAAATTATATTTTTACATCGCTACCTCATATATAAAAATCGAATTTTTATATTCTTTATCTTATAAAAACCACATTTTTATATTTGAAAAGCCCAATCTTTTCTATTGGTAACCAATATATAAAGATTTCATTTTTCCATGAACAAAATCATCTTTTTATTCTCTATGCTTTTCTAATCTAAAAATATAATCTTTCCTAATAAAAATCAAAACTTTAAACAAATAAAAATCATATAATTTCAGTTTTAAAATCATAGCCTTTTATTTAAAAAAAAAACTAAACTAAAAATGAAAATCATATATAAAAACTTACATTGAAATAGGGAAGGGGAGGGGGTGTTCACTGTCGGAGGGGTGCTTGAGGGGCTGAAAGGAGGAGGAAGAAGAAGCAGCGGCGGCAGCAACAGGAGGAGGGGGCGTGGTGGCGGAGCGTGGGCCAGGGGGTACGGCGAGGGGCTTTCAGGGCGGTTAGGGTTAGGGCGCAGGTGGTTTTCGGGTGTGCGGTCGATTTGAGGAAGAGGAAGGGGAGAGAAGAACCGAGGAAGAAGGAGGAGGGAGAAGAAGAAGGGGGGAGGCGACGCACCACTGGGGGGGGGGGGGGGGAGGGGGCGATGAAGTGGCGGCGGCGGAAGTCGATGGGCGGGCTCCGCCCTTTTACTTTTTTTTTTCTTTTTTTTTAAAAACTGAAATGATCGTGGAAGAATAGTGAGGAGAGAGAAGGAAGTCAAGGGGCTATATAATAATTTATATTATTTATTTAAATTTTATCTCCAAAAAGCAACTTGAAATTTCGGACTCGAAATCGAACCCACCGACTGTCGTCCCTAGCGTAATACCCCCAGTCCGAACATAATGGGATATGTTTCGCAAGCCAATTCGATCGTTACGATCAGTTTTCGTCAAATTTACATTTAAATCATTATATTGAATTTTAAACGTACATTTCAATTTACCGAGGCCACATACTAACCCTAAAAATTCCCAAAAAATATTTTCTAGCTTCGTATTGACGATACGGTCCTAACAAAACTAATTTCATTGAATTCTGAGACCGTTAGAAAAATGGCCATTTTCCAGTAGATTAAAATCAACTGAAACTGGTCAAACGCGTTTTCCTTTGCCACGCTCACATATTGATTCGAAAAATTATGAAATTTAAAACCTAGCAATAACTTGACATCACGGATCCAACAAAAGTGGTTTCGTCGAAATCCGAGGTCGTTTGCAAAATTCCCATTTTTAAGGGCCGAAATTCCATAGCGACTATTCTGCATTTTCAACTGGACATATCTTTTGATCCACGCTATGAAATTTTGATTCTTTGGATTCGTTGGAAAGATATTCTCAATTAGATTCTAATATTTTTGGTTTCGCTAAAATCCGGTTTATTTTGCACCCGGTACATTCATTTGAACTTTGAAATCGAATTATCGAACTACCGCACCATTTTCAGTTCCTTTTATAATTATATATAATTATTTATATTCTAACGACGACGTATATAAATATATACGTTCGAATTCTATTCAAAATAAATTTCTCATCGAAATTATTTAAAATAATTCATTTTAAATATTCAAACTTCATCAAAATTGCCAAAATAAAAATTTTAAATTGGCTCGCATTTCCGGGTTGTTACAGTGTGATGGGATCTGAGTCTTATAATGGCTTCATTTTTATAAAAAGCATTGCGATGATTTAATAATTTACTTTATTTCATGCACTAGCAATCATTGGAGTAAACCCGTTCCGCGAAAGTGGCGTGGTCCTATGATTTGCCTTATATTTGTTGTTTAATTAGTTAAATAGATTTCTCATACCAGTCCCATGACTGACTCGTAGTTTGTTTCACCTTGCAAACTCGGGTGCCCTTATTTTCACACGGGCAGCCTAGTATCAGATAGCTGGACATATTTTGGCTTTGCACTGCAGCAGGAGTGCATCTTTTGGCTCATGGCGAGGCTTGACTTCTCAGTGTTGACTATTGATTTTCCGCCATTATTATCTAGGTATATGATTCCGCCTCTGGCGATGTAGACTGATATTTCTTTTATGTACTCTCTATGTATATGTACCGCTTATGGTGATGTAGACTGATCATGTACTTTTATGCACTAAGTTGTATCCTACACTGTGCTCTCTGATGTTGTGGCATATTATGATTCCGCTGTCATATTTATGTAAATTAATTTATTTGCTGCTTATGCTATTATCTATATTCTGCTATTGATGATTAATGTGTTATATTCCAATGATTATCCTTTAACACTGTCGTACGGGGTTTTGGGATCGTCACAAAATATTTAATTCAATAATTATTTTTAAACAAGTATTTATTTAAATAAATATTTATTACACTTTCAAATAGTGCACATAGCGTTTCCTCTCTATTTACCCAATCACTTGTACAATACACTTCCTCACTACATTTCACTCGTATACATTGACTCCTTATTACACACTTATTCACTCATATACATGTACACAATCGCTCATATGCATGTACACAATCACTCACACTCTCACTCTAGTTTTAATCTTCGGCTTCTTGTTTGAGTTTATACAAGATATAAACAGTAGAACATACTCTTTAACTAACATGAACTTGGCAGTTGGCACAGAACTCATACATTTTATCACGAATAGACTCAAAATGCTCTCCAATAAAACTTACATAGACAAAGACGTTAAGCAGGGAGGAATGGTCCAGATCAATTGGCACAACGTTCAGCCAGTTTTGACTCTTGATTTCAGTCCTAAAACTAGTCTTCTTGCAACCGGCGGCAACGACCACGACATCTAGCTTTGGGAGATAATAAAAGGTGAATCACAGAAAAAACTTCCAACCACTTCCTATAAACCAACCTTGCATATCATAGTACCGCTATAAACATTTTACGGTTTTCTTCTTCTGTCAAAGACCTTTCTTCTGGCATTGATAGAGGTAAACTTGTCCTTTGGAAACTACATACCACAGATGATGGTGACAAAATCTGGAAGTTTTCAAAAACATTCATATTTCATCGCAATGAAGTCCTTGATCTTGAGTGGTCTACTGATGGTGCATACCTTGTTTCTGGCTCAATTGATAATTCTTGTGTAATTTGGAATGTCTCCAAGGGTTCAGTTTACCGGATTCTTGATGCTCATCAGCATTATGTTCAAGGTATTTCATGGGATCCTTTGAGTCAATATGTTGCTTCTCCTAGTTCTGATAGAACATGTCGAGTGTTCGCAAACAAGCCACAGTCAAAACAGAAGGGCTTTGAAAAAGTAAATTTTGCATGTCAACATGTTTTCACGAAGGCACAAATACAAAAGCATATTGACTCAAAGAATGCTTCAAGAAAATCACATTTTTTTATGATAAAACTCTGCCATCCTTTTTTTGGAGGTTATAGTGGTCACTTGATGGTTCATTTTTACTAATACCTGCAGGCTTACAAAAATTATCTGCTGCATCTGAAACAAACACTGCACATATAATTTCAAGGAAAGATATTGTTAGAGAACCCCGAATTATCACAAAACCAATTGGTAATGTGAAGGGTGAACTCATTATAGTTATATAGGGTTCATTTTACAAATTCCCCTATGTGGGACTTGTCTCAACACGCCCGCACACGTGTAGCATATCACGAGCCTAACACGTGGACCTTTATTGGGTGACGTGGATAAGTGTGGCATTGTGCGCACGAATTAAACCTGCTCTGATACCATGTTGAGACAAGTCCCACATTGGGGAATTTGTAAAATGAATCCTGTATAACTATAATGAGTTCACTCTTCACATTACCAATTGGTTTTGTGATAATTTGGGGTTCTCTATCATGGTATCAGAGCAGGTTTCGAATATCTAAACCTCTGCTCTCCCATCCTCCTCTCTTTCTTCTTCTTCGACCACCTCTTTCCTGTTAAATCACCACCAATAGTCGCTATGCATGCCGATGATTTTTTTTACAAGAATACCGGTGCTACATCTCACATGAAAGCGGATCAAAGTGTACTTTCTTCTTATTTTAATTCCAACAATAATTATCATAATATTGTTGTTGTCAATGGTGATCTAATTCCAATTGTTGGTCACGGAAGCACTAATTTACCTTTACCATACCCTCCGTTTATCCTAAATAATGTTTTGCATGCTCCTAAACTTATTAAAAACTTGATATCCGTTTGTAAGTTCACCACTGATAATATGGTTTCTGTTGAATTTGATCCGTTTGGATTTTCTATTAATGATTTACATACGGGAACCAAACTAATGAGATGTGACAGCACTGGGGATATTTGTCCTCTCTTCTCCAATAACCAAATCACTCCCTTTATGAATCATCTTTATCCTCGCTTCTCCAATAACCAAACCACTCCCTTTATGAATTAGTCAACATTTACCGCTCTCTCTCTTTCCAGATTTTTGGCATAACCGCTTAGGACATCCTGGTGCTGTTGTGCTCAGATCATTAAATCACAAAAACCTCATTAATTGTAATAAGTCTCGTAAAACTTATTGTTCTTCTTGTCCTCTTGGAAAACATTCTAAATTACCATTTTTTGATTCTCTGTCATACACTTTGCTATCTTTTGATATTGTTCACAGCGATCTTTGGACATCGCCTATTGTTAGTTCTCTTGGCCACTGTTATTATGTTCTTTTTCTTGATGATTATAGCAAATTTTTGTGGACTTTCCCTACTGCCAAAAAGTCACAAGTCAAACATTTATTCCAATCTTTTCATGCTCTAATCAAAACTCAATTTGAACGAAGCATTAAAACATTCCAATGTGACAATGGTACAGAATACATCAATGGCACCTTTAAACAATTCTTTGATCATAATGGGATGCTATTCCGCCTTTCTTATCCCCACACCTCTCCTCAAAATGGCAAAGCCGAATGACACATTCAATCAATAAACAACATCATTCGTACCTTGCTTGCTAAAGTCTATGCCACCTTCTTTTTGGAATCATTCTTTAGAAATGGCCACGTACTTCTTAACATACTTCCAACTAAAGTCTTAGGATTTCAGTACCCCACCCAGATTCTATACCAATGTGATCCCAAATATTCGGCATTGCGTGTATTTGGTTGCCTATGTTTCCTTTTGTTTCTGACCACTTCTATCCATAAATTGCAAGCTCGATCCATTCCATGTGCTTATCTTGGTCCCGCTTCCAACCATAGACGCTCAAAGTGTTACGATATGGCAAGCGGCAAAATCATTATTTGTCATTATGTGAAATTCATTGAGACCGAATTCCCATTTGCCCAAATTCATCAAACCGTAAATAAAGCGAATGATTTTTTAATTTCCAATAGTTCTAATTCTTTACTGAATTATTTGCATTCTACTTCGAAGCCTCCAAACATAATTGAGTCCATGCCTCATTCTAGCCCATTAATTCAGCCTTCCCTTACTGGTCCACGGCCTCAAACGGACCTAGTTGCATCCTCTTCTGTTGCGCCACTAGCTCCCACAGGCTTAGTTCCCTAGAAATTCTCCCCATATGCTGTCAACACTTAGGTTGGTCGACAAACTCAGCTAAGCCCACAACCCACTCCTCTTCTTTTTAGTCCAGAAACATAGCCTACATCTGCTACCCAATCTTACAACTCTAAGTTAGCAGCATCTCTTTCCCCAAATACCTCCAGTTCAACTGCTCAAACGAACCAAACCCAAAGATCACAAAGCTCTCCTCAGCCTAACAACCCAATATTACATCGTATGACAGCCCGATCAATGGATGGCATTTTAAAACCAAATCCCAAATACACTACCAATTTATACACATCCACCACAAACATATCTCCTATACCTAAGGACCCTATTAGTTCTTTTCATAAACAAAATTGGAATAGTGCAATGTTGGATGAATTTAATGCTTTAATTGATAATAAGACTTGGGATTTAGTGCCAAGGTCACCTAATGTGAAAGTAATTCGATCTATGTGGATTTTTCGTCACAAGTACAAATCTGATGGTTCTTTTGAGCGACATAAAGCATGTCTTGTAAGTGATGGTAAAACTTAGCAACAAGGTATTGATTGTGAAGAAACATTTAGCCCAGTGGTTAAACCAGCTACCATACGAGCAGTTCTTAGTATCGCTCTTTCAAAATCTTGGCACATTCATCAACTAGATGTCAAGAATGCCTTTTTACATGGTCACCTTAATGAGACTATTTATATGCATCAACCCATGGGGTTTTGAGACAAGAGACATCCAGATCATGTGTGTTTACTAAAAAAATCTCTATATGGTGTAAAACAAGCTCCTCGGGCTTGGTATCAGCGATTTGCAGACTTTGTTGCATCCATTTGATTTACTCATAGTAAATCTGATCACTCTTTGTTCATTTATAGACAAGATTCAAATATGGCATATATACTGTTGTATGTTGATGACATAATTCTTACTGCTTCTTCAAATTATTTGCGCAATTCTTTCATTACTCTTTTGAGTTCAGAATTTTCTATGAAGGATCTTGGTCAGTTAAGTTTTTTTTGGGTATTGTTGTTACTCATCATACAAATGGTTTATTTTTATCTCAGAAAAAGTATGCTGTGGATATCATTAACAGAGTTGGAATGTCTAACTGCAGACCTTGCCCTACCCCTGTTGACACCAAGTCTAAACTTAGTGCTACTAAGGATGCCCCGTATGAGGATCCTGCTAAGTATCGTCACCTTGTTGGTGCACTTCAGTTCCTTACCTTTACAAGGCCTGATATTTCTTATGCAGTACAACATGTGTGCCTTCATATGCATGATCCGAAAGTTGAGCACATGACTGTTCTCAAGCGCATCTTGCGCTATATTTAGGGTACACTATGTTATGGTTTGCATCTGCATAAGTCTTCTATTAACAAACTTATCGCCTATACAGACGCTGATTGGGGTGGATGCCCAGATACTAGATGCTCCACCTCAGGTTATTTTGTATTTCTTGGAGATAATCTTATTTCTTAGTCCTCTAAACGTTAGCCTACATTGTCTCGTTCTAGTGTAGAAGCCGAGTATAGAGGAGTTGCTAATGTTGTCTCCGACTCATGTTAGATCAGAACTTTGTTATTAGAGTTGCATTTTCCCATTCAGAAAGCCAGAAAGCCACCTTGGTTTATTGTGACAATGTAAGTGCGATCTACTTATCTAGTAATTCAGTTCAGCAACAACGTACAAAACACATTCAAATGGATATTCACTTTATCCATGAAAAAGTAGCTAAAGGAGAAGTTCAAGTCCTCCATGTCCCATCCCGTTATCAAATTGCTGATGTTTTTACAAAAGATCTTCCGAGTGTGCTATTTGACGAATTTCGGGACAGCCTCAACGTTCGACAACAACTTGTTTCAACTGCGGGGGAGTGTTAGAATAATTAATATATGGTATTTATGTTAATAATGTATTACATAAATACCATATATTAATGGTAGAAGATTTGTATTAGAATAATTGATATATGGTATTTATGTTAATAATATATTACATAAATACCATATACTAATGGTAAAAGATTTGTCATTAGTTATATATGTTATTATATATTACACATGGTAATATATAATAACATTAATGACAGAAGAATAAATGCTTGTTATTTATGTAATATATTTATGTAAACGTTGGCAGCTCTAAATGCCTACAAAAAGGGGCTGACAAATAATGAAACGCAAGGAAGAAATTTGAAATCTGTCAGATCTATCAAGGCCAGTAGTGGTATTGCTGGAAGCCAGCAAACCAGTGGTCATTGTAAGGCTTTGTCCCATTCTTTTTTTCTTACGTGAACATAAAGATTTAGTTGGTTTCTTCAAGCTTCCTTATAAGGTGGTTTTTGCTGTGGCAACACTTGACTCGCTTCACGTATATGACAAGGAGAGTGTTCTCCCTATAGACATGTTTTCTAGACTTCATTATGTAGCTATTGCTGACATTACATGGTCCCCAAGTGCTAAATATCTTTCTTTGTCCTTGTGTGATAGCTATTATACAATTATTGAATCCCAAAAAAATGAACTCGGCATTCCTTTTGAACCATTAGGATTAAAGAAAGGCTCAAAATAAAGTAAAGAACCAACGGCTGATACAAAGAACGAGCCTATAGATAATAAAGTACCAACAGATACAAAGAATGGGCCAGTAGATAGTATGGAAATCGACAATGTAGAACCAAGTGCTATTGGTAAAAGAAGATCCGAGTCCGAATCAGAGCAGGAAGTGCCTATTGCAACTCAGAAGACAAATGCTCCTAAAAAGAAGTGAATTATTCCTGTAGCCATCCTCTAAGCTATTAAGTTATCTGTGGGTGTTATAAATTATAAAACTTAAGGGGGAGAGGGGTATGAACTATTTTAAAGGACAATTGAAAAAAAACTCCTCTACCTGTTTGTTAATTCACATTTAGTTCCGGTTAAAAAATAGTAAACTAGGTATCTACACCACAAAAAAAGATAACATCCTTGATTATTAAAGATTAGCATATCCGCTTTCATTCGATTCTGTTTGAACTTGCTTGATTTCTGTTGGATTCCTGATTTGATTTTAAAACATAAACTTATGTATGTACATATATTAAGGCATAAAAACTGTAAGCCAAAAGAAGAACAAAATTAGCATTAGCATCACAACAATTTTATACTGACAAATGCAATACCATCAGGAAATAGAACTGAACATACCTTAAATTATGCTGGCTTGATTAATTCAAAAACCAATACATTACCAACTTTTAATTTATGCACCCTGGAAAATTTCCTCATTCCACAAGTAAAGCAGAATGTATATCTGTTATATCTGGTTTCAAATTTTGAACCACTCTTCAACGATCATATCTAAATTGTAAAGCAGCACATTATAAGTCTGCATCTGTGATAGCTATAAACACATCATAAACAAAATTTTATATTATAACTAAAATCAAAATGGAAGCCAAAAAATCACCTTTGTGTTACAGCGACCATATCCCTCCCTTTAAACACCTACTATTAGTACAACTACCTCACATCTTCTCCAAAAGACTCAAACTCTCTCTGTTCATCTCCTACAATTCAAACAACAACAAACCATTGCACCACTAACTCCCCACCTCCAATTCCAAACTATTGACTTGAACCGCTACCTCAATACAAATTTCACCAACCATTACCATCTCAAATGATCACGACTAAGTTGCTCCCCTCAGCCACATAGCAAAAACCAAACCAAACTTCAACATGCTACTAGTGCCAATAAAAATAAAATATACATCTGTTAAATTTGGGTTTGAAACAATAAATCTAATTCCAACATAGAATATATGATATTATTGTTTGAAAAAATATACTAACCTGAGCAGAGAACTCAACACGTCAATTGCGACAACCAGTAACAAGATGATTCTTACCCCGATGCCAAAGTTTATTTTTAAAAGTATTTCAACCTAAAGCTTTCATAGTCTCCACCACGAAATTCCCAAACTCCGTTTCAATATTGAAATAGATTTCAATTTGGAAATCCAGATCGAAACGCTTTGGTAATAGAGACCTCGAAATCAAAATCGACTTCGAAATTCAGACCGAATCGACCTGGAAATCGAAGTCTCGAAATTGATTTTGAAATCTAGAACAAAATCAATTTTGAATTCGAAATCGACTTCGAAATAAAAGTCACAACAAATATTTCTCGTAACAAGAGCGTCTAGAAAAAAAATGAATTGAGTACGTGAAGATGAGTTTATCAGAGAGAAACCGATTTGTTTCTAATATAAAGGGTAGGGTTTTATTCTATTTCCATCAGAGAATGGAAATAACGATGAACAAAGAGGCAAGGTTAAAACTTCGAGATAAATCTTTGAGCAGGACATAGAGACGAGTAGAAATATTAGGATAAAATTACGGGGTATTTAGTTTTAATAACACAATTCAAAATAAAATTAGGTTACAGATAACTAAGCTTAATAATTGGTCCAAGAACAAACATTAAATTATATTATGTGTATTGATATTAACTTTAATTTCTCATCATTGCTAAATTAATTAAAAAATAAAAAATAACCTTCAAAATTAAAAAATGATTTTAAATTTTTTTAGTCGATTAACCAAAAACATTCATATCTGTAAGGATAAAGAATTTCGCTCGATCCGAATCGATCGCTAAACCAACCAAGACCGTTCGAAACCCCGAATTGCTTTGAGAACAACACACATCGGAACACAAATAGAAGAACATTGCATTGTTAATTACAACAATTACATCAGAATACAAGAATATACAGAGTATACATAAATGATATACATTCGATAAATATCAGAGGATAAAATACATTATATAGCAGCGAAAAATAATACAAAACACAACTGAAAGTAATACGCGGATACAGAGCTTTCCGAGTATCATTCCTGCAGTTAACCAGGTTCCTGTGAATATAAATCTGCAAAACCAAAACTACTAGCTGCCCGTGTCAAAATAAGGGCACCCAGAGTTTAGGTTAAAACAATAAACTCCAGGTCAGTCATGTGACTAGTGTGAGAACTAAAACAGTTATTAATCTTTATTTTAAAGTTAGGTAAATCAAGGGATCACGCCGTATAACACGGAACGGGTTTCCTCCCAAGAATACCAGTGCATAAAACAACAGCACAATGCTAAATAAAGAACAATGAAGCTGTTATAAGACCCAGGTCCCATCACACAATGCAACGCAAGCCAGAGGATAGGGTTTTTACCTTATAATAGCCAAGAATGCTTGGTAAGTGAAATTTCATGTTTTATTATTACTATAAGGTATAGTGTCAAAACAATTTCAATCATAAGTATCAATCATAGACGGCATAAGTGCCCCATACCACTATGTCGCCATACTAGGCTCTACAATCAGAACAGCAAAATCACGTATTGGAAGTCGGATTTCCATCTGTGAAACAAGGAAAAAGATAGTCCTTACCGAATTCGAGACTCTCTAGCCCGAGCCTCAGGACAAGTACTCAGTCAAGCCCTTGGATCGTCAGGGCCGGCCCACCGATGTGGATTAAAATGTCTGAACACTACGTTTCCCCGCCCTTTGGGGCGTAAATGAATCCTATGACTCCATCGGCTCCACACAGTCACCGATCTATCCGAGGCGCCTCGCAACCTAACAACAACATAAGTCAAACTTGTCAGGGCGTGTCAAACCACTGACGCCACTTCTAGCTAGAAGCCCTCCCTGAGGTCCTCTCCCGTTTCTGGTTCACAACCGGGGTGTGAGGCTCGCGAATCAACGCTACACAAAGCTGTGCCACACAGGCTGTGCTTTGATCATCAACCACAAGACTTTGCTTTTCAACAGAAGCCTTGATCATTTGCCACTTAGGCATGCCACACAGGCAATTCACTCCATGCGATTGATATCCATAAATATATAACCCCTGAGCTCGTACGTCTCAGAGAAGGGCGTTAAGCAAGAGAATAAATTCTTCGCTGCCAAACAGATATATATATTTAATAGAAATCAATCACACAGAATAAAATCCAATGTCAGACATATAGTCCATTTACAAGTTCGTTCTGGGTCTAAACGAAACCGGAGGCACCTTGTACCTCGCATATCCATCGATCTCCAAGTACGTCTGGACGATCACCAACTGATTCCCTCCTCTTGGGTGTACAGTCCAATCAAGATCATCAGTAATCACCCAACCGATGTGAAGACCTCCGGTCTTCGACCACCGTCTTCATCCTCGACACATCATCGAATCAGTTATTCAGAATGGGATAAACCCGGTCTTTCTGAATAACTCGCGTATATAATAAACAAGTGTTACACAAACACAATATACGCCTCATTCCAATTCAGAATATTCTTTTATTCAAATATTATTATACTTTGGGAAAGGTTCCCATTAATTTTATCAAAGATAAATTCTTTAAATTTATTCTTTAATCTTCTTTTGAATATAAATTCAAATTAGTCGGGATTAGCGAACCACACCGAAGTAATCATTTATTTTATTTCCCAATCCCAACCTATTCATCCCATGAAGTAAAACTGGCCATACTTCATATCTAACACCATGGTGTTATCGGTAAATTCAATTACCATTTCACGTTCAAATCTAATTAAAGATTTAACTATCGCCTGGAGCAAAACTGGTGATACTCCATTCTCGATTATCTCAATCTAATTAAAGATTCATTAAAACTCCACTTGGTTTTAATCTTCCCAAAAATCATATCAATGATTGTTTAACTTGGAAAATCATATCCTGTCTTTAACTGGATTAAAGAACCAATGTCATTTAAAACACGGTTCACGATAAACCCAAAATCACATTTTATTCTATCAGCCTTTAACCGTAAATTAGCAAGTGAACAATTCCCTAAGTAATAACCCCGAAGGCCGAAACCAACATCAGATCAATATCCAAGAAACCATTCAACTTAACTAATCTTCAGTTAGTTTCTAATTTTCTTAACTATGTTGGGTCTAAGAACAATATTATTGAAGATACCGTTTACGACAACCCAAAATTACATTCCATTAATTATCGGGATATTTAAAACACCGTTCAAGATAAACCCAAAAATCAATTCAAATTCAATTCCAATTAAATACCATTTAATTGGTATACTTCATTAAATCTAAATAAAAAAATTTAATCTTTTTCTCAACTAGGTTTAAGAACAGTGTAAACGAAGACACCATTCACAACAAACCCAAATCCCATTTGATATTAAATACAAGGCTCTGAATAGAAAATATATCGGCTTATATTCAATATCAAATTCTACGACCAACAAATATCGTATTGGAAATAACGATATAAATATATCTTTCAAATTTCAATAACAATATCTATGTAATCACGAAATCCAACATCGAAATATTCCAAAGACAATTTCGATTCAAATCCATTCCAATTCAATTATTGGAAATTCTGGTTATTTTCAAAACCATTTCAAATCCACTATATTTATTTTAAAAATAAATGGGATTATAATTATAATTCTAGTTCAAAACTAGTTCATTTCGATAAAAATTTATTTTTATCTTTTCAAATATGGAAACTTTCATCCCAATTCTTTCCAAATCATTTCTTATGATTTTACACAAATTATTACCATTTTTAATAATTTTATCAAGGCCCGTACAGTCGATTTCCATCAATGGCCATCGTACTGCACTTACAGCGACCTTTTCCAAATTTGATTTGGACATAAATCCATATCCAACCGTTAGATTTCAAATCTCTAATATTCGTTAGAAAGCACTTTTCGATACGAAACCAACGGTTCCAGTTTTAGGAGAATCCGACGGTCGGATCTCCCGTAATGTCCATTCGAAGTCAATAGTCGAAATTCGCGAACTGCCGCAGCGCGGCGCGTTTTATGCAGGCCATTCTATATATATAATATATATATTATATATATTTCGTCGATTTCCTTTTAAAACGTAATTTATAAATCGTTTTAAATTCGTTTTCAAAATAATTTCAACTTCATATTCAATTTTAAATCAAAATTGAATATTTTATATCATTAATATATGAATGATAATATTTTCAAAATATTAGATTTTGAAATCACTTCCTTTTCTATATTCATTATAAAAACAAATATAATCGATATAAATATCGTTCGCATCAAAATGGCGCATCTCTAATCAACACGGCTTTATATATTTCAATAACTTCGTAATTCTATTCAACAAATGAATATTTTCTTCAAGACATGAATATATATTTCTTTCAACACATGAATATTTATTTCTTTCAACACATGAATATTATCAACACATGAGTATCATCAACACATGACTATTTTTGTTATATAATATATTTTATAAAATTAGGATTTCTATCATTTAATTCTTAATCAGACTCCAACCGTAAATTAGTAAGAGAACGATTCCCTAAGTATTAACCCCGAAGGCCGAAACTAACATCAGATCATTACCCAGGAAACCATGATAAGTTTCAACACATGAATATTCTCAACACATGATAAGTTTCAACACATGAATATTCTCAACATGTGAATTATATTGTTAAAATATTTCGTTCAACACATGATAAGTTTCAACACATGAATATTCTCAACATATGACTATTTATTCTATTCAACACATGAATCTTTATTTTATAATATTCTTTATTTTCCAAATTGGAATGTGGCCCAATCAATTACCATATAATGTTAATTATATGGATTCCATACAACACATGTATATAATAGCAATGATAAATAATCAACCATCAACCAAAGTGCACTACACAACTACATAAGCATTAAATATAACTAATTAACGCTTACACAGTCTGTCAATCAAACGATCAACATACCACTAAACAATTAGGATTAGTGTACGTCGAATATCATCCCAACACCCGTGTGGGGTTTCAAATAACCAAACACAGATTTTTTTATTTGTGCAGTTGGGCGATGTGTCAAATTTATCGTCCCAATCAATATCAGTCAAATCAGTGTACATAAACAAATCATCTGATTTGTAAATGAATAATTATTTATTCACATTCACGTTAAATTTATATTTTTAACAATAAATAATGTATTTTAACACATGAATATATTTTCATTCATTCCACATCACAATCAATTTTCACCACACATACAATCAAACATACAAGCCGTCCATGGTCTATGGACGATGGGTGTCGGGTGCTGCTAAGCACCATCTGCATCCTAGTATATAATTTTAACTAGAAAATAAGAATTAAAGTGAGAAGTTCTCACATTGGTTTGTCGCTTTGCTAAAAATAGTAGTGGGCTCAGAAAAATCCACGGACACTTCTAGAATGTGGAGAGCGTCGACACGGCCCCGATGTCTCCTGTTTCATCGAATTTCGTTAACACATGTTAAAGATATGATTTTTAAACGAAAATCAAAATTAACAATACATAAAAATGCTATTTTTAGTTCAGAAAACCCTCTGCCGTTACCTTCCTTGAACCTTCCAAACTAGGTTTAGGATTTTCTGCAAATCCGTGAAGCGTGAGGTCAATCGGCTGGTGCGATGTTGAATGGGGCGGAGAGGCGCGCCAGGGGTGGGGTCACGGTCAGGTTCGATCGCCTCTGGCGATGGTGGCAGCGCGACGAAGTTCTGAACTTTGGGGAGCTCGTTCTCTCGAAATACGAGACGAGGGAGGGTGCAGCGGGGGTTGATTTAAAGAGGGGAGTGAGGGCTTCAAAAAGTTGTGAAGGGGGAAGGGCTATCGACGATCGTGGCAATCGGAAAATGGCCAGGAACGATGGAGTTACAGCCGTCGTCGATCGCGAGAGAGAAAGGGAGTTTCCGTTTTTTTTTATATTTTTAATTTATGATCGAAAATTTCTATTGTCCCGTAGTTTGTTTACTTTTTAAAATAGTGTTTCTCCATTCGAACACCAATTCAAACCCAATGACTGCCGCTCCTAGCTAAATACCCCCATCCCGAACACAACAGGATATGTTTCGTAGGCCAATTCGACTGCCACAGTCAATTATTCTTCAAATTAAAATATAAAACATTCGATATTTGATTTGAACGTACATTTCAATTTGCCAGGGCCATATACTGATCCCAAAAATTCCAGAAAATTAAATCTATCTATGTTTTGACGATACGGTCCCAACAAAACTAGTTTCGTCGAATTCTAAGACCGTTTGAAAAAGGCCATTTTCTGGTCGATCCAATTTAACTGAAATCAACCAAACATATTTTCCTTTGCCACGCTCACATATTAACTTCAAAAATTATGGAATTTGAAACCTAGCAATAATTTGACATACCGGATCCAACAAAAGTGGTTTCGTCGAATTCTGAGGTCATTTGCAGAATGTCTATTTTCACGGGCTATATAAATTCTATAGCGACCTTTCTGAAAATCCATTTGGCCATAACTTTTGATTCCCGCTATGAAACTTCGACTTTTCAGATTCGTTAGAAAGATAATCATAAACAGATTTAAATATTTTTGGTTTCGCTAAAGTTCGGTTTATTTTGAATCCTGTACATTCATTTGAACTTTGAAATCGAAATTTCAAACTACCGCGCCATTTTCAATTCCTTTTATATTTAAAATAAAATATTTATATTCTAACGACAATTCAAATAAATATATACGTTCTATTTCTATTCAAAATAAATTTCTCGTCGTTATTATTTAAAATAATTCATTTTAAATATTCCAAATTCATCAAAATTGCCAAAATAAAATTTTTAAATTGGCTCGGATTTCCGGGTTATTACAATCTCCCCCACTTAAAACTTTTCATTCCCGAAAAGGAACGAAGCCGAAAGTTGTTTAACTAATCAACTCAACTTTCCTTATTTTCATTATGGCCTAAGTTCTTCAACTTTTCAGTTTCTAAGAACTTTTCAAAATTTTCAAAAATTTGGCTAACAACCTAAATTTTTGAAAATTTTCGCCATAACCTCCCCTGCACCGGGAGCTTCGGGATATTTCAAATAGCCTCCCATGGCCCTCACCAATCCAAAAGAAAAAGAAAAGGCCAATCGGCTCATAAAATAATCCAAACCCAAAGAAATACAATAAACATGTACCTATTTGTCGGGCAAACAATTTTATTCCTCTTCTCTAGCCTCCTTACTATGACCTGTTCAATGGATATACATGTATATGCATGCAATTCCAAATAATTTTCAATACAGTTCAATATTTGATCAATTTGGTTATATGGTTCTAATTTTAATTAATCAACCAATAATCATACAACACAACCAGCAATCAATTAGTGGATTATCGTTTCAAATCCATAATTTGTTATATATAGTCAAAATCACATTTTTGATGCCAAATCACAACAATAAGCCATATCTAATTTTGGTTCTCACACCAGTCAATTGGAAATATATAGAAATCCCACCTTCGTCACTCGAAAATAAATACTGGTGATGGTATACTTCATCATCAGGACCATGTTCGGGAGACTAGAGTGTGATTCTATATCTATCCAGTATATTAAAACTTCGAATATACGTTCATGACGCGTATATGCAAAATCTTTATATACTCGATTGTCCAAATCAATTTAAAATAAATATTCAAATATGTTGAATAATTGAATTTAATTTTTCAAAACAAAACTTGTTTTTCACTTTTACTTTTAAAAACATTACTCTTCACACTCGTTCTAGGATACTACTGATCCCATCTCGAACGAGTCATTCCTATTGGATATTACTAGTCCAATCTTTGATGAATTCTTTCGTTTGGTTCTAATGTGTCTCGTTCTCGAGCTCTGTAAACCAAAGCTATGATACCAGATGTAAGATAGTCGACCAAATCCGGTAGGCTTTGCAACCATCCCTTCATCCCCCAAGCAGCAGGTAATACCGACCGTGGCTCCTAAATGGTCCCCCGGTACACTTGTTTTACGGCGACCCTCTCGAGCTTCCCGGCCACTGCATAACCAACCCCCGCAAGGGACATGTGGGGGTAAGAGTCTCCCATTCGCCACCAAACCGCGAAGCGAGAACCCCCCACCATGACTGCAACAAGAACCGGTGATACTCCATTCTCGATCATCTCAATCTAATTAAAGATTAATTAAAACTCCACTTGGTTTTAATCTTCCCAAAAATCATATCAATGATTGTTTAACTTGGGAAATCATATCCTGTCTTTAACTGGGTTAAAGAACCAATGTCATTTGAAACACGGTTCACAGTAAATCGAAAATCACATTCTATTCTATCAGCCTTTAACCGTAAATTAGAAAGTGAACAATTCCCTAAGTAATAACCCCGAAGGGCGAAACCAACATCAGATCAATACCCAAGAAACCATTCAACTTAACTAATCTTCAGTTAGTTTCAGATTCTCTTAACTCCGTTGGGTCTAAGAACAGTATTATTGAAGATACCGTTCACGACAATCCAAAATCACATTCCATTAATTATCGGTTTAAAGAACAACTGTTATTTAAAACACCGTTCACGATAAACTCAAAAATCAATTCAAATTCAATTCCAATTAAATACCATTTAATTGGTATACTTCATTAAATCTAAATAAAAAATTTAATCTTTTTCTCAACTGGGTTTAAGAACAGTGTAAATGAAGACACCATTCACAACAAACCCAAATCCCATTTGATATTAAATACAAGGCTCTGAATAGAAAATATATTGGCTTATATTCAATATCAAATTCTATGACCAACAAATATCGTATTGGAAATAACGATATAAATATATCTTTCAAATTTCCATAACAATATCTGTATAATCACGAAATCCAACATCGAAATATTCCAAAGACAATTTCGATTCAAATCCATTCCAATTCAATTATTGGAAATTCTGGTTATTTTCAAAACCGTTTCAAATCCACTTTATTTATTTTAAAAATAAATGGGATTATAATTCTAGTTCAAAACTAGTTCATTTCGATAAAAATCTATTTTTATCTTTTCAAATATGGAAACTTTCATCCCAATTCTTTCCAAATCATTTCTTATGATTTTACACAAATTATTACCATTTTTAATAATTTTATCAAGGCCCGTACAGTCGATTTCCATCAATGGCCATCGAACTGCACTTACATCGACCTTTTCCAAATTTGATTTGGACATAATTCCAAATCCAACCGTTATATTTCCAATCTCTAATATTCGTTAGAAAGCTCTTTTCAATACGAACCCAACGGTTCCGGTTTTAGGAGAATCCGACGGTCGGATCTCCCGTAATGTCCATTCGAAGTCAATGGTCAAAATACGCGAACTGCCGCAGCGCGGTGCGTTCTATTCAGGCCATTCTATATATATATATATATATATATATATATATATATATTATACATATTTCGTTGATTTCCTTTTAAAACATATTTTATTAATCGTTTTAAATTCGTTTTCAAAACAATTTCAACTTTATATTCAATTTTAAATCAAAATTGATTATTTCATATCATTAATATACGAATGATAATATTTTCAAAATATTAGAGTTTGAAGTCACTTCCTTTTCTATATTCATTATAAAAACGAATATAATCGATATAAATATCGTTCGCGTCAAAATGGCGCATCTCTAATCAACACGGCTTTATATATTTCAATAACTTCGTAATTCTATTCAACAAATGAATATTTTCTTCAACACATGAATGTATATTTCTTTCAACACATGAATATATATTTCTTTCAACACATGAATATTCTCAACACATGAGTATCGTCAACACATAACTATTTTTGTTATTTAATATATTTTATAAAATTATGATTTCTATCGTTTAATTCTTAATCAGACTCCAATCGTAAATTAGTAAGAGAACGATTCCCTAAGTATTAACCCCGAAGGCCGAAACCAACATCAGATCAATACCCAAGAAACCACTCATCTTAACTAGTTTCCAGTTAGTTTCTAATTTTATATATGATAAAGATGTGAATTTTATTGTTAAAATATTTCATTCAACACATGATAAGTTTCAACACATGAGTATCGTCAACACATGACTATTTATTCTATTCAACACATGAAACTTTATTTTATAATATTCTTTATTTTCCAAATTGGAATGAGGCCCAATCAATTACCATATAATGTTAATTATATGGATTCCATACAACACATGTATATAATAGAAACGATAAATAATTAACCATCAACCAAAGTGCACCACACAACTACATAAGCATTAAATATAACTAATTAACGCTTACACAGTCTGTCAATCAAACGATCAACATACCACTAAACAATTAGGATTAGTGTATGTCGAATATCATCCTGACACCCGTGTGGGGTTTCAAATAACCAAACACAGATTTTTTATTTGTGCAGTTGGGCGATGTGTCAAATTTATCGTCCCAATCAATATCAGTCAAATCAGTGTACATAAACAAATCGTCTGATTTGTAAATGAATATTTATTTATTCACATTCACGTTAAATTTATATTTTTAACAATAAATAATTTATTTTAACACATGAATATATTTTCATTCATTCCACATCACAATCAATTTTCACCACACATACAATCAGACATACAAGCCGTCCATGGTCTATGGACGACGGGTGTCGGGTGCTGCTAAGCACCGTCTGCATCCTAGTATATAATTTTAACTAGAAAACAAGAATTAAAGTGAGAAGTTCTCACATTGGTTTGTTGTTTTGCTAAAAATAGTAGCGGGCTAAGAAAAATCCACGGACACTTCTAGAATGTGGAGAGCGTCGACATGGTCCTGATGTCTCCTGTTTCATCGAATTTCGTTAACACATGTTAAAGATACGATTTTTAAACGAAAATCAAAATTAACAACACATAAAAGTGTTATTTTTAGTTCAGAAAACCCTCTGCCGTTACCTTCCTTGAACCTTCCAAACTAGGTTTAGGATTTTCTGCAAATCCGTGAAGCGTGAGGTCAATCGGCTGATGCGACATTGAAGGGGGCGGAGAGGTGCGCCAAAGGGTAGGGCTGCTGTCAGGTTCGATCGCCTCTGGCGATGGTGGCGGCGCGGCGAAGTTTTGAACTTTGGGGAGCTCGTTCTCTCGAAATACGAGATGAGGGAGGGTTCAACGGGGGTTGATTTGAAGAGGGGAGTGAGGGCTTCAAAAAGTTGTGAAGGGGGAGGGGCCATCGACGATCGTGGCAATCGGAAAATGGCCAGGAATGATGGAGTTACAGCTGTCGTCGATCGCGAGAGAGAAAGGGGGTTTCCGGTTTTTTTTATATTTTTAATTTATGATGAAAAATTTCTATTGGCCCGTAGTTTATTTAATTTTTAAAATAGTGTTTCTCCATACGAACATCAATTCAAACCCAACGACTATCGCCCCTAGCTAAATACCCCTATCCCGAACACAATAGGATATGTTTTGTAGGCCAATTCGACTGCTACAGTCAGTTATTCTTCAAATTAAAATATAAAACATTCAATATTTGATTTGAACGTACATTTCAATTTGCCGGGGCCACATACTGATCCCAAAAATTCCAGAAAAATAAATCTAGCTATGGTTTGACGATACGGTCCCAACAAAACTAGTTTCGTCGAATTCTGAGACCGTTTGAAAAATGGCCATTTTCTGGTCGATCCAATTTAACTGAAATCAACCAAACACATTTTCCTTTACCACGCTCACATATTAACTTCAAAGATTATGGAATTTGAAACCTACCAATAATTTGACATCCTGGATCCAACAAAAGTAGTTTCGTCGAATTCTAAGGTCGTTTGCAAAATGTCTATTTTCACGGGCTATATAAATTCTATAGCGACCTTTCTGAAAATTCATTTGGCCATAACTTTTGATTTCCGCTATGAAACTTCGACTTTTCAGATTCGTTAGAAAGATAATCATAAACAGATTTAAATATTTTTGGTTTTGCTAAAGTCCAGTTTATTTCGAATCCTGTACATTAATTTGAACTTTGTAATCGAAATTTCAAACTACCGCGCCATTTTCAATTCCTTTTATATTTAAAATAAAATATTTATATTTTAACGACGATTCAAATAAATATATACGTTCTATTTCTATTCAAAATAAATTTCTCGTCGTTATTATTTAAAATAATTCATTTTAAATATTCAAAATTCATCAAAATTGCCAAAATAAAAATTTTAAATTGGCTCGGATTTCTGGGTTATTGCAATATCCATATTGAAGAAATAAAATAATATCCGATATTTAAAAACCAAATACAAATGCGGATACGATCACGTTTGCATTCGATAATTATCCGTTCAGGTACAATAAAAATCATAGCTATTTTTTGTGTAATTATATAGATAAAATTATTGTCATTTACCATTTAATGTAAGTAAAATATATTAATATGTATCATTTTTATATTTTTTTAATATTAGCTTCAACTATTATTATTTAATTATCATTCAATTAATCAACATTTATTATAAAATTTTATAATTAATAACTACTACAGTATTCAATACCAATTTATTTATAAATTATTAATTAGATATTTAGTATTAATTTATTTATTATTGATTATTTATTTCTTAACTAATTAATGATTATTAATTACTCAATTTTACTTACTAATAACTGGAAAGTAAAATTAAGCTTATTGGAATACTAATTATATATGATAATTAGTAATTAGAGATTATTTATTATTAATTATTATTAGTTACAAATGATTAATATAATATTATTAATAATTAATTATCAAATATTATTAATGATTAGAAATTAGTTATATAATACTATAGTTAATAATTAGTAGTATATGATTAATGATTAATTATTAAATAATAAAAAATAATCAGTACTAATTTTAAGGAAGTATTGTAATTATTAATTATTGACCGTCAAAAATTGACACATGTTACAGCGGGCATTTTGTGACCGTTGTAAAATAGACATCTATTACAACAGACATTTTGTGAACGTTGTAAGATCGACATCTATTATAACGGGCTTAAAATGACCGTTGTAATAACATTCTATTACAACGGCCAATCATTACATGTTGTAAAAAGAGTGTTGTAAAAGATATCTATTACAACGAGCTGTCTGTGCCCATTGTAAAAAGGGTGTTGTACATGCATCTATTACAACAGTCTAGAAAATGACCGTTTTAACAATATTATGTTACAACGGGCAGTCAACTCCCGTTGTAAAATGAAGGTTGTAATAGGATATTTTTGTTGCAGTGTATGCAAGCTTCAAAAAGCAATATGTGGCCCGAAGCAGGCACCTAGGCTATGGTTTGAAAGATTAAAGGAGCTTAGTATCTCTAGGATACAATTATACAAAATCTAACAATTCACTGTTCACTAAAATCAACAATGCTTCTACAATATATATCTTAATATATGTTGATTATCTAATTGTAACATGTAACAATGATGTTGAAATAGAAGACTTGATATGTTATTTGAACAAAGAATTCTCCATTAAAAACTTGGGAGAAATATCATACTTTTTAGAAATTGATGTTCAGAGAAACTCAAAGTCTGAAATTATTTTAAGTCAGAAAAAGTATATCTCAGAATTGCGGGTTAAAACCAAGATGGATAAAGCTAAACCGCAACCTTCTCCAATGATATCTGTAACACCCCACCTCCGCTAGGGTCACTCTTTCGGGGGCACTAGCTTCTGGGGGGGCGTTAGAACTGGGTAAGCATGCATAATGATATATCAAGGCAGAACAAGAACATAAATATATATGTAAAACAGAGTAAGTGAGAATAAAACAGCGGAATATGTCAAACCATCTCAAAACAAGTCTAGTACATCATAAAGTCAACTGCCAAAATAAACATGTCTAGTACATCATAAACAGAAATACTGAAATACATAGTGCTATCCCCAAAATAAAGATGATAAACCATAGTGAGCTCAATGTCCAGACATACATGAGCTATCCAGCAAACAAGCAAGCGATCCAAGCTAAGCACCACTATTCCCTCCCTGAGAACCCGGGGGGGGGGGGGGGGGGGGGAGAAACGGAAGAAAAGAAGCGAAAGAAAACAGGTCAGTCAAAAAGACTGGTAAGCCCTACTACGATCAGTCTATAAACTAATAAAGTTAACATCATGATGGAAACTGAGATGAACATACTGGCAATAGATAAAGGTGTCATCACATAAAGAAGATTAAGCTTTGCACCACAGTGTACTAGCAAACTAACATAACAGGTATTGATCCCTCAGCCCAAACTTTGGCCCAATAACATGAGGTGACCTTAATACAAGGTCCAGCCCAACGGTCTAGTCGATCGGCTCCCTATAAACCTAACACGTCAAGTGTTGGTGTCCATACGGCCCACATATGGTTGTAGTCAGACTGTGCTGGGTCCACCTTCGGGTGTATCAAGCCCTCGGGTGTCAACCTCAGACACCTAAGCAATAATGCACAGTCTAAACCTACTGGTACCCGCGCCTCGAGTTTGTCCAACACCGGACTACATGCACGTCCGTAGCCCGCCTGGACCCGCACCGCTGTACCACTCAACCGTCGCTTTGGTCGCTTACATCAGTCCAGTAATCGTGCCCCGCCCTAGCCTAGCCTCTAGGGTTGTGAATGATACCAAACTGGGATTACTGCTGGAACAGACCACGTTGCTATGGTTTTCTAAGAGGGTTAAGTGTGGTTTAGCCCCTCACTAATCATGGATTAAATTAGTTAAGTGTAACCAACAGTTCACCCCTTAACCCCATTTAATCCCTCGTATCCCCAAAAATTGGTTAAGTATTAGTGGGCCATGACTTAACCCTAGTCATGAGGCATTAATTAATTTAATTGTGCCTTAACCTCTCACATTAGACTTTGTTGCGGTTATCTAGTTAAGCCGGTGGGTTCCGGGTAGATTTACACCACAACTTGGTCTAACCTCGGGTCTTGGCACCACATGACCAACTTCCCACATTGGATCCTATTGTTTGTAGCCACTAGTTAAGCCGGTAGGTTCCGGGTAGAATTACGCTACAAACTCAACCCAAACTCGAGTTGCCACACTTATGTTTTCTAAGTGTCATGTCCACTTTATTTTCAAAACATAATTACAAGTTTAACAAATACTTGGGTAGACCTAACTTAATAGGTAAATTCCCAAGGGGTAGACCTAAATTAATAGGTAAATTCCCAATCTTATATTTTCATGTATTTTAAGTTTTACCCAAACCCCCCCCCCCCCCCAACGTCAACCTATCGCTTACATATTCGTCATAACACATAAAGGATAGAAAGAGGGAACTTGGCACAACATACATGATGAATCTTACATATCATAATAAACATGCATAACATGTTGGACTTGCATAACTTAGCACAGTGAACTTGCATAAACATGCATAACTTGTTAAACTTGCAAATCATGGCATAGTGAACTTGCATAAACATGCATAACTTATCAAACATGTGTAATATGGCATAGTGAACTCGCATAAGCATGCATAACTTATTAAACATGTGTAACATGGCATAGTGAACTCGCATAAGCATGCATAACTTATTAAACATGTGTAACATGGCATAGTGAACTCGCATAAGCATGCATAACTTATTAAACATGTGTAACATGGCATAGTGAACTCGCATAAGCATGCATAACTTATTAAACATGCATAAATCCCAACTTTCATCACATATTAACTTTAGAGTTTCTAAAATGAAGGTAAGAGGGCTTACAAATATTATGAAGACACAAATCTACAAGTAAAGATTGAGAAGCCCTTTATGCAAGCATAAAAACCCAAAACAAAGCTCCAATAAGAAACACCCTTAACAAAAATCCCAAAAACTCTAGCTTAGCAAATAAAACTTGCAACTTGATGATGTATGCAAGCTAATGATCATTCATACAACTTAGAAATGCTTGTATGAACATCATAATCTTCATAGGAATGATTTATGAAGAGGGTGGAGGCTAGGGTTTTTAAGTGGAGGCCATTTGAGAAATCAATTTGACATAGTTTGGTTGCTAGAATGAATAATGGGGTTTTAGGGTAGGATTAGGGTCATATTTATAGAAAATTAGAGTGATATTAGCCTTAGGATTAACCCTTAGTTGAATTAGGTCCATCAGATTTCGGAATTCTCCAGAACCAAGCCACACAACCAAGCCCAGATCAGAAATGGTGCGCCAGGCAAAACTTCCCGGCCACCCCGTGTCGACAGGGCTGTCGACAGGGCAGTCGACACCCTTAGACCCCTGTCGACATGCCTGTCGACTTGGGGGTCTTGGCGGAAGTTTTCCCTGCCAGTTGTGCCCTAACCCTTGTTTTTAACTTAAAATTTAAATCTGTTTTTAATATGGAAATTTCTGAAAACTTCAATGGGCCTTAACTGGGTCATACAGACTCCGATTTTCGAAAACTCGGACTCTATTTCACGTATTTTTCCGAGACGAACGCAATGGCATAGCCCGTTTCCCCTTGATTCAGATTTTTAAATTAAATTCTGCCTCAATTTATATCTTAACAGGTTATTAAAAATACATGTTGTTACATTCTCCCCTCCTTAAAGGATTTCGTCCCCGAAATCTTCAAGTTAGGAAGAACATATCCTACCATCCAACATCCATCTACTCAAAACATCATCCACGAGCAACCATTGTCCTTGAAAGATTCTAAATGCTGTATGAACATATGCAAAAGTGTGTGTATATGTACTTATCTAATGCAAAGATCAATGCAAAATATGTTAGTGAAATGTATCCATATGTATGCAAATCCCTAACATAATGTATAATATCTACATGCGTGCTCAATCATACATCCATATGCAACATCCATGTGATAGCATACAAATTTCATCCAAGAATAAGCATAAACACTCATGCACATGCAATATGAGGAGTGTGTGAGCCGATCTAGTGCCTAATGTGTATCATGCATCCACGAGTAACCACTTGCAAACACTTGCAACCACTTGCAACCATCAAACATAACATGTCTCAAACACATGTTTCATCCAAAGGATTCTACCTAAGGTTCTCATGATAAGATAGACACGATGAACTAGATAAACTAGATAGACATGGAAAGATAAAGAGATTGAGAGTGTACCCTCAAAAAGGAATGGATAAAGCCTATGCATCTTCTCTTCAGTTTCCCAAGTTGCGTCTTCCTCGGCTTCACCCCATTGAACCTTCACCAACTTGACCTCACGATTCCTTAGCTTCTTGATCTCTGTCCCCAAGATACGAATCGGAGCTCTCCTCAAGGTAGCTTCTTTCTCTACTTCCACATCTTCTAGAACACTTGGGTCAACCACCTCTGCTGACTTATGCAAACACTTCCGGAGATGCGAAACATGAAAAACATTATGCACTCCAGCTAGCTTCTCGGGCAATTCCACTCTATAGGCCATCTGCCCGATCCTCTCTACAACTGGAAACGGTCCAACAAACCTTGGTGCTAACTTTCCTACTGCTCCAAACCGAACCACATTCCGCAAAGGAGAAACCTTCACGAAAACCATATCCCCAACATCAAACTCCAAATCAGTCCTTCGCCTATCAGCATAAGATTTCTGTCTGTCTTGGGCCGCCTTCATCCGTCTTCTAATCAACTCGACCTTCTCGGATGTATCTCTAATCATGTCAGGTCCAAGTATAAGCTTATCTGTAGTCTCCCACCAACATGTAGGTGACTTGCACGGTCTCCCATATAAAGCCTCAAATGGTGCCATCCCAATGCTCGCCTGATAACTGTTATTATAAGCAAATTCCACAAGAGGAAGATGGTCTTCCCAAGTACCACCAAAATCCAGAATGCAAAGCCTCAACAAGTCCTCAAGTACCCTATTCACCCTTTCTGTCTGACCGTCCGTTTGTGGGTGATAAGCCGTACTCAGGTTCAACCTCCTGCCCATAGCTTCCTGCAAACTATTCCAGAACTGACTAGTAAAGATGGGGTCTCGGTCACTGACTATGCTAGAAGGGACTCCATGTAGTCGTACTATCTCACGAAGATATACTGATGCTAGTCCAGATGCGGTCCTTTTGCTCTTCACCGGAATGAAATGAGCACTCTTCGTAAGCCTATCCACAATGACCCATATGCTTGTATTCCCTTTTCTTGACCTTGGCAATCCGTCAACAAAGTCCATAGAAATACTCTCCCACTTCCATAGCGGGACCTCTAGAGGATGCAATAGCCCACCGGGCTTCTTCGACTCGGCTTTTACTCTCTGACAAACAACACATCTAGAGACAAACTCTGCCACATCCTTCTTCATTCCAGGCCAGAAGAAAATGCGCTTCATATCCTTATACATCTTATCTCCACCCGGATGTATAGTCAACTTGGAGCGATGTGCTTCCTCAAGAACTTTCCTCACCAAGTCTTCCACCATCGGAACACAAAGCCTTCCGTCTCTCCTCAGCCAACCCTTATCATCTATAGAATATCGAGCAAGGTGACTAGATGTCTCCCCTCGAATCAGCTTATCCATAATCTCAATTATCTGAGGGTCTTCCTTCTGCGAAGCCCCAACTTGATCCAAAAGGGTAGGCCTGAGCTCAAGAGATGCTAAAGAACCGGTCATCGACTCAACTGCCAAAGAGAAATCAAAGGTTGCCAAGAACTCTAAATTCTTCATCTCAACAAATAGAGGACTTAGTGTCAACCTTTTTCTACTCAACGCATCCGCTACAACATTCCCCTAGCCAGGGGTATAGGCTATATCAAAATCGTAGGACGCCAAGAATTCCATCTACCTTTGCTGCCTCAAGTTCAGATCCTTCTGCGAAAAGAGATACTTCAAAGACTTATGATCAGTATACAGCTCAAATCTCTCTCCCAGAAGATAATGACGCCAAGCCTTGAGTGCATATACTATCGCTGCCAGCTCTAGATCATGAGTGGGATAATTCTTCTCATGCACCTTAAGTTGCCTACCACCAAAAAATATAACTCTGCCTTCTTGCATCAGAACGGCGCCCAATCCCGTGCCACAAGCATCAGTGTACACGGTAAACATCTTACCACCATCGGGTAAAGCTAGAACTGGTGCTGAGGTAAGGGCTCTCTTGAGTCTCTGAAAAGCAAGCTCACAGTCCATATCCCAAGCAAAAACTAAGTTCTTCTTCGTCAACTTAGTAAGAGGAGCGGATATCTTCGCGAAGTCCTTGATGAACTTCCGGTAAAAACCTGCAAGACCTAGAAAACTTCTCACTTCGGTTGCATTCCTTGGAGTCTTCCAATCCTGCACAGCAACTACTTTAGCAGGATCCACCGCCAAGCCTTGCTTAGATACTATATGCCCAAGGAACCGAACTTCCCTTCTCCAAAAATGACACTTGGAGAACTTGGCCTTTAACTGATGCGCTCTAAGCGTATCCATCACCTCTACAAGATGCCTCGCGTGCTCTTCTTCATCCTTAGAGAAGATCAGAATATCATCCACAAAGACCACGACAAACTTGTTCAAGAACTCTCGAAACACCCTACTCATCAAGTCCACGAAATACGCGGGTGCATTCGTCAAACCGAACGGCATAACAAGCCATTCAAAGAATCCATCTGGAGTTCTGAATGCAGTCTTGTCTATACTATCTTCAGCCACTCTGAGCTGATGAAATCCAGTAGCAAGATCAAGCTGAGAGAAAACAGAAGCACCAACAAGCTGGTCAAAAAGATCATCAATCCTCGGTAATGGGTGTCTGTTCTTCTTAGTCAGCTTATTCAACTCTCTATAGTCCACACAAAGTCGAAGAGAACCATCTGCCTTAGTAGCAAACACCACAGGCGCTCCCCATTCGGATATACTTCGTCTGATGAAGTTCTTCTCAAGCAACTCCTTTACTTGCTTGCTGAGCTCCCGTCTCTCACGCGGAGCCATGTGCCGAACGGGCAAAGAAACAGGCTTAGCATTATCCACCAGATAAATGCGAAAATCAATCTCTTGTTTAGGGGGCAACCCCTTAACTTCTTCAAAAACATCTGGATAATCTCGGACCACCCTTATAGACTGAAGGGTTTCCTCTGACGAGTCGAGAGATTCAAGATAGCACAACATGACGGGATCCTTCGGATTGCATGAAATCTCTAAGGTGTTGCCAAGGCGAGTCACAAGCCTCACAACCCTATGCTCACAATCAAGAATGGCTCCATGTCTAGACAGCAAATCCATGCCCAAAATCAATCCGTATCCCCTAAAACCAAGAACATACGCATTACACAAGAACTCTACACTGAGTATAGAGATCCTCAGATCCTCACATATCATAGATAGATGAGCAGAACCCCCAATGGGATTCGAAACACAAACGGGATCATCCACTAAGCTAGTACTAAGGTGCAAACTATCAACAAGATCAGATGAAATAAAGCTATGTGATGCACCAGAATCAAACAAGGTACGAACTGGAAGATCGGAAACATAAACAAGGTTCTCAACAGAAACACTACCTCGATCGGGAACTGGAGCGGTATTGAGAGCATGAACTTGCCCTCCTGAAGGTCCAGCACGCTGAGTCTGACCCTGCCCTTTCTTCTTCGGGCATTCCTTGCTGAAGTGTCCAGTCTCACCACAGGAAAAACATACACAACTAAGCTTCCTTTTCTTCTTCCTACAATCCTTAGCAAAGTGTCCAGGCACACCACAGTAATTGCACTTTCCCTTGCCTTTGTTGTTGTTCCCCTTCTTGTTCTTACTCTGATTCCCCTGACTGCTTTGACCACCTTGATTGCCTTTACCCTGAGAATCAGTCTTCTTTGCTTGAGTATCACTCGACTTGACCTCTTTCTTTCCATCTCCCTGAAGTAGAGCCATATCGACCAAACTCTCAAAAGTAGCCCCATGCGGAATATGTGACATCGCCAAACCCTGCAGCGGCTCATTCAACCCTCTAGCAAATCGAAGAGCCTTCTTCTCAGGAGTGTTCACCATATCCAAACCAAAACGGGCCAGCTGATTAAACTTGTTCACATACTCCTTGACAGACATATCACCTTGCTTTAATGCAATGAACTTCTCCATCTGTAAATTCGCCTCAGCAGAAGATAGAAACTTGGCCACAAATCTAGCCCTCAAATCGGCCCAAGTCTCGACAGGCCTCGTCCCATTGGTGACCTCCCACCAATAGGCTGCTTCGTCCTTCAAAAGCCACACCGTCAGTAAGATCTTCCTCTCGTCATCAATCCTAAAGATAGCAAACAAGTCCTCAGTGTCTTTCAGCCAATTCCTAGCTTCAACAAAAGATTCCGTGCCTAGGAAATTCTTGCCTCCCATCGCCTTGAAGTCTTTACAAACCTTCGTGAACTCAACCTGAGGATGCTGAGGGGGAGGAGGAGGAAGAGGAGCCTCAGCAACTGGAGGAGGAGGAATAGGAACCACCGGAGGAGGGACATTAGGGGGAGGATTCTCAACTACAGGAGGAGGAGTGGGAGTAGGGTTTGCGGGGCCAGCTGCCGCCCTAGCTTATAGAAGTCTCCTATACCAGAGTGGTACGTTTACTCCATTCGGGATGGCAAGATTCTCAGCCATAATGAAACGAAAGATAAGATAAGATTAGGTCAAGGGAACGAAGGATAACGCTAATGGCTTTTTGGGGAACAGCCTTTTAAAATACTAGACTTTTCTTTGGAAAATACTTTATACTTGTTTTGAAAATAGTTTTTCAAAAGTCTTTTAAAAACTTTTTGTTCTTTCTTGTAAACCATATGCTCTGATACCAAATTTGTAACACCCCACCTCCGCTAGGGTCACTCTTTCAGGGGCACTAGCTTCTGGGGGCGTTACAACTGGGTAAGCATGCATAATGATATATCAAGGCAGAACAAGAACATAAATATATATGTAAAACAGAGTAAGTGAGAATAAAACAGCGGAATATGTCAAACCATCTCAAAACAAGTCTAGTACATCATAAAGTCAACTGCCAAAATAAACATGTCTAGTACATCATAAACAGAAATACTGAAATACATAGTGCTATCCCCAAAATAAAGATGATAAACCATAGCGAGCTCAATGTCCAGACATACATGAGCTATCCAGCAAACAAGCAAGCGATCCAAGCTAAGCACCACTATTCCCTCCCTGAGAACCTGGGGGGGGGGGGGGGGGGAGAAACGGAAGAAAAGAAGCGAAAGAAAACAGGTCAGTCAAAAAGACTGGTAAGCCCTACTACGATCAGTCTATAAACTAATAAAGTTAACATCATGATGGAAACTGAGATGAACATATTGGCAATAGATAAAGGTGTCATCACATAAAGAAGATTAAGCTTTGCACCACAGTGTACTAGCAAACTAACATAACAGGTATTGATCCCTCAGCCCAAACTTTGGCCCAATAACATGAGGTGACCTTAATACAAGGTCCAGCCCAACGGTCTAGTCGATCGGCTCCCTATAAACCTAACACGTCAAGTGTTGGTGTCCATACGACCCACATATGGTTGTAGTCAGACTGTGCTGGGTCCACCTTCGGGTGTATCAAGCCCTCGGGTGTCAACCCCAGACACCTAAGCAATAATGCACAGTCTAAACCTACTGGTACCCGTGCCTCGAGTTTGTCCAACACCGGACTACGTGCACGTCCGTAGCCCGCCTGGACCCGCACCGCTGTACCACTCAGCCGTCGCTTTGGTCGCTTACATCAGTCCAGTAATCGTGCCCCGCCCTAGCCTAGCCTCTAGGGTTGTGAATGATACCAAACTGGGATTACTGCTGGAACAGACCACGTTGCTAGGGTTTTCTAAGAGGGTTAAGTGTGGTTTAACCCCTCACTAATCATGGATTAAATTAGTTAAGTGTAACCAACAGTTCACCCCTTAACCCCATTTAATCCCTCGTATCCCCAAAAATTGGTTAAGTATTAGTGGGCCATGACTTAACCCTAATCATGAGGCATTAATTAATTTAATTGTGCCTTAACCTCTCACATTAGACTTTGTTGCGGTTATCTAGTTAAGCCGGTGGGTTCCGGGTAGATTTACACCACAACTTGGTCTAACCTCGGGTCTTGGCACCACATGACCAACTTCCCACATTGGATCCTATTGTTTGTAGCCACTAGTTAAGCCGGTAGGTTCCGGGTAGAATTACGCTACAAACTCAACCCAAACTCGAGTTGGCCACACTTATGTTTTCTAAGTGTCATGTCCACTTTATTTTCAAAACATAATTACAAGTTTAACAAATACTTGGGTAGACCTAACTTAATAGGTAAATTCCCAAGGGGTAGACCTAACTTAATAGGTAAATTCCCAATCTTATATTTTCATGTATTTTAAGTTTTACCCAAACCCCCCCCCCCCCCAACGTCATTCTATCGCTTACATATTCGTCATAACGCATAAAGGATAGAAAGAGGGAACTTGGCACAACATACATGATGAATCTTACATATCATAATAAACATGCATAACATGTTGGACTTGCATAACTTAGCATAGTGAACTTGCATAAACATGCATAACTTGTTAAACTTGCAAATCATGGCATAGTGAACTTGCATAAACATGCATAACTTATCAAACATGTGTAATATGGCATAGTGAACTCGCATAAGCATGCATAACTTATTAAACATGTGTAACATGGCATAGTGAACTCGCATAAGCATGCATAACTTATTAAACATGTGTAACATGGCATAGTGAACTCGCATAAGCATGCATAACTTATTAAACATGTGTAACATGGCATAGTGAACTCGCATAAGCATGCATAACTTATTAAACATGCATAAATCCCAACTTTCATCACATATTAACTTTAGAGTTTCTAAAATGAAGGTAAGAGGGCTTACAAATATTATGAAGACACAAATCTACAAGTAAAGATTGAGAAGCCCTTTATGCAAGCATAAAAACCCAAAACAAAGCTCCAATAAGAAACACCCTTAACAAAAATCCCAAAAACTCTAGCTTAGCAAATAAAACTTGCAACTTGATGATGTATGCAAGCTAATGATCATTCATACAACTTAGAAATGCTTGTATGAACATCATAATCTTCATAGGAATGATTTATGAAGAGGGTGGAGGCTAGGGTTTTTAAGTGGAGGCCATTTGAGAAATCAATTTGACATAGTTTGGTTGCTAGAATGAATAATGGGGTTTTAGGGTAGGATTAGGGTCATATTTATAGAAGATTAGAGTGATATTAGCCTTAGGATTAACCCTTAGTTGAATTAGGTCCATCAGATTTTGGAATTCTCCAGAACCAAGCCACACAACCAAGCCCAGATCAGAAATGGTGCGCCAGGCAAAACTGCCCGGCCACCCCGTGTCGACAGGGCTGTCGACAGGGCAGTCGACACCCTTAGACCCCTGTCGACATGCCTGTCGACTTGGGGGTCTTGGCGGGAGTTTTCCCCGCCAGTTGTGCCCTAACCCTTGTTTTTAACTTAAAATTTAAATCTGTTTTTAATATGGAAATTTCTGAAAACTTCAATGGGCCTTAACTGGGTCATACGGACTCCGATTTTCGAAAACTCGGACTCTATTTCGCGTATTTTTCCGAGACGAACGCAATGGCACATCCCGTTTCCCCTTGATTCAGATTTTTGAATTAAATTCTGCCTCAATTTATATCTTAACAGGTTATTAAAAATACAGGTTGTTACAATATCCAACCAACATTACTCTTAAAATAGGGGATAAACTATAAAAAATATTAAGAAATACAGAATTGTTGTTGGTGCACTTCAGTATGCAACCATAACCATACCAGACATATCATTCAGTGTTAACAAAGTTTTTCAATTTTTGCAGGACTCTAAGGATGAACACTGGAAAGCAATTAAAAGAATACTAAGATACCTAAAAGGCACAATCAATTTTGGTCTATCACTAAAGGGTGGAAAGGAGATAAACATTGTTTGTTATACAGATACAGATTGGGTTGCAGATCCAGATGACAGAAAATCTATCACTGGATATTGCATCTATATTGGTGATAATTTAATTTCATAGAGCTCAAAGTAACAGCCAGTCATATCTAAGTCAAGTGCAGAGGCAGAGTATCGAAGCATTGCTAATGCTACAAATGAAATTAACCGGCTACAGTCAATCATGAAAGAGTTAAAGCTACAAACTACTTCAAAAGCAACCATATGGAGTGATAATAAGAGTGCAATATACATGTCTTCCGACCCAATAAAGCACGCACGAACCAAACACATTGAAATAGACATATATTTCGTTCGTGAACAAGTTAAAGAAGGAAGATTATAAGTTAATCATATACCATCTTACCATTAGAATACCAATATTCTTACCAAAGCCTTGCCAGCAAATAATTACATCAGACTTCATGACGAATTGAAGATCCAGAAGCTTCCAGAGCTTGAATCTCCAACTCGAGCACGATAATCATCCCTCTGTGTACCATGGAGTTGTTCTCCATCAGATCTATCAAGTTGAAGCAACAACTCTAGAAACCAATCATCTTCGATGTACTCTGAGAGCAACCGAAGAACTACTGATAGAATTTGCTATCAACATTGACTATTAATGGAGTGGAGAGCAGCGTTTTACTGAAAGGCATCATCTTTACCGCCGTCAAGCAAATTTAGGCTTTCAGAACCCTAACCCTAATTTGATAGAGGGAAATAAAATATTTGAGAACATGACTGTATACTCTGTATAAATGATACCTTATATTACCGCATCAGTTATCTTTTGTATTGGGCTGTGTATATTGGGCCTACGGACTTCGTCAGCCCACTAGGCTATATATATACTATAAATATGTACATAAGCCTGTACAATTCTACATTCGAATAATACAAATTACATCCTCTTCTTCAAATTATTATCTCAATTACACTTTCTCTCATTTATCATTACAACAGTCATTATCAATTCTTAACAAGTACCATGTGAATATGAAGAGATCATATTGTACTAAACTTAGAAAGAGACACTCAACAAGTAAGGAGTGTAGAAGATTGCATGGATCAGGTAAGTCAAATGGGTACATGAGAGGCTAAGTCAGGAAAAGGAAGCGCAGTCCTAGACTAGCTAAAGGAATACGAGGAGCTAGAAGGTCACCGATGCTGGGTGGTGGTGCTAACTCAAGTGCACACCCATGATTAGGGAGGAGAGGAATTCAGCTTTTAGGAACTGTGGAAGGGGAACCAACTAGTTCCAAAAATAAATAAAATGAATAAAGACAACATGTGGATTTCTTTATTGTCTTCTAAGATTGTGCTTCTAAGAAGATTGAAATATACATACATACATATATATATATATATATGTATGTATGTATGTATGTATATAGAGAGACATGTTCAATGGCATCTGTAATAGTGCAACACCCCATTTGCCTCCCTATTTCCACCAAGTATTTCCCTTCGATCTCCTTCCACTCACTCTCTCACCTCCCACTCACTTTTTTTAATATAAAGGCAGGGAATTTGGGGGGCACCATTTTTGAGGTGCAACCGAATGCTTGCCATATATACATACATACATACATATATATATATATTTATGACTATAGGTATTTCTTTATAGTCTAAGGCTTAATTAATTAAATTGGTGAAGTCCATGCAGCTCGCAGTGAAGAATTAATTTAAAAAGGACCTTGTGGTGGCATTTTAAAGCGGTGTCAGAAAAGAGACAACATCTGTTTAGTGATATTTTCACCAAAAATGGCTCAAACACCAAGGGTACGTGAACCGTACTTCACCAATATGGTTAGAAAATGGAAGGAGCTACAATCGCCAAGTAAACGGAAAAAGTAAGTAAATGCACAAGGATTTTAATAGTGGTTCGATCTAAAGTAGATCTACGTCCACTTCGGAAGCCATTTCATTATCATGTGATAGATTTACAAAATTCATCATCTCATATATCTCATTTTGGCCCATTCTCTCTTTGTACAATGGTTTTCCTCTCCTTAATGACATGATTCTCTCTAATCCACTATGGAAATGGTTGGATCCTTATGAATGTGATGAACGTGATAATGTATGTTCCACGATTTGAGCACTTAGAGGATCAACGGTGAGTCCACGGCGGTTGAGGGGTGAATCGAAGCTTGGAGGAATTTTATGGCCGTAGGAGAGAAGTAGAATGGAGCTTGAGAAGATAGAGATGATGGATCTCGATTTCAGGATGGTAGATCTCGTCTTGGAGATGGAGAAGGATGGAGAGAACTTGAATCGATCTCTAATGGAGGAAGAAGGAGAATTGGTCCACTTGGTAATGGAGGAAGATGAAGTGAGCTTTGACGGCCATTAATGGAGTTTGGAGAGAGCTTAGAGTGCTTAAGGATGGTGGATAAGTGATTTGGACAGCCCTTCGGGCTCAAGGAATTGGTCCATTAAAGTGTGGTGAAATGGGGTATTTATAGGAGAAGTTTGGACCAGGTGGCAAAGTTGTAAATACGTAATATAGGGTATTGGTCGCACGTAGCGGTATTTACAGAAATGCCATCGGACAATTGGTGGAGCGCACTTTACAGCTGGCGCCAATTCACTACCAACTCGTGCGTTCTGGAATAGAGGAATGCTATATGCACGAGCGACCCTATCTTTTACATACGCGAGCGACCTTCCCAATAGCGAGCGGGCCTTCATCTATTTGATCAGATACCTTCTACATTATTTACCTCCAATATTAAGTGGCATGTGATGCATACGTGGCCTTCTTTACTACTTTGTTTTATGTGAAAATAACACATATGGGAACAATAATAACCATTCTGCCATTGTGCCTTTTATAATTTATTTCCTTAATCTACCTCGTCCATTTCAGATGTTGCTCGACCGGGCTGGAGTTATTTGTACGACCAGGCTTTGGAGTTTGCTCGTCCCATACCCAAGCTTATACGGCTCAAGCCGGCGTTGATGGAGCGGTGTGCGAGCGACCCATGTTGAAGAAGAACGTACTACAGTGAATGGAAGGAATTGTTTGATCGTTGTATAGGTGCTCGACCTCTGGAGCTCGAGCATGGTTCACACTGTTGCAATGTCCCGAAATTCAAGTGCACAACTTCATATGAAAGAGGCTGCGCGACCCCTCCATTTAAAAGTAGTGCCCGAACGTGATGAAGCTGTCGTGCCCTGCTCGACCGTGCCTCCAAGGGGCGTGCGACTTGAAGTTGATGCTCGACCCTTTGATGTGGATGAGGACCTCTATCACTTTGCATACATGTTGTACCGATATATGCACTTGTATTGTCCGACAAAATGCTCGACTGGATTTTTGGTTAGTTAACATTTGCCCCTCGAAACTTGTATTTTTTGCTTGTGAGAAATGCAGGCTTCGAAATGAACACAATTTGCATTGAGATTCAGTTGTAGCTTTTTGTTTTCTATGGCAAGTCAAGCTTTGAACTTATATGTTCCGTGCTACCTGTTCTGTAATTAAAACAAGCAATTACACGATTTTGGACTTATACTCACCGTCGATCGTCCGTATCAAGAGCGGATTAGTTAATCGTTAAAAACGACTTATAGCGAATTTTACTCTGAATTGAATAAAGTGTTCGCACAGGATTTGTTTCATTCAAGGTTTATAACTCATCGAATATTATTCGCACAAAAACAATATTCTGATTCGAATTCACGTTAACGCTTCAGATCAACTAATTGATTAAATTCGACTGGCTTGAGACTTTTACTTGGAGAATTTTTTATATCATTGTGCCCCCGCTAGGAAAGGTCTTATGTTTGGTGCCCCGCTAGGAGAGGACTTTGGATTTAGTGCCCTCGCTCGGGGAGGTCTTTGGATTTCTATATTTCACATCTGATTTCTTAGACGATACACAAATGGATTTCATTCTTCACATCTGATGTTTTCATATGTTACACAAATGGATTTATCATTCTTCACTTCTGATATTTTCAGATGCTACGCAAATGGATTTATCATTCTTCACATTTGACATTTTCAGATACTACGCAAATGGTTTTCATTCTTCACATCTGTTATGTCAGATGCTATGCAAATGGTTTTATCATTCTCCACATCTGATATTTTCAGATGCTACGCAAACGGTTTTAATTCTTCACATCTGATATGTCAGATGCTACGCAAATGTTTTTCATTCTTCACGTCTGATGTTTCAGATGCTACGCAAATGATTTTCATTCTTCACATCTAATATGTCAGATGCTACACAAATGATTTTGGGTGGCTGTTATATCGTTTCACAGGGAGGCTATCAATCCCTTTGTCGGATGTTTGACTTGGCAGGCTATTTCGGTTTAGGAACTGAGGTTTTGAACCTTTCACTTGGGGAAGTACCCCTACGACGAAAGTTACAGCTCTCGCATTTGTTTGTCGTGGCGCTTGTTCGTTGTTTGAATCTTTTTGACTTTTCCCATTCATTTTTCAAGGCGGTGCTTTTCTATTTTGCATTTGTGCATTTTGATGTTTACAGCTTTTCGCACTTGAACTAGCGTTGATGGGGTCATGATGTTACAGGAACAAGTGATCGACAGATGGTCTGCAATATGAAATCATTCTCCAAGTAAGTTTTAATTTGACATATAATTTTGCAAGAAAGAAATTCATTTAGACAGATATGCTCTTGGTCGTAGAGATAATGTTTAGCGCATCACTTGCAGATTATTACAGACTGTTTATAAGAAGTTTGAATATAACAGAAAGTAAAACATGAAGTAAAGCATGAACTAAAGCAGAGATAGAGCATGAAGTAAAGTGGTGGCGATGTTAATCGCTTATTCCAAGCCATTGAAACTGCAGCACCAATCATTGATCCTTAGTTGATGATCGACCGTGGATCGATTTGAGCAGGAGAACTATTGCTTAGACCATACTGATTATTTGATGCCCCTGCCTCTTGAGGAGTTGCAGAAGGGTTCATGGTCTGCGGATTCTTTACATACTATTGCAGCCTATTCTTCCTGATTAGCTCCTCGATGAGGTTCTTTAGGTGTTGGCACTCATTGGTGTTGTGACTAGGATGGTTGTGAAATTTGCAGAATTTCTCCGAATTTGTTGCTTTGTCGCTTATCCTCATCTGATTTGGCTCCGCATACTCTTTAGAATTCTTTGTTTCAAGATAGATATTTTCAGGAGTGTCATTCTAGGGTGTCAGCTCTGATGAGTTGAAAAGGCGAGACTTCTTAGTGGGCTTGTTGTCGTTCTCATCACTGGCGCGCTTCTGCCCCTGATTGCTCTTCTAATTATACTGGGTAGCAGCATTTTTGGGAGCTTCAAGAACAGGGTTAGAATCCACAATCTGAAGAGGTACAAGATTAGTGTCGACTCTCATGTACTCCTCGACCTTTTTATAGAATCTCTCAAGCGTGTTTAGTTCTTTCATTTTAATCCATCTACCGAATTCGCTCTTCTCATCTATGGCGCTGATTAGAGACATTAAGATCATGTGGGGCTCGGGATTTCCTGCTTCTGATGCAGCATCATTAAATCTTTTGAGTAAAGCTTTGACAGATTCTCCTGGATTCTGCTTCATTGACGTAAGAGAAATAACGTTCTTAGCCTTCGTAGCTTACAGCTTGAATTACTCTTTGAATTTCAAAGTCAAATCATCGAATCGGTCAATGGATTTGGGTGGCAATCTCATGAGCCATAATGATGCGACGCCTTCAAGATAGAAAGGGAAGCACAAGCATTTGATCTCATCCGTCGCCTTGGCTGCATTCATATGCCACTCTTATTTGTATAGGAAGTGATTCAGATCATAAGTTCCGTTGTACGAAGGTAGAGTTGGATGAGTGAATTTTTTGGGGAATTTTGCTTTGCGGATCCTCTTTGTGAATGGATTTTTGCCGAGGAAGAAGTCCCATTCCCTTTCCCTATCCTTGTGAGCCATGTTATCTTCCACGATTTTCTTTACTATATCCGTGATAAATTACTTCGAGTTGTGCCGCTTCGAAAAGCGGACTTCGATCTCTTTTTTGGATGCTCGTCATGGCGAGCGATCGTGATTAAAGGATCTAGGTCCTTTACTTTCACATGGGAAGGTGCTTCCGTAACGGGACTTGCAACTTATGGGTTATTTCGATCGGAATAGGTTTTGGCCTTCAAACTTGAGTCTTCGATATTAGCGTTGTTTTTGTCAACAAGCCCTTCCAGGTTGTCATTGTGATGATGAACGGAGGTTAATGAATTTGCATTCTCTTCAAGGTTGACATGGATCTTCGTAGGAGGGGCGGGATTCTCTTGAGCGTTTGGGAGAGCACTCACTTTATCCATTAAAGCTTGATTAGCATCCGTTAACGTTTTATTAGCATTAATTAAAGCTTTGTTGGAGGCTTCCATTCGTTGGCTCAAGTTAGTGACGACGACATCTAATTCAGCTTTAGTCATTCCAACTCCACTTATTGAGTTTTCGCCAACTTCGAAATGGTTAGTTAGTGGTGTAGCTTCGTTGTTAGCAATGTTGTTGGGTGCTCTAACGGTTTTACTTGCAATCTTCTTTGACTTAGCCATTATCTCAGACATGGATTTGAATTTAGAAGAGAGCTCGTCGATTGGGTTATATCTTAGACTTGTAGAATCTATGGTAGAAGTAGGCTTAGAACTTCAATGAAAAGCTCTTGAATTGGAGAGGAATGCGAACGCGGCCCCACGGTGGATGCCAAATGTTTTCACTAAAAATGGCTCAAACACCAAGGATACGTGAATTATACTTCACCAATATGGTTAGAAATTGAAATGAGCCACAATCGCAAAGTAAACGGAAAAAGTAAGTAAATGCACAAGGATTTTTATAGTGGTTCAATCTAAAGTAGATCTACGTCCACTTCGGAAGCCATTTCATTATCATGTGATAGATTTACAAAATTCATCATCTCATACATCTCATTTTGGCCCATTCTCTCTTTGTACAATGGTTTTCCTCTCCTTAATGACTTGATTCTCTCTAATCTACCATGGAAATGGTTGGATCCTTATGAATGCAATGAACGTGTGAACACATGTTCCACGGTTTGAGTACTTAGAGGATCAACGGTGAGTCCATGGCGGTTGAGGGGTGAATCGAAGCTTGGAGGAAGATTAATGGCTGTAGGAGAGAAGTAGAATAGAGCTTGAGAAGATATAGATGATAGATCTCGATTTGAGGATGGTAGATCTCGTCTTGGAGATGGAGAAGGAAGGAGAGAACTTGAATCGATCTCTAATGGAGGAAGAAGGAGACTTGGTCCACTTGGTGGTGGAGGAAGATGAAGTGAGCTTTGGCGGCTATTAATGGTGTTTGGAGAGAGCTTAGAGTGCTTAAGGATGGTGGAAAAGTGATTTGGGAAGCCCTTCGGGGTCAAGGAATTGGTCCCTTGAAGTGTGGTGAAATAGGGTATTTATAGGAGAAGTTTGGAGCAGGTGGCAAAGTTGTAATTACGGAGTATAGGATATGGGTCGCACGCACCGGTATTTACAGAAATGCCATCGGACAGCTGGTGAAGCGCACTTTATAGCTGGTGCCAATTCACTGCCAACCCATGCGTTCTGGAATGGATGAATGCTATATGCACGAGCGACCCTCTCTTTTACATACGCAAGCGACCTTCCCAATAGAGAGCGGGTCTTCATCTATTTAATCAGATACCCTCTACATTATTTACCTCCACAATCAAGTGGCATGTGATGCATACATGGCCTTCTTTACTACTTTGTTTTATGCGAAAATAACACATATGGGAATAATAATAACCATTATGCCATTGTGCCTTTTATAATTTATTTCCTTAATCTACCTCGTCCATTTCAGATGTTGCTCGACCGGGCTGGAGTTATCTGTACGACCGGGCTCTGGAGTTTGCGCGTCCCATACCAAAGCTTATATAGCTCGACCCGGCGTTGATAGAGCGGTGTGTGAGCGACCCATGCTAAAGATGAATGAATAGCAGTGAATAGAAGGAATTGTTTGATCGTTGTATAGGTGCTCGACCTCTGGAGCTCGAGCATGGTTCACATTGTTGTAATGTCCCGAAATCCAAGTGCACGACTTCATATGAAAAAGGCTGTGAGACCCCTCCATTTAGAAGTAGTGCCCGAATGTGATGAAGCAGTCTTGCCCTGCTCGACCATGCCTCCTAAAGGCGTGCGACCTGAAGTTGATGCTCAACCCTTTGACGTGGGTGAGGACCTCTATCACTTTGCATATATGTTGTACCAATATATGCACTTGTATTGTTCAACAAAATGCTCGACTGGATTTTTGGTTAGTTAACATTTTCCCCTAGAAGCTTGTATTTTTTGCTTGCGAGAAATGCGGGCTTCGAAATGAACACAATTTGCATTGAGATTCAGTCGTAGATTTTTGTTTGCTATGGCAAGTCAAGCTTTGAACTTATTTGTTCCATGCTACCCGTTCTGTAATTAAAACAAGCAATTGCACGATTTTGGACTTATCTTATCACGTGCTTTGCAATCTTCTTTAATATGGTAAAATTAGAAAGAGAAACATAGGGTAGCTCCCAATGAATGGTAAGTGATCGTAGCCTCAGGCCTCAACAACCAGGAAATGACAAAAATCGGGCAGGCAGCATGGCTAAGTGGGAGCTCCCAAGTAGGGTGCATTATCATCTATCTAGAGAAATTCATTTCGTTCGTCAATATATTCGATGTTGTGCCATTCAGGAAACGGTTGCTGATCCCAACCGTTGGTGATATACATTCGATACACTCACGCGAAATGAGTGATCGGTCATATGCGGCCGGGTTACAGGATGTTCTTGTTGAACCCAGTGCATTCTCTCTAGAGATACACTATCGGGAAGTGGTTCCATACCTTGTCGTAGTTGGAAATTCATCATCCAATAAGTGCATGCGGTTTTGATTGTATATTATGTATGTGGAGCATGAGATGAAAGCGTTCCACAAGATTTCTATTTATTTGATTTAGACACTATTATAATATCAAAAGAGTTTTGATATAAAGATTATCATTTCTTTCAAAAGGATTTTGAAAGTTAAATCAAGTGTTTTGGATTCTCATAAGGTAAAACCCGTTCCGTGTTATACGGCGTGGTCTTATGGGATATCATTTATTTTCTCAAACTGTTTTAAATTGTTTACTCATACCAGTCCAACTGACCCAGAGTTTATTTTGTTTTGCTTTACCTAAACTCTTGGGCGCGCAAATTTGTACGGGCAGTCAAGTAGTTCAGGATTTTACAGATCTATCTAAAGGAGCTTGGAGTAGGAGGCTTTAGCGTTGGATATATAGTATTTTTATTTTCGCTGTGTTGTAAGTGTTGTACTCTGATAATTGTATGTTATACAGCCAAAATTTTGCACTTCAAAAGTTATGATATATTATATTTTGTTCCACTGCGATGTGAGATTTTGTGTTGTTATTTCTGTTCTTCTTCTACCTTTTTTACAAAAAAAGATTCGTATTTCTGTGATATTTGGGTTGGACTTGTGATGTATGTAGTCAACTCAGATAGTATGGATTAATGGCCCATTACAAAGTTAGAGGGTGATATAAGAAATAAAGGAATATTTGAGTAGTAGAAGAAGAAACAACACCACACAGAATCTCACATCGCAGTGAAAAAAAATATAATATAGAAATAAATCTTTATTGAGAGCTCGAAAGTATACTTACAATCATCAGAGTATATTAACACATCTGAACAGTTATAATAATCTGTCCTCATGTACAATACAACGGAATACACACCAAATATATATCATACGTCTGATCTCCTCTAGCATGACTTCTAAAATTCGCAGCATCCAAATCTAAACCTATAAAACCCGGTCTAACCTGAGCATTTCAAATGCCGGATCAGTCTAGTGAACCAGAGTGAGAAAAAGCCACTAAGTTTAAAGGTATCACACAACTTGATTTTTAAGTCAAAATCTTTTTGAAAGAAAAGGATAAACGTAAGACCAAACCCACACATAAATACTGACGGTTTTTTCCTTACGATAACCCAAAACAATTTTTGAAATCAATATGATATTATAATAGTGTCTAAATACAAATAAATATCAATCTACCAGAACGCTTGCATCTCACGCTCTACATACATAGTATATGATCAAAATCACGGGCTCTTATTGGAGAATGGATTTCCTGGCAAGGTAAGGGACCACCTTCCCGACAATATACCTCTAGAGATGAATACATTGGGGTTCAACAAGAACATATTGCAACCAGGTTAAACATGATTGTCCTTTCACTTCGGTTGAAAGTACCAAATATATCATCACCACAGTTGGGGGCCAGCCAACCAAACCGATAGCATACAAAAATAAAGGAACAATCAAAGGCATTTGATTTCTCCAGATCAGGTAATGATATACCCTTTTGATGGGTGCGACCCACATAGCCATGTGACCTACCCGATTTTGTGCCATTTCCCGGTTGATGAGGCTTGAGACGCTTTACCTTCATAATCAACACATTACATTTACTTTGAATGCCACATCGTCAGATCCATCAAAATCACTAATTGACGTCCACAACAATACTTTACGTGTTAGCTAAAAGAAGTTTCATTCTCCGCCTCTACTCTTGGTATGTTGAAGAAATCAAGGTACGTGACCTAACTAGAAATACTCTATCAGACATCCATCCATACACGTCACCCAGTAACAGGATGAACCAAAGGCACCCTCCTACTGCATCCTAGGAATCTCCTTGAGAATTAGTAGCGAGAAGTCCTTGCGAATTCGTAGATTACAACCACGACAGAATCACCATCAAATAACTCTGGCCGATAATCAGAGAGATACAACAAGCAATCCTTCTGCTTATGAAGATCAACGGTCTTCAATAGCTCCATCTCGAATCAACATCTTCAATGTATTCATATTTGTTGGGAGAAATGATTTTCGAATATAAATCTGATCCCGGTCTTTCTGAACCAACAATTGTATGGCCAACTTTGATAGTCAATTATTTAACTATCAAATAAATAATTATGATATAAAATGAGTTCACTGATTCAGTACTCGACATTACTTGGCCTCTTTAATTAGAAATAATTACGATGGTTATTTTAAACCTCTAAATCTTTAAATATTATGAATATAGTTGTTCGCTTCTTATCTAACATAATATTATTCTCAAAATTATTTTATTTTAATACTTGGGAAAATATCCTATAAACATATCTATTTTTCTATTTTTCTACCATTTCAAAACATTGGCTATCTCATTACTCATTATTTAATATTTGGGAAATAAATTCATCTTATCGCTCGTAAACAACATTATGAAATCTTTCTTGGTTTATTATTTGAAATATTAACCAACCCTTATTCTTTAGAATAAATCCATCCCAAAACTCCCTTTTCATTTCCCTTTCACCTGGAAAATATCATTATAGTTTCACATAATCTCCTTTTATTACTTTTACTTTGGGAATATCATTATATATATATATATATATTATCAAATCTTCCCATTCCTGTTACTTTGGAAATATCATTATGCATATATTAATCTTTTTATTTCCGTTACTTTGGAAATCTCATTATACAATTTCAAACCTTGAAATTTTCACTATGTTATTATTTCTCATATGGAAATAATAAATTATTCTATAACTCCTTCCCATTACAACTAATATCATCTTTTGAAGTCGTTCAAGTTGGTGCATTTTATTTACTTCTCAGACCTTGATCAACAGCGTTCTTATCTAAAAATAGAAATGAGTTGAAACTCAAAAAATGTTATTTCCTTCTAATATCAAAACAAATCCTATTTAACCATTTTTCTTAAAACATGATTTTATAATCCATTTCTGATTTTTGAAAATCTCCTTTCCAAATACAAGTGTTATTACTTAATTCGCTAATTAAGTAAATGCTTATTAACATCTCCTTTTACTTTTAAATTATCTTAACCCATTTATTTTATAACATAGATTTTTATTACAAAATCTTATTTTAAATCCTTTACCAAATTCACTTTTAACAATCCCTTTCCTAGTCCATACAATCATTTCTCGCTTGAAAATATTATTTCAGTTTCCTTCATTTTACTTAATTCCATTATTAAGTAACGTTAATTTAAAATTAATGATATAACACCTCATCGCTTTTTTTATAAACCTTGTTTAAATAAATTCTGGTTTAATATAAACCCTTTTCATCTCAATTTCCTTTTAACTTAATTCAAATATTAAATTAACATAATTTAGGCTATCGTACTTGCTTAAAATTCCTTTTATAGCTTTGTTATAAAAACTCTGGTTTTGATATAAAACCAATTCACACACTCCTTTCATAATTCAGTTAGATCCCATTTCAGCTTCGATTACTTTTTAAATGAATTAAAAAGTAATCTCCTAAATTATTAATTAAAATAATAATTTACTGCCATCATTAACTACTAAAGAAGTAGTTAATTTCTTTATCAACTAAAATAAATAGTAAATTCCTTTTTAAAATCGTATTAAAATTAAACAAATCTTCGTTAAATTGTTTCATTAGATTAATTCAAAACAAACTAATTTTATAATCAATTCCAGTTAAAAACGGTTAACTAAGTCAACTCAAAACATAGTTATCTCGTTAACCAATTCCACTTAGTACTTCCTTTAAATTAATTAATAATATAATTAATTTAAATAATTATATTTAATTGTTTTCTTAAAAACAATAAAATCTTAATTGTTAGGTTAATTTTCGCTCATTTGGTTATAAATCTTCTTAACATAAGAATTTGCTTTGCAAAATCATTAATACTTGCTTATAAATTTAAATAGCAAATACTAATTATTTATTTCCTTTTAATAAAATTTTATTAAAAATAATAGATTTAAAAATCTATCTTCAATTATAAAAATAACTTTTATAACTTCATTTCCATGGATTTACCTGACGGTAAATCCATATTTGAAAAAACTTTTGATTTATAGGCCATATACTGCCAATTACTCAACCAATATCACCTATTGGTTTACACAAAACAAATGTTGAATTTCAGGTCAACGGTCAACAATCAAATCAATCATCCAATCAGAACAGTTCATATGTTAATAATATGAAAATAAACAATATTAAATATATTTGAGGAATCCAGTTGGATACCTCCAACCTGTTCTTCTTTGCATCAAAATATATTATCTCACATAATTTCATTTAATAAGAATTATCAAAATTTAAACTAATAATTTCTATAACGATAAATAATAAAGATTTAACACAACAAACAATTCATTAAAATAATCACGTTTATTTATAAACGTGACCAACAAGTTAAGTTACCTCGATTGGTTCCAATTGTTAAATAACGATTTGGTTTTTCATTAAAATTAAACAACGTTTAATTTTATCGGTTCAATCAATATATGAATATAATTAACAAACAGTCAACCATCAGCATCCATAACACACAAAATAAAACCGACTTATATAAAAATATAAGTGGGAAGAACTGAGTGAGTTTAACTCACCTTGAGTTGATTCGCTGTTTAAACAACTGGTCTCAGTTAAATTAAACAAATGTTTAATATAACAGAAAATCCAGTTGATTCCAATTCCATCTAGATATATTACATGACGTAGTGTTCGTCACTGTGGTTCCAAAGGCACCATGTTTGTACAATTCTGTTAATATATGCAACAGTTATTAGCTTACAATGTTTATACGATTAAATTATATTATCCTCAATTCTTAACTAAATATAATATCAACTAATTACGTTTTAGTTAATTAAACATTGGTCGATCCTTTAATCTTCTGTTCACTATCGTTCTCTACTGTTCAAACATCTGGTAGACATCTGCAACAAATACACGTTTCGTATATAAGGTTTAATTTTATGCTTAACCTTTTCAATTAAATAAACTAATAATTATTTATTACTTTACTCAGTATAACGCCCGATCACTTCTGAATAAAAAGGGTCAATTGTTTTTGTTTACTCTTCGTTCCAGACTCCTCTTTTCCCACTGTACTGCCATCGTGCTTCCATGATAAACCCAATCCTTTCACAAATAAAACTGCCCAAATTCTCCTTCACGTTACCATGCTGTCCAAAAATTTGCCACGATATAATTATAAATAATAATCCTTAATCCATATTATAATAAATTAAATTACGTTTTCCCTCCTACTTAATGAATTTGTGTCCAATAATATCCTCTCTCCCTTTGTTATGTTTCTCTAGGCTTCAACACGCACAGGAACTCGAATAAAACACCTCGCAATCCCGCCAAACTCAGTTCGTCGGCGGCCAATTTAACCTCGCCGGAACCCGCGCCTACCCTTCCTCCACAATCGACTTCAGCATCACCTCTCCTTGACCCTTCGTTCACCACCATTTTATAGATGACCGTGACTCCTTCCTCAAGAAACTCTGACCAGATCGGAGAACCGCCGACGATCATATCCGTTCATCAGATCGGGCTCGTTGAGCTCGTCGTTTACATAGTTCGTGATATCTCGAAATGATAAAGGAAATTCACGAATTTGGGGTAAGAAGCTTCGTATATTTTTGGCCATGAAAATTTGGGATGGTGGCTCGTGGAAAGGTTTGACCAGGAATGTATTGACTAAGGGAAAATTGTGTTTGCGCAGGTTAATATATATAGTTGAAGGTTAGAAATAATAATATTTTATTTTAACGAAACTTACCTGTGAAGTATCATGTTGAATCAAGCACATACGACGTCCATTTGAGACGAAACTCCTTATCCTAGCATAAAATATATTCCGGACCCGATGGAGTATGTTTCGTTGGATTCCGAGGTCGTTTGTAAAAAGTCCTTTATAATTCACAAGCTAAAAATCACGCGTTTAAATTTTCCACGATCACAAAATAAATCCAATCAATTTGAAACTTTGAAATTCTATTAGACCTTTTCCCTACGGATCCAATGAAATTTATTTCATTAAAATCGGAGTTCGTTTGGCCGGTCGTTTATTCCTTTAAAGTTACCCCTGTCTAAATTAGCCAAAATAAAACAAACGATTAAATAAAAATACGGGCGTTTGACGCTGCCATGATCACTTCTTAATCGGATTGCTACCAAATTTGAAACTAACAATAACTTACTAATAAGGATCCAATAAAACTCTTTTGGTCGAAATCCGACTCCGTTTGGAAAACGACGATATTTTATAATTTAAATTATTTGTCGATTTACAATTAAATTCCGTACGCTCACATATTAACTCCATTTGGCCCCAAAATTTGCAGCACACTATTATTTAACGTTCCAGATCCAACAAAATTTGTTTCATCGCAAATAGAGGTCATTTGTAAATTGGCTATTTCTAAGGCTTATAATAATATCGATAAAATATTATTAGAATTCCAAAATAATCCAAATAAAAATAATAATAAATTATTATCATCATATTTATCCAAATAAAATTATCATATAGTTATACAACTCGATATCAACGTTCCGGGGTTAACCGATATACAAATAAATATTAAAACCCTATTATATTAATTAATAAACGTTATATTTGAACAACGAATTCCATAACGACTATTTTAAAATTTGATTTGGTCATAACTAACAATCTATAACATGAAATCTGGATTTTTCTCTTTCATATGAAAATTATAACAAATTAGATTCAAACGTTTCTTGTTTCACGGAATTCCGACTTATATCGGATTTTGTATATTCAATTGAAGTTCAAAACTCGATATTACGAACTATTGTGCCATTTCGAGTTCGTTTTATATTATACATAAACTTAACATTAAAACTTAATTATAATAAATGAATTAACTATTAAAAATCCATTAATATCCATATATAATATTTAAAATAATTCAAATATTCAACTACAAAAAATATAGGACATTACATACAACTTTCAAATTATAGCAGCATTTGCAAGATACCGGGATCAAAGGTGAAAGTTAATTAATTCAAACTGTTCCTTATTTCCATTCTCACATATGATTCAAGCTGATCATTGCTTTTTGCTTCGTTCGGGTTAAAAATTATATTAACTATCTCCCACCATATTGCAGATATGAATTTTTTTCAGGTAAAACAGAGAAATTTTCCTTTGCTGCTTTTCCTACTCGACTAATTCTCCAAGTTACACCATTCATTATTACTTCTTTTACTAACACCTCTTCTACCAATTTTACACATGCTGTCAGCCCATAAACTATAAATACTTCCACATTCAAAGAACAAAGGCACAAGATTTTCATTCTGCATATCACACATAACACACTTAAGATCTGTTTGCATTCATCTAATAGATAACTTCTCTTTTGCAAGAACAGCTTTGTTTATCACCTTCCATAGAAGCATATTTTCTTTTGCACAATTTTCTTTGAACCAAATTCTTTTACTCCATTTGCACTTCAACGTAGTATTGAAACCAGGAAGATTATTGTACATCATCTTAATTTGGTAAGGTTTTTTCTCGTTTCCCCATTGTGTCATATAATCATAACTATTATCAACCTTCAACTTGAGAGCATTTCTCCAAAACATATTGATTCTTTGCATCGCAATAACAGGTAAGCTGATGACATTATGTTGTATGAAGTGACCCACTCTTACATTTCTACTCAAACCTTTTACCTCAATTTCAAGATCAGAAAGAGCTTTGCTTAGAATAATTGCGTTTTCCAACCAAGGGTCATTCCAAAAGTTTACAACAGCATTAGGGTTTAGTTTATAACTGAATAAAGGTAGAATAATATCCCTTAACTTGAAAAAACTTCTCCATGTCCAGCTCAGTTTTTGCAGTTTCCTCATAGTCCAAAAAAGTTTGTTTTTAATGACATGCTTGCTTGACCACATTATCTATACACTATCAGTTTTATTAAAGAGATTATCAAGATGCTTTAAGAAAGCAGCCTTATTCCAGTTAACCATATTCACAATACCTAGACCACCTCTGCACACTAGTTTTTTAACCATACTAAAAGTAGTATAAGTTAAATACCTTCCTACCATATTTCCTTTCTACAAAAACTTCATAAATGCAGATCTAACCATTCTGATCAACTTAGTGGGAAGAATAAACATTCTTGCCCAGTATACTTGCATTGAGAAAATCACAGATTTGATTAAAGTCAATCTTCCTGTTTGACTTAATAACCTGCTCGTCCAATAATTCAATTTTGAAATAATTCTACTGTAAAGAGGCCAGCACTGGTTTGTAGTAATCTTGGCTGTGGTGAGAGGCAACCCTAAATATGAAATAGTATCATTATTATTTGATAACCCAATTCTATCAATAAGGACATTCACTTGATTTACAGAAAGACCAGCAATCTTTATTTCAGATTTATGTAGATTCACTTTAAGACCTATCATCTTATAGAAGCTCTTTAGAGTGTCAAAAATTGTGTCGATAGTTTCAAGCTCTGGTTTGCAGAAGATCACCGGGTCATTAACAAACATAAGTGAGGAAATTCTTTGTTCATAACAGTGAGGGTGTAACCTGAAAAGACCACTTTCAATTTTTTCATTCAGCATTTGTGTAAGCATTTCCAAAATCATTATGAAAATGTATGCAAATAATGGGTCTCCCTATCTTATGCCTTGACTACTCAAAAAATACCCTACTGCAGAACCATTAATCAAAAGAGAAAACTTTGGAGTAGAGAGACAACAATAGATCCATGTGACAAAATGTGGTGGGAAATTCATATAACCCATAACTCTAACAATTGTATCCCACTGAAGCATATCAAATGCTTTCACGGTTTCCAGTTTAAACATAACTCTCCAGGAAATATTGCTACTAGTGTAACCATAAAGCAACTCATGTGATATAAGCACATTATCAAGAATACCCCTACTAGGGAGAAATGCAGCTTGATTAGGAGAAATTATAGAGGGTAGTACAACTTTCAGTCTTGTTGCGATGATCTAAGAGACGCACTTATAGATGGTATTACAGCAAGAGATCAGTGTGTAGTTAGATACCCTGGTTGCATTCTTCATTTTTGGTATTAGTGCAATAGTTGTAATGTTGAAGGATTGGTTCATGTTGGCAGTTCTGAAAAAAAAGTCTAACAACTTTGCGCACATCCACGTTAATAATATTCCAAATTTTTTTATAAAAGAAGGCATTGAGACCATTAGGACTACATGATGAGTTACTGTTCAGTGAAAACATTGCATTTTTTTCTCATCATTGGTTATTTCATAACACAATGATTGATTGTCAGAACTGGAAAGTTTTGGTAATATATATATATATATATATATATATATATATATATATATATATATATATATATGGGTTAATCAAATCAATATTTGGACCGAATCCCACTTTATTGCCTAACAAGTCAGTGAAATGTGTAAGAAAAGCATTTTTCAACTTTAGTTATTGAATTAGCCGTGTTACCATTGTTGTCAACCACTGCCACCATATTTTCTCTGCACTGTTTATCTTTGAGGGATGCATGAAAAAAAATACTAATCCTGTCACCTTCCAAATTCCATTTAAGTTTATCTTTTTGCTTGGTCATTGCATCTTTAGAGTTGATGGCATCTTCGTATTTCTTTACTACATATGTCTCCATGCTAGAGTGAGCAAGGTTTGTTGTGTCATTCATCATTTCTTTTTGTATGTCTTCTAGCTTCTTTCTCCAATATGTATACTGTTTTTTTCCTTTGCAATTGGCATTGCTGTGGAGATAGATCAAACCGATTCCATGCAAAATCAAACCTCATATTTGACTATGAGCTCGAATCAAGATAGATTAACAGATATATCAAATTGAAGCTTAGATTCGAGCGATTAATCTTTAAGTTTTCTACAGATCTGTGCTGCTTGCACTGCGCCATAGATGGCCCATCGCACTGAAAATCCATGGTGTTGCTAGCTACAATGTTGTCATTATTATGCTATTTTTTGTCTATTGCAACACACGCTTCAGTGTGTTAGGAAAGATATCAAGTTGTGTTGCAGTGGCTATAGATATATTCTAAATAAAAATATTTAAAAAAATAAATACACCTCAGCGATCCATACCATTAGGTTAAACAAAATCTCAGTCGTCCGTCCACATCATCAATCCACACCTTACTTATTTCTATTCCCGCTTTTATTTTCATTCTACCTCCTCTCTTTTCATTTCATTTCTACCCCAAATTCCCAAAATCACCGATCCCTAATTCCAAATCGAATGACCATTAATTCTCCCTTCTAATTTCCATTTACAATCAAATTGGTCGGCTTCGAGACAATCAGTGTCCCTGCTCATCGTCGCTGTTTCATTTCTCCTACCACTTCTTGCTACCGTCCTCTGCCTCAGTAATTTCCCCTTTTTTGTCCGCCGCAATTCCAATCGATTGTTGTGCCCTTCCTCCAACTCCGTCTGTGCGACAGTCTGGTTATTTTGTCAGTTGTCTCCCTTACGCTTTGCATTTATTGAGGTAAAATTCCTAATTTTTTGTTTCACACAATCCAGTTTGTTTCACACAATTCATTTTCGAACAGTGCGTTACCTCAAAAACTAAGCTTGTGTTCAATCTAGATACTCTGAGACATACTGGCAAAAACTGAGATTCAAAATGCACTGTCTCAGACTATAATCCAGAATCTTCATTTACAAACAAGCCTAAAACTGAGGCTAGTTGTTTTGGTTATAACAGTGCTTCTAAATATGTGCAATACAAGTTTGATTCTGGGTTTGTAGCTTAGTTTAGTTGAAGGAGTTCTGAAAATTAAAAATTACGTAGATATAAGCAGCAATATTAGGCATGATAATGAAACAAAAAGTTGAAACTAAGATCTACAAATTGTAGATTGTGGTGTATTTTTGTGGTTTCGTTGTATGTTGATTCACTGAAATGTTCTTTGAGCCGCTATTTGGTTGTTAATCAATTTAATAAAACAGAACTTTAGTTCCTAGTGAAATGTGGTTGTGAACAATTAGACCAACGACCTTATATGAGCTGCATGTTCTAAACAACTGCTTGGGTTTCCCAGGTTGCTGTTGCCTGTGATGATTGAGACATGATACGCTGGTTTATGAAAATTGTTTCATAAGGATGCTTACATATACATTATAGTTATCATTTCTTAAGTATAGTCATGATCTGTTTCAACAAGACCGTCTAACAAGTATACGCATGATTTCTTAAGTGTGTGTGTGTGTAACACCCCGTGTTTTCTGTTAACATAAACTAACAAATTAAAGAATACTTAATTTTAAATGCGAGAATCAAGGGAAACGGGTTATGCCATTATGTTCGTCTCGGAATTCTGGTTGAGATAGAGTGCGAGTTCGCGTAAATTGGACTTCGTATGAAGAAGTTATGGCTGTGGGAAGTTTCTAGAAAATTTAATAAATTCAAACAGCTCAAAATAAATTCAAATTTCAAATCAGAAGCCAGAAGCGGGCTTGGCGGGAAAATTCCCGCCTAGGACCCAGGTCGACCAGGGGGTCGACCCTAGTGTCGACCTCCCCCCTACAGGTCGACCTGCCCCCCCCCCCCCCCCCCCGGGCATATTTGAGTGATGACGATTTTGTGACTGGTTGCTGAGTCATTAGGGTTTCTGGATAGTTCTGATCTGGACTGAATGGTTGTGGTTAGTTCTAGGTTGATCGGATGGCCTAAATTAATCCAAAACTCTATATAAACACATGTAGACTCAAACCCAAAAACCTAATTAAAATTAGAACCATGGCCGTCATGCTATCACCTTGCAACCTAGAGTAGCCGCCACCAATTAGAGAGAAAGTAAAGCTAATCAACTCAATCCAATTCAAGATTATAACAACAACTACAATGAATTGTCTACTTTAGAGGCGAGCTAAATCAATTTCAGAACTCAGATTTCAGAAATCAAGACCTTCTTTGAGTTGTGAGTTCAATTTGTTCAATAAGATAGTTAACAAGTTAATTAGGTTGAGATATAAATTGGGTTATATGGCTATGTTTGTGATGTGCACATAAAAATGCACATTTATATTCACATATTTATTCTTGTTAATTAAATAAATGAACATTTTTGGGTGTTTTTTGCGATCAAACCATATTTTAAATATTTTCAAAATCATCACTCAATTTGGTAAAAATTGATCACTTATGCATGTTTAATTTTGTGATTGCATTTACTTGTTCTTTGTTATTGTCTCTAATAGGAATTTTGGAGCACAAATAATGCATACACATGAAGATTTGGAGCACAAATGCATGCATACAAAGGAATGAAGAGGAAATAATTCTCATACATGATCATGGAGGACCCCACCTCTCAAATTAACCTCTTTCTCTTAAGCTTCTTATTAAAGACTAATTGAATGAGACAAAAGGCCTCATGCATCCTACATGACTCATTAGTGGCTAAGAGAGGATTAGAAGCTTCATGAAGGGCCATTTTGGGGATTTCCCATTATGAGTGATTAGGGTTTTAGGGTTTGTGATCTTGTATATATACCCCCTTTATGTTAATTTATCTATCCTCTCTTTTATCCTCTCTCTTATCCTTTAGTTGGTTTAGTTTAGATCATAACTCTCTTTTATTTTAATGGCTACTTAGCCATTTTATTTATGTAACTTCTTTGCTTTAATGCAATTTAATTTCTATGCTCTTTACTTTCATGTTCATAGCTTAGATTTACATTCATGTTCATAGCTTAGATTTACTTTCATGTTCATTTACTTTAAGTTCATAGCTTAGATTTACTTTATGTTCTTAGTTTAATTCTCTTCTTGTTCTACTTAGTTTTTCTTACATTTTGCTTAATTTTCTAATGTTGAAACTTACATGTGTTGATATGACAACCCATATGAGTGGCTAATCCCTTGATTTAGGGGTAATGATGCTCTCTAACTTTGTGTAAGTTCAACATGTGTATGATTTGTGATCTTTAATATGTGCTTCATGTTAGTGAATATTGATGTAAGTTTATACATATGGGTTTTATAGGTTATGTTGCATTTGCAAATGATCTATTCTTATTCAATATAAACACAAGTTACATCAATATTTGCTAAGTGATTATTGATTTTGAAATGAAAGTATGAACAAAATTTGATGGTTTATAGTTCTGACCAATAGTTCATAGACCATACTTAGAATAGTTTTGCTTTAGTTTCATTTTCATGAGAATCATAAGTGGTTTAAATATCGCATTTATATCACTTATTGAGATCCTACATTGTATGTTTGATAACTTACATAAATGTGAGAGTGGATTTACCTCTAAATTACTTTCTAATTTCATATTTAGCTCTCAACTTCGTTTCTAGCTTCATTAGTTTTTATTAGTTAGAACAATTCAAAGTTTGGTTTAATTTGAGTGAATAAAATTGAAATTACTTCTCTCCCCGTGGATCGACTCGCACTCACTACGTATTACAATAGTACGCCGTGCACTTGCGGTTATTACAATATTCGTGACGATTTTCTAATTCAATAGAAATATCGTTTAGCGAACAAGTTTTTGGCGCCGTTGCCGGGGAAAGGAATTTAATTTTAGTTTTGTTCTTCGGATTAATTTTCTTGTTCATAGTTTTTTTTTTAAAAAAAAAATCATTCATTTTGTGATTTGTTCACTTGTGTTAGTTTTGCATTTGTGTGTTTGTTTTGCTTGATCTTGTTTAAATTGCATTTGTGTTTGTTGAGGTTATTTGTTCATTTTTGTTTTGTTTGTGTTTTAATTTCTTGTTAAAAAAAAGGTTGTTCATGTGTGTTTGTGTTTATTTGTGTGTGTTTTTGTTGTTGTACTTTGTTTGAGTTTTGTTGGTTTCTTTCTTTGTTTTGTGTTAGTTTCCTTAAAAAAAAAAGGTTGTGCATTTGTGTGATAATTCTTGTGTTTTGTTTTGTTCTAATTGTTTGTATTTTAGTGTTATTCTATCTTGAGAGTGTGAGTTTTATACTTTAAAAAAAAAACTTGTGTGTTTTTATTGTTTCATCTAGCATTTGTTTTGATTGGTTTTGTTGTGTTTTATTTTGTTTGTGTCAACTGTTAAAAAAAAAGTTCATTTCCATTGCTTTCTCATTTTCTGTGTTGTTGTTCAGAATTTATACCATGGTTTGCACTGATAATTGAGTGCTGTGCATTTGGGTCCATTTTGGTGTGTTTATTCACTTTTTGTGTATTCACTGTAATATCTATTTCAGTCTCCAATTATTCACATTATGTTTAGGAATTTTTGTTTCAACTCTCAGTTTTCAATGGTATTTCAGAGGAAGCAGCAAAAGGATTTTAAAAACTGACAGAATTTCTGTTATTGAATTTTTGCATTTCATTTCTGTTACATAGTTCATAACAACACTAACCATCAGACACAGTTCCTATCTGTTACACAGTTTTCAGTAATTACTTCATATCAGTCTGTTTTTCAATCTGCTTTTCATTTGTGCCACTTTGCACTGTCCCCAGATTCGCAAACCGTCATCACCTTCCAAACCAAAACTGCTACAAATCTTCTACCACAGACCCTTCAGCACCTCAAACAATACATAGCCTCACACTTCACTTCATACAACCAGCTCCCTCACCATTTCACATCTTCACAAACTTCATCACTCATCACACTTCAGTTCCACCACTCATTACACCCAATACCACAATCACACCAAACAAACAACTTGCCACTCCAAAAAACTGAGACTAGTTTCTAGCCTTGTTCACCCTGCTAGATACACAACACCATAAACAAATTCCTCAATTCAACTTCACACCATACACACCACATCATCCTCTTCACAAGCACCTGAACAATCATCATCAAACTCCTCACGGAAAACATACATTCACTCTGCTACTCTTCTCATACTCCACTGTACTTCACCTTACCCACACACAAACCTCCTTTCACTTTAGCAACTTCCCCAACTCAACATATAACCATCAACCACACATTCAGATCACCACCGCCACCCACTTCAAGCATCCCTTCACTAACCATCAATCTGCACCATTCCTTCATCAACTACCCATACATTGCCCAAACTAACGACCATTACTCCACGCTTCTCTCAATAACAGACAGTTCACTACCATTTTATCCCCACTTCGACAGACTCCCCACAACCACCATAGCTACTCCACTCCCTAACCATCTTAACTACAAACACAAGCATTCACATACAACTACATTCCGACTTCACACTACTACAACCTTTCTCCCAAACACCATCCCGTGAACCACTCACAAGTCCCCACCTTTGACCACTTAATCTCAACTCCATCTTCACACTAATCCATCTGAGCCTCTGCATACCTCTGTGGTTAACAAACAGCAGTCCTCCCTCTTTATTATTCTATCTACAGCTCGCAATACTGTGCTCAATCTCTTCACTATGCTACTCATACCACCTGCTTCAAATCTTTACGTCCTCCTCAATTCTCCGTACGCACCTCACTTCGAGCAACAGAAAAACCTGAAATCGAACGCACCCAAGTCCCCTTTTTGTTCTACTAACACCCGTCTTCACATCTCCGTCAGACTAATCCATCAACAAGCAAACGAACCGCCGTAAATCCAGCCGAGCAACTCAAAGCACATAGCTGAACCCTCGACCCTCGACCTTTGCCTTCGCCGTCAACCCCAAAATTGGACCAAACCCTTCAACGAATCACCGCTTATTTCAATTCTGAAGTTCGATTTATTTTTATTTTATACAGCGATTAGTTTTCCTCTATCTTGACTTCTGAACATTCGGGAGACCAGGGATATGTTTTTACTTTTAGATCAGGTTAATAGGTCTTGGACTGATTATATTTGGGCCGACCTTGTGTTGAGTTATTTAAAGTGGGCTTGTCGGTTTAAAAATTTTCTTTGAGTAACATAAAGTTTAAGTTGGGAAAGCGTTTGTGTTTTACTCTTGTGTAATTTTAAGTTTTGTTAGTGTGGAACTTTGGTTTTCTTAAAAAAGGGAACTCTATATATAAAAAAAAAAGAGGAAAAACAGAGGTTTTCTGTGGTCTTGATTTGTGTGAATAAAAAAATGGTTTTGTTTCGTCGTGGTTGCCTTTGCTTGATTTTGCTCGATCTTTTCTACCAAAAATATATATCATCTTTTAATCTCTTTTCAGGTTGCAGAAGAGAATCGCTTTGCTTTGCTTGCTTAAACTGCTTTGCGCTTGCTAAAAAAACGCCGCTAAAATAAATTGCTAATAAATTCAGAACCTCTGGTATTGTTCTCTTCTCTCTTGTTTTTATTTTCCGTGCATTGTTGATTGTTTGCATTTGCATTTTAAAAAAAAAACCAAAAAAAAAAAATTAAAAAAAAACAAAAATTCATTCGTAGTTGCATCGTTAATTCACGTTTAATTTCTGCTTTGCATTCATCTCGTTTTATTTTCATTTTTAAGGACTTTTTATATTTTGACAAATTGGTTCATTTCTAACGAATTATTTCTCAGTGTCTAGACTACGGCAGAGTAATAACTGTTTATAAATATTACGGTGATTCGTAAATATTATATCGGTTGTTCCTCTGAAGGTACTTAAACCTTCGGTTGCATTGCTAGGGTGATTCCTGGTGCACCGATAACTCCTGTCCGTTAACTGGTTGAGAAATCTTTTGTTGAAATAAATCTAACCGTCATTATATAATTTTAGAAAAATTGTAAATAAGTAATTTGCATTCATGTAGTTGCATTAGGTTCATGCATATATAAAAAAAACAAAAAAAAAAGAAGCTTCTTGAAAATGTCTCAATTTCCTTATTCCTACAGATTTTACGATAGTTGTGAAAATCAATATAATCCATACAATTTTACACCAAATTCATATGGATATTTTAATAACAACTATTGTACAAACAATTTGGATTTTACACCATCAACTTTTCAAAATTTTCAAAATAACTCTGATTTTCCACCACATAACTTTCAAATTAACAATCAACCTTCAACTCTTGAAACACAAATTGAATCTTTACTTGATATGAGCACACAACAAAATCAAAGAATAAATGAATGGTGTAATTCATATTTGTGCAACAATTCAAGTCAAAGTTTTCAAAATAATCAAAATTCAATTCCAAATTCAAATTCAAATGATTTTGATCATAACCCTTGCCAATACAATTTCGAACTTCAAAATGAATTTCAAATTCAAAATGGAAATGTGAATCACTTTACAAATGAAATACGATTAGGGGGTTAAGTGGGTTCCTTGGGTGGCATGTGGAATTAAGTGGGTGCCTTGGGTGGCATGTGGAATTAAGTGGGTGCCTTGGGTGGCATTTGAAATACGATTAGATGCACTTAACCAAGATTGAAACATGTAAGAAGACATGAAAAAGAATGGGGTTAAGTGGGAAAACCTTAGAGGGGACCAAGCATAGGTGGAAAGCTTGTGTCATGCATGGGGGCCCTTTTCAACCAGTAACCCATTAAGTATCTTTGTGGGCTCGACCCAAGTCGAGGACGGGACACACGTACTGGATTTGATTGTAAAAGGTCAAAACGGGTTAGCGGTGGCAACGCAAGTCCAACGGGTTCATATGTGTGTATGGGCCCGAGCTGGAAGGTAAGACGTTGTTGCATCGTGTAGATATAAGCTGTGCATTTTTGGTGGTATCGGGTTGCCACTTTGGCGAGTGATACACCCCACTGTGGGGCCAGCACGGGTATCTACGAGTTAGGGAGCCGATCGAAAGGGGGTAGTGGATACACCTAGTGGAGATAGGGGCAGACGGCACCTACGAAGGTAGCTACGGGTACACGAAACTACCATTATCATTATTAAGTTCTGTAGGTGGGATCAACCTTTAGGGTGACTAGTGGTGGTGCAGTATAGTAATTATCCTATAGTGATTAGGGGCGCCTTTAACGTTATCTTTGTTCGTCTTATTTCCTTTGTTTGCTCTGTCATACCCATTTGTTCATAGTCATCTCCTTATTTTCCAGCTTATGCCTTATCCTAGTTACTTAATGATTATATTGTTAAAGTTATTGCACTCGACACACTTTATTTCTGACCCCCTTGTTTCCACCTCTTTTCTTCCCTTTTCCCCTCTGGTGCTCAGGGTGGGACTAGTACTAGTGGAGCTTGATTTGGACAGCTTTATCCCTTTCTTTGGAAGTTGCTTTGATCGCTGAAGTAAAAGTTCAGCCTATCTTATTTATGGCTATTTTATGTTGGGGTTATGTCTTTTATTTTATGTACTCTGATTTAATCAAGATGGATATTATGTACTTGACTCTAGTCTTTGGTTTTTGATGATGTAATCAAACTTATCTGTTACCGCTGCAATGAATAAAGTTTTAAATTTTTAAGTACTGTTTTATATCTGTCTTGTTGTTAAGTTTCTGTTCTATACACACTTAAAACGCTCCATAGAAGTTAATGCATTCCATTAGTGAGTGACATTGATGGACATGGGGTGTCACAGTTTGTGTGTAAGACTGGCTAATAAATATACACATGTTTTGTTTTGATTATGCACACAAATACTGAATATACATAAAATACATGCCTGAAAGCCTACTGAATGATTTGCAGTTTGTGATATCACTTCAATTCTTCCATCAAATCGAGTTGAATGACCACTCAATCAATTTCTACTTCAAATTCGTCAACAGCAGTTGCGAGAAAGAACTGGCACCACAAAATCCCAACGAAGATGAGGACTGTGAAGGTAAGGTCGAATGCGGGGAAGAAGTTTTTTGGTTGCTCCATGTGGCCGGTAAGTATAAATTAGGTTTTTTTTTGGTTGCTCCATGTCGATTATCATATCTTTCGTTGATGTGTTACTCGAGAATTTAATATATGTGCAAAATGGCGATTATGGGTATTTTATGTGGCATGACGAAGTGTATGAAATCAACAACAATTCTGAATTGAATGACACTATTGTTAAATTGATGGAAAAAGAAAAGACTATATCGCAATTGTTCGTGGAAAAGAAGACAATCGAAGAAAAGTTGCTGAAGCAAAAGCAAAAGAGGGCAAAAGCCGATGAATTTGTGGCAGATATGAAGGAAGAGTTAGCCCTAATGCGCATTGAATGTGGAAAACACGAGACAGGAGAAAAATTCTTTGCAAAAGCTTTAGCTATGTCCTGGATCATGTTGGGAGTTCTTTGTGTGTTGTTATGGCAATGTAGAGCAGTGAAGTAACATAAAATAACATGCATGAGCAGTTTTTCAGGTATAATTTAAGTTTTGTCACATTGTAGATTAGTGATAATTTTTGCCACATTGCCTATTAAACCTAAATTACTGATTACATAATTTTTGCCACACTGCCACACTTGTATACACCTTGTTTAGATCAGTTATGTAACTCAGTTATGTTTAGATCAGTACATTTGTATCCACATTGTGCCTCTGTTATGTAACTCAGTTATGTAAATGAAACACAAATGCAAATGAAACTCAGTTATGTTTAGATCAGTATACACTTGTATACACATTGTTTAGATCAATTATGTAACTCACACATTGTTCAGATCAGTAACTTTTATACGCATTGTTTAGATCAGTATACTATGTTATACTGAAATGCAAATGGAATTCAGTTATGAAACTCAGTTTGTGCTGAAAGGAAACTCAGTTATAATATGACCATAGTTTGTGCTGAAATGAAATTGAGGCATGCATACCTCTTATTTTGTGCTGAAATGCAACTGATGTATGCAGGTGAAGGAGGCAGTGATGAGGATTTTCAAGAACTTGTTACTGAAGGCACTAGAGGTACGCGATGCAGTAGAGGCATTGAACGCATTGAAGGCTTGCGCTATATTTTGAAACTGTTTTAGTTTTATGTAAACACAAATTTAGGACTTGCTGTATTTGTTTTTGAAATGTCTGTAAAATTGAATTTAGTGGCTATGTTTTGTTATTTTGTAGTTGACTAAGTACTACTTGTGTTTGCTGGTTAATTTGAAATAAAAAGTTCTTTGTTAATTTTAGTTTGATGTTATGTTAAGTAATGTTGCCATATATATGATATAATGTTGTAGTATGTGATGTTAAATGTTGCCATAGCTATGATATAGTGTTGCCATTGGATGGTAAAATTGTTGCCATAGATTTATGCATGTGGGCCCTACAGCTGGATTCCGTGAACCCGGGCTACAGATTTTAGTAGCGATTCCGTAAACCCGGGTTACAGATTTTAGTGGGTCCCACATTTTTGTAAATTTATTACTTGCGGCAACACCAATGCTGATGTTGCCTTAGGGTCACAAATGTGTTGTCTTTGACTCTAAGGCAACGCGATAAAAGGCAACCCCAAAAAAGTGTTTCCACATATCATCTTTTGCCTATTGCAACACTTTTTGGCATCTACTGCGTCATTTCTCTGGGGTTGCTGTAGGCCATCTATGGCATAGTGTTGGGACTCTGTCATCCTTTGAACTTGCTGCCTTGTTGTGTTTCTCCTTAACTTGTAATTCATCTCTTAGCCTTAGACAATTCTTTGTTGATAAATCTTTTGTAAATATATCTTCCTTCTAATGATATATTGGCATGTAGTTGACATGCAAGTTTTTTTTCTGAACTTGTTCACGCATGAAATGAATATCAATTTCTTTGTGCTTGGTTCGTGTGTGTTGTAATGGATCTACAGTCGGGTATATGTTGCTTTGATTATCACACCATATAGTTGGCTTCTTTTCTAATTTCAGTTGTAGTTCTTTTAGCAATGTCTGTAGCCATAGAATTTCTTCTGTAGTACTTGCTACACTTTTATATTCATCATCTGTGCTGGATCTTGAGATAGTTGACTGCTTTTTTGAACACCATGATATTAAGTTGTTCCCTATATGTATACACAATAACCCGTTACCGATCATTTATCATCTTTATATGCTGCCCAATCTGAGTCATTGTATGCTGTTATGTTGAGATGGTTGCTAGCTTTAAGTTTGAGTCCATGATCAATGTTTCCCTTTAAATATCTCAGAATTCTCTTTACAGCCTTCCAATGCTCGTCAAGTGGATTCTGCAAGAATGAGACACTTTGTTAACACTAAAGGCAATATTAGGTCGTGTTATGGTTGCATATTGCAGTGCACCCCCAACACTTCTGTATTGTTTAATATTGTTTATAGTTTCTCTCTTATTTTTACAGTAATGTTGGTTTGATATCATTGGTGTTGGTTGTGGCTTAGCCTCATACATTTTGGTCTTCATCAGTAATTCTGAAATATATTTTCTTTGATAGAGATATTATAACGACCCGAACTTCCCCGTGAAGGAAAGCGCGGATTGCTTTGAGGACAAGACGAATCAGAACACAAACAGAAGAACATTTCATTGTTTATTATAACAATTCCATCATAATACAAGAATATACAGAGTATGAATAAATATTACACATTCGATAAATATCAGAGATTACAATAAATTACATAGCAGCGGAAAAACAGTACAAAATACAACTGAAAGTAATACACGGATACAGAGCTTTCCGAGCATCATTCCAGTTGTAAATTAGGATCTTGTGAATATAAATATGCAAAACCAAAACTACTAGCTTCCCGTGTGGAAATTATGGGCACCCAGAGTTTAGGTTAAAACAATAAACTCCAGGTCAGTCATATGACTGGTGTGAGAACTAAAACAGTTATTAATCTTTAATTTTAAATTTAGTTAAATCAAGGGACCACGCCGTATAACACGAAACGGGTTTCCTCCCAAGAATACCAGTGCATAAAACAAACTGTGCAATGCTAAATAAAGAAAAATGAAGCTATTATAAGACTCAGGTCCCATCACACAATGCAACGCAAGCCGGAGGATAGGGTTTTTACCTTATAATAGCCAAGAAGCTTGGTACGTGAAATTTCATGTTTTACAATAACTATAAGTGTATAGTGTCAAAACAATTTCAATCATAAGTATCAATCATAGGCGGCATAAGTGCCCCATACCACTATGTCACCATACTAGGCTCTACAATAAAAAACTCGCAAAGTCACGTATTGGAAGTTGGGTTTCCATCTATGAACCGAGGCAAGGGATCGTCCTCACCGGTTTCGAGACTCTCGAGCCCGAGCCTCATGGTCAGAGCGCATCGACCATTGGATCGTCAGGGCCGGTCCACCGATGTGGATTAAGATGCCTGAACACTGCGTTTCCCCGCCCTTTGGGGCGTAAATGAGCCAATGACTCCATCGGCTCCACATAGTCACCGATATATCCGTGGCGCCTCGCAATCCAACAACCACACAGTTGAAAATAATATAAATGTCAGGGCTGGTAGGTCACTGACATCACCCTAGCTAGAAGAAAACACATGTCCTCCCTGAGGTCCTCTCCCGTTTTTGGTTCACAACCGGGGTGTGAGGCTCGCGAATCAAAGCTACACAAAGCTATGCCACACAGGCCGTGCTTTGATCATCGACCACAAGTCTTTGCTTTTCAACAGCAGCCTTGATCATTTGCCACTTAGGCATGCCACACAGGCAATTCACTCCATGCGATTGATATCCATCAATATATAACCCCTGAGCTCGTATGTCTCAGAGAAGGGCGTTAAGCAAGAGAATAAATTCTCTGCCGCCAAACAGATATATATTTAATAGAAATCAATCACACAGAATAAAATCTAATGTCAGACACACAGTCCATTTACAAGTTCGTTCTGGGTCTGAACGAAACCGGAGGCACCTTGTACCTCGCATATCCATCGATCTCCAAGTACGTCTGGACGATCACCAACTGATTCCCTTCTCTTGGGTGTACAGCCCAATCAAGATCATCAGTAACCACCCAAACGATGTGAAGACCTCTGGTCTTCGACCACCATCTTCGTCCTCGACACATTGTCGAATCAGTTATTCAGAATGGGATAAACCCGGTCTTTCTGAATAACTCGCGTATATAATAAACAAGTGTTACACAAACACAACATACGCCTCATTCCAATTCAGAATATTCTTTTATTCAAATATTCTTATACTTTGGGAAAGGTTCCCGTTAATTTTATCAAAGATAAATTCTTTAAATTTATTCTTTAATCTTCTTTTGAATATCAATTCAAATTAGTCGGGATTAGTGAACCACACCGAAGTAATCATTTATTTTATTTCCCAATCCCAACCTATTCATCCCATGAAGTAAAACTGGTCATACTTCATATCTAACACCACGGTGTTATCGGTAAATTCAATTACCATTTCACATCCAAATCTAATTAAAGATTTAACTATCGCTTGGAGCAAAACTAGTGATACTCCATTCTCAATTATTTCAATCTAATTAAAGATTCATTAAAACTCCACTTGGTTTTAATCTTCCCAATAATCACTATCCATGATTATTTAACTTGGGAAATCATATCCTGTCTTTAACTGGGTTAAAGAACCAATTTCATTTAAAACACGGTTCATGATAAACCCAAAATCACATTCTATTCCATCAACCTTTAACCATAAATTAGCAAGTGAACAATTCCCTAAGTAATAACCCCGAATGCCGAAACCAACATCAGATCAATACCCAAGAAACCATTCAACTTAACTAATCTTCAGTTAGTTTCTGATTTTCTTAACTCCGTTGAGTCTAATAACAGTATTATTGAAGATACCGTTCACGACAACCCAAAATCACATTCCATTAATTATCGGGTTAAAGAACAAGTGTTATTTAAAACACCATTCACGATAAACCCAAAAATCAATTCAAATTCAATTCCAATTATATACCATTTAATTGGTATACCTCATTAATTCTAAATAAAAAGATTTAATCTTTTTCTCAACTGGGTTTAAGAACAGTGTAAATGAAGACACCATTCACGACAAACCCAAATCCCATTTGATATTAAATACAAGGCTCTGAGTAGAAAATATATCGGCTTATATTCAATATCAAATTCTACGACCAACAAATATCGCATTGGAAATAACGATAAAAATATATCTTTCAAATTTCCATAATAATATATGTATAATCACGAAATCCAACATCGAAATATTCCAAAGACAATTTCGATTCAAATCCATTTCCACTTTATATATTGGAAATTCTGGTTATTTTCAAAACCATTTCAAATCCACTTGATTTATTTTAAAAATAAATGGGATTGTAATTCTAGTTCAAAACTAGTTCATTTCGATAAAAATCTATTTTTATCTTTTCAAAGATGGAGTTTTTCATCCCAATTCTTTCCAAATCATTTCTTATGATTTTACACAAATTATTACTATTTTTAATAATTTTATCAAGGCCCGTACAGTCGATTTCCATCAACGGCCATCGAAGTGCACTTATAGCGACATTTTCCAAATTTGATTTGGACATAATTCCAAATCCAACCGTTAGATTTTAAATCTCTAATATTCGTTATAAAGCTCTTTTCGATACGAACCCAATGGTTCTGGTTTTAGGAAAATCCGACGGTCGGATCTCCCGTAACTTCCATTCGAAGTCAATGGTCGAAATTCGCGAACTGTCGCAGCGCAGCGCGTTCTATTCAGGCCATTATATATATAATATATATATTATATATATTTCATCGATTTCCTTTTAAAACATATTTTATAAATCGTTTTAAATTCGTTTTCGAAACGATTTCAACTTCATATTCAATTTCGAATCAAAATTGAATATTCCACAGCATCGATATACAAATTATAATATTTTCAAAACTTTATATTTTGAAATCACTTCCTTTTCTATAATCATTATAAAAACGAGTATAATCGATATAAATATCGTTCGCGTCAAAATGGCGCATATCTAACCAACACGGCTTTATATATTTCAATAACTTCGTTATTCTATTCAATAAATGAATATTTTCTTTAACACATGAATGTATATTTTTATTCAACACATGAATATATATTTTATTCAACACATGAATTTATATTTTAATCCAACACATGTATATTTATTTTATTCAACACATGAATTTTTATTCTATTCAACACATGAATTTTTATTCAATTCAACACATGAATTTTTATTCTATTCAACACATGAATTTTTATTTTATTCTATTCAACACATGAATTTTTATTCTATTCATCACATGAATTTTTATTCTATTCAACACATGAATTTTTATTCTATTCAACACATGAATTTTCTTTTATAATATTCCTTATTTTCCAAATTGTAATGAGGCCCAATCAATTACCATATAATGTTAATTTTATGGATTCCATACAACACACGTATATAATAGCAATGATAAATAATCAACCATCATGCAGAGTGCACCACACAACTGCAAAAGCATTAAATATAAATAGTTAACACTTACACAGTTTGTCAACCCATCGATTGACATACAACTAAACAATCGGGATTAGTGTACGTCAAATATCATCCCAATACCCGTGTGGGGTTTCAAATCAACAAACACAGATTTTTATTTGTGCAGTTGGGCGATGTGTAAAATTTATCGTCCCAATCAATATCAGTCAAATCAGTGTATATAAACAAATCGTCCGATTTGTTTATAAATATTTATTTTATATACACGTTAAAAATTATATTTTTAACTATAAAATATTTATTCGATCTACATCACAATCAATTTTCACCACACAACAAAATCAAACAAGTCGCCCATGGTCTGTGGACGACGGGTGTCGGGTGCTGCTAAGCACCGTCTGCATCCTAGTATATATTTTTAACTAGAAAACAATATTTAAAGTGAGAAGTTCTCACCTTGGGTTTCCAATCCGCCATTTCATTTCTGAATTTCTGAACCGTTTGAATTCCTTTTTGATTTCAATCTGTTCCATCGCCCTCTGTTTCACGCAGTTGATATTAAAAATCACATTTTTAATAACGCTTTCCATACATAAAAAATATATTTTTATGTTCTCTACATATATAAAAAGATCGGATTTTTATTTTATATGCATAAAAATCGAATTATTATCTTCACTACAAATATATTCTTTCATAAGACAAAAATCTCGTCTTTCTATTTTTAAAAATCTCGCCTTTCTATTCTTAAAAATCTCGCCTTTCTATTTTTTAAAAATCTCGCCTTTCTATTCTTAAAAATATCGCCTTTCTATTCTTAAAAATCTTGCATTTCTATTTATTACGACCGGGAATTCCGCTCGATCCGAATCAGTCGCTAAACCGACCCAGACCGTTCGAAACGCCAGATTGTTTTGAGAACACGACAAATCAGAACGTAGACGGAAGAACATTTCATTGTATATTACAACAATTCATCAGAATACAAGAATATACAGAGTATAAATGAATAAGATACATTCGATAAATATCAGAGATTATAATAAATTACATAGCAGCGGAAAATAATACAATACACAACTAGAAGTAATACGCGGATACAAAGCTTTCCGAGTATCGTTCCAGCTGTAAACCAGGTTCCTATGAATATAAATCTGCAAAACCCAAAACTACTAGCTGCCCGTGTCAAAATAAGGGCACCCAGAGTTTAGGTTAAAACAATAAACTCCAGGTCAGTCATGGGACTGGTGTGAGAACTAAAATAGTTATTTATCTTTATTTTAAAGTTAGGTAAATCAAGGGACCACGCCGTATAACACGGAACGGGTTTCCTCCCAAGAATACCAGTGCATAAAACAAACAGCACAATGCTAAATAAAGAAAAATGAAGCTATTATAAGACCCAGGTCCCATCACACAATGCAACGCAAGCCAGAGGATAGGGTTTTTACCTTATAATAGCCAAGAATGCTTGGTACGTGAAATTTCATGTTTTATTATTACTATAAGTGTATAGTGTAAAAACAATTTCAAATCATAAGTATCAATCATAGACGGCATAGCATCGCATGCTACTATGTCGCCAATACTAGGCTCTACAAATAAAAACCGCAAATGTCACGTATTTGGAAGTTGGATTTCCATCTGTGGACCGAGGCAAGGGATCGTCCTCCACCGAATTCGAGACGCTCTAGCCCGTGTCTCAGGCAAGCGCGCAGGCAAGTTTTTAGATCGTCAGGGCCGGTCCACCGATGTGGATTATTATGCCTGAATACTACGTTTCGCCACCCGGATCGTCCGATCTAACCGAGGAGCCTCGCAACAGCAACAACCACATAAGTCAAACTCGTCAGGGCGTGTAAAACCACTGACGCCACTTCTAGCTAGAAGGAAACGCATGTCCTCCCTGAGGTCCTCTCCCGTTTTTGGTTCACCACCGGGGTGTGAGGATCGCGAATTCACGTTACACAAAGCTGTGCCACACAGGCTGTTCTTTGATCATCATCCACAATACTTTGCTTTCCAATAGAAGCCTTGATCATATTGCCACTTAGGCATGCCACACAGGCAATTCACTCCATGCGTTTGATATCCATCAATATATAACCTCTGAGCTCGTACGTCTCGGAGAAGGGCGTTAAGCAAGAGAATAAATTCTCCGCCGTCAAACAGATATATATTTAATAGAAATCAATCACACGGACTAAAATCCAATGTCAGACACACAGTCCATTTACAAGTTCGTTCTGGGTCTGAACGAAACCGGAGGCACCTAGTACCCCGCATATCCATCGATCTCCAAGTACGTCTGGACGACCACCAACTGATTCTCTCCTCTTGGGTGTACAACCCAATCAAGAACATCAGTAACCACCCAAACGACGTGAAGACCTCCGGTCTTCAACCACCGTCTTCATCCTCGACACCACGTCGAATCAGTTATTCAGAATGGGATAAACCCGATCTTTCTGAATAACTCACGTATATAATAAACAAGTGTTACAAAAACACAACATACGCCTCATTCCAATTTAGAATATTCTTTTATTCCAATATCCTTATACTTTGGGAAAGGTTCCCATTAATTTTATCAAAGATAATTTTTTTTTAAATTTATTCTTTAATCTCCTTTTGAATATCAATTCAAACTAGTCGGGATTAGCGAACCACACCGAAGTAATTATTTATTTTATTTCCCAATCCCAACCTATTTATCCCATGAAGTAAAACTGGTCATATTTCATATCTAACACCACGGTGTTATCGATAAATTCAATTACCATTTCACGTTCAAATCTAATTAAAGATTTAACTATCGCCTGGAGCAAAACTAGTGATACTCCCTTCTCGATCATTTCAATCTAATTAAAGATTCATTAAAACTCCACTTAGTTTTAATCTTTAACTGGGTTAAAGAATCAGTGTCATTTAAAACACGGTTCATGATAAACCCAAAATCACATTCCATTAATTATCGGGTTAAAGAACAAGTGTTATTTAAAACACTGTTCACGATAAACCCAAAAATCAATCCCAATTCAATTTCAATTAAATATTATTTAATTGGCACACTTCATTAAATCTAAATAAAAAGATTTAATCTTTTTCTCAACTGGGTTTAAGAACAGTATTAATGAAGACACCATTCTCGACAAACCGAAATCACATTTGATATTAAATACAAGGCTCTGAATAGAAAATATATCAGCTTATATTCAATATCAAATTCTACGACCAACAAATATCGTATTGGAAATAACGATATTTATATATCTTTCAAATTTCCATAATAATATCTGTATAATCACGGAATCCAACATCGAAATATTCCGAAGACAATTTCGATTCAAATCCATTCCAATTCAATTATTGGAAATTCTGGTTATTTTCAAAACCAATTCAAATCCACTTTATTTATTTTTAAAAATAAATAGAATTATAATTCTACTTCAAAACTAGTTCATTTCGATAAAAATCTATTTTTATCTTTTCAAATTTGGAGTTTTTCATCCCAATTCTTCACAAATCATTTCTTATGATTTTACACAAATTATTCATATTTTTAATAATTTTATCAAGGCCCGTACAGTCGATTTCCATCAACGGCCATCGAACTGCACTTACAACGACCTTTTCCAAATTTGATTTGGACATAATTCCAAATCCAACCGTTAGATTTCAAATTTCTAATATTCGTTAGAAAGCTCTTTTCGATACAAACCCAACGGTTCTGGTTTTAGGAGAATCCGACTGTCGGATCTCCCGTAATATCCGTTAGAAGTCAATGGTCGAAATTCACGAACTGCCGCGGCGCGGCGCGTTCTATTCAGGCCATTATATTATATAATATATATATATATATATAATATATATACTTCGTCGATTTCCCTTTAAAACGTGCTTTATAAATCGTTTTAAATTCATTTCAATTCAATTCAATTTCAATTTAATTCGAATTTCAATTCTACTCGATTTAATTCGAATTTCAATTCACTTCAATTTAATTCGAATTTCAAATCTATTCAATTTCAAATCTATTCAATTTAATTCGAATTTCACTTTGAATTCAATTCTTTTCAATTTCAATTTGAATTCAATTCTTTTCAATTTCAATTCGAATTTCGATTATTTTCAGTATAATTCAAATTTCGAAACTACTTTCAGTATAATTCAAATTTCGAAATCACTTTCAATATAATTCAAATTTCGAAAGCACTTTCAATATAATTCAAATTTAGAAAGCACTTTCAGTATAAATTGAATTTCGAAATCACTTTCAATATAAATATCGTTCACGTCAAAATGGCGTCAATCTAATCAACACGGCTTCATATATTTCTATTTTAAAATATTCTATTTCAAATATTTCTTTTACAAATATTTCTATTTCAAAACTGGAATGAGGCCCAATCAATTACCATATAATGTTAATTATATGGATTTTCTACAACACATGTACAAAATAACAACGATAAATAATCAACCATCATCCATAGTGCGTTCTACACTGTATAAGCATCAAATATAAATATTTAACGCTTATAACAGCCTGTCAATCAATCGATCGACATACAACTAATTATTGGGATTAGTGTATGTCATATATCCTCCCAATACCCGTGTGGGGTTTCAAACAATCAAACACAGATTTTATTTGTGCAGTTGGGCGATGTGTAAAATTTACCGTCCCAATCAATATCAATCAAATCAGTGTATATAAACAAATCTCCGATTGGTCTATAAATATTTATTTTAAATACACATTAAAAAATCTATTTTTAACTATAAAATATTTTCCACTATAAAATATTTTATTTCATTTCACATCACACAATCAACTACACATCAAAATCAAACAAACAAGCATACAAGCCGTTCATGGTCTGTGGACGACGGGTGTCGGATGCTACTAAACACCGTCTGCATCCTAGTATATATTATTAACTAGAAAACAAAATTAAAAGGTGAGAAGTTCTCATAGAGGGTTCCACTACGCCGTGCTTTGCTGTGGAACTGCTAAATCGACTGAATCTGTTTGAAATTCCACTGCAGTTCTTTTCACGCTGTTCAAATAAAAATTATATTTTTATTGCTTCATTCAATAAATAAAAATCATATTTTATATCCACTTAATATATTTTTATAACGCTTCATCCTATATAAAAGTTGTATTTTTATATTTTTACTCCCTATATAAAGATCGAATTTTTTATATCTCCGCTATAAAAATCTCATTTTTATTTCAACCTATATATAATAAAAATCAGATTTTTATTTCGCTATATATAAAGATCAAATTTTTACTATCTATATAATATAAAAAATCATATTTTTACTCTTTCTACAATATAAAAATCTCTTCTTTGATTATATAAAAATCTAATCTTTGATAATATAAAAATCTAATCTTTGATAATATAAAAATCTAATCTTTGATAATAATTTCATACAGATAAAGATTATATTTCTATTTCAATAAAAACCGCATCTTTATATATATATATATATATATATATATTTATATAAAATCAATAAAACATTTATATAAAATCAATGAAAGAATTTTATAAAAATCAAATTGCAGAAAGGGGGAAAAGCTCACGTCGGTTTCCGGCTTCAGAATCTCGCGGGTGGAGTTCGCGTCAGTCGCAAGGTGGGGTGACAATCGGCGCCGGTCGACTGAGGGGGTGTGATCGAGAGGGGGAGCAGGAGGTCCCGGTCTCCGTTGGTGGCGTCTCGCTTGATCTCGAAATTGGGGCACGATTTGGGGCTCGCGCAAGAGGAAGGAGGAGGGGGTCTGGGCGTCGCCAGCGGGGTCGAGGAGAGGCGGAGCTCGGTTGGGGTGACGGCGCTCGAGATCGACGGATGAGGTTTGGGGGTTGCGACGGTTTAGGGCTACAGTGGGAGCGGGTTTTTTTTTGTTTCTTTTTTCTTTGTCTGAAAGAGAACGTGGGGCGAGGGAGAGATAAAGAGGGTGAAGGGTTGACTTTGGTTTATTTAAATATTTAATTATTTAACTTCAAAAAGCAACTTTTATTTTCGACCTCGGAACAAGACCCACCGCCTGTCACCTCTAGCGTAATACCCTCATTCCGAGCACAATGGGATATGTTTCGTAAGCCAATTCGGCCGTTACGATCAGTTTTCACATAAATTAAAATATAAATCTTTATATTGAATTTTAAACGTATATTTCAATTTACCGGGGTCACATATTATCTCGAAAAATTCCAAAAAATATTTTCTAGCTTCGTATTGACGATACGTTCCTAACAAAACTAGTTTCATCGAATTCCGAGACCGTTTGAAAAATGGTCATTTTCTAGTCGATTAAAATCAATTGAAACTGGTCAAACGCGTTTTCCTTTGCCACGCTCACATATTGATTCGGAAAATTATGAAAATTGGAATCTAGCAATAACTTGACATCACAGATCCAACAAAAGTGGTTTCGTCGAAATCCGAGGTCGTTTGCAAAATTTCCATTTTTAAGGGCCAGAATTCCATAGCGACTATTCTGAAAATTCATTTGACCATAACTTTTGATTCCCGCTATGAAATTTTGATTTTTCGGATTCGTTGGAAATATATTCTCAATTAGATTCTATTATTTTTTGTTTCGCTAAATTCCGGTTTATTTTGAATCCTGTACATTCATTTGAAGTTTGAAATTGAATTATCGAACTACCGTGCCATTTTCAATTCCTTTTATAATTATAAATAAATATTTATATTCCAACGACGACGTATATAAATATATACGTTCGAATTCTATTCAAAATAAATTTCTCGTCGTTATTATTTAAAATAATTCATTTTAAATGTTCAAAATTCGTTAAAATTGCCAAAATAAAATTTTTAAATTGGCCAAGATTTCCGGGTTATTACAATTTCCCCCACTTAAAACCCCGAAAAGGAACGAAGCCGAAAGTTGTTTAACTAATCAACTCAACTTCCATTGTTTTCGTTACGGCTTAAGTTCTTCAACTTTTCAGTTTTTAAGAACTTTTCAAATTTTTCAAAAATTTGGCTAACACCCTTAATTTACGAAATTTTTTGCCATAACCTCCCCTGCACCGGGGACTTCGGGATATTTCATATAGCCTCCCATGGCCTTCTTCAATCCAAAAGAAAAAGAAAAAGCCAAGCGGCTAGCCAATCGGCTCACAAAATCATCATCACCCAAACAAAACAGTAAATTATGGTAAACATGTACCTATTTGTCGGGCAAACAATTTTATTCTTCTGCTCTAGCCTTCTTGCTATGACCTGTTCAATGTAAGTACATGTACATGCAAGCAAATGCGACTAATTTTCAATACAACTCACTATTTGATTAATTTGGCTAAAGGTTCAATTTCTATTTAATCAAACAACACAACCATCAATCAATTAGTGAATTATCATCTCAAATTCAAAATTGTGATATATAGTCAAAAATCACATTTTTGATGCCAAATCACAACAATAGGCCCTATCTAATTTTTGTTCTCATACCAGTCAATAGGAAATATATAGAAATCCCACTTTCGAAACTCGAATACCAATTCTGATGATGTCTAGACTATCATCAGAATCATCTCCGGACGACTACAGTGTGATTCTATATCTACCCAATATATTAAAACTTCGAATACACGCGGATCAGACGTATATGCAAAATCTTTATATACCGGATAGTCCAAATCAATATAAATAAATATTAAAATACGAATAATTGAATTAAATTTTCAAAACAAAATTTTGTTTTCATTTTCAAAAATATACTCTTCACACTCGTTCTAGGATACTACTGATCCCATCTCTAACGAGTCATTCTCATTGGATATTACTAATCCAATTTGTGATGAATTCTTTCGTATGGTTCTAATATGTCTTGTCCTCTGAGCTTTGTAAACCAAAGCTCTAATACCACGATGTAACGACCGGGAATTCTGCTCGATCCGAATCAGTCGCTAAACCGACCCAGACCGTTCGAAACGCCTGATTGTTTTGAGAACACAACAAATCAAAACGCAGACGGAAGAACATTTCATTGTATATTATAACAATTCATCAGAATACAAGAATATACAGAGTATAAATGAATAAGATACATTCGATAAATATCAGAGATTACAAAAAATTACATAGCAGCGAAAAATAATACAATACACAACTAGAAGTAATACGCGGATACAAAGCTTTCCGAGTATCGTTCCAGCTGTAAACCAGGTTCCTGTGAATATAAATCTGCAAAACCCAAAACTACTAGCTGCCCGTGTCAAAAAAAGGGCACCCAGAGTTTAGGTTAAAACAATAAACTCCAGGTCAGTCATGGGACTGGTGTGAGAACTAAAACAGTTATTTATCTTTATTTTAAAGTTAGGTAAATCAAGGGACCACGCCGTATAACACGGAACGGGTTTCCTCCCAAGAATACCAGTGCATAAAACAAACAGCACAATGCTAAATAAAGAAAAATGAAGCTATTATAAGACCCAGGACCCATCACACAATGCAACGCAAGCCGGAGGATAAGGTTTTTACTTATAATAGCCAAGAATGCTTGGTACGTGAAATTTCATGTTTTATTATTACTATAAGTGTATAGTGTCAAAACAATTTCAAATCATAAGTATCAATCATAGACGGCATAGCATCCCATGCTACTATGTCGCCAATACTAGGCTCTACAAATCAAAACAGCAAATGTCACGTATTTGGAAATTGGATTTCCATCTGTGGACCGAGGCAAGGGATCGTCCTCCACCGAATTCGAGACGCTCTATACCATGTCTCAGGCAAGCGCGCTGGCAAGCCTTTAGATCGTCAGGGCCGGTCCACCGATGTGGATTATTATGCCTGAACACTACATTTCCCCACCCTATGGGGTGTAAATGAGCCAATGAATGACTCCATCGGACCCGGATCGTCCGATCTAACCGAGGCGCCTCGCAACAGCAACAACCACATAAGTCAAACTCATCAGGGCGTGTAAAACCACTGACGCCACTTCTAGCTAGAAGGAAACGCATGTCCTCCCTGAGGTCCTCTCCCGTTTTTGGTTCACCACCGGGGTGTGAGGCTCGCGAATTCACGTTACACAAAGCTGTGCCACACAGGCTGTTCTTTGATCATCACCCACAAGACTTTGCTTTCCAACAGAAGCCTTGATCATATTACCACTTAGGCATGCCACACAGGCAATTCACTCCATGCGTTTGATATCCATCAATATATAACCTCTGAGCTCGTACGTCTCGGAGAAGGGCGTTAAGTAAGAGAATAAATTCTCCACCGCCAAGCAGATATATATTTAATAGAAATCAATCACACGGACTAAAATCCAATGTCAGACACACAGTCCATTTACAAGTTCGTTCTGGGTCTGAACGAAACCGGAGGCACCTAGTACCCCGCATATCCATCGATCTCCAAGTATGTCTGGACGACCACCAACTGATTCTCTCCTCTTGGGTGTACAGCCCAATCAAGAACATCAGTAACCACCCAAACGACGTGAAGACCTCCGGTCTTCAACCACCGTCTTCATCCTCGACACCACGTCGAATCAGTTATTCAGAATGGGATAAACCCAGTCTTTCTGAATAACTCGCGTATATAATAAACAAGTGTTACACAAACACAACATACGCCTCATTCCAATTCATAATATTCTTTTATTCCAATATCCTTATACTTTGGGAAAGGTTCCCATTAATTTTATCAAAGATATTTTTTTAAAAAATTTATTCTTTAATCTCCTTTTGAATATCAATTCAAACTAGTCGTGATTAGCGAACCACACCAAAGAAATTATTTATTTTATTTCCCATTCCCAACCTATTTATCCCATGAAGTAAAACTGGTCATACTTCATATCTAACACCACGGTGTTATCGATAAATTCAATTACCATTTCACGTTCAAATCTAATTAAAGATTTAACTATCGCCTGGAGCAAAACTGGTGATACTCCCTTCTCGATCATTTCAATCTTATTAAAGATTCATTAAAACTCCACTTAGTTTTAATCTTTAACTGGGTTAAAGAATCAGTGTCATTTAAAACACGGTTCACGATAAACCCAAAATCACATTCCATTAATTATCGGGTTAAAGAACAAGTGTTATTTAAAACACTGTTCACGATAAACCCAAAAATCAATCCCAATTCAATTTCAATTAAATATTATTTAATTGGCACACTTCATTAAATCTAAATAAAAAGATTTAATCTTTTTCTCAACTGGGTTTAAGAACAGTATTAATGAAGACACCATTCTCGACAAACCCAAATCACATTTGATATTAAATACAAGGCTCTGAATAGAAAATATATCGGCTTATATTCAATATCAAATTCTACGACCAACAAATATCGTATTGGAAATAACGATATTTATATATCTTTCAAATTTCCATAACAATATATGTATAATCACGAAATCCAACATCGAAATATTCCGAAGACAATTTCGATTCAAATCCATTCCAATTCAATTATTGGAAATTCTGGTTATTTTCAAAACCATTTCAAATCCACTTTATTTATTTTTAAAAATAAATAGAATTATAATTCTACTTCAAAACTAGTTCATTTCGATAAAAATCTATTTTTATCTTTTCAAATATGGAGTTTTTCATCCCAATTCTTCACAAATCATTTCTTATGATTTTACACAAATTATTGATATTTTTAATAATTTTATCAAGGCCCGTACAGTTGATTTCCATCAACGGCCATCGAACTGCACTTACCGCGACCTTTTCCAAATTTGATTTGGACATAATTCCAAATCCAACCGTTAGATTTCAAATTTCTAATATTCGTTAGAAAGCTCTTTTCGATACGAACCCAACGGTTCCGGTTTTAGGAGAATCCGACGGTCGGATCTCCCCGTAATATCTGTTAGAAGTCAATGGTCGAAATTCACGAACTACCGCGGCGCGACGCGTTCTATTCAGGCCATTATATTATATATATATGTATATATAATATATATATATATATATATATAATATATACTCCGTCGATTTCCCTTTAAAACGTGCTTTATAAATCGTTTTAAATTCATTTCAAATCGATTTCAATTCAATTCAATTTCAATTTAATTCGAATTTTAATTCTACTCGATTTAATTCGAATTTCAATTCACTTCAATTTAATTCGAATTTCAAATCAATTCAATTTCAAATCTATTCAATTTAATTCGAATTTCACTTTGAATTCAATTCTTTTCAATTTCAATTTGAATTCAATTCTTTTCAATTTCAATTCGAATTTCGATTATTTTCAGTATAATTCAAATTTTGAAACTACTTTCAATATAATTCGAAATTTCGAAATCACTTTCAATATAATTCAAATTTCGAAACCACTTTCAATATAATTCAAATTTCGAAAGCACTTTCAATATAATTCAAATTTCGAAAGCACTTTCAATATAAATCGAATTTCGAAATCACTTTCAATATAAATATCGTTCACGTCAAAATGACGTCAATCTAATCAACACGGCTTCATATATTTCTATTTTGAAATATTCTATTTCAAATATTTCTTTTACAAATATTTCTATTTCAAAATTGGAATGAGGCCCAATCAATTACCATATAATGTTAATTATATGGATTTTCTACAACACATGTACAAAATAACAACGATAAATAATCAACCATCATCCAGAGTGCGTTCTACACTGTATAAGCATCAAATATAAATATTTAACGCTTATAACAGCTTGTCAATCAATCGATCGACATACAACTAATTATTGGGATTAGTGTATGTCATATATCCTCCCAATACCCGTGTGGGGTTTCAAACAATCAAACACAGATTTTATTTGTGCAGTTGGGCGATGTGTAAAATTTATCGTCCCAATCAATATCAATCAAATCAGTGTATATAAACAAATCTCCGATTTGTTTATAAATATTTATTTTAAATACACGTTAAAAATTCTATTTTTAACTATAAAATATTTTACACTATAAAATATTTTATTTCATTTCACATCACATCACACAATCAACTACACATCAAAATCAAACAAACAAACATACAAGCCGTCCATGGTCTGTGGACGACGGGTGTCGGGTTGTACTAAACACCGTCTGCATCCTAGTATATATTATTAACTAGAAAACAAAATTAAAAGGTGAGAAGTTCTCACAGAGGGTTCCACTCCGCCGTGCTTTGTTGTGGATTTGTTGAATCGACTGGATCTGTTTGAAATTCCAGTGTAGTTCTTTTCACGCTGTTCAAATAAAAATTATATTTTTATTGCTTCATTCAATAAATAAAAATCATATTTTATATCCACTTCATATATTTTTATAACGCTTCATCCTATATAAAAGTTGTATTTTTATATTTTTACTCCCTATATAAAGATCGAAATTTTTATATCTCCGCTATAAAAATCACATTTTTATTTCAACCTATATATAATAAAAATCAGATTTTTATTTCTCTATATATATAAAGATCAAATTTTTACTATCTATATAATATAAAAATCATATTTTTACTCTTTCTACAATATAAAATATCTTCTTTGATTATATAAAAATCTAATCTTTGATAATATAAAAATCTAATCTTTGATAATATAAAAATCTAATCTTTGATAATATAAAGATCTAATCTTTGATAATAATTTCATACAGATAAAGATTATATTTCTATTTCATAAAAAACCGCATCTTTATATATATATATAAAAAATCAATAAAACATTTATATAAAATCAATGAAAGCATTTTATAAAAATAAAATTGCAGAAAGGGGGAAAAGCTCACGTCAGTTTCCGACTTCAGAATCTCGCGGGTGGAGTTCGCGTCAGTCGCAAGGTAGGGTGACAATCGGCGCCGGTCGACTGAGGGGGTGGGGTCGAGAGGGGGAGCAGGAGGTCCCGGTCTCCGTTGGTGGCGTCTCGCTTGATCTCGAAATTGGGGCACGATGTGGGGCTCGTGCAAGAGGAAGGAGGAGGGGGTCTAGGCGTCGCCAGCGGGGTCGAGGAGAGGCGGAGCTCGGTTGGGGTGGCGGCGCTTGAGATCGACGGAGGAGGTTTGGGGGTAGCGACGGTTTAGGGCTACAGTGGGAGCGGGTTTTTTTTGTTTTTTTTCTTTGTCTAAAAGAGAACGTGGGGGGAGGGAGAGATAAAGAGGGTGAAGGGTTGACTTTGGTTTATTTAAATATTTAATTATTTAACTTCAAAAAGCAACTTTTATTTTCGACCTCAAAACAAGACCCACCGCTTGTCGCCCCTAGCGTAATACCCCCATTCCGAGCACAATGGGATATGTTTCGTAAGCCAATTCGGTCGTTACGATCAATTTTCACTTAAATTAAAATATAAATCTTTATATTGAATTTTAAACGTATATTTCAATTTACTGGGGTCACATATTAACTCGAAAAATTCCAGAAAAATATTTTCTAGCTTCGTATTGACGATACGGTCCTAACAAAACTAGTTTCATCGAATTCCGAGACCGTTTGAAAAATGGCCATTTTCCAGTCGATTAAAATCAACTAAAACTGGTCAAACGCGTTTTCCTTTGGCACGCTCACATATTGATTCGAAAAATTATGAAAATTTGAATCTAGCAATAACTTAACATCACGGATCCAACAAAAGTGGTTTCGTCGAAATCCGAGGTCGTTTGCAAAATTTCCATTTTTAAGGGCCAGAATTCCATAGCGACTATTCTGAAAATTCATTTGACCATAACTTTTGATTCCCGCTATGAAATTTTGATCTTTCGGATTCGTTGGAAAGATATTCTCAATTAGATTCTATTATTTTTGGTTTCGCTAAATTCCGGTTTATTTTGAATCCTGTACATTCATTTGAAGTTTGAAATCGAATTATCGAACTACCGCGCCATTTTCAATTCCTTTTATAATTATAAATAAATATTTATATTCCAACGACGACGTATATAAATATATACGTTCGAATTCTATTCAAAATAAATTTCTCGTCGTTATTATTTAAAATAATTCATTTTAAATGTTCAAAATTCGTTAAAATTGCCAAAATAAAAATTTTAAATTGGCCCAGATTTCCAGATTATTACACTATTTTTAAAAATCTCGCCTTTTCCTTTCATACATATAAAAGACCACCTTTTTAGTTCACTACATACATAAAGATCATATTTTTAATCCTCTACACATATAAAAATCAGATCTTTACAATGATAATTACATATATTACCTCAAAACCGAATTTAAATAATGTATTTACAATAAAAACTGAATTTAAAATAAAATAGAAAGGGGGAGCTCACCGTTTTTCGGCATTGGTTGTTGGAGGAGCTCGGGAAGGAGCTGGAAGTGGCGTCGGCGGTGAGGGGGGTCTGCAGTTGGCTACGTAGGTGGTGGCGGTCGGAGGGGAGGCCTTCAATGGCAGAGTGGGGTTTCGTGGTCTGGAGGAGGGCTGACGTCTAAGGTGGGGGCTGAGGTGGAGGCGCTGGCAGAGGGGGAGGGGGGGAGTCACGACGGTGGGTGGCGCCGTCAGGGGGGCGATGGCGAGGCGCGTTTTTTTTCCTCTCTGATCGAACTTTTGATTTGGGGGAGAAAGAGTTGGGGGGGTTAAGGGAAAAGAGGGGTTGACTTTTTTTTTATTATTTTATTTAATTTTTAAATTCCCCTAAAAGTCACTTTTAAATTCGAACCCCAAACTGAACCCATTGATTGTCGCCCCTAGCTAATTACCCCCATTCCGAACACAATGGGATTTGTTTCGCAAGCCAATTCGATTGTTACGATCAATTTTCACTGAAATTAAAATATAAATCATTATATTGAATTTTAAACGTACATTTCTGTGAAAACCCGCAACTTCCCCGTAAAGGAAAGCGTCGGATAGTTCGAGAACAAGCCACAATAGAACACATATAAAAGAACCTTTCATCGTATATTACAACAATGCATCAGATTACAAGAATATACAGAGTATAGATGAATATTACACAGAAATATCAGAGATTTAAATTACATTTAAATACATAGCAGCGGAAAATAATACAATACACAACTAGGAGGAGATATACGGATACAAAGCTTTCCGGATATCGTTCCAGCTGTAAACCAGGATCCTGTGAATATAAATCTGCAAAACCAAAACTACTAGCTGCCCGTGTCAAAATAAGGGCACCCAGAGTTTAGGTTAAAACAATAAACTCCAGGTCAGTCATGTGACTGGTGTGAGAACTAAAACAGTTATTAATCTTTATTTTAAATCATTAGGTAAATCAAGGGACCACGCCGTATAACACGGAACGGGTTTCCTCCCAAGAATACCAGTGCATAAAACAAACAGCGCAATGCTAAATAAAGATACATGAAGCTGTTATAAGACCCAGGTCCCATCACACAATGCAACGCAGTCGAGGATAGGGTTTTCCCTTATAACAGCCAAAGAATGCTTGATACGTTTAAAACAAATCATTTGATACTATTATAAGTGCATAGTGTATAAAACACTTCAAATCATAAGTATCAATCATAGGCGGCATGGGTACCATATATCATGTCGCCATATATAGGTTTACAAATAAAACCGCAAAGTCACGTATTTGGAAATTGGATTTCCGTCTATGAACCGAGGCAAAAGATAGTCCTCAACCGATTCGAGACTGCCCAGCCCGAGTCTCAGGATCAGAGCTCGAGTGACCCTAGGAGCGACAGGGCCGGTCCACCGTTGTGGATTAAAATGCCTGAGCACTGCGTTTCGCCGCCCTTTGGGGCGTAAGCGAGCCAACGAATGACTCCATCGGACCCGGATCGTCCGATCTAACTGAGGCGCCTCGCAACAGCAACAACCACATAAGTCAAACTCGTCAGGGCGTGTAAAACCACTGACGCCACTTCTAGCTAGGAGGAAACGCAGGCCCTCCCTGAGGTCCTTTCTCCCGTTTTTGGTTCATACCGGGTGTGAAACTCGCGAAGTAAACGTTACACAAAGCTACGCCACAAAGGCCGTGCTTTGATCATCACCACAAGACTTTGCTTTTCAACAGAAGCCTCGATCAATTGCCACTTAGGCATGCCACACAGGCAAACCATCCTATGCAACCGATATCAGTCACACAGAATGAAATCCGATGTCAGACACACAGTCCATTTACAAGTCCGTTCTGGGTCTGAACGAAACCGGGAGCACCTAGTACCCCGCATATCCATCGATCTCCAAGTACGTCTGGACGATCACCAACTGTTTCCATCTTCTTGGGTGTACAGCCCAATCAAGATCATCAGTTATCACCCAAACGACGTGAAGACTTCCGGTCTTCGACCATCGTCTTCATCTTCGACTTATCGTCGTATCAGTTATTCAGAATGGGATAAACCCGGTCTTTCCGAATAACTCGCGTATATTTTAAATAAGTGTTACACAAACACAACATACGCCTCATTCCAATCCATCAGTCACTAACCGTAAATTAATCAAGAGAATAATTCCCCAAATATTAACCCCGAAGGCCGAAACCAACATCAGATCAATATCCAGAAAACCATTCTACTTAGCTAACCGACAGTTAGTTTCTAATTTCACATTCATAGGGAAAGGTTCCCATTAATTTTATCAAAGATAAATTCTTGAATTTATTCTTTAATCAACTTTTGAATATCAATTCAAACTAGTCGGGATTAGCGAACCTTACCGAAGTAATCATTTGTTTTAATTTCCCAATCCCAACCTATTCATCCCATGAAGTAAAACTGGTAGTACTTCATATCTAACACCACGGTGTTATCGGTAAATTCAATTACCATTTCACGTTCAAATCTAATTAAAGATTTAACTATCGCCTGGAGCAAAACTGGTGATACTCCACTTCGATTATTTCAATCTAATTAAAGATTCATTAAAACTCCACTTAGTTTTAATCTGTGACTGGGTTAAAGAATCCGTGTCATTTAAAAACACAGTTCACAATAAACCCAAAATCACCTTCATTAATTATCGGGTTAAAGAACGAGTGTTATTTAAAAACACTGTCCACGATAAACCCAAAAATCAATTCCATTAATTATCGGGTTAAAGAACAAGTGTTATTTAAAACACTGTTCACGATAAACCCAAAAATCAATTCCATTAATTATCGGGTTAAAGAACAAGTGTTATTTAAAACACTGTTCACGATAAACCCAAAAATCATTCCCAATTCAATTCCAATTAAATATCATTTTTAATTGGTACACTTCATTAAATCTAAATAAAAAGATTTAATCTTTTCTCAACTGGGTTCAAGAACAGTGTTAGTGAAGACACCATTCACGACAAACCCAAATCACATTTGATATTCAATATAAGGCTCTGAATAGAAAATATCCCGGCTTATATTCAATATCAAATTCTACGATTAACAAATGTCGTATTGGAAATAACGATATAAATATATATCTTTCAAATTTCCATAACAACATCTGTATAATCCTGAATTCCAACATCGAAATATTCCGAAGACAATTTCGATTCAAATCCACTCCAATGCAATCATTGGGAATTTTGGTTATTTTTTAAAACGCTTTTCGAATTCAATTTATTTATTTAAAAATAAATAGAATTATAATTCTAGTTCAAAACTAGTTCATTTCGATAAAAATCTATTTTTATCTTTTCAAATATGGAGTTTTTCATCCCAATTCTTCACAAATCTTTTCTTATGATTTTACACAAATTATTACTATTTTTAATAATTTTATCAAGGCCCGTACAGTCGATTTCCATCAACGGCCATCGAACTGCACTTACAGCGACCTTTTTCGAATTTGATTTGGACGTAATTCCAAATCCAACCGTTAGATTTCTAATTTCTAATATCCGTTAGAAAGCTCTTTTCGATACGAACCCAACGGTTCCGGTTTTAGGAGAATCCGACGGTCGGATCTCCCGCAATGTCCGTTTGAAATAAATGGTCAAAATTCACGAACTGCCGCGGCGCGGTGCGTTCTATTCAGGCCATTATATTATATATATAATATATATAATATATATTTCGTCGATTTCAATTCAAAACGAATTATATAAATAGTTTTAAAATCGTTTCAAAACCTATTTCAACTTCCATTTCAATTCAAAGCAAAATTGAATTCTTCTTTATAAATTCGTTTCAAAATTCATTTCTATTCAATTCAAATTTCAATTCAATTTGAATTCGTTTTCAATTCAATTCATTTCGAAATCGTTTTCAATTCACTTCAGTTCGAAATCGTTTTCAATTCACTTTGAATTCGTTTTCAATTCATTTCATTTCGAAATCGTTTTCAATTCACTTTGAATTCGTTTTCAATTCAATTCATTTCGAAATCGTTTTCAATTCACTTTGAATTCGTTTTCAATTCAATTCATTTCGAAATCGTTTTCAATTCACTTTGAATTCGTTTTCAATTCAATTCATTTCGAAATCGTTTTCAATTCAATTCATTTCGAAATCGTTTTCAATCGATATAAATATCGTTCACGTCAAAATGGCGTCAATCTAATCAACACGGCTTCATATATTCCTTTATTTTCAAATATTCTATTTCAAATATTTCTTTTTCAAATATTTCTTTTTCGCCTTATAACGGCGCACGTCTAATCCTAACCAATTTATCGATTCGATTTTTCACATCACAAACCACATTCAAACCAATATCGCAATCAATCACCAAACAGTCAAACAAACAAGTCCATGGTCTGTGGACGATTGTGTCGGGTGCTACTAAGCACCGTCTGCATCCTAGTATATATATATAACTAGAACAAGAAATTGAAAGGTGAGAAATTCTCACCTATAGCTGTCCTAGCTCCACGGCTCTTCTAATGCAGGAAATCTTCGCCAACTCGCCTTTTTATCACCATCGTTGCCCGTATACACTGTATATAAAAAATCACATTTTTATATTCTCTATTATATAAAAATCATATTTTTATCGCTCTTCATATTGTGAAAATAGAATTTTCATCGCTATTTCATATTTGTAAAAATAGAATTTTCACTTCGTTATTCAATATATAAAATCGAATTTTTACTTCGCTATTCAATTTATAAAAATCGAATTTTTACTTCGCTATTCAATATATAAAAATCGAATTTTTACTTCGCTATTCAATTTATAAAAATCGAATTTTTACTTCGCTATTCAATTTATAAAAATCGAATTTTTATTTCGCTATTCAATATATAAAAATCGAATTTTTATTTCGCTATCAACATATAAAAATCCTATTTTTATTTCGACTTTCAACATATAAAAATCCTATTTCTATTTCGACTTTCAACATATAAAAATATGATTTTTACTTCGACTTTCAATATATAAAAATCTGATTTTTACTTCTTAAAGTTCAAATCTTTTTCTATTCAAAGTTCAAATCTTTTTTCTATTCAAAGTTCAAATCTTTTTTCTATTCAAAGTTCAAATCTTTTTTTTCTTTTATATAAAATCAGTTTTTATTTTTCTTTTATATAAAATCAGTTTTTATTTTTCTTTTATATAAAATCAGTTTTTATTTTTCTTTTATATAAAATCAGTTTTTAAACTTTAAAAATCGAAATCAGTTTTAAATCTTAAAATCGAAATTAGTTTTGAACCTTTACAATCGAAATTACAGATAAAAATAAAAATGAAAATAAAATAAAGTAGAAAAACTTACTGCATCTCGAAGAAAAAAAAAAGGGGCGTCGATGTCGGCGGCAGGAGGAGGCGGAGGGTTGGGGCGGCCTTCAGTTCGTCGGCGTCATCACTGGGGGTCTCGCGATAGGGGGGCTTCGCACGTCAGTCTGAAGGAGGAGACGAGGGGAAGGAGGCGGCGCTGGGAGGCCGACCTCCAGTGGCGCCCTCGACGAAGGGGGGGGGGGAGATCGACGATGCCTCCGGTCGTCTTCGAGGGTTTTGTGTTTTTTTTTTTCTCTTCCTCGATTTGCAGAATGAACGGGGGGGGGGGGGGCAGAACGAATTAAAGGGGAGAAAAAAATATATATTGTTTTTTTTTTTTTAATTATTAAAAAGTTGACTTTCACATACGACCTCTAAACGAGGTCCACCGCCTGTTGTCCATAGCGTTTCACCCCTATTCTGAACACACTGGGATATGTACCGCAAGCTGAATCGACCGTTTCGATCAGTTTCCGTTGCATTTACATTTAAATTATTATATTGAATTTTAAACGTACATTTCAAATTACCGGGGCCACATACGAACACGAAAAATTCCAGAAAAATATTTTCTATCTTCGTATTGACGATACGGTCCTAACAAAACTAGTTTCGTCGAATTCTGAGACCGTTAGAAAAATGGCCAATTTCCAATCGATTAAAATCAACTAAAACCAGTCAAACACGTTTTCCCTTGCCACGCTCACATATTGATTCGAAAAATTATAAAATTTGAAACCTAGCAATAACTTAACATCACGGACCCAACAAAACTGGTTTTGTCGAAATCCGAGGTCGTTTGCAAAACGGCTATTTTTAAGGGCCTTATATATATATAAAAATATATATAAATTCCACAGCGACTATTTCTAATTTTAAACTGGACATATCTTATCATTTCTAAGATGAAATCCCAGTTTGTTAACTTCGTTACAAAGATATAGTTATACAGATTCAAATATTTCTTGTTTCGTTCAATTCTGACTTATATTGAATTCTGTATATTCATTTGAAATTAGAAATCGAATTTTCGAACTACCGCGCCATTTTCAATTCCTTTTATAATTATATATAATTATTTATATTCTAACGACGACGTGTATAACTATATATGTTCGAATTATATTCAAAATAAATTTCTCGTCGATATTATTTAAAATAATTCATTTTAAATAATCAAAATTCGCTAAAATTGCCAAAATAAAAATTTTAAACTGGCCCAGATTTTCGGGTTGTTACAATTTCAATTTACCGGGGCCACATACAGATTCTAAAAATTTCTGAAAAATTATTTCTAGCTTTGTATTAACGATACGGTCCTAACCAAACTAATTTCGTCAAATTCTGAGACCGTTTGAAAAATGGCCATTTTCCAGTCGATTAAAATCAACTGAAACTGGTCAAACGCGTTTTCCTTTGCCACGCTCACATATTGATTCAGAAAATTATGAATTTTGAAACCTAGCAATAACTTGACATCACGGATCCAACAAAAGTGGTTTCGTCGAAAACCGAAGTCGTTTGCAAAATTTCCATTTTTAAGGGCCTTTATATATATTAAAATATATTTAAATTCCACAACGACTTTTCTGAATTTTAAACTGGACATATCTTTCAACTTCTAAAGTGAAATCTCAGTTTCTTAACTTCGTTAGAAAGATATGATTAAACAGATTCAAATATTTCTTGTTTCGCTAAAATCCGGTTTATTTTGAGTCCTGTACATTCATTTGAAATTTGAAATCGAATTTTCGAACTACCGCGCCATATTCAATTCCTTTTATATTTAAAATAAAATATTTATATTCTAACGACGATTCAAATAAATATATATGTTCTATTTATATTCAAAAAAAATTCTCGTCGTTATTATTTAAAATAAATCATTTTAAATAATCAAAATTCGCTAAAATTGCCAAAATAAAATTTTTAAATTAGCTCAGAATTTCCGGGTTGTTACAGATATATTTCAGAAACTAATAATATTTTCACTTCAATGCCAAGAAAGTATGAGACCTCTCCCAAATCTTTAATAGAGAATTGTTCGTCTAGATACACTGTTAGTTTCCTAGATTCTTAATAATTACTTCCTGTGATAATTAAATCATCAACATATAGAAGTACATATATAGTAGATGAGCTATTAATTTTAATAAATAAGGAAGAGTCGGGTTTGGTAGGATAATAGCCCATAGTGTTCGATGATGATTTGAGTCTTTCGAACCACACTCGTGGAGCTTGCTTGAAACCATAAATTGCTGTCTTTAGTTTGCATACTTGATTTGGGTCTTGAATGAATCCTGGTGGCTGCTGCATATATAACTCTTCTCGCAGTAAACCATTCAAAAATGCATTATTTACATCTAAGTGTTTAATATTCCATCCATTGTTTAATGCAATGGTGAAAATTAGTCTGATTGTAGCTGGTTTCACCACAAGGGAAAAGGTTTCACTGCAATCAAACCCATATTCTTGAGTGAAACCTTTTGCCACAAGTCTTGCCATTTACTTATTGATAGTGCCATCTAGATTCTTTTTCAGTTTATAAGTCCATCTACAACTTATTATATTTGTATTGTCTAATGGATAAACAAGCTCCCAAGTATAATTTTTGATAAGAGCATTGTATTCTTCTTTCATTACGGTCTTCCAGCTTTCATGCTTGGATGCTTGATTGAAATTCTCTGGTTTATCATTACTGATAATTGCAATATATGTTTTTGGACTGAAAATTCCACTCTTAGCCCTTGTTATTATGTGATGACCAAATTGCTTGTGTGGAGGGTTGACTGGTAAGTCACTTTGTTTAGTGTGAGTAGTAATGCTAGTTAAATTGCCTCCATTATTATTGTCAACCTCTTGAGTATATTGAATGTTCCCTTACATTATGTTGCTATCTTCATTTACTTCACGTGGCTGAATGACGAGGCTCGATGACTCAATTAATCTTACAGGTGAATAATCAGTGGCACAATGATTATCCTTGTGATCTCCAGCAGCCTCAGTAACACAAGTCTCCTCCCATACATTTATGAGTGTTGGGATTTCAGGTATGGCTCCTTTTTGGCTGTATGCTTTCATTGAAGTTTTTAATTCATGGCCTTTGTAAGGAAATATATTTCATCTACAACAACATGTCTACTTAAAAAAAATATTACCACTTGAATCAGTACACTTGTATCTTTTTGTGGGGTATAATATCCAATAGAAATACATGGCCTTGATCTAAAATCAAGTTTATTTGTATTATATAGTCTTAGATGAGGATAACATAGACATCCAAAAGTTTTAAGATTTTTGTAATCAAGTTTAATACTGTGTAGTTTCTCTAATGGGCATATACCATTAAAAGTTTTGGTTGGCATTATGTTTATCAGAAAAACAGATGAATTGAAGGCCTTAGGCCAAAGCTTTAAGGGTAGAGAAGCTTAAGCTAACGGTGTTAAACCCTTTTCAATAATATGTCTATGTTTTCTTTCAGCTAATCCATTTTGTTCAAAAGTATAGGGACATGTAATTCAATGGATTATTGCTTTATCATGAAATAATTTGCTGAGTGGTTTAAACGCAATTCCTCCATCAGATTGTAAGATTTTTACTGTTTTGTTAAATTGATTTTCAACCATTCTAATAAAATGTAGAACATCGTTGTATGTATCTGACTTTGCTTTCAATGGATATATCTGTGTATATCTTCTGCATCAACAAAAGAGATATAATATCTGTACCCAAAACCAAAAATAATTGGGGAACGACCCCATAAATCAGTTGCTATTATGTCAAGTGGTTCTGAATATTGAGTCGTTGAATCAGGAAATGGTAATTTATGACTCTTACCCAATTGGCAATATTTGCATATATATGGGTTATTCACATTATCAAGAAGAATTTTCCTAACAATATTAGCACTGGGATGACCTAGTTTATTATGCCACATATCAAATACAGATTTTCTATTGTTAACATTGTTATTTTTTAGATAAGTTGCAGAATGACATAAAATTAACATTGTTATCACATTTTTCAACACTAAACTTGTACAATTCTTTATAGCATCACCCTGTAAAAGGATGTTCTCAGTCAGTATATCTCTAACCAAGCAATAGTTTGGGAAAAAAAAATTTAAAAGTAAACATTGTTATCTCTAGCAAATTGTGAGACACTAATTATATTCTTCTTGATTTTAGAACCTCTTAATAAATTGTGTAAGTATAGTTGTCTTTTACCACCTATACTGCCTTTTCTAATGTGGAATATACTGATGCACTTACCATTTCTCATACAAATAGAATTCATACCTTTGTATTCTTTATTGCCATGATTAAGGTTTTCAAGATTGTTTGTAAGATGATTGGTTGCTCCATAATCTAGATACCAGTTGTCATCATTTATGTGATCAATTCTTGCACTTTCACTATGACTTCTTGATAATTCAAGTGGAACAACCACATCACTCTATGCTTGAGCAAGATTGGCATCGAGTTTTTGTACTCTTTGGCTTGCAGTATTCTGATTCACTGCATAATTTGCATTGAATCTGTACTAGCATCTTGGTGTTGTGTGACCAATCTTCTCACAAATCTGGCATTTAGGCTTATTAGTGCTGTTGTTCCATCTACCACGGCCCCAATCTCTTGTTGGTGGTCCACCTCTCTGAAAGGTTTTTTCATCTTGTTCCCTTGGTATTTGTTCTTTTTGGTAGCATAATTAACACTGAAGTCACTTTCATGTGCTTTCTTGTTTTCCAATCTTGCATCATGAGATAAAATTGTGGCATGAACATCATCAATAGATGAATGTTCTTTTTGGGACGCAATGATAGCCTCCCCTCATATTCATCACTTAAACAATTCAAGATCACTAGCACTTTTTCAGAATCAGGCAATTTATGACATGCTGCTTCGAGCATATCACTCATTGACTTGATTTTACTTAAGTATTCTCTCATGGAGATGTTTTCTTTCTTGATTTTCTGCAGCTGCCTTTTATAGAACATCACCTTAGCAAGAGACTGATTATTGAAGGATTTTTCAATTGTTTTCATATATCTTCTACCGACTTACATCCTATGACTTGGGGTAGAAGATTTTGACTAATTGAGGATAGTAATCACGAACTTATCAATTTGTCCTATCTGTGATACTTGTTATATTCCTCATTTGGTACAATGTTGTTGGCTGAATCTGTTATCAACTTTTGTGGTATAACATTGGTACCCAAGATAAACCCCTCAAGATCGTATCCTTGTCTGGCAGTTTCAATTTGTAATTTCCATAAAGATAGTTATTCTCATCGAATTGTGCAGTTATCAGTTGTGATTTTGGACTAACTACTATTTTGATCAAACTATATGCAGTTGTGCTATCATTAGCTAACCCAACAGATGGATCAGAAGTGGTTGAAACATTTTTCATTGATGACAGATACACAATAGTGAGTAAATAGAAGAAAACTAAAGAAAAGATAAGGAGAAATTATTCAAATTGCCAGGAATCTTTCACTAAACCCTGCTGCTGCAACGAGTAGATTCAAGATGATGAATGGTGCTGATTGGATCACTTGGATGGCATAGTTTAAGATTTTTGATTGAATTCTTGTTTTTCTTAAATCAATTTCTTGAAGTCTTTTTTGGATAAAGCAGTAACACGATTAGATGCAACCACTTTGTATAATGGCAAAACACGCAGATGCAACCTTATACATTGTGATGGTATAGCACTACTTGACTTGCTGCCTTCTTCTCCGATGATGGTAATCAAACTAAGGAGAAGAAACCACCCGAAAAACAGATGATTAGATCAGATTTGGTGAGAAAAAGCTATTGTCGTTAGGCACTGAAGTATGGCTTTGATACCAAGATAAAAAATAGAAAAAATGTAATGTGGAAATTATCTTGGTATTGATGATTGTAAATTCTGTACTTTACAAACTGAACGGTGGCAATGTATTTATATACAAATTATTGGTGAGAATGAGCTAACCAGATAAGGCCCATTGCTACATATTACACTGCATTAAAGAAGCGTGCACAGCACGTGATGAGCTGAAGAGAGCTAATCCTCTGTTCCTAAAACTCTCTGTACCTATGTATCCAACCAATAAGGATCCCTAATTTTTATCTTTTTGAAATTCAGTTCAAAAATAAAAGAGGGTTTAATTGCAAAAAGATATAATTCAGAGGTGTTGATTGGTTGGGTATAGAGAGACATGAAGTTTCAGTGTTTTCGTCCCTCCAGAGCGATGAAGTTTCATATTAATTTACTACCAGGAACTGAATCATATTATAGACCTCCTAGTAGGATGCCGCCAAGGAATAAGGAGGAGTTAATAAAGTAGTTGGTGGAATTAGACGGAATGAGCTTCGTAAGGTAGAGTAGCTCATTATGGAAAGTTGCTGCAGTATTCATGAAGGAGTCCGATGTGTCTTTGAGGCTATGTATGAAAAATCAAAAGCTCAAACGACAGTGAAGAAAGAGAAGTTGAGAATAATGTAGGTAGTGAAGGAGTTCAATGATGTATTTGGATCAATTTCAAGGTTTTCATACCTTGAAAGCAGTGGAATTTCATATTGATTTCCTACCAAGGAACGAACCATATAGTAAACCTCTTAATAGAATGCCGCTAAGGAAGGTCGAGGAATTGAGAAAGTAGTTGGTGAATTAGATGGATTGGGATTCATAAGGTAGAGCAGCTTATCATGGAGAGTAGCTTCAATATTTATGAAGAAGTATGATGGATTTTTGATGCTATGTATGGAATTTCAAAGGCTAAACGAAAGGAAGGTGAAGATTGTATATCCCTTGGTAAAAAGGATGAGGAGTAGTGCACAAAAGTGATTTATATAATTTAGTTTAGAAGGAAGTGAAGTTGAGAATAATTAATGCGGGTTGTGAAGGGATTCAATGATGTGTTTGAATAACTTTTAGGGTTTTCACCCCTCGAGACCCGTGGAGTTCCACATTGATTTACTACCAGGAACAAAACCATTTAATAGACCTCCTAGTAGGATGGTGCCAAGGAAGATGGAGGTTTTGAGAAAGAAGTTGGTGGAATTAGAGGAAATGAGCTTTATTGGGTAAAGTAGCTTATCAAGGACAGTAGCTGCAATATTGTAAAGAAGTCTGATGGGTCTTTGGGGCTATGTATGGACTACCGAAAGATGAATGAAAAGACGGTGAAGACTATTGATCCCTTGCTAAGAACAGGTGAACCTTTTTATCATCTAAGTAAAGCTAATGAGTTTTCATAGTCAGACCTAGTTATAGGGTCCCGCCAATTGAGGGTCATAAAGGAATGTAATCCTCTGACTGCATTTAGAACTATGTATGATTCTTATGAGTGTTTGATTATGCAATTTATACTAACTAATACGCTTGCATTTTTTATGACCTTGCGAACATGATCTTCCAAGATATGTTACATAAATATGGTTGGTCTTCATAGATGACATTATAGTATACTCTAGGTATGAAGATGAGCACACAGTTCGCCTAAGGCTTGTTCCGGAGACGATGTGTAATAACCCGGAAAATCTGGGCCAGTTTAAAATTTTTTATTTTGGCAATTTTAGTGAATTTTGAATATTTAAAATAGATTATTTTAAATAATATCGACGAGAAATATATTTTGAATATAATTCGACGCATATATTTATACACGTCGTCGTTTGAATATAAATATTTATATATAATTATAAATAGAATTGAAAATGGCGCGGTAGTTCGATAATTCGATTTCAAACTTCAATTGAACGTACCGGGTGCAAAACAATCCGGATTTTAGTGAAACCAAAAACAATAGGATCTAATTGATGACATCTCTCCAACGAATCCGAATAATCAAAATTTCATAGCGGGAATCAAAAGATATGTCCAGTTGAAAATTCTGAATAGTCGCTATGGAATTCAGGCCCTTAAAAATAGACATTTTGCAAACGACCTCGGATTTCGATGAAACTACTTTTGTTGGGTCCGGGATGTCAAATTATTGCTAGATTCCAAATTTCATAATTTTTCGAATCAATATGTGAGCGTGGCAAAGGAAAACGCGTTTGACCAGTTTCAGTTGATTTTAATCGACTGGAAATTGGCCATTTTTCTAACGGTCTCAGAATTCGACGAAACTAGTTTTGTTAGGACCGTATCGTCAATACGAAGCTAGAAAATATTTTTATGGGATTTTTAGAGTTAGTATGTGACCCCGGTAAATTGAAATGTACGTTTGAAATTTAATATAATGATTTAAATGTAAATTTAACGGAAACTGATCGTAACGTTCGAATCAACCTATGATACAGGTCCCATTGTGTTCGGAATGGGGGTAATATGCTATGGACGACAGGCGGCGGGCCTCGTTTAGAGGTCGTATGTAAAAGTCAACTTTTAGAAATTAAATAATATAAATATAAAATAAAATAAAATAAAAACATCCCTTCTCCCCCTTTTTATTCGTTCTGGCCCCCCCATTCATTCTGAAAATCGAAAACGAAAAAAAAAAAAAGCAAGCAAGGCGATCGACGGAAGGGGGAAACCCTTGCCGCCCACCACCGCCGCTGGCTCGAAGAGCCCCCCCCCCCCCCGGCGCCATGGCCACCGCGACTTTCTCCCCCCTTCCTATCGCGATCTCCCCCTTCCCCTCACCAAAACCGCCGCCACCAAGCTCTGCGACCACCCACACTTCCCTCCCTCGATCCACGAACCAGAAATCGCCACCCCCCCGAACTGCGAGCCAAACCACCGCCGTCGAGTCTCCAGCGCCAGCGTCCCCTCCGTTTCCGCTCGTAGCAGCGACCCCCCCCCCCCTTCTAACTCAGAAAAAGGTGAGTTTTTAATGTTTTATTTTAATTTAAAAACTGATTATATTTTTGTTCATTGAAGATATGATTTTTATTTCACTAAAGATATGATTTTTATTTCACTAAAGATAAGATTTTTATTTCACTAAAGATATGATTTTTATTTCACCAACGATATGATTTTTATTTCACTCAGGGTATGATTTTTATTTCACTAAAGGTATGATTTTTATTTCATTGAAGATATGATTTTTGTTAATGTAAAGGAGAGATTTTTGTTGATGAAAAGTATAGATTTTTATATATACGAGAAATATAGATTGTTGTTAATGAAAAGTATAAATTCTTATATATAATAACATGGAGTTAAAAATGAGATTTTTATAAAGATGAAATCTTTAAATTTGAAAAGGCGAAGTCTATGTTTTTATAAAGGCGAAATCTTTATATGGAAAATAGCGTGATAAAAATATAATTTTTATCTATATAACATAGTAGTAAAAATATGATTTTTATATATTGAATAGCGATATAAAAATTCGATTATATATATATGAGGTGATTATAAAAATACGATTTTTAAATTGAAAGTAAATAAATAAAAATGTGATTTTTATTTTAAAGACATCGAAATATAAAAATGTGTGATTTTTATATATGTAGTGACTACGGGCACAAGAAGATGATAAAAAGGCGAGGATGAAGAAGATTTCTATAAAAGAAGAGTCGTGGTATTGGATAGCTTTCGGTGAGAACTTCTCACTCAAATTCTCTTTTTCTAGTTATATATATATACTAGGATGCAGACGGTGCTTAGTAGCACCCGACACCCGTCATCCACAGACCATGGATGGCTTGTTTGTTAAATTGTTTGGTTGTGTAGTTGGTTAGTCTAATTGGTTTGAATTGAATTGTTTGGTGAAATGGAATTGATTTGATTGATGTGTGAATGGCGCGGGCCTTCACTAGACCGGGGATAAGGCTAGGCCTTGTCCCGTTTCTAGTATCGTGCCGTTATGCCGCCGAAATTTTCTAAAATATGTTAGAAAAATAAAAAATATCATTTTTATTGTGTAAATGAAATGAATAGAAATTCATGTGTTGAAATAGAATATTTTATCGTTAAAAATATAATTTTTAACGTGGAAGTGAATAAAATAAAATATTCATTTACAAACCGGACGGTTTGTTTATGTACACCTATTTGAAGGACATTGATTGGGACGATAAATTTTACACATCGCCCAACTGCACAAATAAATTCTGTGTTTGATTGTTTGAAACCCCACACGGGTGTTGGGATGAAATTTGAAGTTCACTCATCCTGATTGATTAAATATGTCGATCGATTGATTGACAGGCTGTTATAAGCGTTAGATATCTATATTTGATGCTTATACAGTGTAGTGCACTTTGGTTGATGGTTGATTATTTTTCAATGCTATTATATACGTGTGATGTATGAAAATCCATATAATTAACATTATATGGTGATTGATTGGGCCTCATTCCAATCGGGGAAATAATGAATATTATAAAAGAAAATTCATGTGTTGAATATAAAAATAGTCATGTGTTGACGATGTTCATGTGTTGAGTGAAATATTTTAATAATAAAATTCACATCTTTATCATATTTAAAATTAGAACTACTTTACAGTAGAAGTCTAATTGAAAATCAAACGATAGATACCATAGTTTTATAAAATATTTTACATAACAACAATAGTGATGTGTTGACAGCACTCATGTGTTGAGATTAGTCGTGTGTTGAAAGAAATATAGATTCATGTGTTGAATGGGATAAATATTTGTTCGTTGAATAGAATAAAGAATTTGTGAAAAATATAAAGCCGTGTTGATTAGTTTTGCGCCATTTTGACGTGAACGATATTTATATCGATTTTATTCAAATTGAAATGAATATTATAGCAAATTCGAATTGAAATGAATATTATAGCAAATTCGAATTGAAAAGAAAACGAATTTGAATTGAATATAAAAGGACTTCGAATGGAATTGAATATAAAACAAATTCAAGTTGAATTGAAAACGAACTGAAATTTAATTGAATTCGAATCGAAGTTAAATTGAAATCAATTTGAATTGAAACGAATTTGAATTTGAATTGAATTGAAACGAATTTGAATTCGAATTAAATAAAATGGAAATGAGTTCGAGTTGAATTGAAATCAAATCGATTTGAAATTGAATGTAGAAGTTGAATGGTTTTAAAAACGAATTTAAAACGATTTATAAAATACGTTTTAAAAAGGAAATCGACGAAATATATATTATATATTTAATGGCCTGAATAGAACGCGCCGCGCCGCGGCAGTTCATGAATCTCGACCATTTATTTCAAACGGACATTGCGGGAGATTCGACCGTCGGATTCTCCTAAAACCGGAACCGTTGGGTTCGTATCGAAAAGAGCTTTCCAATGAATATTAGAAATTTGAAATCTAACGGTTGGATTTGGAATTATGTCCAAATCAATTTCAGAAAAGGTCGTTGTAAGTGCAGTTCGATGGCCGTAGATGGAAATCGACTGTACGGGCCTTGATAAAATTATTAAAAATATCTATAATTTGTGTAAAATCATAATATATGATTTGGGAAAAATTGAGCTGAAGAACTCCACATTTGAAAGGATAAAAATAGATTTTTATCGAAATGAACTAGTTTTGAACTAGAATTAAAAATCAATTTGTTTGTGAAATAAATAAATTGAATTTGAAAGTGATTTTAAAAGTAATCAATATTCCCAATATGTGAATTGGACTGGAGTTGAATCGAAATTATCTTCGGAATATTTCGATGTTGGATTTCGTGACTATACAGATATTGTTATGGGAATTTGAAAGATATATTTTATATCGTTATTTCCAATACGATATTCGTTGGTTTCAGAATTTGATATTGAATATAAGCCTGTATATTTTCTATTCAGAGACTTGTATTTAATATCAAATGTGATTTGGGTTTATCGTGAATCGTGTTTTAGATGACATTGGTTCTTTAACCCAGTTAAAGGCAAGATGTTGATTTTTGAAAAGATTAAAACTAAGTGGAGTTTTAATGAATCTTTAATTAGATTAAAAATGTGAATAGATAATTTAAATTATCAAATCTGAAAGGTGATCGAGAATGGAGTACCACCAGTTTTGCTCCAAAGTGATAGTTAAATCTTTAATTAGATTTGAACGTGAAATGGTAATTAATTTTACCGATAACACCGTGGTGTTAGTTGTGGAGTATTACCAGTTTTGCTCCATGGGATATATAGGTTGGGATAGGGAAATAAAATAAATAATTACTTCGGTGTGGTTCGCTAATCCCGACTAGTTTGAAATGATATCCAAAGGAAGATTAAAGAATAAATTTAGAAGAATTTATCTTTGATAAAATTAATGGGAACCTTTCCCTAGGAATGTGATTTTGTGAATAAAAGAATACTCTGAATTGGAATGAGGCGTTTGTTGTGCTTGTGTAACAATCATTTATTATATACGTGGGTTATTCAGAAAGGCCGGGTTTATACCCATTCTGAATAAACGATTCGACGAGATGTCGAAGAAGAAGACGGTGGTTGAAGACCGGAAGTCTTCACATCGTTTGGGTGATTACTGATGATCTTGATTGGGCTGTACACCCAGGATGAGGGAATCAGTTGGTGGTCGTCCAGACGTACTTGGAGATGGATGGATATGCGAGGAAAGTGCCTCCGGTTTCGTTCAGACCCAGAACGAACTTGTAAATGGATTGTGTGTCTGACAGTGGATTTTATTCTATGTTGATTGATCTCTATTAAATATACATCTGTTTGGCGGCGGAGAATTTATTCTCTTTCTTAACGCCCTTCTCTGAGACGTACGAGCTCAGAGGGTGTATATCGATGGACATCAGTCGCATGGAGTGAATTGCCAATGTGGCATGCGTAAGTGGCAATTGATCAAGGCTTCTGTTGAAAAGCAAAGTCTTGTGGTTGATGATCAAAGAACGGCCTGTGTGGCGTAGCTTTGTGTATAACGTGAATTCGCGAGCCTCACACCTCGGTATGTGTCAAAAACGGGATACAGACCCAAGGAGTGCACGACGTTTCTTTCTAGCTAGGGTGGTGTCAGTGACCTACCAGCCCTGACATTTATATACTTTTCACCTGTGTGGTTGTTGGATACGAGGCGCCTCGGATATAGGTCTGTAAGGACAGGGAAACGTGTGTTCAGGAATTGCCAATCCTCAAAAGTAAGAGAGGACCGGCCTTGGAGGATCCAGGGATTGCTGTGTGCGGTCCCGAGGCATTTGCTAGAGTGTCTCGAACGCGGAGAGGAGCTTGCCCCTTGCCTCGACTCATGACGGAATCCAATTTCCAATACGTGATAGTGCGGTTTTATTTGTAGAACCTAGTATGGCGACATAGTGGTATGGGTCATTAATGCCGCCTATGATTGATATTTATGATTGAAATTGTTTTGACACTATACACCTATATTGGTATCAAATAATGTGTTTTAAACGTATCAAGCATGCTTTGGCTGTTATAAGGTAAAAACCCTATCCTCTGGCTTGCGTTGCATTGTGTGATGGGACCTGGGTCTTATAACAGCTTCATTTTTCTTTATTTAGCATTGTACTGTTTGTTTTATGCACTGGTATTCTTGGGAGGAAACCCGTTCCGTGTTATACGGCGTGGTCCCTTGAATTACTATCTTTAAAATAAAGATTAATAACTGTTTTAGTTCTCACACCAGTCACAAGACTGACCTGGAGTTTATTGTTTTAACCTAAACTCTGGGTGCCCCTATTTTCCGCACGGGCAGCTAGTAGTTTTGGTTTTGCGGATTTATATTCACAGGGTACTGATTTACAGCTGGAACGATGCTCGGAAAGCTCTGTATCCGTGTATCACTTCTAGTTGTGATTTTGTATTATTTTCCGCTGCTATGTAATTTATTGTAATCTCTGATATTTATTGAATGTAATTTATTCAATTACTCTGTATATTCTTGTAACTGGTGGAATTGTTGTAATAGCAATGAAATGTTCTTCCGTATGCATCCTTTTGTGTGTTGTTCTCAAAGTATTCGTGCTTTCCTTCATGGGGAAGTTACGGGTTCTTTCAGTTGGTATCAGAGCTTTGGTTTACAGAGCTCGAGAACAAGACACATTAGAACCATACGAAAGAATTCATCAGATATTGGATTAGCAATATCCAATTAGAATGACTTGTTAGAGATAGGATCAGTAGTATCCTAGAACGAGTGTGAAGAGTATATCTTTCAAATGAAAACAATTTTGTTTTGAAATTTAAATCGCTTTATACGTATTTGATTATTTATTTATTTTGAATATGGACAATCGAGTATATATAGATTTCGCGTATACGCGTCATGAACGTATATTCGAAGTTTTAATATACTGGATAGATATAGAGTCACATTCTAGACACCCGGGGATAATTCTGGTGATGTGGCCACATCATCAGTATTTATGTTCGTGTTTCGAAGGTGTGATATCTATATATTTCCATTAGACTGGTGTGAGAACCAAAACTTATATAGCTAGAACACATTGTTGTGAATTGGTATCAAAACATGATTTTCTGTATATGTATCAAAATTATGAATTTGAAACTCTAATCCACTAATTGATTGATGTTTGTGTTGTTTGCCTATTTGTTTGCTAATTTTGAACCATTTAGCCTAATATAACCAAATATTGAATTGTATTGAAAATTGGTCGCATTTGCTTGCATATACATATACTTACATTGAACAGGTCATAGCAAGGAGGCTAGAGCCGAAGAATAAAATTTGTTTGCCCGACAAATAGGTACATGTTTACTACATAATTTACTGTTTTGTTTGGGTGATGATGATTTTATGAGCCAATTGGCTAGCCGCTTGGCTTTTTCTTTTTCTTTTTGAGATCTGAAGGACCGGGGAAGCTATTTGAAATTCCCCGATGCTCCCGGTGCAGGGGAGGTTATGGCGAAATTCTTCGAAAATTTAGGGTGTTAGCCAAATTTTTGAAAATTTGAAAATTCTCAGAAACTGAAAAGTTGGAGAATGGAAGCCAGATCGAGCGTAGAGTTGAATAATCAAACCACTTTCGACTTTGTTCCTTTTCGGGGACGAAAAGTTTTAAGTGGGGGAGATTGTAATAACCCGGAAAATCTGGGCCAGTTTAAATTTTTTTATTTTGGCAATTTTAGTGAATTTTGAATATTTAAAATAGATTATTTTAAATAATATCGACGAGAAATATATTTTGAATATAATTCGACGCATATATTTATACACGTCGTCGTTTGAATATAAATATTTATATATAATTATAAATAGAATTGAAAATGGCGCGGTAGTTCGATAATTCGATTTCAAACTTCAATTGAACGTACCGGGTGCAAAACAATCCGGATTTTAGTGAAACCAAAAACAATAGGATCTAATTGATGACATCTCTCCAACGAATCCGAATAATCAAAATTTCATAGCGGGAATCAAAAGATATGTCCAGTTGAAAATTCTGAATAGTCGCTATGGAATTCAGGCCCTTAAAAATAGACATTTTGCAAACGACCTCGGATTTCGACGAAACTACTTTTGTTGGGTCCGGGATGTCAAATTATTGCTAGATTCCAAATTTCATAATTTTTCGAATCAATATGTGAGCGTGGCAAAGGAAAACGCGTTTGACCAGTTTCAGTTGATTTTAATCGACTGGAAATTGGCCATTTTTCTAACGGTCTCAGAATTCGACGAAATTAGTTTTGTTAGGACCGTATCGTCAATACGAAGCTAGAAAATATTTTTATGGGATTTTTAGAGTTAGTATGTGACCCCGGTAAATTGAAATGTACGTTTGAAATTTAATATAATGATTTAAATGTAAATTTAACGGAAACTGATCGTAACGTTCGAATCAACCTATGATACAGGTCCCATTGTGTTCGGAATGGGGGTAATACGCTATGGACGACAGGCGGCGGGCCTCGTTTAGAGGTCGTATGTAAAAGTCAACTTTTAGAAATTAAATAATATAAATATAAAATAAAATAAAATAAAAACATCCCTTCTCCCCCTTTTTATTCGTTCTGGCCCCCCCATTCATTCTGAAAATCGAAAACGAAAAAAAAAAAGCAAGCAAGGCGATCGACGGAAGGGGGAAACCCTTGCCGCCTACCACCGCCACTGGCTCGAAGAGCCCCCCCCCAGGCGCCAGGGCCACCGCGACTTTCTCCCCCCCTTCCTATCGCGATCTCCCCCTTCCCCTCACCAAAACCGCCGCCACCAAGCTCTGCGACCACCCACACTTCCCTCCCTCGATCCACGAACCAGAAATCGCCACCCCCCTGAACTGCGAGCCAAACCACCGCCGTCGAGTCTCCAGCGCCAGCGTCCCCTCCGTTTCCGCTCGTAGCAGCGACCCCCCCCCCCATCTAACTCAGAAAAAGGTGAGTTTTTAATGTTTTATTTTAATTTAAAAACTGATTATATTTTTGTTCATTGAAGATATGATTTTTATTTCACTAAAGATATGATTTTTATTTCACTAAAAATATGATTTTTATTTCACTAAAGATATGATTTTTATTTCACCAACGATATGATTTTTATTTCACTCAGGGTATGATTTTTATTTCACTAAAGGTATGATTTTTATTTCATTGAAGATATGATTTTTGTTAATGTAAAGGAGAGATTTTTGTTGATGAAAAGTATAGATTTTTATATATACGAGAAATATAGATTGTTGTTAATGAAAAGTATAAATTCATATATATAATAACATGGAGTTAAAAATGAGATTTTTATAAAGATGAAATCTTTAAATTTGAAAAGGCGAAGTCTATGTTTTTATAAAGGCGAAATCTTTATATGGAAAATAGCGTGATAAAAATTTAATTTTTATCTATATAACATAGTAGTAAAATATGATTTTATATATTGAATAGCGATATAAAAATTCGATTTTATATATATGAGGTGATTATAAAAATATGATTTTTAAATTGAAAGTAAATAAATAAAAATGTGATTTTTATTTTAAAGATATCGAAATATAAAAATGTGTGATTTTTATATATGTAGTGACTACGGGCACAAGAAGATGATAAAAAGGCGAGGATGAAGAAGATTTCTATAAAAGAAGAGTCGTAGTATTGGATAGCTTTCGGTGAGAACTTCTCACTCAAATTCTCTTTTTCTAGTTATATATATATACTAGGATGCAGACGGTGCTTAGTAGCACCCGACACCCGTCATCCACAGACCATGGATGGCTTGTTTGTTAAATTGTTTGGTTGTGTAGTTGGTTAGTCTAATTGGTTTGAATTGAATTGTTTGGTGAAATGGAATTGATTTGATTGATGTGTGAATGGCGTGGGCCTTCACTAGACCGGGGATAAGGCTAGGCCTTGTCCCGTTTCTAGTATCGTGCCGTTATCCGCCGAAATTTTCTAAAATATGTTAGAAAAATAAAAAATATCATTTTTATTGTGTAAATGAAATGAATAGAAATTCATGTGTTGAAATAGAATATTTTATCGTTAAAAATATAATTTTTAACGTGGAAGTGAATAAAATAAAATATTCATTTACAAACCGGATGGTTTGTTTATGTACACCTATTTGAAGGACATTGATTGGGACGATAAATTTTACACATTGCCCAACTGCACAAATAAATTCTGTGTTTGATTGTTTGAAATCCCATACGGGTGTCGGGATGAAATTTGAAGTTCACTCATCCTGATTGATTAAATATGTCGATCGATTGATTGACAGGCTGTTATAAGCGTTAGATATCTATATTTGATGCTTATACAGTGTAGTGCACTTTGGTTGATGGTTGATTATTTTTCAATGCTATTATATACGTGTGATGTATGAAAATCCATATAATTAACATTATATGGTGATTGATTGGGCCTCATTCCAATCGGGGAAATAATGAATATTATAAAAGAAAATTCATGTGTTGAATATAAAAATAGTCATGTGTTGACGATGTTCATGTGTTAAGTGAAATATTTTAATAATAAAATTCACATCTTTATCATATTTAAAATTAGAACTACTTTACGGTAGAAGTCTAATTGAAAATCAAACGATAGATACCATAGTTTTATAAAATATTTTACATAACAACAATAGTGATGTGTTGACAGCACTCATGTGTTGAGATTAGTCGTGTGTTGAAAGAAATATAGATTCATGTGTTGAATGGGATAAATATTCGTTCGTTGAATAGAATAAAGAATTTGTGAAAAATATAAAGCCGTGTTGATTAGTTTTGCGCCATTTTGACGTGAACGATATTTATATCGATTTTATTCAAATTGAAATGAATATTATAGCAAATTCGAATTGAAATGAATATTATAGCAAATTCGAATTGAAAAGAAAACGAATTTGAATTGAATATAAAAGGACTTCGAATGGAATTGAATATAAAACAAATTCAAGTTGAATTGAAAACGAACTGAAATTTAATTGAATTTGAATCGAAATTAAATTGAAATCAATTTGAATTGAAACGAATTTGAATTTGAATTGAATTGAAACGAATTTGAATTCGAATTAAATAAAATGGAAATGAGTTCGAGTTGAATTGAAATCAAATCGATTTGAAATTGAATATAGAAGTTGAATGGTTTTAAAAACGAATTTAAAACGATTTATAAAATACGTTTTAAAAAGGAAATCGACGAAATATATATAATATATATATATATATATTATATATTTAATGGCCTGAATAGAACGCGCCGCGCCGCGGCAGTTCATGAATCTCGACCATTTATTTCAAACGGACATTGCGGGAGATCCGACCGTCGGATTCTCCTAAAACCGGAACCGTTGGGTTCGTATCGAAAAGAGCTTTCCAATGAAAATTAGAAATTTGAAATCTAACGGTTGGATTTGGAATTATGTCCAAATCAATTTCAGAAAAGGTCGCTGTAAGTGCAGTTCGATGGCCGTAGATGGAAATCGACTGTACGGGCCTTGATAAAATTATTAAAAATATCTATAATTTGTGTAAAATCATAATATATGATTTGGGAAAAATTGAGCTGAAGAACTCCACATTTGAAAGGATAAAAATAGATTTTTATCGAAATGAACTAGTTTTGAACTAGAATTAAAAATCAATTTGTTTGTGAAATAAATAAATTGAATTTGAAAGTGATTTTAAAAGTAATCAATATTCCCAATATGTGAATTGGACTGGAGTTGAATCGAAATTATCTTCGGAATATTTCGATGTTGGATTTCGTGACTATACAGATATTGTTATGGGAATTTGAAAGATATATTTTATATCGTTATTTCCAATACGATATTCGTTGGTTTCAGAATTTGATATTGAATATAAGCCGGTATATTTTCTATTCAGAGACTTGTATTTAATATCAAATGTGATTTGGGTTTATCGTGAATCGTGTTTTAGATGACATTGGTTCTTTAACCCAGTTAAAGGCAAGATGTTGATTTTTGAAAAGATTAAAACTAAGTGGAGTTTTAATGAATCTTTAATTAAATTAAAAATGTGAATTGATAATTTAAATTATCAAATCTGAAAGGTGATCGAGAATGGAGTACCACCAGTTTTGCTCCAAAGCGATAGTTAAATCTTTAATTAGATTTGAACGTGAAATGGTAATTAATTTTACCGATAACACCGTGGTGTTAGTTGTGGAGTATTACCAGTTTTGCTCCATGGGATATATAGGTTGGGATTGGGAAATAAAATAAATAATTACTTCGGTGTGGTTCGCTAATCCCGACTAGTTTGAAATGATATCCAAAGGAAGATTAAAGAATAAATTTAGAAGAATTTATCTTTGATAAAATTAATGGGAACCTTTCCCTAGGAATGTGATTTTGTGAATAAAAGAATACTCTGAATTGGAATGAGGCGTTTGTTGTGCTTGTGTAACAATCATTTATTATGTACGTGGGTTATTTAGAAAGGCCGGGTTTATACCCATTCTGAATAACCGATTCGACGAGATGTCGAAGATGAAGACGGTGGTTGAAGACCGGAAGTCTTCACATCGTTTGGGTGATTACTGATGATCTTGATTGGGCTGTACACCCAGGATGAGGGAATCAGTTGGTGGTCGTCCAGACGTACTTGGAGATGGATGGATATGCGAGGAAAGTGCCTCCGGTTTCGTTCAGACCCAGAACGAACTTGTAAATGGATTGTGTGTCTGACAGTGGATAACGCATCTCTAATCAACACGGCTTTAAATTTCAATAATTCGTTATTCTATTCAACAAATGAATATTTTTTCTATTCAACACATGAATCTATATTTCTTTCAACACACGACTAATCTCAACAATTGAGTACTGTCAACACCTCACTATTTTTGTTATGTAAAATATTTTATAAAACTATGGTATCTATCGTTTGATTTTAATTAGACTTCTACTGAGAAGTAGTTCTAATTTTAAATATGATGAAGATGTAATTTTTATTATTTAAAATATTTTACTCAACACACGAATATTTTCAACACATGAACATCGTCAACACATGACTATTTTTATATTCAACATATGAATTTTCTTTTCTAATATTCATTATTTTCCCGATTGGAATGAGGCCCAATCAATCACCATATAACGTTAATTATATGGATTCCATACAACACATGTATATAATAGCATTAATAAACAATCAACCATCAACCAAAGTGCACTACACTGTATAAGCATCAAATATAGATATCTGACGCTTATAACAGTCTGTCAATCGACCGATCGACATATTTAATCAATCAGGATGAGTGAACATCAAATTTCATCCCAACAATTCAACTTCTAAAACAATTCGTTTCTAAAACAATTCAACTTCTACATTCAATTTCAAATCGATTTGATTTCAATTCAACTCGAATTCATTTCCATTTTATTTAATTCGAATTTGAATTGAAATGAATTTGAATTCGAATTAAATAAAATGGAAATGAATTCGAGTTGAATTGAAATCAAATCGATTTGAAATTGAATGTAGAAGTTGAATTGTTTTAGACAACATGATTCAAACGAATTGTTTTCTATATATGTCATTTTTGTAGAAGGAAAATGAAGTTCCTAGGCTATGTGACTTTGAAAGAAGAATTAGCTATGGATCTAGAAAAGATGAAGTTGTAATTGCATGAAAGAAATGTGCGACTATTACTAAAGAGCGTAGTTCTATAGGATCAGTAGGTTAGTATAGAAAATTCATTAATGATTCCTCTTATATAGTTAAACTTAAGCCGATGACCAGGCTGGTTAGACAGGGAAAACATTTTTGTTTAGGGGCAGGAGTTTGAGAAGGGTTGCCAAAAGATGAAAACGTGGGTTGACGAATGTGCATGTGTTAGTGATTCCTGTAGGGAATGATGTATGACTTTATCATTGATGCATCGGGTTTGGGGTTAGGCATAGCATTAATGTAGAAGGAAACGTAACCACTTGTGCATCAAGGCAGTTATAACTTATAACACTATAAAGGTCAGTATCCAATGCATGATTTTGAGTTTTCGAAAGTAGTCGTCAAATTGTAGGGTGTGTTTGGTTCACCATTTTTAATTTTCGGTTTTCACCAATACAAAATTGCAAGTGATGCACATAAAACATGCAAAATGACCATTTTAGAAAACAAAATTAATAAATAAAACGGAAAACAACTTTTTTTTGTTTTTCATGTTTTCGGAAATAACGAATAAACGACACACAATTCATCATTCCGTCGTCCTCCAACCTCTCTGTGGTCCCCTGATATGTCCCATACCTCAAAATATGGGAGCTATTGGCTAGTATATAGCCCATTAGGCACCCTCCCCTTACAAGCTAGCTTTTGAGGGTGAGTTCTACCTAATGAGCCGTATCATTTGGTGCTTTCACCGAGAACCGCTCGACGGAAGTTCGAGCCGCGGAAGGGGCGACCTATAGGCTGGATTAAAATACTGATAGGTGAGTGAAGCCGTCCACCGAGAAAAGGGCTACCATCGACGAGTGAAGCCGTCCAAAAGAGAAAAGGGCTACCGTCGGTGAGTGAAGCCGTCCGAAGAGAAAAGGGCTACCGTCGGGTCAGTGTCGATAGAGTAGGCCGACGCGGACGTCGGACTTTCGAAGAGCGGTGAAATGATATGTCACATACCTCAAAATATGGGAGCTATTGGCTAGTATATAGGCCATTAGGCACCCTCCCCTTACAAGCTAGCTTTTAAGGTAGAGTTCTACCTAATGAGCCTATCATCCCCTCCATGTTCCTTCCATCCCCTTCGTCATCCATTTACTCCCTCCATTTTATATAGCTAACGTTGAAAACTCAAAATGCAAAACAAAAAATAAACCAAACGCCACCGTAGATTTGGAAATATTATCCTTAGGGAAGAGGTTCGGGATTTATACTGTCCATAAGCATTTAAGACTTTTGTTCTCTTAGAATGAGCTGAACACGTGACAGTGGAAATGGTTATACTACCTAGCTTCATAATGTTTGGATAGAGTATACCCAAGAAAAAAATAATCTAATTTCTTAAGCCAAAGATGAAAGAATTGTGTTTTGGATATGTAGAAGAATGTAATGCATTGGAAACATAGACTGCATGTAATGTGTAGTATAGTGCAGGATACATAAGTGAAACTGGATATTAGCATCTGCACTGGTAGATAGGATAGCTGAACATTAGAGTAGTTATCGGTTCTGCATACACATAATAAGGGATTTGGACTTAGAAGCCATAACAGTGAGTATGAAGGGGTTCATTACCAATAAATGAGGAAGACTACGGAAAAATGGTTGGTTGAATATTCCAAATGCTGGAGCACTACGGAAGGAAGTATCTAACGAGTGCCATCATTTAAAGCTTACCATACATCCTGGACTCTGGAGTTATCGAAGATGTAGCAATATATGAAGGGGAGTTTCTTCTGAAAATGAATGAAGAAGAATGCAGGAGCGCAAGCTTGCCCACAAGTTAACGAAGAACATCAAAAGCCACGTAGACTCCTGCATCTTTTAATGGTTCTAGTATTGAAATTGGATCTAATATCTGTTGCATAAACCAAAATTAAATGTTTAAGTGAAAGATTGTGTCTATTGAAACGAAGAGTGGTGTCTACTCAAGTGAAAAGTCGTGTCCGTTCATTGAAATTTTTTGTCCGTTCAGTGAAGAGTCGTGTCTATTCGGCAAAAGGGTATATCCATTGAAATGAAAAGATGTTTATCAGTGTTTGTAAGGTCATGTAGTCCACTATAAATAAATGTGGTCATTTTGTTGTAAGTAAGCAAAAGTAAGAATGTTGTAAGTAAGAAACTAAAAAAGTTCTTTCTCCGTTTAAGTTAAAATTAAGTATTCTAAATTTATCAATATCCACAGACTTCATAGTAAACAATGAAAAAGAGGGTTATGAAAGCATATAGGTTACAGTAGATAGGCTGACCAAGTGTTCCCATTTCATTTCATTGAAGGCAAACAGGATTATGTCGGCCGTTTGTAGAGATATATGCATAGGTCACAGTAAATTGCATCTGGTGCTTATTAGTGTTATTAGCGATCAAGTTTTGCGGTTCACTAGAGCATTATGGAAGTGTTTGTAGAAAGTATTAGGTACAGGAATGCACATGTTCTGCGTACCATCCATTGGTAGGTGGAATACCGAACGGGTCAACAAAATCATAGAAAATTTTCCATGAGCGTGCATTTTGGAATCTACTGGACCTTGCGACCTTGGAAAGATTATCTATATCTAGTAGAGTTCTTATATAATAATAACTATCTATCAGAGTAGTATCTAGATAACACCATTTGAGGTGTTTGGTAGAAGGCCATGTAAGTCGCCTACATGTCGGTTGGAGGCAAAAGATGAGTTCTGCTAGGACCGGATGTGGTGAATAAAGCAACCGAGAAGGCAGAACTGATCAAGACAAGAATGAGTGTATTGTAGTCTAGGTAAAAGAGTTAGGCAGACATGAAGAGGAAGGAGATAGGTCACTATAAGCGATCAGGAGTTTGTGAAGGATACTCCAATGATGGGCGTTGTATGCTTTGGAAAGTTGGGAATTAGGACCCACATATGTAGGATCATTTTTGCCATAGATTTATTGGGCTGGGAAGTGACATGATGGATCTACTTGCATATTTGTAGGGTTTCATAATGTTCTTATTAGGTTTATGGAAATGCATTAGGGACCGGGATGTTGTAGTACATCAGATGGAAGTAGATGGTTTGGTTAGATATGACTTATGTGCATACACTAGTGCGGTGTTCGGAGATAATTCTTCTATTGCTTATAAAACCACTGACTTATATTATTACAATAACTACAAGCGCATAACATACAATCGTAATACTTCTGCGAGTAGTGGTCAATCCAACAGGGAAGGTGTTAATCTCAAATTTTACTCAATCAAATTAGACTAAATTGTTGGAATCAGGTTTAACAAAAAACTGCTAAAACTAGAATAGATTTTGGAAGTATACCATTGTAAGTAATCGTATTTTACATATTATAAGATCATAAAATTATTCTATTTAATTCTTAAATGGTTGTATCATTCTAGTATTTTGGGTTATGGTTCTTCAGGGTGTCCATGATATTTGGAAGAACTTTTTATGACTGTTTTACCTTTTAAGAATCGTATTCATCCATAACTTTTAATACGAGCCGAATTATATGCTCTGCCTGTCTCATTACCTCATGATAATGGCTGATAACTCCATAGAATGGTCACACTATGAAAACCGGTGAGCGGTTTGAGAGAAATTATATTTTAATTTTTTTATTACTACTAGACAAACTTAAGGTTATGCTAATGGGTTGAGATTAGCAAGTTTATTAGTCTAATCGCCTTAAATTATAATAAATAAAGTCTGAATGGAGAGATTAGAAGCCTTCCCTCTCATTCTCAAATTAGGCTTGGGCTAAGATCTACTAATAATTCATCATAATTCTTTCAAATCAATTTCATTTTTGTAGCGAATTATTCCTAGGCTAGATCTACTTCAGAAGATTAGACCTCATCATTTGATCATAGAATTCAACATTTTCCTTACTTACCTATTTAGATCTTTATTTGATTTGATTGATTTGTGAGATTATATGAATGGTTATGACCTTTCATATATCTATATTGGATTATATGTTATGATTAGGCATTTCTATCACTTATATGTTAATTTAACCTTCAAATTTGATTATATATGTGAATTTCATATATAGAAACCACTAATATAACATAGTTAAAATATAATTTGGTTAATTTGTTAGATCTAATGCAATTAATGAGTAATTAGCCATGCTTAATGTTAGACCTATTATTGCGGTGGATTAATTCATGTTTATACGTGATTGTATGTTTGAATATGATTTAAATTGGTTGTAACTGCTATTTGAATGTTTGAATTTCTTACTATGTTTGACTCGGTTGTTAATTTATTGAATTAGGACATAGGTTGATGGTCAGAGCATATAAGGATCAAAGTTTGTCGGAATTCACATGAAACTTCGAGGGTTGGCTATGGGAATTCATGTCAAAACCTAGATCTAAACTACCGGAACCAACATCTCCTTGTTGCTACACCCTAACACCACGACATCTCCTCCGCCACTACTACTAGGCACCACCAACCACCCCTGAACCAATGATAGGATCCTTTGGCGTCCACCTAAGACCATCTTCTTTGCAAGTGTGAACAACCTATAAACCCTAACCTCCTTTCACCTTCCCTTGCAAATTCCAACCGCCACCGGCCTTCTCATGACCGACCAACCGATTTGCCTCCACCTCCAGCAAGTGGGCCCACCTAAAAGCCCTGGTCGTGACCACTTTCCTCCTTGAAACCAAAGGCTTTGATTTTTTTTGTTTTACTCAGAATTTTACCCCGTCTTGTAGAGGCTATAACTTTTCCATAGAGAACTCGAGTCCACTTTTACTTTTTTTTCTTCAGATTAAGTGGAATCGAGTTGGCTATAACTTTCATTTTGACAATATTTTAATATTTTGTATTTTCAATGTAGAAATCGCAAATATTTCAGACACATTTTCGGACCCAGATTTCTAATCCAAAATTTATCTGTTACTTTTTTGTCATATCTCCCTCAAATTTCATCAAAATCCGGTTTTTCTTTTTTTATAACCTTAAGAAAAAGGTATTTTCAACAACTTTTCTGTTTATGACTTTTTCAAATTTTGAGATTCACTTGTTTAAAAATGAAATTCAAAATAATTAAATTTTTGTCCTGTTTTATAATTTTGTAAAAACCTAAATCCATCTTCCTTAGCCAAAATGCCTTTACTCTCTTTTGTAAAAATTGCTTAGATATTGATTTGTGAATCTATTTGTGCCATGGTGTTAGAGAGCACACAGTTGCCCTGATTAGTTCTGTAACAGTTTGTATCCATTTTTCAAGTCTCTTGGTTTCCGCAAAAGTTGAGTTCGTCTCACACCTGACCCATATTTTATGGAAGTATGGTTCAACGCATGTAAATTGTTAAATTGAAATGTTAGAAATGATTTAGATGAAATATTTATTAAGTTAAATTTAAATTTGTGCTTATGACATGAAATTGAGCTATTTTGTGGTGTACATTTATTTGTGACATTCATGCTATATTTTGATTGTTATTGACACAAATGACATGATACAGATTTGCTATATGACATATTAGTATTGTTAGTTTTAATTTATATTCTCACACCTCAAGTTTCCAATATATTTACGAAAACCATTATGGGTTGAAATGATATATCATCATCACTATATCTTCTAATATTAAATTGGGATACAGGATGAAATGAAACATATCCGATTTACTTGATCATAGATAGAAAATTATATACAGACATCGTTGGTCCATAAAAACTATTTTTTGAAAAATTCTAAGTATGTATTGATTTTAAAATATAACATAAATATTTTTATTTAGATTAATGTTTGGACAATTTAACTTAAATTTATGAATTCAAGTTAAAGTTGATTTAATGAAATTGTTATTTTAAATAATTTATAAATTTAATTAAGATTTAGTATTCAAAGTTAAAATTCAATTTAAAATATTTTAATGTAAACAAATTTAATATAATATAACTTAATTTAATAGAATAATTTAATTAATTAGATTATTAAGTTTTAAATATTTTAAAAAATAAAAATATAACATAATATAAAGATTTGATTTAATTTAATAACTTTAATAAATCTTATTTAAATAGGATTACTTTAATGTTGAGATTTAGTTTGTTTTAAATTAAGTGAATAGAGAAGATTTTATGTTGATTAAAGATTTAATTGATATCAAATTTTGTTTGTTAAGTTAATAAATTTTGAAGTTGAAAGTTAGCTTGGCAATTAAACTATAATTGTTGTTCTAAGTAATATAATGAAATGTAATGGACTTTTGAATGTAAACTTTAAACCAAATTGAAGTATTGATTTAAAATTTGTAATTGTAATTGTAAACTTATAAATTAGAAATTATACATGTTAATTTAAGTTGTTTTGAAAAGGAAATTGAAATCTAAATAAATGATAGGGCGAATTTTTAACTAAGGAATTTTGTTTGGGTTGGACTAATATATTTAATTTATTCTAAACTAGATCAATTATATATTAAGTTATTTGATATTAAACTATTTTATAACTATTTAATATAAACTATTAACCAATTATAATTTAATAACTATTTTTAATATAACTATTAATATTTTTAAGTACAAGTTTTTAAACTAATTTAGTAAAAACTATTTTAATAAAACCATTTTTATATTAAATTTAATTATATATATTTCTGTTATTTTAAAATTAAACCTTTTTTAAAATATATTTACTATTCTGAAACTAAAGTTTACTTTCAATCTGAGCTATTAAGTACGAATTGATTTAAGATAATGATTTCGATTAATGATGACGTTCGTGGAATGGAATATAAAATCAAATTCTGAACATGGTAATGAATTGTGTGGTAATACGAAATTTGAAATTGAATATAACACCTAATGGTTTCGAATAAATAATTTTAAAGAAATCAATACTTAAAGTAAAATTGATCAATGAAACTAAAATATGATCTTTAAATGTAAATGACTACAATGTAAAAAATGTAAACTTTTGGTTGTTAAAGAGATCGGGGCTGGATACTATCATACTCTCTCTCAACATCGGGAACCACTTTAACAGTATGTACGTGATGGAGGATCCAAAATGAAATAGGCTGGTGTAGAGAATGCTATTTGAATGAATTAAGGAAACAATGATGGATAGTCTTGACCTTCGAGTCATAAAATGACCAAAACAGCGGCTACGTTGAGGCCAAGTTGGTTAGCAACCTCGATCAGACACACTTTTTTGTTTATTCTCTCAGTCCCACTAGCCTAGGTCTATGAAATGGTAGAATCCAACTCTAGGTATTTCCTCGTATGCTTTGTCATATTATCCTATTCAAGCCCACTATGTTTTTGATTTGACGTTGTCGTATCGTGGCGCATCCCTATTTAACAACTATTTAACTGGTATTTTTCATGCAGACCGTATGACAATGTTTATAAATGGTGTAAGAGTAAAAATGTAATCTGTCTTATTGTATTTTCAATAGTATATTTATCTTGGCACTATTATAATAGTGTTATAATATCTAGTTTAACGGATCCTTAGAAGATGGGAATCTCATAAATCCTTTAAGTTACTTGTGCATTTCATTTGAACAGTTTACTTAAGTTAATTTAATTTCACGACAATTTTAGTCCCGACTCAAGCATTTTATTTTACTTTATGCTGGGATCAGACCTAACAGAAGAGTATTGAAATTTCACATTTCGAAGCTGGAGACTTGTTGAAGAACTTATCTCTATCTACTTGTTTTAGTTGTTTCCTTTCCAGCCAGTTATACAAGAAATTCATTGTATTTAGACTTCCGTTGTATTTGGTCATGTAGATATGATGTTATGTATAAATTTTAAGATTTTATATTTAGTAGCTTCATGGGCTACTATTGTATTTTATTTATTCCACTACGTGATATTCTTCTTTCTTTTGACTTCGATCTATCTATGATTATGTGATGATTTTATATTTAAATCATAGCAATAACAATATGTTATTTCGAATGATTTGAGTTATTTTTATTATCGACTTAAATGGTCCAAAATAGTAGATCATTACATGCTTGATTGTTCCTTCCGATTATGTGTAGTATCTATCCATCATTGTGTCATTTTAGTGCATATTTTACTTATATGCTAACTCTTTCATTGCAGGGATTGGTCAATATGAGACTTAGACCTACCTAAATCATACTATGCAATATAGTTGTTAGTAAAACAATAATCACTCACATCAATTGTTTTCTGACCCAAGGTAATTTATGTTTTTTTATTATTATCTTAGGTTCTCTTCGACGATGCTGATGAGCAGACTAGATAGCTGGTTGGATATGCTATTGCAGATACGGAGACAAGCTGCAGGCTGGCATATTATTTTCCTATATGTGGATATTTGTTTTTGCTTCTTTATTGTATAAAATTTGAAAGAAATCATAGTGATGCTTTGATGTTTGTGGAGATTTGTGACGTGTATCAAATACTCCGTTATTCTTTGACCTTATATTGAGATGGGATTTTCTGCTTCGTTAGGCTTCACTACCATTATGTTTTATATGTTTTAATATATTTTATCCATGCACTGCGAGTTACACGACATGTTATGTTCAGGTATTTTTCCCTTTGGTGAGCGTCCCATATTATCCTAGAATGGTTTTCAACGCATCTTTCTTGTTATTCAGTGCAGGTGAGAGCGATCGTCACAATTACGAAATCAAAAGGAAATTAGAGGCAAATCTTCTCTCATGATCATAAAATCAAGATGGCATGAATAATGGTTTTTTAATCGTTTTTGTAATTTTTTACTATACTTACTATAAAATCAATGGGGAGAGCTTGTATCATATTGTGTGGGACCCATTTCAGTCAGTAACCCGGAGTTGGTATCAAATAAAGAACTCCTTACTAGGCGGAGAAGGCGCACAGTTACCGATTGATTATAAGAGATCCAAACGAGACAAACGGTGTGGGCGGCGCAAACCGACCGAGCCATGTGCGTGCATGAGCCGGGCAGAGGGGGATAAGACGACCGTGACACCAGTAGGTATGGTTGTGCACACCTTAAGGGTTGCCACTTTAGGAAGAGATACCTCCTACTATGGGGCCAGCATAAGATATCTACAGGGTAGGGAGCCGATCGATTAGGGTAGTGGTTAGGGTACACTCGGACGTATGCCCTAAGTCCACCAACTTATAGTGGAAGGTATCATCTCATTTTAGTTATACTAGTAATAGTGCGGAGTAATCATTAGTGAGGCACATACACCTTATCTTGCTTACCATGTCACACCTTCCATTTATGCAGTGATTTCTCTTTTATCCACTTTATATGCCTATCATGTTACTTTTATTTATTTAATGGCTAAAAGTAACCAGACTCGCCGGACTTTATGTCTGACCCTTTTGTTTCTCCTTCTTTCTTCCGTCCCCCCGGTTCTCAGGAAGGAAACACTCAGGCTTAGTCAGGACTTAGATATCATCTTGCTAGGAGCTACTTCTGAAGTATGGCTCAAGTTATTGTCCCTACTATGGCTTAACTCTTTTAATTGGGGGAATTATGTTTTTCATATTCTTATGTACTCTGATGATGCAAGACAGAAGTTGTTTTATTTTAATGGTTTTTGTGACTTATGGTATTATGGACCCCGACATTATGATTTATATTTGAAATAAAAATTTAAAATTTTTGCTACTATCTTATTTATATCTGTCTTGTAATTATTCTGTGCATGTTTACCTATAACACTTCATGAAACTTAATGCATTCCCTTAGTGAGTGACATTAACGGACGTGGGGTGTCATACTTGGTATCAGAGTTGAAGGTTACCAGATTAGATAAAAAAATTTGGAAATTATTTTCAAAATGGATTTAAAAGAAAGTATTTTCAAAAGAAAAGTCTGTTTTGAAAACATTCCCCCAAAAGCCATATGTAGTATCCTTCGGTCCTTTATCTAAATTTCTTCCTTTTCCCTTTTTCAACATGTCTGGGGAACAAAACAACCCTAATATCCCAGAGGGCGTCACATTACCCGGATGGTTCCGTAGATATCTAGAGGCCACGGCGCCAGCCGAAGGCCAAAGAGACGTTCCTCCCCCAGCTGCACCAGTCATTCCTCCTCCTCCCCCTCCAAGAGCTAACAACTTTGCTAAGATCTACAAAGACTTTCGGGCTATGGGAGGAAGACCATTCCATGGGAACGAAACATTCGTAGAAGCTCGGAATTGGCTTAAGGAGACCGAGAACTTATTTGTAATCTTTGTAGTGGAGGATCGAAGAAAGATTCAGTTAGTTGCTTGGCTGTTAAAGGACGAAGCCTTATTTTGTGGAAAATCACCCAAGCTGGACGTCTGGTGGAAACTTTGGAAGATTTTAGATAGAGGTTTGAAATGAAATTTCTTTCCCAAGCTGAGAGAAGCATACAGATGGAGAGGTTCTTAGCACTCAAACAAGGAAATTTGATGGTGAAGGAGTATGTGAACAAGTTCAACCAGCTGGCAATGTTCGGGTTAGAGTTGGTGGATACACCGCACAAAAGGGCTTTGTGGTTTGCTAAAGGGCTGAATGAGCCTTTGTATGGTTTAGCCATGTCCGATATTCCAACGGGGGCCACTTTTGAAAAGCTTGTTGATATGGCCCTAATGCATGAGGAGGACAAGGGAGAGAAGAAGGAAGCAAAGACTGATCAGGGGACATTGTAGAATAGGAAGGTGTGGCCCAAGAAGCGGCAGCAACCACAACAACAACAGCAGAAGAAAGGAGGGAATGATGACAAAGGCAGGGATAAGAGAAAATGTCACAATTGTGGAAAGGAGGGTCACTTGATCAAAGATTGTAAGAGAAGGAAGGCCAATTGCTTTAATTGCGAAGAGGTCGGACACTTCTCCAAAGAGTGCCTGAAGAAACAGGGATAGCATGGACAAGGTCAAAGAGCAGGGACTTCTGGAGGGCAGGTGAATGCTCTCGCGATCTGTGCTCCTGAAAGAGGTAGAAAATTTCCGTAGAAAGTTTAGTTTCTCTTTCAAACCATACAGTTAGAACAATTTTTGATTCTGGTGCTTTACGCTCATTTATATCTAGTTCTGTGGTTGAATCTCTGTACTTAATTACTAGTATGGTAGTAGATCCTATAGTTCTTTCAAATCCCATTGGTGGTTCGGCTCATTTATCGATGATTTGTCGGGGTTTGAAAATATCTGTATTAGGCGTCAAATTTGAATGCTACGCGTATGTGCTTGGGTTTATGGGCTATGGGTTGATTCTAGGAATGGATTGGCTTACCACGTATGAGGACATTCTAGATTGTGAGAGGAGGGTGGTTAGACTCCTGAATTGTCATGGGAAGTCCCTCAAAGTTTCTTGTGACCCCCAAGGGTCTGGTATGCTTAGCTTCCTAGAGTTTCTAGATGCATCCATGATTTGCAATTTGTTCCAGTGGTTCGAGATTATTCCGATGTTTTTGATGAGGTACGTGGTTTACCTCCAAGGTGCGAGATTGGCTTCAGTATATATCTGGTGGGCAATGCAAAGCCAGTTGCGTTACCAGTGAGCCACATGGCTCCAAGGGAAAGGAGATAGCTGAGTAAACAAGTAGGGGAGCTGCTTGAGAAAGGATTTATCAGACGAAGCATATCTGAATGGGGTACTCCACTAGTATTCGCAACTAAAGCGAATGGTTCACTTTGTTTGTTTGTTGACTATAGAGAATTGAATAAGCTCACCAAGAAGAATAGGCACCCACTTCCGAGGATTGATGATTTATTTGATCAGCTTGTTGGTGCCTCGGTATTTTCTCAGTTGGAATTGGCTACGGGGTTCCATCAGTTGAGGGTGGCTGAGGATAGCATAGATAAGAGTGCTTTCAGAACTCCGGACGGTTTCTTTGAATTGCTAGTTATGCCTTTTGTGTTGACAAATGCACCCGCCTATTTTGTTGATTTGATGAGTAGGGTGTTTCGGGAGTTCCTAAACAAATTTGTCATAGTCTTTGTTGATGACATTTTGATTTTCTCCAGGAGTGAAGAAGAGCATGCCCAACATTTGAGAGATGTTTTGAAAACTCTCCGAGACCATCAACTTAAGGCAAAGTTCTCCAAATGCCATTTTTGGAGAAAAGAGGTGAGATTCTTAGGGCATGTGATCTCCAAAGAAGGGATAGCTGTAGATCGTGCCAAAGTGGTTGCAGTGTAAGATTAGCAGATTCCTAAAAATGAAACCGATGTGAGAAGCTTTCTTGGGTTGGCAGGTTATTATAGGAAGTTCATTTAAGGACTTCGTAAAGATATTAGCCCCTCTCACTAGGCTGACTAAGAAGAATTTGGCATTTTCATGGGACATAGACCATGACTTTGCTTTCTAACGACTGAAGAGGGCTCTGACAACATCCTCAGTCTTGACTTTAGCTGATGGAAGTAAAGTGTTTACTGTTTACACTGATGCGTGCGGTACAGGGCTTAGTGCGGTTCTGATGCAAGAAGGGAAAGTAATATGTTATGGGGGTAGACAGTTGAGAGTTCATGAGAAGAACTACCCCACCCATGATCTAGAGCTAGCTGCCATAGTATTCGCGTTGAAGACGTGGCATCATTGTTTACTTGGAGAAAAGTTCGAGTTATACACCGATCATAAATCTCTCAAGTATCTATTCTCATAGAAGGATCTCAACTAAAGGCAACATCTGTTGATGGAGTTCTTAGCCTCTTATGATTTTGAAATTTCTTATACCCCTGGCAAAGGTAACGTGGTGGCAGACGCACTAAGTAGGCAGTGCGTGGCCCTGAGTCCACTGTTTGTGGAAAGAAAGAACTTGGAGTTCATATCAGCTTTTGATTTCATATCCTCCATCCAGGTTCTGCTTGATTTGTTTGCATCCTTGGAGATATGACTAACTTTTATGGATCAGATAGGAGCTTCGCAACAAGGTGACCCACAGATTCCAGACATCATGGATAAGCTCAGAAGAGGGGAGACTTCTAGTCACCTTAGTAGATATGCTATAGATGAAAAGGGGTGGTTGCGACGAGATGGAAGGCTTTGTGTTCCTCAAACTGGAAGCTTGATAAAGGCAGTCCTAGAATAAGCCCACCATTCTAAGATGACTATTCATCCAGGTGGTGACAAGATGTATAGAGACATAAAGAGAGTTTTCTTTTGGGCTGGGATGAAAAAAGATCTGGCCAAATTTGTTTCTCAATGTTTAGTTTGCCAGCAAGTCAAAGCTGAGCAAAAGAAGCCTGGGGGATTACTTCATCCGTTGGAGGTTCCACATTGGAAATGGGAGAGCGTCTCTATAGATTTTATATATGTTTTGCCAAGATCGAAGAAAGGTAACACCAATATTTGGGTGGTAGTGGATAGACTCACTAAGAGCGCTCACTTTATTCCAGTTAAGAATAAGAGGACGACATCATGGTTGATATCAGTTTATGTTTGTGAGATAGTTCGTCTTTATGGAGTACCTTCCAGCATCGTAAGCGATCATGAACCCATATTCACTAACGAATTTTGGAGGAGTTTGCAAGAAGCATTAGGTACACAGTTGTGTTTGAGCACCGCTTATCATCCTAAGACCGGTGGACAGACGGAGAGGGTGAACAGGGTTCTTGAAGATCTTTTAAGGCCTTGTATCCAAGATTTTGGAGGGACTTAGGAAGAGCATCTTCCTTTAATAGAGTTTGCCTGTAATAACAATTATCAATCTAGCATCGGCATGGCACCCTTCAAAGCATCGTACGGGCGACCTTGTAGATCGCCAACTTGTTGGTGGGAATCTACAGAAAGATTATTACTTGGACCAGATATGGTTAGGGAAATGTCTAAAAAGATTGACCTTATTCGATGACGGATGAAGACATCTCAAGATAGGCAGAAGTCCTATGCAGACAAGAGAAGGACTGAGATCGAATTCGAAGTGGGAGACTTGGTTTTTATCAAAGTGTCGCCTTTAAGGAATGTGGTTCGCTTTGGATCAGTACGGAAGTCGGCACCTAGGTTTGTGGGACCATTTCCCATAACCGAGAGGATTGGCCAAATGGCCTACCGAGTAAAGCTCCCAGAAAATCTATCCGGTGTTCATGACGTTTTCCACGTCTCACATCTGCGGAAGTGCCTGCATGACACCACAGAATTTACTGAGTCGGGTATGTTGGAAGAAGTCGAAGTGGAAAGGGAGGCGACAGTCAGATGAGTCCCTACCCGTATTCTTGGGTCAGAAGTTAAAAAGCTACACAATAAGGAGATCAAGTTGCTAAAGGTTCAATGGGGGAGATAACCCAGAAGATGCGACTTAGGAGACCGAAGAAAAGATTCATGCTTCGTACCTTTTTCTTTTCGATGGTATGTTCTTAACTCCTTTTCCTAAGTTTTATCAGTGCTTGTTTCTGTCAGTAGAGTGTATCTTATCCATAGTATTTTCGACCTTTAGATAGGAATCCTATGGATGTAAACATGTGTTTGAAACATGTTATGATTGATGGATGCAAGTGAATGCAAGTGTTTTCTAATGGTTGCTTGTGGACGCATATACACACATTAGGCACTAAGATCGGCTCAATCACTCTCATACTGCATATGGATGTGTATTCATTTTCTTTTCTTTTATTAATGGAAATGGATGAATTAGCATATGGATGTTGCATTTGGACAAATGAATGTGCATACATATAGAACTCACATGATATAATAGGATTAATCACATACACATTGGATTCACGGCACTAACATACATTGCATTAAGGAGGTCAACTGAATCAGTAGACCGCCTGATCTTCGCATTAGTGTTGGGACATATACACACACCTTCACATATATTCATATAAGCATTAGAAATATTTAAGAACAATGGATTCCAGTGGTTGGTGGAGAGTAGATGGATGATGGATGGTAGGATATGCATTCTTCTCAACTTAGAGATTTCATGACGAAATCCTTTGAGTAGGGGAGAGTGTAACACCCCGAATTTGTACAAACACTAAAAGAGGATAAATTAAATAATAATTAATTTAATATTCGGAATTAGAAGAAATAGATTACACCATTGCGTCTGTCTCGAAATTCTGATCAAAATAGACACTTGGTTTGCGTAAAACGGACAACATATGAGGAAGTTATGAGAGTTTTAAGTTTGTATACGCGCTGAAAAATTATATACATACGCATGAGTCAGTGATGAATCAGAGATGAGTCGGAATTTTATCCAAAACAGTTCGAATTTGAAAAATTCGACAGAGCGGCAAAATTCCCGCTCTAGGGGGTCAACCTCCCTAGAGGGGTGTCGACCTAGGGGTCGACCCCCCTTAAGGGGTGTCGACCTATGGGTCGACCAACCCATAGGGGTGTCGACAACCCTAGGGCTAAGGTGGCAGTCGGTTTCAGAGGGTTCTGCAGCTATAAACATGTGCTCAAATCTCCTATTTCTTCATTGGAAATTATGGGAGCCATATGCTGTCGGGATGCGAACTGAGACAGAATCGTTTTCTATAACTACATACTTTGCAAATCAAATTTAGAATTTCAAGATCCGTTCTTTCTCAATTCTCTAAACCTAACGTTGTGAGTTTCTAGATTGCTTTTAGGTTTATATAAATAAAAGTAAATTGTGAAAGATTGTAAATTGGATATGTTGTAAAGTATGATTATGTGCAAGTGTTATATCCTATACTATGTAATGATAGATTTGTTTCCCTAGATCTAATACAATTGTGGTTATTCTATTATGTTACCTATGAGGATCTTGACTTGTAATTATATTGTGGTGGATGTATATCTATTAAAGTGGATAGTTGTGACATTGGCTAGATCTAGTTCTTTATGTAAATCCCTTTTTTCACCTGTCATATTGTGATCAATCTAGATATGTTGTAAACTTGATGAAGTCATCTTTAGATCTAAACATGTTATTATGTCACCCTAATTATGCTAGATCTAAATAGTTGGACACCTAAAACGATTAATTTAGATCTTATTATGCTTGCTTTGACATTGTAATATTGGCCACAAATTATCAGTTTTATGTCCACCTTGTGATGATGTTAATTACATATCCATTTACCTTGTTTCATGCTAGTTTATGCCAAGATATGTTGAAACTATCACCTTTGTCATATTCCCTTTTTCATTGTTATGGTTAGGCTACTTTATAGCCTAAATGCCGCCAAAATACGTGCGAATACGTTAGATAGGAAACGGGGAAAAGGGATTTATAATTGGCATAATTTATGTAATATTTTATATGAATTAGACACATAATTCAAATGGGTAAACATAGAAATAATCACCTATAATGACATAGATAGATTAGGATAAAAATGGAATATTTAGTAATTATAATTAGGAATTGTAATTGCACTTATGACACGAGGTTGGGTTGCATTATTGGCGGAAGTCTGCCCGGACCCGACCGGCATATCCAGCAGCCACTAATGTTGAACCTAATGTGAGAGGTCTAAGTGCCCAAATACGAATCGGGATAAGGCACGAGGTTAGGCCCAACTGTGGAATATGACTGCCCGGACCCGACCAGCATATCCAGTATCCATACGTTGTACGCCTAATGTGGAAGGTCTAGCCCATCATAACGATAATTGGGCATGGTATTGAATTGGACTACTTAAACTAATTTAATCCATAAAGATTGTATGATTATGAACTTAAGTTAGGTTTAAGTAAAATATTGGATGGGTAGTGGGTGGGTTAAGTAAATTAGAGGGGGCGGGTAATATTTACATATAGGCCCACGAACTTAACCCAATAAGGTTATGTAATTAAAGACACCTAGTGGTATACATAACCAGTGGAAAATAAAATAAAATTATGTAATTAAAGACATCCTTTAGAGTAAGCATAACTGATATAGGGCTATGTAATTAAAGAAATCTAAGGGTATAAATAGGGTCGTCAATTTCGTACATGACCCGAAACACGACCCTTAACCCGCACGATAAAAACCCGACCCGATCCGACCCATTTATAAACGGGTCAATTTTGGGTCAACCTGCTCTGACCCGTTTAATAAACGGGTGGGTTACGGGTTGACCCGTGAACCCATTTTTGACCCTTCATAACCCGTTAAATTGGAGTTCACACTTTCTTGCCTGCTTAGAATGGAGACTGGACCGCTTTCATCAAGTCTGGTACGCTACTACTTCCTGCAGTTTCGTTTTGTGTTTCAATGTAATTTGTATCACTATTAGTTGTTAAGTGTTAACTACTAGACTATTAGTTGTTTCTAACTTTCTGTAAGTGTTATTTGAGACTTTGAGTCTGTGGCTATGTATTTAGTAGTTACTACTTACTAGTATGATGCATTTGGAGATGATCAAGTTCTAGATGGATTTTGGACTTTGCACTTTGGAGTATGGATTCAATATTTCTATGTATGCATACTGCTTAGGCATTGATCTTATAAAATATTGTATATTTCATATTGTATTGTGTGTGATATGCAGTATGCATGCATATTGCACATGCATCATGCTTAATTGCTTATAGGGTTTCTGAAAATACAATAAATGGGTTAAACGGGTCAACCCGACCCGATGATAAACGGGTTACCCGGGTCGGGTCGGGTCAACCCGTTATATAAACGGGTTGGGTTCGGGTTGGCAAAAGCTGACCCGTTTATTAAACGGGTTGACCCGACCCATTTAATAATTGACTCGAACCCGACTTGACCCGACACGAACCGGACCTAACACGACCCATTGACAGCCCTAGGTATACATAGTCAGTGAAAACCTAGTGGGGATACAAGACAAAGGGGAGAGCTTGTATCATATTGTGTGGGACCTATTTCAGCCAGTAACCCGGAGTTGGTATCAAATAAAGAACTCCGTACTAGGCAAAGAAGGGGCACGCTTACTAATTGATTATAAGAGATCCAAACGAGATGGACGATGTGGGCGGTGCAAATCAGTCGGGCTATGTGCGTGCATGAGCCGGGCAGAGGGGGATAAGACGACCGTGACACCAGTAGGTATGGTTGTTCACACCTTAAGGGTTTCCACTTTAGGAAGTGATACCTCCTACTGTGGGGCCAGCACAGGATATCTACGGGGGTAGGGAGCCGATCGATTAGGGTAGTGGTCAGGGTACACTCAGACGTATGCCCTAAGTCTACCAACTTATAGTGAAAGGGATTATCTCATTTTAGTTATACTAGTAATAGTGCAGAGTAATCATTAGTGAGGCACATATACCTTATCTTGCTTACCTTGTCACACCTGCCATTTATGTAGTGATATCTCTTTTGTCCACTTTATATGCCTATCATGTTACTTTTATTTATTTACTGGCTAAAAGTAACTAGACTCACCAGACTTTATGTCCGACCCTTTTGTTTCTCCTTCTTTGTTCCGTTTCCCCCCTAGGTTCTCAGGGAGGAAACACTCAGGCTTAGTCAGGACTCAGATATCATCTTGCTAGGAGCTACTTCTGAAGTATGGCTCAAGTTCTTGTCCCTACTATGGTTTAACTCTTTTAATTGGGGGGAATTATGTTTTTCATATTCTTATGTACTCTGATGATGCAAGACAAAAGTTGTTTTATTGTAATGGTTTTTATGACTTATGGTATTATGGACCATGGCATTATGATTTATGTTTGAAATAAAAATTTAAAATTTTCGCTGCTATCTTATTTATATCTGTCTTGTAATTATTCTATATTTGTTTACCTATAACACTTCATGAAACTTAATGCATTCCCTTAGTGAGTGACATTAACGGACGTGGGGTGTCACAATATAAGTATGGTTTTTATTTTTGTGCACTATGGTTGGTTGTTTGTTAATTATATATATTCATATATTGATTGAATTTCTAAAATTAAACGTTGTTTAATTTTAGTGAAACACCGAATCATTATTCTAACAATTGGTCCCAATTAGGGTAACTTACCTTATGGGTCACGTTTATAAATAAATGTGTTTAATTTAATGAATTGGATGAATTGTTATGGTTGTGTCAAATAAATTGGTTGATATTGAATTATCGTTATTGACTGTTATGAAGACCATTATTTATTTGAATTAAATGATCATATTTGAGATAACATATTTAATGCAGGGAAGAACAGGTTGGAGGGATCCAACGAGATTCCTCAAATATATTTAATGTTATTTATTTTCATATTATCATTATATGAACTGTTCTGATTAGATGATTGATTTAGTTGTTGAATGTTGACCCAAAATTCAACATTTGTTTTGTTTAAACCAATGGGTAATATTGGTTGAGTAATTGGCAGTATATGGCCTACAAATCAATCGTTTTCCAAATATGGGTTTACCGTTAGGTGAATCGATAAAAGTGAAGTTATAAAATTTATTTTATAACTGAAGATAGTTTTTGAAATATATTATCTTTAATAAAAGTTTGTAATAAAGAAATAAATTATTATTTATTTATTAAGTTTAAATTAAATTTATTAATTGATTTTATAAAGAAAACTCTTATGTTAAGAAGATTTATAAGCAAATGAGCAGAACTAAACCTAACGATTAAGAGTTGGATAATTGTGTTGTTAAGGCGCAATTAAACGGAATTATTCAAATTAATTATATTATTTAATTAATTTAAAGTGTGAATTAATTGGAAATGGTTAACAAGATAATCGTATTTTTGAGTTGACCATTTTAAATTGTTATTGGTTATTAAATCAGTTTGTTATTGATTAATTGTGACGGCAAGGAATTTCGCTCGGTCCGAACCAGTCGCTAAACCGACCCAGACCGTTCGAAACGCCCTATCGTTTGAGAACATGACAAAATAGAACACATACCAAAGAACGTTTCATTGTATTTTACAACAATGCATCAGATTACAAGAATATACAGAGTATAAATGAATATTACACAGAAATATCAGAGATTTAAATTACATTTAAATACATAGCAGCGGAAAATAATACAATACACAACTAGAAAGAGATATACGGATACAAAGCTTTCCGGATATCGTTCCAGTTGTAAACCAGAATCCTGTGAATATAAATCTGCAAAACCAAAACTACTAGCTGCCCGTGTCAAAATAGGGGCACCCAGAGTTTAGGTTAAAACAATAAACTCCAGGTCAGTCATGGGACTGGTGTGAGAACTAAAACAGTTAATCTTTATTTTAAATCATTAGGTAAATCAAGGGACCACGCCGTATAACACGGAACGGGTTTCCTCCCAAGAATACCAGTGCATAAAACAAACAGCGCAATGCTAAATAAAGAAAAATGAAGCTATTATAAGACCCAGTTCCCATCACACAATGCAACGCAAGCCGGAGGATAGGGTTTTTACCTTATAATAGCCAAGA